>JAPQWN010000003.1:9541428-10741785 GCA_028538565.1 Umbellularia californica
AACAACTTAAATGTGAGAGCCCTCACCCATATCTCTCATATAATGTGAGAAATATTTCTCATAGGAGCATCTCTCTATATATATGGGGACATTCATGTGCATTCATCCCTCACCATAGGGTGAAGGACACTTACATGGCTTTCCCACTTTGCACATGAATATTTTTTTTCTACATATGACCATATATGACTTTTCTTCTTTTACACATAAATATTTCCAATTAGGTAAGTGTCTCTCACCCTATGGTGAGAGATATAGGCACATGAATATTCTCCATATATATAGAGGACATTCATGTGCGTCCATCCCTCACCATAGGATAAGGAACACTTACATGGCTTTCCCTCTTTGCACATAAACATTCTTTTTCTGCATATGACCATATATGGTTTTTCCTCTTTTGCACATGAATATTTACAATTATGTAAGTGTCCTTCACTCTATGGTGCCATATGAATATTCTCCATAAGGGTGAGGGACACTTACATAGCTTTCCCTCTTTGCACATGAACAAAGAATTTGTTTTGGCATTTACATACAACCGCTTGCACTTCCACTCCACTATCAATTATGGTCAATCCCTTTGACTGCTATTTTGACCAATTACATCTAAGTTTATAGAAATTACACAGATGAATGAAACTGTTGATCGTAGGAATGACCAATAGTTTCTAAGTTAGGACGATTTGCAGTGGCGGCTCCAAGAATTCAAATTAGTGGGGTCAACAAAAGACTTATCTTCCACAAATCGAATAAATTTATTTTTTTTCTTTATCAACAGCTATCGTCTACTTTTGATAATTCGACAAATATAATATAAAATTCTCAAATAATCTATTTCCGATAATCCGACAAATAAAACATTTTAAATTCTAAAATAAATAAATAAATAAATAGGAATTTTAATACACTGTTACTAATAGTTATTAATCTACAAAGAAAATCCAAATACATAAACTCTTATAGCTACCCTCAACAAGTTTTCATGTGTTGAAATCGTTGCATAATAGCTTCACTATCAACACTAGAAACCACATCCTTTTCAATATATGTGACCAAATAGTTATTCATCCATTGATCTCCTATTCGGTTACGCAACATGTTATTTACATATTTTATTGCTGAAAAACTCTTTCTACCGTCGCTGTCGCTACTGGTAAAATCAATGCCAATTTTAGAAGCAAATAAACTAATTGGTATACGATATCCTTCTTTGTCTCCAGTAATTTTCTAACAATGTTACCAATTCCTTTAAATTGTAAAAACTTGTTGCTAGAGCACGTATCAGCAATATGGGCCCATTAATTTATTTTTTTTATATTTTGGTAGACAATTAGCCCATTAACTTAGGCGGTGGGTATTTTATGGTGACTTTGTGGTAGAGGTATAAAGTTAGCTAATGTGGGGGTGGAACTCTTAAATTAAGTGGGGTCAGACTCAAAAGTTTATGTGGAGCCAAATGGCATAAAAATTTGGGGATTTTGGCCATAGGTCCCGCATCATTTGATTTTAAAGCTTAAGGTCCCCGACATCTTTTCGTAACGGCAGCGGTCCTCTATGAAAATGATGCAGCAACAAAGACCAAAATGCCCCTCCTTGTACACGTCGGCACAAAAGCGCTCGTCTTCTACTTCTTCCTCACTTAGCTCAAGCCAAAGGAAAAGGCAATCGGCAGTACAACCAAAGCAAGAACAAGGTCAATCAAGAAACAGATAGGGTTTTCTCAGTTTTAAACCATTTTATCTCACTTTCAAATCTATCAAATAAAAAAGGACTTCAAATCAATTTATTTCTTTCAAACTCGGTCCAGACTCAGATAAATTTGGTCGCAACTCAAAGAAGTTCTTCAAAACTCAGATAAATTTATCTGAGCTTTGCAAGAGGTTAAGATAAGTTTTAAGAAAACTCAGATAAATTTGATATTTCTCTGAGTTTGCTGTTAATTTATCTGTCCGGATAAAATTGCTTTGGTCCAGACTCAGATAAATTTGTTCGCAACAAAGAGAGGTTCTTCAAAACTCAGATAAATTTGTCTGAGTTTTCTGAGAGGTTAAGATAAGTTTCAGAAAACTCAGATAAATTCTGAGTTTGCTGTTATTTTATATGCTCAGTCAAATTTGTGTTGGTCCAGACTCAGATAAATTTATTCGCAACTCAAAGAAGTTCTTCAAAACACAGATAAATTTGTCTGAGTTTTGCAAGAGGTTAAGATAAGTTTTAAGAAAACTCAGATAAATTTGATATTTCTCTGAGTTTGCTGTTAATTTATCTGTCCGGATAAAATTGCTTTGGTCCAGACTCAGATAAATTTGTTCGCAACAAAGAGAGGTTCTTCAAAACTCAGATAAATTTGTTTGAGTTTTCTGAGAGGTTAAGATAAGTTTCAGAAAACTCAGATAAATTTGCTGTTTGCTGTTATTTTATCTGCTCAGTCAAATTTGTGTTGGTCCAAACTCAGATAAATTTATTCGCAACTCAAAGAAGTTCTTCAAAACACAGATAAATTTGTCTGAGTTTTGCAAGAGGTTAAGATAAGTTTTAAGAAAACTCAGATAAATTTGATTTTTCTCTGAGTTTGCTGTTAATTTATCTGCCCGGATAAAATTGCTTTGGTCCAGACTCAGATAAATTTGTTTATAACTCAGAAAGGTTGTTCAAAACTCAGATAAATTTGTCTGAGTTTTCTGAGAGGTTAAGATAAGTTTCAGAAAACTCAGATAAATTTGCTGTTTTTATAAGTTTGCTGTTATTTTATCTAAGTTTTTGTATATGTTATCTAATTTTGGCATGAAGTTATCTGACTTTAAAATAAAGTTATCTCTGTATTTATATGAATTTATATGTCTTTTTGTGTTTATCTGTACTTTATAGCAACATCAGAACAAGAAGAAGAAGAAGAGGAAGAAGAAGAAGACGACGATGAGCTGAAGCTATAAACAAGGATAAGATTGTATGACAACTATACAAACAGTTAGAAGGGCAGATGAGTCATAACAAAGTATGACGTGTCACGCAGGGACCACCGCCCAAATTAATCCCATGCGCAAGGGACCTTAGGCATTAAACAATTATGCTCTGTAGTGGAGACTTTATAGCCCAGTAATCAGGGATGTACCGCTAATTTACCCTAAAAATTTTTATTTTTAAATATCTTTTCAGATCTCAGTGGGGTCGATTGACCCCACTGTGATGAATGTGACGCGGCCCATGACGGTTTGCCTCTGTTACATGTATGGTCGATCTAAGCCATTCACATTTCAAACTCTTTATCTCTTAGTAAATGAACATTGAACCAAATTTGCTACTAATCCAAGTCGTATAGCACCTCTTTTAATCATGCAAGTTTTGACACCAATTATCTCTCTCTGTCTCTTTGTCCAATGATGCAAAATAAACCTATGGTTATTTTAGTAGAGAGGGAAGTGTCTCACGTTGAGCTAACAATGGATTGACAATTTTTTTTCTGCTAGGTTGGGATACCAGCCAAAATTGATACTTTCAACTTCAACACCTGGGGATCAATCTTTGAGTATGTATGTTATACCCGAAAGCCAACCCCACTCACCCATGAGTGTGTTGGCATGGATTGGCAATCTTGCTTTTATCTGTACCAGTAAGATTTAGACAATTTTAAGATACTTAAAATGGTACCTCTCTTAAGTGGTGCACCTTGGTAGGTCATTGGCTGACGGACACTTAAAATAGTAGCTGTGGCTGTGCACAATCTATTGGCAATCTTGCTTTATCTAAACCCACTTATAGATTCGGACAACTTCAAGACACTTAAAATAGCACCTCCCGTGATTGGACACGGGAGAACAAGGGGTTGCATAGCTGGTTGGGAGCCCCAGCTTTTCACCTTAGCATCCTGGGCTTGACCCTTGGGTATAGGCTGCTTTCATATCTGGGATCAATGGAGTTTCTTAACGACAGGGATCCGGACTCAATTTTGGATCCTCTTAATGCTTTTGACATTTGGTTCATAAAAAGGCAAAATCCACAAAGGGTCAACATGCTTTACTCACTTAAAATTAGATTCAAACAGGGAAAATCACTTTAAAAGATTTTCTTTTCTCTCAATAACCAAAAAGGCCATGTGGAAAAAACTATTCAAGGTACAAATTTAAACTTATCTCCGAGCCCTGTTCACACAGTTTTTCTCTTCATTTTCTCGATAGAGACATTGCCCCTACTTCTCTAAAGAAAAAGGCTACCAAATGCCTTTATTATCAAAATCTGTATCCGATTTAGAGATTTTGAGAAATAAAGGCAAAAATTAGTGATCCCAAACGGGGGCTATGTCCAAGTCCCAATCTAGAGTCTCTGTGTCATTTGTAAGGGGATCATTGAAACCATATACTTGAGACCATGCAACTGTTTTTCTCTTTAAAACAAGGTTTGAAAAGCCTCCCCTTATATTGCTGCTCTTTTCAAACAAAACATTTTGAAGACCACCTGCTCCAATCCTATTTGTGCATCTTCTTTACTCACAAAGCAATCCAATTGGAATGAAATTAAACACATGAATATGCTCAAGAAAAGATCTGTGCTAGATAGTTTTTTGAGTTAAATATAATATAAGTTGTTACTTAATAGCAAGGACTTGTAAAATTCTTTAACCTGATTATTAGATAATACAAACACATGAAGTCCTCTGATGTGCATAGTAATACTAATTATATTGCCAGTTGCAAAAATACAACAACTTCCAGCCTGGTATGTGCAAATAACAACAGCTTGTGAAAACTGATGGCATCTAGATATTTGACAAATTGTTATTCACAAATTACTAAATGTGGATAAATTGTTGGCCTAAGCATATTTTGAACATCACTAGTGCGCCCAAACATAAATAAGAACAAATACAATAGAATAATTGTAGCAAACAAACGACAATTGACAGATTTCAGTCTCATCTAGGCATGCGTTAAAAGCTGTCAACAGTAGCAATATTATTCCTCTTTCCATTGGACCTCCAACTCAAATCGAATATGTTTTCAACTTTTCATGGGCCCAAAATCAGATCCACAGAGATTCACACATATGGGCTAATCAGATCTACACTGGAATACGATCAGATATCTGAGTTCAGGCAACAATTGGGGCCATATTTACCCATTTAACATCCAAATAAAAACCAGGTCACAGACAAATCCATCGCGCATATATTCATTTTAATGCACAAATCCACTCTGAATGGTTCTGTACAGGGAAATAAAACAAAACAAAAGGCAACAGCCTGTTAGAACATCTCGAAACTGAATGGGCTGCTATTTTGCAAGTCCCATTTCGAACTTACCCTCTAATGCTTTAAGCTTGTCCATAAGTAAGTTCTTGCAGTGGGGTCAAGACTCCAGAGCCTCATACGGCTGAAACCTAAAGTCATAAACCCATCACATCATATCACAGGGCAGTCCAAACAATCAGACCCTAGATCACCCACTGGACATGGGATAAAATATGAATGCAGTGGTGCGCTGGTCTCTGGAGACATGACTAATAGGGGCATGTTGGGCGGGTCACCATACCTAACTTACCAGCCGACCAATCCAGACTGGTTGTGCATTATGAGCCCTTTTTGGCCTTCAGTTGGAAGATGGCAAGCAAATGAGCGACCCACTCAGATTCAAATTGTTTAGTCATAATGATTTCTGGCTTGCTCTTAACTATTTGAATCATGGACTGGCATGGAGTGAATCACTACGTTATTACAAAACCACTACATCTACAATGAAGTGATCTACTGATGTGTAGTACTTCGTAATTTGAAATGAGAACAGAAGGAAGTGAGAGAACTTGACACATAATGTCAGTCTTAATATATATTAGGTTTTCAAAGTAACCCATCACACACAAAGCAACGTACATGGACAACAAGGAACAAACCACAAAGGCACCAGAACTACATGAGATACAGCTACCTATAAGATCATATCCAAAGTCTTAAAATAGCAATCTGCAGGAGCACATAATACAGTTTCCTCAGAAACCATGAATTTTGATATGATCCTTCTTCACAATGCCAGCCTGAACAGAGTAAAATAAATAATAGAGGTTAGCAACGCAATCCTGAACAAAGGAAAAACAGGTTATCAAGACATTATTAACACAGGAGATATAGGATCAGCGTACAAGTGGGATAACCATCCCACCCAATGCAGGCACCATTGTCTGATTTATTGATAGATTGTCAAGAGGAATTATATGACAGAAGGCCAAGATACACAAGATAATCTTAATCCTTCAGTAATCAGTCTGCGCTAAACATATCCATTGATGGCCTCAAAATAAGTAATTGCAAGTAACATAATACCGCAGCATTTTGCCTGACATAGTAGCAAACGATTTCGCACCTTCATCTCCTACCAATTGTCTTGAAGGGCAATATCTATTGCCTATCCATATTTCATTTACTCTCAATTACAGAAAAATGGATGGAACTAGGATATGAGGGCCTGCACAGGTTTAGTGGAATGAGCTGCAATGGAAGCATTTGTTCTCCACTAATTCAGTAAAAAAAAAAATAGAAACTATAGAACACATCTGCAAATACTGTGCTACTACCAAACCAGCAGCTATCTCAATAGCCACATACTTCACTGGCAGTACTAACCCTATGCTTGTTAACAATCTTATAATTCATCCCCAGTTTAGATAACCAATTAGGTCCAACTCACTGGCAGGACATTATAAACCAAGGCCTTTCATTAAATAAGGAGAAAGGTTATACATTGGACGGGAAGGCCTGAGTACCTGAACAAGGAAAGTGGAGACATTCTTCCGCTGATCACCTTGGAGTTGAATAACCTGCATGTGACATGGTTATTTACGCGACTTGTGAAGAGAACACACACGCATTCACATTGCTAAGGAAAAAAACACATATACCTGGCCCAGCTCTGGATCCTGGACAACTGTACCATTACAGCAGAATTCCTTCTTCAGATCCTTTAAGATTTTGTTGTAGCTGAACTCTTTCTTCAGCCCCTGAACTGTAGTCAGGCTCTTCCTACCGTTTCGTTGCTGTATACGCACATGCACATAATCCTTTGATGCGACACCAGAGTCTTCAGCATTTGCATCAGCGAATGGATCTGTCCCCACAACAAATAGCTTCATATATGAAAAACACTTAATGCAAACAGAATACAATATTGAATTATGCAAATACTTCTCCCCGAATCTGATTCCTGATCCTTGTTTCAAGTTTTTAGATTTTTTGCAACACAAACACACACCGAAAAATATTTTCATGGTCTCAGAAACTAGACATTTCAAAAGGACTGCAAAAACTCCAGTAGTTGATGACAGTTTCAAACTGTCGATAGTTTTTTCAATGTTACTACGGAGAAAACAATGAGTAAGTTTCAAAGCCAAAAAACAACTTAAGCAGGAGTGTAGGATTGCTGAAGGGTGAAAGCTATGGATTCAAGCTAATCATATCTCAATGGATACTGCATCCAAGCCAGCACATACCAAAGAGGGATTGAGATAATTGAGGGTCAACACACTGACGAGGCAGCATGAAATACTTCCCATTCAAAGTTGATAAAATCTCTTAAGTTTGTAAGATGTGTAAGTGCCAGCCATAGAGATTCTGTAAATGTGTAATCATGAGATTCTACCCATTTGTAATATAATATTATATATACAAACAAAAGAAACCACCATAATCAATACGGTGGAATACTTCAAATCAATTCATTCTGTCATAAAAGCCAACATACCAAAAGCAGAGGGAATCTGAACTTCGACCTCAGACATGAAACTTGCTGTAGGAATTCGAAGATACGAGCTTTACCCTGCTCTCAGCACAGTGAAATCAGAACTGAAAGAAATGTTAGTTCCCATCAGTTGTCAGCAGGTGATAATCCAAAAACAAGGCATGAAATGAAAACATGAATGACTGGATGGATATTCATGACTTAAGATCCTCAAGATATGCTAGACTATGAAATTAAAGTTGATCCAACATTCATCCATTATGCATTATTAAATGGGAAATATGTGCCAGCATCAACGAGTTCGCAGCTGCTACTAACATCCAACGAGAACGGGGGCAAACTCCAAAATTTGCGCCAGAAACAATAAAGAGATTTACCTTCCCCGTAAAAACTAATCCAGGAAAGAACGTTAAATTGCAGCAACGGCCACAATCCACATATACAAAAATATGGGGTGTAGTCCTGTCAACCCTGGTGCAATTAGTAAAATTTCACCCTGCCTATGTAGACCTACTTTGAATACATCCACTTCATGCCTTCATGGAGGTAGGCTTCTAATGTAGGGGACATTGAGGATATGGAGTGGGACAAATATCACTTTGATCAGATAATCCAAACTCTATTAAACGCCTCAAAATTTAATGATTTTTAAGGAACTTCTGTATATATATATATATATATTTAAATTGAATCCAACAATGGTTAATGGTCAGATCAAAGTCGAATCAGAAATAGGACCAATTCATTGGGAGCAAGTGCATTCATAGCTGAATTTCTCAAAGGCAAGCCCCCATTGTACAAAATAAAGAGGCATGGAAAAGGAACTTGAAGATAGGGGGGTTGATATGCATAGGCTGAGATGCGACAAACTTTAATAAAAAAAAAAAAAAAAGTCATGAACACTGGTTTATGCATAAATCAAGTAAAAAATAATAATAAAAATAATAATAATAATAAATAAATAAATAAAGCAACTCAGGTCAAATCATTTTACATTCACCTCCATTTCTCATATCGGAATGTTGGGAAATTAGGATCATTTATGTGTGGGCTGCTTCGACCGAAACCGATGTTGTATGTAATCCTTTGGTAACAGCACCAGTCAGGGTCGTAACCCCCTTCTCTCCGAAATAAGCAGCGTCTCAGCCTTTGTCGAGGTGGGACTGGTCCCGGTAGAAGTACCGACCATGTCCTACCGAACTCGGTCTCACGCTGGCATCCCAGTCCGATCTCGGGTATATCTGACCCCGGCCTCTTCTCCAGTTCGGCCCCTCTGCCGAGGTGAACACCGGGCTTCCAGTTCCCATTATGAGATGGGACGGGTACTTTGTAGGGAGTCCCTGTCAGGTAGGGCGGCCACCGGCCAAGGATAAGGGCTCGTTCCTATCAACAGATCACATCCACATTTATGTGAGGGATTTGAGGGGAGGTTTGATGGGACAAGTATCCTCACCTACCCCCACTAAAGATCCTAGGTGTGGGCTGATGGGACAAGTATCCTTACCTACCTCCACTATGGAACCTTCCACTCTCCTCTATATATGCCTGCATGAAGAGTCATGAACAGGTACATGCAAAATACAGTCCATACTGTTACTCTGCTAAAACATCTCTTCTTCTCCACTTCACCCTAGTTCAGTGACTGCACTAACTCAGGCGTCGGAGTGCCTTTGGCTGATAGCAGCCTCGGGCCCTGACTGCTGTTTTCTCTTCCCTTTCAGGTTTCAGATCAGCAGAGACACTTGTTCAAGCTAAACAGCCTCTCTGTAAACCCTCATCATCAGTTAACCCCAAGTCCGTAATAATTAGGCACGCACAATTTGGCGCCGTCTGTGGGAAACGATCTGAGAATTCCACATTTCCATCCTAACAGCTATGCCTCCTAAGGCTCAGAAGGGAAAGAGCGTTGCTAGACCGTCTGGGTCTAAGCAACCAGAAACATTCCTGCCTCTCATGCCACCTCCACTAGTGACAGATCAGGCAGGAGCGTTGTGACAAGTTCGCGAAGAGATACCAGGCAAGCACCACCCAACCCTCCTCCGAGGGGAGTGGGAGGAGAACCTGGTATGCGGAGTGTAGGTTCACCCGTTACGGTGACACACTCATCGACAAGAGGAGCAGCAGCGTCTTCTCGGCGCGATTCTGTATTAGAGCGGGCTCGGACGAATACCTCTCGGGCGGAACGTCCGCGCCTGGAAGTTGTTCTCAACGCTCCGCCTCGAAAGGACGTTCCTCCTCAGGAACGGCCCTTACGAAGTGGGGCTCCTGTGCAGTCTCCTCCTCCTCGGTCTTCTCACGGGGACCACATGGAAGAGGATCACGTCCACCTCGGCGATGAAGGTGACGACGACATGGTCCTGGAGGACGATGTTGAGGCCCAAGCCAAGGCCATCAAGGCCCAAAACCTCATCATCGAAGAGCAAAAAGGGCAGATCCTCCAGCTTCAGCGGCTGCTTGAAACTAAGAGCCAAGTCCAGCCCGAAGCCTCTCACACCCCTCCGCCTAAGCAACGAGCTCGTCTCGGTCTTCGGGGTCGGCCAGACCTAAGGGATCAGCTGAATGAAAGGCGTACCCGAGCTCGAGAAGAGGGCTCGAGTAACACTCATGCCAGTGCTGACCAGCACCAGCACCATAAACAAAGGCGGGAGACCAGGGCCGACCCCGAGATGGCTGACTACATCGACCAGCAGATTAAGTTGGCCGTACAGCAGAGCCTGGAGCAAGCCGGCCTCTCTCGGGGTCGGTTAACTACCAAACACGGTGACATCCATGGTACCTCTCCATTTTCTCGGGAAATAAGGGATCATCCCCTTCCTGATAAGTTTAGCGTCCCACGTTTCAATCTTTATGACGGGACGTCGGACCCCGAGGCTCATCTTCGGCACTTTACCCAGAAGATGACGGTATTCAGCGGGGACGGCGACCTTGACTGCAAGGTTTTCTCCTCCAGCTTGGGCGACCTCCCACTTCGGTGGTTCTGTGCACTCCCCGAGGGATCGATTTCGAGCTGGCCACAGCTCCGGAACTCCTTTGTCGAAAAATTTCAAGCCCACCGGGTCATTCCGAAGACTGACGCCGACCTGATCTCAATCAAGATGAGGCCGACCGAGACTCTTACTCAGTTCGCCAAACGATTCTGGACCATCTACAGCGTGATTGAAAATTCCAATGACGACGTAGCCATCACTGCCTTCCAACAAGCTTTGCTTCCGGGCAATGAGCTTCGGCAGAAACTGGTACGTCATCCTGCACCTTCAGTGAAGGCTCTGATGGTCCGGGTGAACCAGTACGTTGAGCAGGAAGAAGACGACATCCGAGCTCGGGAGAGCCATAATCTCTGGCCAGAAAGCCGACCGGAGGGCCGTCCCACGAGAAGAGAGAGGAGGCTTGCTAAGAAAGAGGTGGATCGGAGTAGAGAGCCATCCAGCTCGGCATCACGCCCTGCCCCCACCTCGGGAGGCAGCGCGAGGCCGAAACCAAGTGGCGCCTCTTATAGAGCCGTCAATACCATCTTCAAAGAGCCTATCTACAAGCTCCTCGGCAAAATCCAGGCCCAGCCCTTCTTCAAATGGCCCCAGCCAATGAGGGGTGACGTCTCCTCCCGAGATCAGAGCAAGTTCTGTGCCTACCACAAAGATAGAGGACACAGAACCGAGGACTGCTATGCCTTCAAGGCGCACCTTGAAAAGCTCGTAAAAGATGGGCATCTAAGAGACCATGTCAGGGAAGAAGGCAGAGTGAACAACGCTCAGCAACGCCTCCCCGATGACCAAGGCCGCGGTGAGCCTGCAGGGACCATCGACGTCATTCACTTGGCTCCTGCCCCCAGGGGAAGTGACCGAGCCCGTGCCGATGCCAGGAAAGCCCAGCATAGCAAGCATGTGATGACGGCCGAGTTCGGTCCCTCAGCAAAGAAAGCACGTGTGGAGAGGCCAAAAATTTGGTTCTCTGATAAAGACTTGGCCGGGGTCCAGCTACCCCACAATGATCCTCTTCTTCTGACTATGAGGTTACACAACTTCGATGTCAAAAGGATCTTAGTGGACCCTGGAAGCTCCTCGGAAATCCTCTATTTGGATTGCTTCAGAAAGATGGGCCTGAAAGAGGAGGACCTGCAGGAAGCCCGCACCCCCCTGGTGGGTTTCAGCTCCAAGACGGTGTATCCCAAAGGGAAAATTTCCCTCAAGGTCGAGGTCGGAGGAGCTTCCACAAAGGTAGACTTCCTGGTGGTGGATGCACAATCTCCATACAATGCCATCATGGGGAGAACCTGGCTCCATAACCTTGAGGCCGTTCCCTCGACCCATCACCAGAAGCTCAAGTTTCCTTTACAGAACAAGGATGGGAGTTTCGAAGTTATCATAGTCCGCGGCGACCAAGACATGGCCAAAGAATGCCTCTTGGCCGTGGTCCCCGGAGATACGCAGCCACAGCAAGTCCACATGACCGAGCTGGAAGCTGAGCTCGACGCTGTGGGACGAACTCCCGAACAGAAGAGCATCGAAGACCTCACCCAGGTCGGGATCGATACCAGCGATCCAGAGAGGTTCTTCCTGCTCGGTAGCCAACTCCCTGACGAGGAGAGGGCCAGGATGCTCGACTTCCTGTTACAAAATAGGGAGGTCTTCGCCTGGACCCCATATGAAATGTCCGGCGTCAGCCCCGAGATCATAAGCCACAAGCTGAATGTGGATCCCCGACATAAACCTGTTGTCCAAAAGATTCGCAGGACGGGCGCCCAACAGGCAGAGGCTGTGACCAAGGAGGTCGACAAATTACTGGACGCTGAGGCTATCCGCGAAGTCCAGTACCCTGTTTGGCTGGCCAACACAGTTGTGGTAAAAAAGAAGGATGGCAGCTGGAGGGTCTGTGTAGACTTCACCGACCTCAACAAAGCCTGTCCCAAAGACAGCTTTCCTCTACCGAAGATAGACCAGCTGATCGACGCCACTGCCGGCCACGAGAGGATGAGTTTCCTCGATGCTTACCGAGGTTACCATCAAATTCCAATGCACGAGCCTGATCAAGAAAAAACCGCGTTCATAACACCCAGGGGCACCTACTGCTACAAAGTAATGCCCTTCGGGTTAAAAAACGCCGGTGCCACTTACCAGAGGCTGGTAACCAAGATGTTTCAAGACCAGCTCGGCAGGACGATCGAGGTCTATATTGATGATATGGTCGTTAAGTCTAAGCGGTCACAGGACCACTTGACTGACTTACGTCAAACCTTCTCCATCCTCAAGAAATATCAGCTCAAGTTGAACGCCTCCAAATGTGCATTTGGCGTCGGCTCGGGCAAGTTCCTTGGCAGCCTGGTTACGAGGCGAGGAATCGAGGCTAATCCCGATCAGATCTCGGCACTCAGAGCCCTGCAGAGTCCGAACTCGATAAAACAGGTTCAGAAACTTACCGGGATGGCGGCAGCACTGAACCGCTTCATCAGCCGAGCTTCGGATAAATGCCTTCCCTTCTTTCAGCTCTTGAAAAAGAGCTCCGGGTTCAAGTGGACCCCGGAATGCGAAAGCGCTCTCCAGGAGCTCAAAGTGTACCTTTCCTCCCCTCCTCTGCTTTCCACCCCAGTGCGGGGTGAGATCTTATATCTATATCTGGCAGTTTCGGACCATGCGGTGAGCTCTGTGCTCGTAAGAGAAGATGACAGGCAGCAGAGACCCATCTATTATACAAGCAAAATCTTGCTCGATGCCGAAACGAGATACTTGCCATTGGAAAAGCTCGCATTAGCACTCGTTAGTGCTTCGCGGAAGCTCTCCCACTACTTCTTGACATATTCTATCGTGGTTGTGACCGAACACCCACTCAAGTCCCTCTTCAGGAGAGCAGACTTTTCAGGACGAGTGTCTAAATGGGCTGTCGAACTCGGGCAATACGATATCCAGTATCAGCCCCGAACGGCCATCAAAGCCCAAGTCCTGGCAGACTTTATTGTGGAATTCACTTCTCCTAGTTCGGCACCAAGTCATCTCGACACCGAACTGGGGGGCGAGGAGGCAACGACTTCGGCAGAGACCGAGCAGGATCGGTCCTGGAAACAGTTCCTCGACTCATCTTGGAAAGTCTTCGTCGATGGGTCCTCCACCTCCAAACGGGCTGGTGCTGGCATAGTCCTTCAATCTCCGGAGGGTCTTGTCATTGAGCAAGCCCTGACTCTTGACTTCAAAGCTTCTAACAATGAAGCCGAGTATGAAGCATTAATTGCAGGGCTGGGCAGTGCAAAAACCCTGGGGGCACAACAACTGGTGATTTTCAGCGACTCACAGCTGGTCACGAGCCAACTGAATGGAGATTACCAGGCCCGAGATGACAGGATGGTAGCCTACCTGGCCTACACCAAGCAACGCCTATCTCAGTTCCAAAAGGCTGAAGTCAGGCAAATAGGCAGAGACTCCAACTCTCACGCCGATGCCCTAGCAAATCTAGCCTCTGCTGTCGAGGCAGGAAGAAAAAGAACTGTCGAAGTGGAAGCACTGGACAAACCGAGCATACAATTTCAACCGCCTCGACAGATTTTGTGCACTGACCTCGGTCCAAGCTGGATGGATGAACTTATCTCCTACCTCAAGAATGACCAGCTTCCCGAGGACAAGAGCCAAGCCCACAAAATCAGGCTGAAGGCAGCCCGATTTTGGCTCTCTCCAGACGATAAACTCTACAAGAAATCCTACAATGGCCCTTACCTCCGGTGCGTTCATCCGAGCAAAGTCGAAGACTTCCTTTATGAAATCCATGAAGGGATCTGCGGCAGCCACATCGGAGGTCGGTCACTCGCCTACCGAGCTATCAGCCAGGGGTACTGGTGGCCCTATATGCAGAAGGATGCACAGGTCTATGCCAGGAAATGTGAGAAGTGCCAGAAGTTCTCGCACTCTCTCCATCAGCCAGCACATGACCTGAGCCCCCTTTCCAGCCCCTGGCCCTTCGCCCAATGGGGACTGGACCTCGTGGGACCCCTCCACCGAGCTCCAGGGAACAAAAGATGGTTGATCGTAGCAACTGACTACTTCACCAAGTGGATAGAAGCCGAAGCACTCTCCTCCATCACTGAGAAGGACACCAAAAACTTCGTGTGGAGAAGCATTGTAACTAGATTCGGAGTACCTCGAACCTTGGTCACGGACAACGGGACCCAGTTCGACTCCAATTTCTTCAGAAGCTTCTGTCAAGACCTTGGCATCAGGAACTACTACTCTACCCCGGCCTACCCCCAGAGCAATGGGCAGGCTGAAATTTCGAACAAGGTGGTGCTTGACGGACTCAAAAAGAGACTAGATCGAGCCAAAGGGAGATGGGTGGAGGAACTTCCAAGTGTCCTATGGGCATATAGGACTACCCCGAGGCGCTCGACCTCGGAAACTCCTTTCTCCCTAGCCTATGGAATGGAAGCTGTAATTCCACTTGAGGTCGGCCTCCCCACCCTCAGGTCGGAACTGTTCGACCGAGGCCAAAATGATGCAAACCTCGCCACAGAACTCGACTTGGCGGAGGAGCGAAGGGATGCTGCAGCCATCCGTCTCGCTTCCTACCAGCGACAGTTGGCTAGAGGGTATAATCAAAGGGTCAGAGAGCGAAAGTTCTCCCCTGGAGAGTTGGTCTTGAAAAAGACTCTTCCAGCAGACAGGAATCCCAGCGAAGGAAAGTTTGCACCGAACTGGCATGGACCGTTTAAGGTGACTTCGGTTGCTGGGCAGTCTGCATATAGGCTTGAGGACATGGAGGGCAGAGAGCTGCCACGCCCATGGAATGCCACCCACCTCAAGAAATTCTATTTTTGATGTAATCAGAGTTGGGAAGTTAATAAACTGTTTCTTTTTATAGAATACGTTTACAAGCTGTCCCCTATTCTCGAAAAAATGTCCAAGTTATGGAACTCGGCATATATCTACAGCTCGGTTACGGAACCGACTTGAATTCTTTGTTCGGTTATCTTAGTTAGCTACTTTGGCCTGGTCAATGGACCAGTCGAGTTCTGATTATAAACCGGACTTAGCTTTGGTCACAGGACCAAGCGTCCTCAGTTTTACCGAGATTGATGCTCATTATGGTTGCAAAATCAATACAGCACCTCGGGTTACAACTACTACAAGTTCGGCTTATACCGAACTCATTTACTTTGTCTTATTTCCTATTATTTATTCTGGTTGTTAAGCCAAACGCATAAAGAAAGGAAAAAAGAGAAGAAAAATTCAAAGTTGGAAGCAAAGCCAATTTCATTTCATGAATGAGAAAGGTTACAAATTTCCCAACAAAAGGAATACAAAATTTCCCCTAGTACAGAAAAAATAAAAACAAAATTACATCAGACCACAGCCCCCTCGGCGCCATCAGCAGCAGCAGCTTCCATGACCTCGACAGCCACTTGTCCGGCGTCGACCTCCGCGTCGTGTCCGGGGGCACTGTCTTCGGTCTCCCTGGCTGGGGCCTCAGGAGCTTGGTTCGGTGCGGGCTGAGGAGGAGGAAACTGAGGGATCTCTGTATACACAGGGCTGTCCTCGGGGACCCCTGCTGCCCTCAACGAGCTTGTCCATCCCAGTCTCCAGGCCTTCAGGCTGACGCTCTTGACTTGCGCGATGTACTGTTCGGTGGCTTCCGCCACCCCTTCGTCAAAAGCTTTGTCAACCTCGGCCCGTAGCTTGTCGACATCAGCTCGGAGTTCAGCCTCTGCCTCCCCCCACCTCTTTTCAAGTTCGGCCGTTGCCTGAACTTGGTTTTCCAGCTCCGCTCTGACCTTATCAAGCTCGTCACTGAGGCCCAAGACGCTCTTTTCCTGCTCGGCTGCCTTCTGCTTTATTAGACTGAGCTCGGCCTCGAGCTCCAGCTCCCTTTTCTCGGCCCTCTCCGCCCGAGCGGTGCTCTGCTGGGCTTTGTCCGCCGACACCAGCGCCCTTTGCAGGATCTGAAGAAACAAACAAGTGTTAAGCCGACATCAATACCAGAATTACAGAAATGCAAAGTTCAAAGGAGAGAATTACCCTAAGGGCGTCTGCCATCTGAGCCACATCCAGCTCCACCTCGCTCCTCTTCATATGTTCTGCCATGTCTCCAGGCAGAGCGCAGGCGTGCGCAAGGGCACTGACAACAGATGTGCCATCACTCAGCCGGCCGTCCGACGACAGCGACTGGCCATCCTCCAGCAGGAAGCTAGGGTTCCAGATCGGAGGGCCGAGCAGCGGCGAGTGCTGAGAGGCAGGGTTGGGCTCGTCCCCCACTGGGTCCGCAACCCTGGGCCTTTTTCCCAGCCGAACTGAATCCCGACGGGATTTGGTGGAGCGCTCGGCCACTGCTGAAGGCTGAGGAGATTGAACTGGGGGAGAGACGACCGTATCCTCCAGGTTCGGAGGGAGAACGGCCCCCGAGGTGGGCGAGTCTCCGAAGATGACTTCGTCGAGACTAATAAGGGTCGCGCGGCGTCGTCCCATCTCGGCCTCTTCGTCCGACTCAGAAGATGGGAGAATTACAAGCTCCTCCTGCCGAACCCCCTCGGATTCACCTTCCGGCTCACTTTCCTCCTCGGAGTCGGTCTCTGTTGCGGTCTGGACCTGCGACGGACCGGCTTCGGCTGAAGCTCTAGAAGGTGTGGCCTCGGGAGGTACTTGCGCAGGCCCTGCTGCTGGAGCTGTTTGCTCCTCGGCTTCGGCAAGAGTTAGGACTTGCTCCCCCCTGAGGTTCTCGTGCCGTCTTCTTATGAAAGATCGGTACACGGGTTCGTACCCAAGAAGGGCTGAGGCAGATCGGGTCCGGTGACCCTTGTAGCTGTAAATCCTTTTCAACCAGCCGACGTTTCGTCGCCACCCGGAGTTCCTCCTCTGCCGTTTCCTCTCCGCGTGACCTGCACGACAAGCAATTAGGCATCAGTTCGGCAGAGTGAAACTACATCAGAAGTTCAGAAATTGAGATATTTACTCGGTGGTTCTCCGAGACGACCGGGTACGTGGTCCACCCTGGGCTCTCCGGGGGCATACTCCCAGTTCCCGGTGACGTAAAGGCAGTCCTCCCCGGCGTATTTTGTGTTGTCTTCGAGCTCGTTGATTATGGGAATCTCCTTCGGTCGAACTCGCAAATAGTATGCGTCGTCCTTCGGAGATCGACACAGGTTATATACATCCTCAATGTCTTCGACGCCGAGGTTGGTTCCCAATATCCTATTCAGTTCGGCTATACCCATGATTACCTTAAAACCATTGGGCATTAGTTGGCACGGGGTAAGGTTCCACCTCCTGAGGCAAGCTCTCAGGAGGGGATGGACTGGGAATCTCACTCCGCCCTCTATTATGGCTACTAGAGGGAATGGCATCCATCCCTCTACAAGCACCCGTGGTCGGCTTCGGTCACGGTCCCCATCCGCCCTAATCTGGACGTTCTCTGGTATCTGGTATTGTTTCCTGAGCTCGGCTAGGGCAAGCTCTGTGTCTATCCAATGTCTAAAAACCCCCACCTTCCCTAGCCTAGTCTGGAATACAGGTGACGGTGACGGAGAAGAAAGACTGAGCAGACACCCCCAAAAACAGAAAAAGAGCCCAGAAAAGGAAAAAAATGTCAGAGGCAGGAGGGAACTCACTAAGACACAGGGCCGGAAAGGATGTAGAGAACAGAGAACTCTAAACTTCAGGAGACGAACGGAAGGGCTTCTCGGACGATGAGGCTCCAGGCAACTCAGGCGAAAGCTCCAAGCACAGTGACAGCGAAAGTGGTCCTCCTTCCAGGACTGGGGTTTTTATACACAGATGGAGATCTCTTCGTATCCCGAAAGGCATGTGCAGACACCGCCTCGAGCACGCCACCCGTCTCCTCGATAAGACGCAATGGCCATCAGGGACCTGACACATGGCGGCGTCACAGCGCCCTCATGATGATATGGTTGGGGCTATTAAAACCGCCTCCAGACAGCCTGGCGCTATTAAAAGCGCCTCGGAAAGCGAAGCGGTACCCCACGCCTGTAAACTGCAGGATCGGTTTCGGAAAGTCCATCCTATCACTCCTAACCCCGTGGTCTCTTTGACCCCCCGAGGTCAGGAGCAGGGGGCAATTGTGTGGGCTGCTTCGACCGAAACCGATGTTGTATGTAATCCTTTGGTAACAGCACCAGTCAGGGTCGTAACCCCCTTCTCTCCGAAATAAGCAGCGTCTCAGCCTTTGTCGAGGTGGGACTGGTCCCGGTAGAAGTACCGACCATGTCCTACCGAACTCGGTCTCACGCTGGCATCCCAGTCCGATCTCGGGTATATCTGACCCCGGCCTCTTCTCCAGTTCGGCCCCTCTGCCGAGGTGAACACCGGGCTTCCAGTTCCCATTATGAGATGGGACGGGTACTTTGTAGGGAGTCCCTGTCAGGTAGGGCGGCCACCGGCCAAGGATAAGGGCTCGTTCCTATCAACAGATCACATCCACATTTATGTGAGGGATTTGAGGGGAGGTTTGATGGGACAAGTATCCTCACCTACCCCCACTAAAGATCCTAGGTGTGGGCTGATGGGACAAGTATCCTTACCTACCTCCACTATGGAACCTTCCACTCTCCTCTATATATGCCTGCATGAAGAGTCATGAACAGGTACATGCAAAATACAGTCCACACTGTTACTCTGCTAAAACATCTCTTCTTCTCCACTTCACCCTAGTTCAGTGACTGCACTAACTCAGGCGTCGGAGTGCCTTTGGCTGATAGCAGCCTCGGGCCCTGACTGCTGTTTTCTCTTCCCTTTCAGGTTTCAGATCAGCAGAGACACTTGTTCAAGCTAAACAACCTCTCTGTAAACCCTCATCATCAGTTAACCCCAAGTCCGTAATAATTAGGCACGCACAATTTATAAAGGGAAGAAATTCCCCAAAAACCAACCAAAGAAATACCCATATCAAGAGCCTTCCAAACAACAATAACAAATACACATGCTCCCATAATCCAATCCAGCCTAAAAATTCCAATTCATTCATAAAACCCACCATACTCCAAAAGCCTAATCGACCCAATCATCAAAATCTCATCCCTATGCCAAAATCCACACTAAAAAATTAAAAAAACAGAATCATGCCAAACAAGAGAATCATACCACATAAACCAATAGATAAACAAAGAAACGCATCAAATCAAATTAAAAAAAAAAAATGAGGATATGAAGAAGGCATCAAATCCAGCGCAGAGACAAAGCAAGGCAACGCACCTGAAAGAATCAAAGAGATTTTGTTTGGAGAATCGAAAGAAACACAAATACCCGAAATTTCTGCTCTCGAACGAAAATGGAGGCACGGGTGAGGAATAATAGTAGTCACAGGAGAGCCTTACATGTCGGGGACACGTGTCGAACGATGAATGGGTATACTCAACTGCCTCGGTCTTCCTCCTCCTTTTCCAACTTCGGATAAGAGGGCCTAGACCTTTCTTGTTTTTCTTTTGTTTTTCGCCACCAGCAAGCCTAGACCTTTCTTGAACCAACGAATTTTGTAAAAGAAACGACAAGTACAAACAAAATTTGTAAATAAATAAATAAAAAGCCAGAGGCCCACTGTATGAACAATCCGAATGAACTATCTAAATCACATCCCCTATATGTCAAGGATCTTATGACCTACAGTAATCCGAATAGATTGGACATTTGGAGCTAATGTGAGGTTTTTTTAATTCAAAATCAACTTTTAAATCTTATATAAGAGGTTATGATCACTAGATTGATTTAAGATGTTATATCTGGAGTGGTCACGGCTGAATCTTTTGATCCCGACGGCTTCCATGTTTCATGGGGCACTAATAAGTCTTAGCAATTATCTTACATAGCATGGGAGCATTCCTCTCTCTCTCTATATATTTTTATAAAAAAAAATATTCAAGTGAGAATTAGTTCTCATCTATTATACTAAAACTTTTTTGTGGGGCCTAATTAACAATCCATCCAAACCTAACAACCAATAGGGAACTCTCTGATAGTCACTAATCCAAAAAATTGCACGCATTTGAATGGATGGAACCGTTGGATCAAGGGTTAAATATTTTTTTGAATATGAAGCAATTAAACTTGTGGGCTACGGATGAAGAGATTAAGGGCATGGGTTTAGGGTCAAACTTGACACTTGAGGTGGTCCCACATAAATCTTTCCAACCCCTCTGGTCCCATCTCCAAATAGGGCCCACAATTGGGCCCCACAAAAAAGTTCTCATACTTCCCACCTGAATGTTACCCTTTAAATAAATTCTGAATTTATGAATAGCGGGTCTAACTATGAGAACACCAGCTTCTGTTCAGAATGTCACTGTCCAATATATTTGACACTTTCTTTAGGTTTTCACACTCTATCAACTTTATCATAAATCTAAATTTTGACAATCTTTGAAGCCACCAATATTATATTTCATTTAGGTGGTTGGATTCCATTTTTAACAAAAGAGTAGCTTTGTGAAAACCCCAAAACCTTTCTAACTGTTGACGGTTTGTATGCTTTTGGTTGGGTTCCATAGCTTAATCATTCTTACTTTTGAATCACTTGGTTCTCGTTTGAGGAGGTTAAGGTTAAAAATCTTGAATAAGAAAAATTCAAACTCGAGTGATCTTTGCTCATTATAAGAAATGTAAGAGATACAAATCAGATGGATAAGACTGAACAACAATAATAATAATAATAATAATGCACTGTCAAATATACAGATGTAAACCATTTTCTTTTACATTAAAAGAGTAAATATATTCACAAACCCATTCATCTTTTTTTTTTTTTCAAGAATTCGAGGGTTAGTTTGACAAGTCTTATATGTCTATTTGAAATAGATCTTATTAAAAACATATGTTGGGAATTAAGTTGTTTTAATTAGACCATTTTACAGATAGATGAATTACTATGTCTGATTCAATCTGAAAAAATAATCTTGTCAAATCATGGAAGTTTTATGAGCAAAGTTGTTTTAAAATAAAAGTGGTATAGGCAAGTTTTTCTTAAATAAAAATAATATAGACAAACTTATCATATTATAAAATGTTGCATGGACAAACTTTAAAAAAGAAAAAAAAATTGTTTGATTGCTTGAAACATTTTATGTCTATTTGAATTGAAAAGGAGAAAAAAAGGTCTTAAAGTTGATCCACATAAACTTGCCAGACAACCTAATGCGCTTTGAATGTCTGTTTGAAATAATTTTTAGTCAAATAGATATGAAAGTGGAATTGCTAAAAAGCTTCTTAATGTGATCTATTTGTATAAAAGCCATTCTACATGGGGAATGAGGCAATAATTTAAGGGTACACTAGAAATAACTACCTCTCTTTCTTGGAGGAGACCCAATGGAGATCAGAGTTTTCAGATTTTCCCTCTTCTGTCTCATATATCATATAAGAGATTTGGGTAAGAAGTAAGAACCCCATTTCCATGAATGAAACAGAGAAGTTCAAGATACCCATAGAAGATAAAGACCTCTAGTTCGGTCTTTGGGAAGAAAAACAATAAATAGAGGTGGGTTTCCTATTACACTCTGGCTTTAATTCTTCTAGTGCGTTTATATATCCTAATATGTATATATGTACTTAAGAAAAAGGTAATTATGCTATTATTCTTGCTTTCTTTCCGCACGTGCGGACTTCTTTCCCATTTGACTGTGCTATTTTGCTATGTATAGGAAGTTGAACTTTTATCTCTCCGGTTGCATTTGAGTTGACAACTTCAACTCCAGTATAGGTTGGGGTAGGCAACTCATTCTTTCATCTCCTGCTTTGTACGCCTGGTTGCAATACTTGTACTGTGTTGGTTTATGTATGAAATAGAGTCCCTTGCAAGGACAAAAGAAAAGTGTTTAAATTTCACTCCCATTGTTGAGTCAGGTTAGGGATGAAACTTCCAGCCCGTTCAATAAATGTTGAAGTTTGAACTAACACATTGGCAGATAAGTAAAGGTTACAGCGTGAAACTTTGTTTCAATTGAGCAAATGAGTGCAGAACGCCAGAACATTTAGGTTAGGAATCAATACGGAGCATAAGTCTCCATTGTTACCTTAATATAACTTCAGTGAGGCCCAACTTCCTTTAAAATGAAATCTAGCTAGAGCAAATAATTGAATGGAGATATTTATTTTGAGCAGCTTGATATTAATATATAAGCCCCACCGGAGGATATACCAAAGCTTTATTAGGGCCACATGACAAACACTCGAGGTTTAAAGGGGTGGGCACCATGGGCGGACACACATATGGGCGTGTAGGGGCTTCAATTGGCAAAATGTCAGTGAGGCTCCTAAAGCCCAACTAGTCAAAACCCTACTTAAAAAATTGTCAAGCCCCATCTATTTCCCCCAAACTCTCTCTCCCTCTAAAAAATACCTGAACTGATTAACACCTTACTTTTGGCTATTTTCTTCTTTTTTTTTTCAGTTATATACAGTGGCTAAGAAGAGTGGGACAATGGTTGTCTTGGATTCATCCATTTCAAAAGGAGAGCTTCGTTTTAAAAGGATAGAAGAACGAGAACAGGGAACTTAACATAGTATTGGTTCTTTATATCATATGGTGTTATAAAAAAACTAGTATGATGTTTTAATAGCTCTTAAAACTCATGTAACATGTATTATTTTGGCCGTAATTAAAACTCATTTTTCAGGTTATTGTTTTGAATAAAAAATAATATTTTTTCAAGCCCCCCTCAATTAAAAATCCTAAATTCTGTCTGCCACTAAGCACATTAGTTTCAACCATAATGCCGTGGGAAGATCCGTGGCTCTTCAAGTTTAAAAGTGTCAGTACTGACCACAACCTAGAAAACCGAAAAAGGGAAAAAGAACTTTGTACTTTCCAACCCCAAAAGGACAGTCCTACAGATAGATCCAGTTGCCATCAGCTCATTAACACACAGGAAAATCATTTATTATACGCACCGAAAGGAGTTGTAAGTTTAACCATCTATTAAACGAAGATGGATCTACTTGTATCCATGATCCTGAAAAGGGATCAGGAAAGCAACATAGATGCTTTTAAGACCAGCATCATATGCCATAATTTCTACCTTTCGGCCCTTTTCTACCTTTACGCATTTGATGCTTTCTGAAAGTCATTTCACAGTTAACCTTTTAATCTTTTATGCAAATTGCAATTACTGAAGCAGCCTTACCTTCCAAAATCAATACATGCACCCTAATAACTATACCAAGATTTGCTGAGCGTTACCATAAAAATCAACAACAAACTAACCCACCACCTGATTATGAGATATGACTCAAAATCTTATTGCACAAGCACGAGGACTCTTATTTGTGGTTGAAGAGTGTTTTATAATTGTAGGCTTCATGCGTATAAACATCTTTAGGTTTCAGATGAGATGGGCTTGTTGTGGATGTAGATCAATAATGATGTTCAATATACCCAATGGTGGAAGAATATTCAAGACAAGTTCCGTGCACTAAGAATTATTTCATTGCTAACAAGCCCTTTCATATATATTCCAGTGTCAGCTTCTCTATATTTTGATGAGATTAAGGCTAGTTGTTCCAGTAATGCATACATAGTTGTTATAGCCAACAATTAAAATACAAAAGGATGAAGTTTCATGTCTTCTTTAGTGATATCTATTATTAAGCCATGTCTTCTTTAGTGATAAATATTATTAAGCCACAAGTTTGAAGTTTCATGTCTTCTTTTAGTGATATTATTAAGACATTTTTTAGTGTAATTTCTACAAAAAGTAAGAACTTTACAGTATGTGCTTTGTAGAAGTTGTGAACTTTTTAATCTCTTGACATTAGGTGGAATGCTAAGGGCATTTACAAAACAAAAGGCTTTTCACATCATCCATGCTCATGCAACTTTTGTTTATATATATGCATCCCTTGATACTATGATACTATACAAATGCCACCACCTTCTTCAAGTTTCCTCCACATACAAGTAGTGGAAGTTCATCTGGATGGAAAACCTCAAGGAGAAGGGTGAGGAACTGAAGAGCTTCTTCCAGGAAGGGTACAAAGCAGTGAAGAAATTCATCAAGAAAGGATGGCATAAGGCCAAGAATATTAGGAAGAAGGAGGATGTCCACAAAGATTGCTACAGTAGATGGAGTTGAAAGATCTTCATTCCATGGACTGGTAGAGAGCAAAATTTATCTGTTTCGGATTTTTTTTTTTAATGTAAGAGTTTTTTTTTTTTTTTGTTATATATATATATATATAGAGAGAGAGAGCATTGTTTGTAATTGTGTTTGAGAGAATGCATGGATTGATTATGTATTAAGGGGACGTTTGTTTGTCACCATTTACATATGTAACTAAATCACATGCGTTTCCGTTACGCATATATCACGTTTGTTTTGTGTGAATTTGATTCACATGTGTAAATCTCATGTGTAAATGGTATGAAAACCATGTCAAAAGTTGCCTTGAATTTTCACACCTCAAGAGGTGTGAAACTCTTTCACATATCACTGTTACAAGGCGGACTGCTACAGTGCCACTGTGAGCAGTCCGCCTTTTATTTTTTTTTTATTTTTCTGGGCCCCACTTGTAACTCCGGACCGTTCATTTTCTTAAGAAGCTCAAACACGGCCATGTGTCCAATTTTCAACCGTTGATGATGCATGGAGGTTGAGATATCATCAACATAATAACAGCCGTTAGATTAATCTATTGTTACTAACATAAGCAGTTCGCCTTTTATGTTTTTTTTATTGTTCTGGGCCCCAACTGTAAAATCAGGACCGTTCATATTCTTCAGAAGCTCAAACACGGCCATATGTCCAATTTTCAACCATTGATGATGCATGGAGGTTGAGATATCATCAAACAATATACAACCTATTGTTACTAACATACCCAATCCGCTTTTTATGATTTTTTTAATGTTCTAGGCCCCACCTGTAAAATCAGGACCGTTCATATTCTTCAGAAGCTCAAACACGGTCATGTGTCCAATTTTCAACCATTGATGTTGCTTGGATGTTGAGATATCATCAAACAATATACAACTTATTCATAGATTCACATGTGAAATGTTATGCTAGTAACAAACAGTGGAATTTGATGCACATGTGAGTCATTTACATATGCAAATGACTCACATGTGGTTCATTTACACATGTGAATCACTTTCACAGGAAACAAACGACCCCAAGGGAAAATGCTATTTGCTTTCATACTTATTTTATCTTTTGAGTTGGGTTGATTGGATAGAGGGAAAATAGATGAAAAAGCACCGTACATATGGATAAAACTGTCACACCCAAGTGCCTAGAGTGCGAAATGGGAGCGGGAGCGTTGAAATGCACCGCCTATACAACATAGTACTTATGGGTTTATAAACAATTAACTAATGGGTACAAATATATCTTATCCATATATTCAAGTATCAAAAATGAAGAAAAAAAAAACTTTGCAATTTGTTCACATAAAATAGATAATAATGAATAAGTTAGAAGAAGTTTCTTCTTTTAAAGATAAATGTCAAGCTTACAGAAAAAGAAAATGCACATAAACTAAAAATTTGGTACGGTTCGTTTCATATTGAGTTGATCCACGCTCTAAGCATATTCGAACCGTGCTCCGAAGATGGTCGAATTACGCTCTGAGGACGGATCCGCTCCGAGAATACCAATCTGTGCTTTCGGACCGGAATCGCACATATTTAAACTATAGACAATCTTCTCTACCTTTTCTCTACGTTCAAGCAGGGTTCTTATAAAATTAATTGCCTTTAAGGTATACGTCCAAAGGAAAACGAGGATTCATCTCCGACCTAACCTGGATCAAGAAGTGTACTGTGGAGATTCTCATGGGCTGGGTTATCTCAGTCCCAACCTAATACTGGCCCACGTGGTTGGAATCTTAGTTAAAATCAGGTTAGTAGAAATTGAATGGCCCGGGAAGGGACCTGTGTGCACTTGAAGGCTCTCTGAAGACACATATTGACATAGTGCAAAGGAACATGTCTTTTGCAAATGGGCTACTCGCAGCCCATGGACTTATATAGGCCTGAATTTTAGGCCTGATAACTAAGTGGGGCTGTGATTGGTAAGATTTGGTCCAGCTTGACTCGGGCTATGAAATTATACCCCGATCTGCCCATGTCCATGTTGTTTTTCAGCATTAGGCTGAGAACATAAAACCATGAGGTAGGAAGAAAACAAGTTTTGAAAACAGTGCGGGGCATGAAATTGATAGGTAATGAAATTGTAAGAAACTCACCTCATGCTTTAGAAGTTCCTTCAATATTACTTTTTGTTTTCATAGTGAAAAGTAATAAGATGACATTCTTACTATGATAGCATAAGTCATTACTAATAAGATGGCATATCCTATTATAGGTCCTCAAATGTAGGGGTGTTCACCGGGTCGGAAAACCCGGTCCGACCCGGTGACCCGGAGGTTATCGGGCTAACCCGATAACCTTTTTATCGGGCAGGGCCAAACCCGACCCGGACCTCTGTTAACAGGTCCGGGTTTCAGGTCTTTGTTTCATTGTTTGTCACCCGATAACCCGATAACAAATAAATAATTTTTTTTTTTAATTTCAATTTATCACATGGTTATTTTTGCATCCTTTTGTGAGTGTACACCCCCCGCTGCTGCCTATATCATGGATAATATGTAAAGAAAGTTGGATTAACTGTTTGAGTATATTTTACAAGACAAAAATTTAATAAAAAACCGAATACAATTTTTTTTTTATTTATTGATTTTCTGCCAACCGGGTTATCGGGTTACCCGGAACCCGAACCCGGTAACCCGGTGACCCGGTATTCATTAACAGGGTTACCGGACCGGGTCCAAGGCTCTTAAAAAATATCAGATCGGGTCAGACCCGGTCCGATAACCCGGAACCCGACCCGATATTCACCCCTACTCAAATGACATCTCTACAGTGCCATTTTGACCGCGTATAGCGATTTTGACCGCGTAAGACGCGTTGGCGCCTCGCTGTCATTTTTAGTAAGTATATATATATTTATATCTATATGATCCCTCCCTCATTTACCAAATGCCAAGGCATCTTTCTTTCCGTTGTGAAACTCTCTGAGTCCCAACAGAAAACCCACCCAAAAACCCTATCCCTCGTCCATCTCTCCGCCAATACGAACTCCGCAAAGTCCACAAATTCTAAATCTCCTTTCAAGAACCCTAGAAATTGCCTTCTCCAGACTCTCTGCATCAGAACTGGAGCTCGAAAACAATGGAGTTCGGGTACGTAATTTTCCATCATTCTCCTTGTTTTCCTCCTCCTTCTTGTGCATAATCTAGGGTTTCTCAGATTTTTAAAAAAATCTTCCTGGCATTACTTTTTCTGTGAGTTTGGCGAACCAAACGGTTAAGGTTGTATTACATTATGCTGATTGATTGATTGATGATGGTGTTTGGGCTCTTTACTTTCTCTTCCAGTTGGTTGATTCATGTTTTCATTACTACATTCTTTTTGTTGGTTCATATAATGCGTTCGATTTAACAGAAAAGTGAATTTTCAAATCTGAATTAGGGTTTGGCAGTCATAGTTTAAGATACCATATGTAATTTTTGTTGCATGATTGAATGCTGAAAATAGGATTCTCTATTGTGTCGTTTGGGGAAAATGTATCTGAAATTGCTTCAGGGTGGGTGTTTTGATGGAATGGATTATGATATTTCATTCTGCTCGTGCTGCAGGGATTGTTACAACTGCGTTGTCCCAAACCCTAGCTTTCAATCCATCTCGTACACTCCCGATCTCCAAAACCCTGAATCCACTGCGATGTGCGACGCACCAGAACTGCCTTCGTTCACCCCTGTCGGTGGCCCCCACTTCCTTCCCCCAGGATGTCATCGAAGGCTCTGTTGACAGCTTCCCCTTCAAGATCCCCAAGGGCATCACCATTCTTGGGGCCGAGGTCGCCAGCAAACCCTTGGGGCAGCCATTCTTCGGTTTCCGATCATCATGGGTGAGTATTTTTGGATCTCTCTTGTGTCAATCTGTCATTGTTTTCTTTTCAGCATTTTTTTGATTAGATGTTTGCCTACTGCATTTCAGCTTTTCATGAGATGATACATATCCATCTGATGATGAATTTTTTTTTTTTTTTGGATGCCTATCTTCATGCAAATTGGGATACAAATGAGTTGGTGTTGTCCTTGCTGTTACATGTCCGTCTAGACCTAGACAAGTCAATGATGGTTGGTGTGCTGCTCTTAAAAATCTATGAGAATATTAAAAAACAAAAAAAATATCATATAATGAGAAAGGCTAAACATGTGTAAATGTAATTATTTAGTTGTCTCTTTTTTTCTTTAAATTGTTGTCATAATCCTACTATTTATATACCGTATCCTTCTATTTCTGTCAAATCTTGAAGAAAAATATTCATATCTATGTAACCAGTCCCATTTTTTTTTTATTATTTTTTTTGTACCCAATGGCCCTGCCAAGGGGGTTGGGAACCAAAGAGAGCCCGCACACACACGGGAAGGTAGCCTACCAAGTGGGAAGGAGGCCTGCACAAGTGAGAAGAAAGCTCACACAAGTGGGAAAAGGTGACGTACCTGGGTTTCAATCCCCAGGCAGCCAGGTAAAAACTGAGTGGTAAGGAGCCATTCTTAGTCCCATTTTTAATTGAATCTTATGATTCACCTATGAATATTACGATTCGATACTTATTCTATTAGAACTTATGATTTAAACATTTCATTTGAGTGAGAATAGCCACAATTGAATTGTTAATGTTTCCTTCTCTTTTGTTATATTTTCTAATTTTAAAAGGTTGGTTATCTAGTGATTAATGTAACTACTTATTCTTTATTTTATTTTTGGGAGGTTATTTATTCATACTTCTCAATCTTTTAATTTAATTCTTCATTTTCTTCTTTACCGTTCAATTCCTCTTACACATGGTGCATCATAGGGGATCTAGGTGCTGCTTCATCTAATTTCTCCAAGAAATCTTCTCTCCCGATCTTTCTTTTCTAGTTTATGATATTCATGTAATTACAATTACTAAGCAAGGAAAGATATCTAACTTTTGAGTGTTTTATTTCAATGATAATGAAGTTTTGAGAAAAAAAGAAAGACAAAAAAATCATTGAAGATTGATTCTTCACTTGGAGCCCTTGTCTTATAGATTCTTAGTGGACTTTCCTTTGTAGCCAACTTCCGCTTAGAAAGATTTTTGTTCCCATTTTACTTTATCTCCTAATAGGAAAGGAAGTCATACAATGGAAATAACTTCCTCTCGAAGTAAAATTGGCATCCTTTTTTTTTGGAGTCATGGTCCCCTATTAGAGCAGTACTTGTAGGATTAGCCACATAGCTGGTTTTGTGGACTAAGTTTGAACCTTCACTATGGGCTTGGTTTGGGTTTTGATCATGCAGGTCCAATCCATCACATTATTGTCCATTAAAGTCTACAAGATAGAGCTTGTTTGACTTAAATTAATATTGGTGGATCAAATGAATCGTTCCACTAATTTTCAGATTTGGATCCTTAGAATCTAGAATATTTTCTATTTTATATTGAATCCAATTTACATCCATCTTGGCCCTTCATTCCATATGTTAATCCAAATTTGTTCATTTTTCCCTAATATTAGATCTTGAATTCCTTTGATTGATCAAGTTGATGTAGATAATCAAAGGCTAGATCTGTCACATACCTTATAGGTTTGGAGTTTGAACCTTAATCTCCTATATCAGATTCCCCCACTTGAAAGGACATGACCTGAGTCAACATCCTCTTCACATTGTTGTCTTCTCCTTAGCTCTTTCTTCTTCTGAATCCATTGGACCTCTTTCACATGTATCTGTCTTTGAGTACTTTTACAATTGTGTAGCTTATCTATCCAATCTGGTCCAATGTGATGCAATCCAATGCCATGCAATCACATCACGAATCTGTTGTAACTGACATTGCCTTTGGTAATCTTAATAAAATTAATCTTTGAAGTTGTAAATCTGTCTATGTGGGATATTGACATTCATAGTTTCTTCGAGGGTCATAATCACACCTTTAACCAATCACCAGAATTCTCATCTAGATGTCGTTCGTGTATGGTTGAACCTCAAATTCTATGTGTGGATATTTAAATTTTGAGTTTCTTGTTCATAATCTCCATCTACATCAAAATTGATTGTATCATTGGTGCCTTTATTTGGAAGTGTATCGAAGATTCGGTCACTGACATTATTACCAATTTCAGTTTTTCTTCCCCATCTTCTTGATATTCATCATAGATTGGATCATCTACAACACCTTTACCTTGGTACACAATAACATTGGGATGATCACAGATAGAAGAAGAAAAATTCTCAACAATCATATTACGGTCAGATTCATCATTATACCAGAATTTAATCTTTGATCAAATCCTTGATCACCAATTGATAGAATAGTTACTGTAACATCTCAATCTCCATATAGGACATCATCGTAAAGAGGATCCTTGTTATCATCCCCATTATCGCCGTTGTATGATCCATCATCATAATCCTTGTTATATGACCTGCCATGTATAAGGCTTCGTGAACTAGTTTTTGGGATCTATGATGGGCCTAGTTTGGGTCATGGAGACGCTGGTCAAATCAGTCACATTTTTGCTCATTTTATTCTGATTGATTGAGCTCTTTCTGTTCAAATTGGGATTAACCGAAAGAATCATTTAATCCATTTAATCCGTTGATTTTCGAATTTGGTCTCCAGATAATATTAAAATAAATTTTATTTATTGTTGCATTTTGCAAATTCACTGAAAGAAAGAAACCGACCCCTATAACTAATGTTTTTTTTTTTTTTTTTTTTTGTTTTTTAATTTTATTTTCTCACATCATTTTGATTATTCAATCTTGTTTAATTGTAAGCGCACTAAATACCCCGAAGCCTTTTATATCAAGTTTCTTATGTCTAGATTTTGGGGCTCTATTGATTCTTCTCTTAGAGCTTTGTGCGGGTTTCTCCTTCAAATGTTATAAATTTAGATTATAGAGTTATGTGACCAATTGCTAATTTTATTTGGGCATCCCTTTAGTACGGCGGTAGACCCATACTAGCAGTACTTATATGACCAGTTGCCAATTTTATTAATTCTCATGAATGGAGAGGATTTTATTGAATTGAATCTACTTCCTCTCCAAGCAAAATTGAGCATCTCTTTACTAGGGCAGTAGACCTTTACTGACAGTACTTATATGACCAGTTGCAATTTTATTAATTCTCATAAATGGAGGGGATTTTATTAAATTGAATCTACTTCCTCTCCATGCAAAATTGAGCATCTCTTTAGTGGGGCAGTCGACCTATACTAGCAGTACTTAATGACCAGTTGCCGATTTTATTAATTCTCATGAATGGAGAGGATTTTATTAAATTTGAGCATCTCTTTAGTGGGGCAGGAGACCCATACTAGCAGTACTTATATGACTAATTGCCAGTTTTATTAATTCTCATGAATGGAAAGGATTTTATTAAATTGAATCTACTTCCTCTCCAAGCAAAATTGAGCATCTCTTTGGTGGGTCTATAGACGTAGAGTAACCGTACTTATATGACCAGTTGCCAATTTTATTAATTCTTGGTACAGTAGTAGACCCATACTAGCACTACTTATACAACCAGTTGTCAATTTTATTAATTTTCATGAATGGAAAGGATTTTATTAAATTGAATCTACTTCCTTTCCCAGTAAAATTGAGCATCTCTTTAGTGGGGCAGGAGACCCATACTAGTAGTACATATATGACCTGTTGCCAATTTTATTAATTCTCATGAATGGAGAGGATTTTATTAAATTGAATCTACTTCCTCTCCAAGTAAAATTGAGCATCTCTTTAGTGGGTCGGTGGACCCATACTAACTGTACTTATATGACCAGTTGCCAATTTTATTATTTCTTGGTGGGGCAATAGACCCATACTAGCAGTATAGTTGCCAATTTTATTAATTCTCGTGAATGGAAAGGATTTTATTAAATTGAATCTACTTCCTCTCCAAGCAAAATTGAGCAACTCTTTATTGGGCCAATAAACCCATACTAGCAATACTTATACGACCAGTTGCCTATTTTATTAATTTCGTGAATGGAGAGGATTTTATTAAATTGAATCTACTTCCTCTCCAAGCAAAATTGAGCAACTCTTTATTGGGGCAATAGACCCATATTAGTAGTACTTATACGACCAGTTGCCGATTTTATTAATTCTCATGAATGGAGAGGATTTTATTAAATTGAATCTACTTCCTCTTCAAATAAAATTGAGCATCTCTTTAGTATGCTTATATGACCGGTTGCCAATTTTATTAATTCTCATCAATGGAGAGGATTTTATTAAATTGAATCTACTTCCTCTCTAAGCAAAGTTGAGCATCTCTTTAGTGGGGCAGTAAAGTTGAGCATCTCTTTAGTGCGGCAGTACACCCATACTAACAGTACTTATATGACTAGGTGCCAATTTTATTAATTCTCATGAATGGAGAGGATTTTATGAAATTGAATCTACTTCCTCTCTTAGCAAAATTGAGCATCTCTTTAGTGGGGCAATAGACCCATTCTAGCATTACTTATCTGACCAGGTGCCAATTTTCTCAATTCTCATGAATGGAGAGGATTTTATTAAATTGAATCTACTTCCTCTCCAAACAAAATCGATCATCTCTTTAGTGGGGCAGTAGACCCATACTAGCAGTACTTATATGACCATTTGCCAATTTTATTAATTCTCATGAATGGAAAGGATTTTATTAAATTCAATCAACTTCCTCTCCAAGCAAAATTGATCGTCTGTTTAGTGGGGTAGCAGACCCATACTAGCAATACTTATATGACAGTTTTTATTTGCCAGTTGCCAATTTTATTAATTCTCATGAATGGAGAGGATTTTATTAAATTGAATCTACTTCCTCTCCAAACAAAATTGATCGTCTCTTTAGTGGGGCAGTAGACCCATACTAGCAGTACTTATATATGACCAATTGCCAATTTTATTAATTCTCATGAATGGAAAGGATTTTATTAAATTGAATCTACTTCCTCTCCAAGCAAAATTGGTCAACTCTTTAGTGGGGCAATAAACCCATACTACCAGTACTTATACGTCCTGTTGCCAATTTTATTAATTTTCATGAATGGAAAGGATTTTATTAAGTTAAATCTACTTCCTCTCCAAGCAAAGTCGAGCATCTCTTTAGTGGGACCCATACGAGTAGTACTTATTTGCCAGTTGCCAATTTTATTAATTCTCATGAATGGAGAGGATTTTATTAAATCGAATCTACTTCCTCTCTAAGAAAAATTGAGCATCTCTTTAGTGGGGCAGTAGACCTGTACTACCAGTACTTATATGCCGGTTGCCAATTTTATTAATTCTCATGAATGGAAAGGATTTTATTTAATTGAATCTACTTCCTCTCCAAGTAAAATTGAGCAACTCTTTAGTGGGGCAGTAAACCCATACTAGCAGTACTTATACGACCAGTTGCCTATTTTATTAGTCCTCATGAATGGAAATGATTTTTTTCAATTATATATACTTCCTTTCCAAGAAAAATTGAGAATCTCTTTAGTGGGGCAGTCAACCCATTCTAGCAGTACTTAATGACTAGTTACCGATTTTATTAATTCTCATGAATGGAGAGGATTTTATTAAAATGCATCTACTTCCTCTCCGAGCAAAATTGAGCATATCTCTAGTGGGGCAGGAGACCCATACTAGCAGTACTTATATGACTAATTGCCAGTTTTATTAATTATCATGAATGGAAAGGATTTTATTAAATTGAATCTACTTCCTTTCCAAGCAAAATTGAGCATCTCTTTAGTGGGGCTGTAGACCCAAACTAACCGTACTTATATGACCTGTTGCCAATTTTATTAATTCTTGGTACAGTAGTAGACCCATCCTAGTAGTACTTATACAACTAATTGCCAATTTTATTAATTATCATGAATGGAAAGGATTTTATTAAATTGAATCTACTTCCTTTCCCAGCAAAATTGAGCAGTTTTTTAGTGGGGCGGGAGACCCATACTAGTAGTACATATATGACCAGTTGCCAATTTTATTAATTCTCTTGAATGGAGAGGATTTTATTAAATTGAATCTACTTCCTCTCCAAGCAAAATTGAGCATCTCTTTAGTGGGTCCCATACTAGCAGTACTTATTTGCCAGTTGCCAATTTTATTAATTCTCATTAATGGAGAGGATTTTATTAAATCGAATCTACTTCCTCTCTAAGAAAAATTGAGCATCTCTTTAGTGGGGCAGTAGACCCATACTACCTGTACTTAGATGCCAGTTGTCAATTTTATTAATTCTCATGAATGGAAAAGATTTTATTAAATTGATTCTACTTCCTCTCCAAGCAAAATTGGGCAACTCTTTAGTGGGGCAATAAACCCATACTAGCTGTACTTATACGACAGGTTGCCAATTTTATTAATTCTCATGAATGGAAAGGATTTTTTTCAATTATATCTACTTCCTCTCCAAGCAAAATTGAGCATCTCTTTCGTGGGGCAGTCGACCCATACTAGCAGTACTTAATGACCAGTTGCCGATTTTATTAATTCTCATGAATGGAGAGGATTTTATTAAATTGAATTTACTTCCTCTCCGAGCAAAATTGAGCATCTCTATAGTGGGGCAGGAGACCCATACTAGCAGTACTTATATGACCAATTGCCAGTTTTATTAGTTCTCATGAATGGAAAGGATTTTATTAAATTGAATCTACTTCCTCTCCAAGCAAAATTGAGCATCTCTTTAGTGGACTGTATACCCAAAGTAACCGTACTTATATGACCAGTTGCCAATTTTATTAATTCGTGGTACAGTAGTTGACCCATACTAGCACTACTTATACAACCGGTTGCCAATTTTATTGATTCTCATGAATGGCAAGGATTTTATTAAATTGAATCTACTTCCTTTCCCAGCAAAATTGAGCATCTCTTTAGTGGGGCAAGAGACCCATACTAGTAGTACATATATGACTTGTTGCCAATTTTATTAATTCTCAAGAATGGAGAGGATTTTATTAAATTGAATCTACTTCCTCTTCAAGCAAAATTGAGCGTACTTTAGTGGGACCCATACTAGAAGTACTTATTTGCCAATTGCCAATTTTATTAATTCTCATGAATGGAGAGGATTTTATTAAATCGAATCTACTTCCTCTTTAAGAAAAATTGAGCATCTCTTTAGTGGGGCAGTAGACCCCATACCACCAGTACTTATATGCCAGTTGCCAATTTTATTAATTCTCATGAATGGAAAGGATTTTATTAAATTGAATCTACTTCCTCTCCAAGCAAAATTGGGCAACTCTTTAGTGGGGCAATAAACCCATACTAGCAGTACTTATACGACAGGTTGCCAATTTTATTAATTCTCATGAATGGAAAGAATTTTTTTCAATTATATCTACTTCCTCTCCAAGCAAAATTGATTATCTCTTTCGTCAGTACTTAATGACCAGTTGCCGATTTTATTAATTCTCATGAATGGAGAGGATTTTATTAAATTGAATATACTTCCTCTCCGAGCAAAATTGAGCATCTCTATAGTGGGGTAGGAGACCCATACTGGCAGTACTTATATAACCAATTGCCAGTTTTATTATTTATCATGAATGGAAAGGATTTTATTAAATTGAATCTGCTTCCTCTCCAAGCAAAATTGAGCATCTCTTTAGCGGGCTGTATACCCAAAGTAATCGTACCTATATGACCAGTTGCCAATTTTATTAATTCGTGGTACAGTAGTTGACCCATACTAGCACTACTTATACAACCGGTTGCCAATTTTATTAATTCTCATGAATGGAAAGGATTTTATTAAATTGAATCTACTTCCTTTCCCAGCAAAATTGAGCATCTCTTTAGTGGGGCAGGAGACCCATACTAGTAGTACATATATGACTTGTTGCCAATTTTATTAATTCTCAAGAATGGAGAGGATTTTATTAAATTGAATCTACTTCCTCTCCAAGCAAAATTGAGCGTACTTCAGTGGGACCCATACTAGAAGTACTTATTTGCCAATTACCAATGTTATTAATTCTCATGAATGGAGAGGATTTTATTAAATCGAATCTACTTCCTCTCTAAGAAAAATTGAGCATCTCTTTAGTGGGGCAGTAGACCCATACCACCAGTACTTATATGCCAGTTGCCAATTTTATTAATTCTCATGAATGGAAAGGATTTTATTAAATTGAATCTACTTCCTCTCCAAGCAAAATTGGGCAACTCTTTAGTGGGGCAATAAACCCATACTAGCAGTACTTATACGACAGGTTGCCAATTTTATTAATTCTCATGAATGGAAAGAATTTTTTTCAATTATATCTACTTCCTCTCCAAGCAAAATTGAGCATCTCTTTCATGGGGCAGTCGACCCATACTTGCAGTACTTAATGACCAGTTGCCGATTTTATTAATTCTCATGAATGGAGAGGATTTTATTAAATTGAATATACTTCCTCTCTGAGCAAAATTGAGCATCTCTATAGTGGGGTAGGAGACCCATACTAGCAGTACTTATATGACCAATTGCCAGTTTTATTATTTATCATGAATGGAAAGGATTTTATTAAATTGAATCTGCTTCCTCTCCAAGCAAAATTAAGCATCTCTTTAGTGGGCTGTATACCCGAAATAATCGTACTTATATGACCAGTTGCCAATTTTATTAATTCGTGGTACAGTAGTTGACCCATACTAGCACTACTTATACAACTGGTTGCCAATTTTATTAATTCTCATGAATGGAAAGGATTTTATTAAATTGAATCTACTTCCTTTCCCAGCAAAATTGAGCATCTGTTTAGTGGGGCAGGAGACCCATACTAGTAGTACATATATGACCAGTTGCCAATTTTATTAATTCTCAAGAATGGAGAGGATTTTATTAAATTGAATCTACTTCCTCTCCAAGCAAAATTGAGCGTACTTTAGTGGGACCCATACTAGAAGTAGTTATTTGCCAATTACCAATGTTATTAATTCTCATGAATGGAGAGGATTTTATTAAATCGAATCTACTTCCTCTCTAAGAAAAATTGAGCATCTCTTTAGTGGGGCAGTAGACCCATACCACCAGTACTTATATGCCAGTTGCCAATTTTATTAATTCTCATGAATGAATAGGATTTTATTAAATTGAATCTACTTCCTCTCTAAGCAAAATTGGGCAACTCTTTAGTGGGGCATAAACCCATACTAGCTGTACTTATACGACCAGTTGCCAATTTTATTAATTCTCATGAAAAAGAATTTTTTTCAATTATATCTACTTCTTCTCCAAGCGAAATTGAGCATCTCTTTAATGGGCACTAGACCCATATTGGTAGTACTTATATGACCAGTTGCTAGTTTTATTAATTCTCATGAATGGAGAGGATTTTGTTAAATTGAATCTACTTCCTCTCCAAGCAAAATTGAGCATCTCTTTAGTGTGCATATATGACCGGTTGCCAATTTTATTAATTCTCATGAATGGAGAGGATTTTATTAAATTGAATCTACTTTCTCTCCAAGCAAAATTTGGAATCTCTTTAGTGGGGTTGCATGCCGATACTGGCAGTACATATATGACCAGCCACATATAATGCTTCTTGAACTAGTTTTTGGAATCTATTGTGCGCCTTGTTTGGGTTATGGCGACGCTGGTCAAATCACTCACATTTTTGCTCATTTTATTATGAAAATTTTGAGCTCTTTCTTTTCAAATTGGGATTAATCGAATGAATCATTTGATCCGCCGATTTTCGGATTTGGTCTCCAGTTAATTTAAAAAAAAAAAATTATTTAAGGTTGCACTTTGCAAATTCACTAAAAGAAAGAAATCGACCTTATAACTAATGTTTTTCACTTTTATGTTATTTTCTCACATCATTTCAGTGATTATTCTATCTTGTTTAAATGTATGTGCACTAAATACCCTGCAGCCTTTTATCAAGTTTCTTATGTCTAGATTTTGGGGCTTTGTTTATTCTTCCTCTTAGAGCTTTGCATGGGATTCTCCTTCCACAATGTTATAAATTTTGGTTATAGAGTTATACGCCTAGTTGCCAATTTTATTTGGGCATCTCTTCAAGGGGACAGTAAATCCATACTAGCAGTACTTATATGACCAGCTCCCAATTTTATTAATTCTCAGGAATGGAGAGGATTTTATTAAATTGAATCTACTTCCTCTCCAAGCAAAATTGAGCGTACTTTAGTGGGACCCATACTAGAAGTACTTATTTGCCAATTGCCAATTTTATTAATTCTCATGAATGGAGAGGATTTTATTAAATCGAATCTACTTCCTCTCTAAGAAAAATTGAGCATCTCTTTAGTGGGGCAGTAGACCCATACCACCAGTACTTATATGCCAGTTGCCAATTTTATTAATTCTCATGAATGGAAAGGATTTTATTAAATTGAATGTACTTTCTCTCTAAGCAAAATTGGGCAACTCTTTAGTTTGGCATAAACCCATACTAGCAGTACTTATACGACCAGTTGCCAATTTTATTAATTCTCATGAATGGAAAGAATTTTTTTCAATTATATCTACTTCCTCTCCAAGCAAAATTGAGCATCTCTTTCATGGGGCAGTCGACCCATACTTGCAGTACTTAATGACCAGTTGCCGATTTTATTAATTCTCATGAATGGAGAGGATTTTATTAAATTGAATATACTTCCTCTCTGAGCAAAATTGAGCATCTCTATAGTGGGGTAGGAGACCCATACTAGCAGTACTTATATGACCAATTGCCAGTTTTATTATTTATCATGAATGGAAAGGATTTTATTAAATTGAATCTGCTTCCTCTCCAAGCAAAATTAAGCATCTCTTTAGTGGGCTGTATACCCGAAATAATCGTACTTATATGACCAGTTGCCAATTTTATTAATTCGTGGTACAGTAGTTGACCCATACTAGCACTACTTATACAACCGGTTGCCAATTTTATTGATTCTCATGAATGGAAAGGATTTTATTAAATTGAATCTACTTCCTTTCCCAGCAAAATTGAGCATCTCTTTAGTGAGGCAAGAGACCCATACTAGTAGTACATATATGACTTGTTGCCAATTTTATTAATTCTCAAGAATGGAGAGGATTTTATTAAATTGAATCTACTTCCTCTCCAAGCAAAATTGAGCGTACTTTAGTGGGACCCATACTAGAAGTACTTATTTGCCAATTGCCAATTTTATTAATTCTCATGAATGGAGAGGATTTTATTAAATCGAATCTACTTCCTCTCTAAGAAAAATTGAGCATCTCTTTAGTGGGGCAGTAGACCCATACCACCAGTACTTATATGCCAGTTGCCAATTTTATTAATTCTCATGAATGGAAAGGATTTTATTAAATTGAATGTACTTTCTCTCTAAGCAAAATTGGGCAACTCTTTAGTTTGGCATAAACCCATACTAGCAGTACTTATACGACCAGTTGCCAATTTTATTAATTCTCATGAATGGAAAGAATTTTTTTCAATTATATCTACTTCCTCTCCAAGCAAAATTGAGCATCTCTGTAATGGGCACTAGACCCATATTGGTAGTACTTATATGACCAGTTCCTAGTTTTATTAATTCTCATGAATGGAGAGGATTTTGTTAAATTGAATCTACTTGCTCTCCAAGCAAAATTGAGCTTCTCTTTAGTGTGCATATATGACCGGTTGCCAATTTTATTAATTCTCATGAATGGAGAGGATTTTATTAAATTGAATCTACTTTCTCTCCAAGCAAAATTGGGAATCTCTTTAGTGGGGTTGCATGCCGATAATGGCAGTACATATATGACCAGCCACATATAATGCTTCTTGAACTAGTTTTTGGGATCTATTGTGCGCCTTGTTTGGGTTATGGCGACGCTGGTCAAATCACTCACATTTTTGCTCATTTTATTATGAAAATTTTGAGCTCTTTCTTTTCAAATTGGGATTAATCGAATGAATCATTTGATCCGCTGATTTTCTGATTTGGTCTCCAGTTAATTTAAAAAAAAAAAATTTATTTAAGGTTGCACTTAGCAAATTCACTAAAAGAAAGAAATCGACCTTATAACTAATGTTTTTCACTTTTATGTTATTTTCTCACATCATTTCAGTGATTATTCTATCTTGTTTAAATGTATGTGCACTAAATACCCTGCAGCCTTTTATCAAGTTTCTTATGTCTAGATTTTGGGGCTTTGTTTATTCTTCCTCTTAGAGCTTTGCGTGGGATTCTCCTTCCACAATGTTATAAATTTTGGTTATAGAGTTATACGCCTAGTTGCCAATTTTATTTGGGCATCTCTTCAAGGGGGCAGTAGACCCATACTAGCAGTACTTATATGACCAGCTCCCAATTTTATTAATTCTCAGGAATGGAGAGTTTTTTTTATTAAATTGAATCTACTTCCTCTCCAAGCAAAATTGAGCATTTCTTTGGTGGGACAGGAGACCCATACTAGCAGTACTTTTATGACCAACTACCAATTTTATTAATTCTCATGAATGGAGAGGATTTTATGAAATTGAATCTACTTCTTCTCCAGCAAAATTGAGCATCTCTTTGGTAGGGCAGTAGACCCATACTAGCAGTACTTATATGATCGGCTGCCAATTTTATTAATTCTCATGAATGGAGAGGATTTGATTAAATTGAATCTACTTCCTCTCCAAGGAAAATCAAGCACCTCTTTAGTGCGACAGTAGACCCGTACTAGCGGTACTTATATGACCGGTTGCCAATTTTATTAATTTTCATGAATGGAGAGGATTTTATTAAATTGAATCTACTTCCTCTCGAAGCAAAATCGAGCAACTCTTTTGTGGGGTAGCAGACCTATTGTTTTCTTTTCAGCATTTTTTTGATTAGATGTTTGCCTACTGCATTTCAGCTTTTCATGAGATGATACATGTCCATCTGATGAATTTTTTTTTTGGATGCCTATCTTCATGCAAATTGGGATACAAATGAGTTGGTGTTTTCCTTGCTGTTGCATGTCCGTCTAGACCTAGACAAGTCAATGATGGTTGGTGTGCTGCTCTTAAAAATCTATGAGAAAATATTAAAAAACAGAAAAAATATCATCTAATGAGAAAGGCTAAACATGAGTAAATGTAATTATTTAGTTGTCTCTTTTTTTTTTTTTTTTAAATTGTTGTCATAATCCTCCTATTTATATCCCGTATCCTTCTATTTCTGTCAAATCCTGAAGAAAAATATTCATATCTATGTAACCAGTCCCTTTTTTTTTTTTTTTTGTACCCAATGGCCCTTCTAAGTGGGCTGGGAACCAAAAGAGAGCCCGCACACACACGGGAAGGTAGCCTGCACAAGTGGGAAGGAGCCCTGCACAAGGAGGCCCGCACACACACGGGAAGGTAGCCTACCGAGTGGGAAAGAGGCCTGCACAAGTGAGAAGAAAGCTCACACAAGTGGGAAAAGAGCCCGCACAAGCGGGAAGAGGTGACGTACCTGGGGTTCAATCTCCAGACAGCCAGGTAAAAACTTAGTGGTAAGGATTCATTCTTAGTCCCATTTTTAATTGAATCTTATGATTCACCTATGAATATTACGATTCGATACTTATTCTATTAGAACTTATGATTTAAACATTTCATTTGAGTGAGACTAGCCAGAATTGAATTGTTAATGTTTCCTTCTCTTTTGTTATATTTTCTAATTTTAAAAGGTTGGTTATCTAGTGATTAATGTAACTACTTATTCTTTATTTTATTTTTGGGAGGTTATTTATTCATACTTCTCAATCTTTTAATTTAATTCTTCATTCTCTTCTTTACTGTTCAATTCCTCTTACGCATGGTGCATCATAGGGGATCTAGGTGCCGCTTCATCTAATTTCTCCAAGAAATCTTCTCTCCCGATCTTTCTTTTCTAGTTTATGATATTCATGTATTTACAATTACTAAGCAAGGAAAGATATCTAACTTTAGAGTGTTTTATTTCAATGATAATGAAGTTTTGAGAAAAAAAGAAAAGACAAAAAAATCATTGAAGATTGATTCTTCACTCGGAGCCCTTGTCTTATAGATTCTTAGTGGACTTTCCTTTGTAGCCAACTTCCGCTTAGAAAGATTTTTGTTCCCATTTTACTTTATCTCCTAATAGGAAAGGAAGTCATACAATGGAAATAACTTCCTCTCGAAGAAAAATTGGCATCCTTTTTTCTGGAGTCATGGTCCCCTATTAGAGCGGTACTTGTAGGATTAGCCACATAGCTGGTTTTGTGGACTAAGTTTGAACCTTCACTATGGGCTTGGTTTGGGTTTTGATCATGCAGGTCCAATCCATCACTTTATTGCCCATTAAAGTCTACAAGATAGAGCTTGTTTGACTTAAATTAATATTGGTGGATCATTTGAATTGTTCCATTAATTTTCAGATTTGGATCCCTAGAATCTAGAATATTTTCTATTTTATATTGAATCCAATTTACATCCATCTTGGCCCTTCATTCCATATGTTAATCCAAATTTGTTCATTTTTCCCTAATATTAGATCTTGAATTCCTTTGATTGATCAAGTTGATGTAGATAATCAAAGGCTAGATCTGTCACATACCTTATAGGTTTGAAGTTTGAACCTTAATCTCCTATATCAGATTCCCCCACTTGAAAGGACATGACCTGAGTCAACATCCTCTTCACATTGTTGTCTTCTCCTTAGCTCTTTCTTCTTCTGAATCCATTGGACCTCTTTCACATGTATCTGTCTTTGAGTACTTTTACAATTGTGTAGCTTATCTATCCAATCTGGTCCAATGTGATGCAATCCAATGCCCGTGCAATCACATCACGAATCTGTTGTAACCGACATTGCCTTTGGTAATCTCAATAAAATTAATCTTTGAAGTTGTAAATCTGTCTATGTGGGATATTGACATTCATAGTTTCTTCGAGTGTCATAATCACACCTTTAACCAATCACCAGAATTCTCATCTAGATGTCGTTCGTGTATGGTTGAACCTCAAATTCTATGTGTGGATATTTAAATTTTGAGTTTCTTGTTCATAATCTCCATCTACATCAAAATTGATTGTATCATTGGTGCCTTTATTTGGAAGTGTATCGAAGATTCGGTCACTGACATTATTACCAATTTCAGTTTTTCTTCCCCATCTTCTTGATATTCATCATAGATTGGATCATCTACAACACCTTTACCTTGGCACACAAGAACATTGGGATGATCACAGATAGAAGAAGATAAATTCTCAACAATCATATTACGGTCAGATTCATCATTATACCAGAATTTAGTCTTTGATCAAATCCATGATCGCCAATTGATAGAATAATTACTGTAACATCTCAATCTCCACATAGGACATCATCGTAAAGAGGATCCTTGTTATCATCCCCATTATCGCCATTGTATGATCCATCATCATAATCCTGATAATTGTCATAACCTTATTTAATTACAAGTCTTGAGGCTTAACTTGTTTCCAACCATTGATTCAAAATCTCAACGTGTTGTCGCAAATTCTGGATTTCAAGGTCTCATGGGTTAGGTTATTTCACTATGTCACACCCAATTAATTGCTTGCGACCTCGTGCTTGTCGCAAAGGCATGATTTCAAAGATTAGAATCAAACAATCAAATCGAATGGATCAGACCGCCCTTGTACCAACTGATGTAGCTAAAAGGGGAACCCTTGTTAATAGAAAAACCCAAATCCAATTTCTAACCCGAATCAATAGAATCTTAAACACGAGGAGAAAGTATGTCCAAAATATGCAATCCACCACTTGAATCGTCTTCAATCCTTGGGAGGCACTCCCAAACCAATGGAAAAGAGGATAATAGTTGCAAACAATGCAAACTTTTATTGCAACATGAAAATAAACATGACATAGACTTGGACCTCCCATGCCTGGGCATATCTTAAAATGTTTTCCAATGACAAAACCTAAAACAACATTCTAATTTTCCTGTAATCCTTAAGTACTGAGGAAAGAAATTCCACTTAGGGCATGCTCATTTACATGTGTGGTAAGGTAATGTAAAGTTTAGACATTACATCATGCTAAAAGTAAGATGAAATAAGATAAAATAAAGGTGAGATAAAGTATGTGGTGAGCCGGGAGAGAGTGTTAAAGTAGTTGCTTTATGTATTGACTTTACTTCAGCACACTTTATCATGGTTTTATGCGGTAAAGAAAAGGTGGCTTGTTTTTTTTATGTTTTTGTTTTTGGTTTTTTTTTTTTTTTAAAATTTTTTTTTTTGTGTTTTTTTTTTTTTTTAAGTGGCAACTTGAGTTTACCACACTTCTTTTTCATCCAAACATGGTAAAGGGAGAATATGTGAACTCACATCCGGGTCAACTTTAACTTCACCTTTACCACTTGCTAAACTGACATGTCCAATAGAAAAGTGGCTTGTGGTAAAAAAAATGAGTGACGGCATGACTTTACCAATATACTTTTTCATTCAAACATGATAAAGGGAGAATATGTCACTTTGGGTCAAATTTTACTTCACCTTTACTTTACCACTTGCTAAACAAACATGCCCAAAGTCTCTTGATATTCTTGAATCGCTTTGAAATCAATTGTATCATCGATGCCTTTATTTGGATGTAACAATATCACCATTTTCATAAATATCAAATTTCAGTGTATCATCCACCTCATTATATTCATTATAGATCGGACCAGCAACAACATCGTTGCCTTGGTAAAATAAAATTTGGATGATCACAAATAGAAGATGAATTTTCAATAGTCATTTTATAGTCAGATTCAACATTCATTCTGAAACTCAAATCTTTAATCAAATCCATGATCACTGATTGATAGAACAATTACTTCACCATCACGATCTTAATTCGTCTTATCAACAAGATCCTCGTAATCATCATTATATGGTCCATCATAACTAAAACTATTTTATGATATTCATCTAATCATAATCCCTAAGCATTGAGGATAGAAATCCAACTTTGAAGAGTCCTTATTACGTTGATGGTGAACTTTCTTAAAACAAAATGTAATAAACTCAGTGAAGGTTCTTCACTTGGAGTCTTATTCAAGACGTTTTTTGCCCCTTGTTTCTTTCTTGTGACTTCCCCATTTATCAATCTCTGAGTAGAAAAGAAGCTATACAATGGACACTACTTCCTCTGCAAGCTATATTGGGTGTCCCTTTAGTGGAATAGTGGACCCCTACCAGCGATTCTTGTAGGACCATCTAAATGGATGAATTTGTTACCGAGTTTTGGGTGCCACTATGGGCTTGTTTTGGGTCATGATCATGCGTGTCCGATCAGTTACATTGACGTCCATTTAATTCTACATTATTTGGGCCTTCTGTTAACAAATTGGAATTGATGGATGGAATCTTTAGATCCACTAGTTTTCTGACTTGGATCCCTAGATAATAATCTAGAATATTTTGGATTTAATATGGAAATCCAGTTTGCATCAATCCTCACCCTTCATTCCATGTTTGGCCGAAATCTTTGAAGCAGATAACCACTTGCTAGGTCCGTCCCGAATTCGTCTAAGTCTGAACCCAAGGGGTTGTTTGTTTTCAGTCATTTACATTTGTAAATGACCCACATGTGTAATGGTTACACACCATTATGTTTGTCGTCAGTCATTTACGCATGAGGTGTGTAAAGTTGATGTGAAAATGGCCTGAAAATCAGCCTAGAATTCTCACACCTCAACAGGTGCTCAACCATTACGCATGATACTGTTCATAGGCAGGATGAACAATGTTTCTGATGGGAGATAGGGCAGTTCTTTGTTTAAACATTATACGCTTCTGTGGGACCCAAAATACCAATCTGAACCATCCAAACTCTTTTAAAGGCCCAAAAAGGCCCTGGGACCAATTTTCAGCCGTTGGATCATCATATATTCTGAGATATTTGCAAGAAATCCAAGACAGTTAGATGTACTGTTTTCTACTTCTGGGGGGGCCCATTTTCATGATCTGAATCGTCCAAACTCTTCAATAGGTCCGAAATGGCTATGGGATCAAATTTCATGCATTGATTCTTCATGCATCTCGAGAAAATTGCGAAAACCTATGAACCGTTGGATCCGCGAGTTTAATCTGCACGGTATTGAAGCGTGATCGAACCTAGTCTGTCTCTTTCAGTTTTTAAACTTCTGTGGGCCCCAAAATGGATTTCTGAACTATCCTAACTCTTCTAAAGGTTAAAAACGGCCTTGGAACAAATTTTCAGCTGTTGTCATCATAAAGTTTGAGATATTAGCAAAAAGGTCCAAAAAAAGAAAATCTATAATTTTGAATTTTGTGGGCCCCATCTTCACGATCTGAACCTTCCAAACTCTCTAGAATGCCATTTTTGGCTAGGGAGGATAAAGTCTCAGGGCTTTATTCATCATATATCTCAAGATATTTGTGAAAATTTTGTGAAAAATGGTGAGCCACAGGATCCACTTTGATTCACATGTGGAGTTGTGAAAATGAAAAACGATTGAATGTGTTTCACATGTGACTTGTTGCATATAAAAATGTTTCATATGTGAGTCATTTACATATGTAAACCATTTTCATATCATATGTGAAATTGACACACGAGCCCTAAGGTCTTGCATCAATCACACTCTCCCGCTTGAAAAGGACTCGACCTCGGGTCAGCAGCCTTTTCACATTGTCGTCAATCTGTTATTCTCTTCTTCCACTTCTGCTACACTTCTTTCACATAAATCACTTGTCTTTTGAGTTGCACCTTATTTTGGGTGGGTAGAATACTTTCAAGAGTTTTGTATTTTATCCATCCATTTGTCCAATGTTGTTCAATCAAATCATTGATCAACGGTAACTGACATTGGCTTTGGTAATCTTGATCTGAATTTCAAGTCGGCATCCTTTTCACATTGTTGTTATTATGTCATTCTTTTCTTCTGCTTCCGCTGCACTTCTTTCACATAAATCACTTGTCGTTTTAATTGCACTTTTTTTTATTGTTGGGTAGAATAATTGCAAGAGTTCTGTAGGTTATCCATCTTTCCAATGTGACGTCGTCCAATGTTTTGCAATCAAATCGCGAGTCAAGTGTAACTGATAAACTGGCTTTAGTAATCTTGAACAAATGGATCTTCGAAGTTGTAAATCTTGTCTTCTGGGATCTGGACATTCACAATTTCTTCGAGAACATGATAATCAAAATAATTCTCGTTTAGATTTTAGATGTTATTCGTGTATAGTTGAAACTTTAAGTTCTTCATGTGGTACTCATTAAAATTTGGAGGTTCATCATAATCTTGGATTACATCTAAATCGATTGTACAATTGATGCCTTTATTTGGATGTGTGTCAAAATTTTGATCACTGACAACATCACCATCTTCATATATTTCAAATTTCTACGTGTCATCTACATCTTGATGGTCCCCGGATATTGGTCTATCAACAACATTGTTGCCTTTGTTTGAAAAAGAATTAGACGATCACAAATAGGTGAAGGTGAGTTTCAATAGTCATGGCACAGTCAGGTTCATCGTTTATACGGAATTCAAATTGTCATCAGATCCATGATCACCAATTGATTGAATAGTTAATTCGCCAATTCAACTTATAAACAGGATCTTCATTATCATCCCACGAAAACCCTAGAACTACTATTTCACATTCTTGTAATCAATCCCTAGGCACCAAGGAATGGATCCCAATGTTAAAAGATCCTTATGATATTACTAATGATCAAATTCAGTGTAGATTCTTCACTTGGAGTTATCTTGTAGATTTTTGGTCCCCGATCAATTTCTTGTGACTTTCCCCTTTTTATTAAGTCCCATAAGAGTGGAACCTGTACGACTGAAATTACTTCCTCTCCACAAAAGTACTGGGCATACCTTTAGGGGGGAAGTCGACCTCAATTAGTGGCACTTGTATGACATGCCACAACTAGTTTTGTGAACCAGCTTGTGGCATCCATTATGGGCCTGATAGGGTCATGATCACGTGAGTCCCATACATGACTGTTTAATATTCATGTTACAACCAGATTCTTCTTCCATACCTAAATTCGAACTTTCTTCAAATCTGTGCTTACATTTTTAACTATTTAATTTTGCATCCTTGGACTCTTTCTATTCAAACAGTGATTGATGGATGGAATCAATTGATCCTTTGATTTTTGAATTAGTTTTTCTTTTATAATATTAGAATATTTTCGATTTGATAGGGAAATCTAGGTAGCATCTATTTTGGCAGTTCAGTCTGTATTTTGACCCATATTTGTCGAATTTACCCTAGCATAGATCTTGAATTCCATTAGTCAGTCATGTTGATCTCGATAATCACAAGAGAGATTCATTTAATCGTGTTGGCTTTTAAACCCTTAATTTTTTTGGCGACTTACCCATTTTTATTTGTTCTTTTAAATTTGCTCTCCAGGCAATATTGGGCATCTCTTAAGTGGGTAGTAGACCGATACTAACAGTACTTATAGGACCTTAGGCATATAAGATTTTGTTAACTAGGTTTGGGCTTCCATTACGGGCTTGGTTTTGGTCTTTGACCCACAGGTCCACTCCCTTGCATTTTTGCCCATTTGATTCATCATCATAGGGCTCTTTCTATGGAAAATTGCATTGATGGATGGAATCAATTGATCCACCTATCTTCGAATTTTGACTTCCGATAATATCTCAATATTCTTGATTTAATATGCAAATCCAGCTTTCATCTATCTTGGCCTCTCTTTTTGTGTTTTGACCCAAACTTGTTGATTTGGCCCTAACTTTTATCTTAAATTCGGTTACTCACTCAAGTTCGTGTCAATAATCACAGTCTAGTTCTATCGCAAGGCACTATAGGGTCCAAAAGTCATCAAAGAAGGATAAAGCAAAATTAGAGAAAATGACAGATAAGACATCAATGTGAAGAGAATTCAAACTTGCGTACAAGTCATTTTCAAGCGGAACATTGGAGACCTTATCTTTGAGACTCTTGGTCCTTTGTTTGTTTCTTGTGACTTGCCAATTTTATTCATTTTGGGGCTTTCCAATGTTATAAATTTAGGTTCTAGAGTTATATGACCAGTTGCCAATTTTACTTGCGCATCTCTTTAGTGGGGTAGTAGATTCATACTAACAATACTTATATGAGCAGTTGCCAATTTTATTAATTCTCATGAATGGAAAGGATTTTAGTAAATCGAATCAACTTCCTCTCGAAGCAAAATTGAGCATCTCTTTAGTGGGGTAGCAGACCCATACTAGCAATACTTATATGACCAGTTGCCAATTTTATTAATTCTCATGAATGGAGAGGATTTTATAAAATTAAATCTACTTCCTCTCCAAGCAAAATTGAGCATCTCTTTAGTAGGACCCATACTAGCAGTACTTATATGCCAGTTGCCAATTTTATTAGGTCTTATGAATGGAGAGGATTTTATTAAATTGAATCTACTTCCTCTCTAAGAAAAATTGAGCATCTCTTTAGTGGGGCGGTAGACCCATACTAGAGCAATACTTATATGACCAGTTGCCAATTTTATTAGTTCTCATGAAAGTTAAGGATTTTATTAAATTGAATCCACTTCATCTCCAAGCAAAATTGAGAATCTCTTTAGTAGGGCAGGAGACCGATACTAGCTGTACTTATATGACCGGTTGCCAATTTTATTAATTCTCATGAATATGGTAGGGATTTTATTAAATTAAATCTACCTTCTCTCCAAGCAACATTGAGCTTCTCTTTAGTGGGGTAGCGGTCCCATACTAGCAGTACTTATATGACCTGCCACGTATAAGGCTTCGTGAACTAGTTTTTGGGATCTATGATGGGCCTAGTTTGGGTCATGGAGACGCTGGTCAAATCAGTCACATTTTTGCTCATTTTATTCTGATTGATTGAGCTCTTTCTGTTCAAATTGGGATTAACCGAAAGAATCATTTAATCCATTGAATCCGTTGATTTTCGAATTTGGTCTCCAGATAATATTAAAATAAAATTTATTTATTGTTGCATTTTGCAAATTCACTGAAAGAAAGAAACCGACCCCTATAACTAATGTTTTTTTTTTTTTTTTTTTGTTTTTTAATTTTATTTTCTCACATCCTTTTGATTATTCAATCTTGTTTAATTGTAAGTGCACTAAATACCCCGAAGCCTTTTATATCAAGTTTCTTATGTCTAGATTTTGGGGGCTCTGTTGATTCTTCTCTTAGAGCTTTGTGCGGGTTTCTCCTTCAAATGTTATAAATTTAGATTCTAGAGTTATGTGACCAATTGCTAATTTTATTTGGGCATCCCTTTAGTGGGGCGGTAGACCCATACTAGCAGTACTTATATGACCAGTTGCCAATTTTATTAATTCTCATGAATGGAGAGGATTTTATTGAATTGAATCTACTTCCTCTCCAAGTAAAATTGAGCATCTCTTTAGTAGGGCAGTAGACCTTTACTGACAGTACTTATATGACCAGTTGCAATTTTATTAATTCTCATAAATGGAGGGGATTTTATTAAATTGAATTTACTTCCTCACCAAGCAAAATTGAGCATCTCTTTAGTGGGGCAGTCGACCCATACTAGCAGTACTTAATGACCAGTTGCCGATTTTATTAATTCTCATGAATGGAGAGGATTTTATTAAATTTGAGCATCTCTTTAGTGGGGCAGGAGACCCATACTAGCAATACTTATATGACCAATTGCCAGTTTTATTAATTCTCATGAATGGAAAGGATTTTATTAAATTGAATCTACTTCCTCTCCAAGCAAAATTGAGCATCTCTTTGGTGGGTCTATAGACCCAGAGTAACCGTACTTATATGACCAGTTGCCAATTTTATTAATTCTTGGTACAATAGTAGACCCATACTAGCACTACTTATACAACCAGTTGTCAATTTTATTAATTTTCATGAATGGAAAGGATTTTATTAAATTGAATCTACTTCCTTTCCCAGTAAAATTGAGCATCTCTTTAGTGGGGCAGGAGACCCATACTAGTAGTACATATATGACCTGTTGCCAATTTTATTAATTCTCATGAATGGAGAGGATTTTATTAAATTGAATCTACTTCCTCTCCAAGCAAAATTGAGCATCTCTTTAGTGGGTCGGTGGACCCATACTAACTGTACTTATATGACCAGTTGCCAATTTTATTATTTCTTGGTGGGGCAATAGACCCATACTAGCAGTATAGTTGCCAATTTTATTAATTCTCGTGAATGGAAAGGATTTTATTAAATTGAATCTACTTCCTCTCCAAGCAAAATTGAGCAACTCTTTATTGGGCCAATAAACCCATACTAGCAATACTTATACGACCAGTTGCCTATTTTATTAATTTCGTGAATGGAGAGGATTTTATTAAATTGAATCTACTTCCTCTCCAAGCAAAATTGAGCAACTCTTTATTGGGGCAATAGACCCATATTAGTAGTACTTATACGACCGGTTGCCGATTTTATCAATTTTCATGAATGGAGAGGATTTTATTAAATTGAATCTACTTCCTCTCCAAATAAAATTGAGCATCTCTTTAGTATGCTTATATGACCGGTTGCCAATTTTATTAATTCTCATGAATGGAGAGGATTTTATTAAATTGAATCTACTTCCTCTCCAAGCAAAATTGAGATTGTCTTTGTCAGGGTTGTAAACCCATACTAGCAGTACTTATATGACATGTTGCCAATTTTATTAGTTCTCATGAATGGGATGGATTTTATTAAAATGAATCTACTTCATCTCCAAGCAAAATTGTGCATCTCTTTCCTCGGGTAGGAGACCCTTACTAGCAGTACTTATATGAATGGTTGCCAATTTTATTAATTCTCTTGAAGTGAGAGGATTTTATTAAATTGAATCTACTTCCTCTCTAACCAAAGTTGAGCATCTGTTTAGTGGGGCAGTAAAGTTGAGCATCTCTTTAGTGCGACAGTACACCCATACTAATAGTACTTATATGACCAGGTGCCGATTTTATTAATTCTCATGAATGGAGAGGATTTTATGAAATTGAATCTACTTCCTCTCTTAGCAAAATTGAGCATCTCTTTAGTGGGGCAGTAGACCCATTCTAGCATTACTTATCTGACCAGGTGCCAATTTTCTCAATTCTCATGAATGGAGAGGATTTTATTAAATTGAATCTACTTCCTCTCCAAACAAAATCGATCATCTCTTTAGTGGGGCAGTAGACCCATACTAGCAGTACTTATATGACCAGTTGCCAATTTTATTAATTCTCATGAATGGAAAGGATTTTATTAAATTCAATCAACTTCCTCTCCAAGCAAAATTGATCGACTCTTTAGTGGCGTAGCAGACCTATACTAGCAATACTTATATGACAGTTTTTATTTGCCAGTTGCCAATTTTATTAATTCTCATGAATGGAGAGGATTTTATTAAATTGAATCTACTTCCTCTCCAAACAAAGTTGATCGTCTCTTTAGTGGGGCAGTAGACCCATACTAGCAGTACTTATATGACCAATTGCCAATTTTATTAATTCTCATGAATGGAAAGGATTTTATTAAATTGAATTTACTTCCTCTCCATGCAAAATTGGTCAACTCTTTAGTGGGGCAATAAACCCATACTACCAGTACTTATACGACCAGTTGCCAATTTTATTAATTTTCATGAATGGAAAGGATTCTATTAAGTTAAATCTACTTCCTCTCCAAGCAAAGTCGAGCATCTCTTTAGTGGGACCCATACGAGCAATACTTATTTGCCAGTTGCCTATTTTATTAATTCTCATGAATGGTGAGGATTTTATTAAATCGAATCTACTTCCTCTCTAAGAAAAATTGAGCGTCTCTTTAGTGGGGCAGTAGACCTGTACTACCAGTACTTATATGCCGGTTGCCAATTTTATTAATTCTCATGAATGGAAAGGATTTTATTTAATTGAATCTACTACCTCTCCAAGTAAAATTGGGCAACTCTTTAGTGGGGCAGTAAACCCATACTAGCAGTAGTTATACGACCAGTTGCCTATTTTATTAGTCCTCATGAATGGAAATGTTTTTTTTTTAGTTATATATACTTCCTTTCCAAGAAAAATTGAGAATCTCTTTAGTGGGGCAGTCAACCCATTCTAGCAGTACTTAATGACTAGTTACCGATTTTATTAATTCTCATGAATGGAGAGGATTTTATTAAATTGCATCTACTTCCTCTCCGAGCAAAATTGAGCATATCTATAGTGGGGCATGTGACCCATACTAGCAGTACTTATATGACTAATTACCAGTTTTATTAATTATAATGAATGGAAAGGATTTTATTTAATTGAATCTACTTCCTCTCCAAGCAAAATTGAGCATTTCTTTATGTAGACCCAAACTAACCGTACTTATATGACCTGTTGCCAATTTTATTAGTTCTTGGTACAGTAGTAGACCCATACTAGTAGTACTTATACAACTAGTTGCCAATTTTATTAATTATCATGAATGGAAAGGATTTTATTAAATTGAATCTACTTCCTTTCCCAGCAAAATTTAGCATTTCTTTAGTGGGGCGGGAGACCCATACTCGTTGTACATATATGACCAGTTGCCAATTTTATTAATTCTCTTGAATGGAGAGGATTTTATTAAATTGAATCTACTTCCTCTCCAAGCAAAATTGAGCATCTCTTTAGTGGGTCCCATACTAGTAGTGCTTATTTGCCAGTTGCCAATTTTATTAATTCTCATTAATGGAGAGGATTTTATTAAATCGAATCTACTTCCTCTCTAAGAAAAATTGAGCATCTCTTTAGTGGGGCAGTTGACCCATACCACCAGTACTTATATGCCAGTTGTCAATTTTATTAATTCTCATGAATGGAAAAGATTTTATTAAATTGATTCTACTTCCTCTCCAAGCAAAATTGGGCAACTCTTTAGTGGGGCAGTAAGCCCATACTAGCAGTACTTATACGACAGGTTGCCAATTTTATTAATTCTCATGAATAGAAAGGATTTTTTTTCAATTATATCTACTTCCTCTCCAAGCAAAATTGAGCATCTCTTTCGTGGGGCAGTCGACCCATACTAGCAGTACTTAATGACCAGTTGCCGATTTTATTAATTCTCTTGAATGGAGAGGATTTTATTCAATTGAATATACTTCCTCTCCGAGCAAAATTGAGCATCTCTATAGTGGGGCAGGAGACCCATACTAGCAGTACTTATATGACCAATTGCCAGTTTTATTAATTCTCATGAATGGAAAGGATTTTATTAAATTGAATCTACTTCCTCTCCTAGCAAAATTGAGCATCTCTTTAGTGGACTGTATACCCAAAGTAACCGTACTTATATGGCCAGTTGCCAATTTTATTAATTCGTGGTACAGTAGTTGACCCATACTAGCACTACTTATACAACCGGTTGCCAATTTTATTGATTCTCATGAATGGAAAGGATTTTATTAAATTGAATCTACTTCCTTTCCTAGCAAAATTGAGCATCTCTTTAGTGAGGCAAGAGACCCATACTAGTAGTACATATATGACTTGTTGCCAATTTTATTAATTCTCAAGAATGGAGAGGATTTTATTAAATTGAATCTACTTCCTCTCCAAGCAAAATTGAGCGTACTTTAGTGGGACCCATACTAGAAGTACTTATTTGCCAATTGCCAATTTTATTAATTCTCATGAATGGAGAGGATTTTATTAAATCGAATCTACTTCCTCTCTAAGAAAAATTGAGCATCTCTTTAGTGGGGCAGTAGACCCATACCACCAGTACTTATATGCCAGTTGCCAATTTTATTAATTCTCATGAATGGAAAGGATTTTATTAAATTGAATGTACTTTCTCTCTAAGCAAAATTGGGCAACTCTTTAGTTTGGCATAAACCCATACTAGCAGTACTTATACGACCAGTTGCCAATTTTATTAATTCTCATGAATGGAAAGAATTTTTTTCAATTATATCTACTTCCTCTCCAAGCAAAATTGAGCATCTCTTTAATGGGCACTAGACCCATATTGGTAGTACTTATATGACCAGTTCCTAGTTTTATTAATTCTCATGAATGGAGAGGATTTTGTTAAATTGAATCTACTTGCTCTCCAAGCAAAATTGAGCTTCTCTTTAGTGTGCATATATGACCGGTTGCCAATTTTATTAATTCTCATGAATGGAGAGGATTTTATTAAATTGAATCTACTTTCTCTCCAAGCAAAATTGGGAATCTCTTTAGTGGGGTTGCATGCCGATAATGGCAGTACATATATGACCAGCCACATATAATGCTTCTTGAACTAGTTTTTGGGATCTATTGTGCGCCTTGTTTGGGTTTTGGCGACGCTGGTCAAATCACTCACATTTTTGCTCATTTTATTATGAAAATTTTGAGCTCTTTCTTTTCAAATTGGGATTAATCGAATGAATCATTTGATCCGCTGATTTTCTGATTTGGTCTCCAGTTAATTTAAAAAAAAAAAAATTATTTAAGGTTGCACTTAGCAAATTCACTAAAAGAAAGAAATCGACCTTATAACTAATGTTTTTCACTTTTATGTTATTTTCTCACATCATTTCAGTGATTATTCTATCTTGTTTAAATGTATGTGCACTAAATACCCTGCAGCCTTTTATCAAGTTTCTTATGTCTAGATTTTGGGGCTTTGTTTATTCTTCCTCTTAGAGCTTTGCGTGGGATTCTCCTTCCACAATGTTATAAATTTTGGTTATAGAGTTATACGCCTAGTTGCCAATTTTATTTGGGCATCTCTTCAAGGGGGCAGTAGACCCATACTAGCAGTACTTATATGACCAGCTCCCAATTTTATTAATTCTCAGGAATGGAGAGTTTTTTTATTAAATTGAATCTACTTCCTCTCCAAGCAAAATTGAGCATTTCTTTGGTGGGACAGGAGACCCATACTAGCAGTACTTATATGACCAACTACCAATTTTATTAATTCTCATGAATGGAGAGGATTTTATGAAATTGAATCTACTTCTTCTCCAGCAAAATTGAGCATCTCTTTGGTAGGGCAGTAGACCCATACTAGCAGTACTTATATGATCGGCTGCCAATTTTATTAATTCTCATGAATGGAGAGGATTTGATTAAATTGAATCTACTTCCTCTCCAAGGAAAATCGAGCACCTCTTTACTGCGACAGTAGACCTGTACTAGCGGTACTTATATGACCGGTTGCCAATTTTATTAATTTTCATGAATGGAGAGGATTTTATTAAATTGAATCTACTTCCTCTCGAAGCAAAATCGAGCAACTCTTTTGTGGGGTAGCAGACCCATTGTTTTCTTTTCAGCATTTCTTTGATTAGATGTTTGCCTACTGCATTTCAGCTTTTCATGAGATGATACATATCCATCTGATGAATTTTTTTTTTGGATGCCTATCTTCATGCAAATTGGGATACAAATGAGTTGGTGTTGTCCTTGCTGTTGCATGTCCGTCTAGACCTAGACAAGTCAATGATGGTTGGTGTGCTGCTCTTAAAAATCTATGAGAAAATATTAAAAAACAGAAAAAATATCATCTAATGAGAAAGGCTAAACATGAGTAAATGTAATTATTTAGTTGTCTCTTTTTTTTTTTTTTTTTAATTGTTGTCATAATCCTACTATTTATATCCCGGATCCTTCTATTTCTGTCAAATCCTGAAGAAAAATATTCATATCTATGTAACCAGTCCCTTTTTTTTTTTTTGTACCCAATGGCCCTGCCAAGTGGGCTGGGAACCAAGAGATAGCCCGCACACACACGGGAAGGTAGCCTACCAAGTGGGAAGGAGGCCTGCACAAGTGAGAAGAAAGCTCACACAAGTGGGAAAAGAGCCCGCACAAGCGGGAAGAGGTGACGTACCTGGGGTTCAATCCCCAAACAGCCAGGTAAAAACTTAGTGGTAAGGAGCCATTCTTAGTCCCATTTTTAATTGAATCTTATGATTCACCTATGAATATTACGATTCGATACTTATTCTATTAGAACTTATGATTTAAACATTTCATTTGAGTGAGACTAGCCAGAATTGAATTGTTAATGTTTCCTTCTCTTTTGTTATATTTTCTAATTTTAAAAGGTTGGTTATCTAGTGATTAATGTAACTACTTATTCTTTATTTTATTTTTGGGAGGTTATTTATTCATACTTCTCAATCTTTTAATTTAATTCTTCATTCTCTTCTTTACTGTTCAATTCCTCTTACGCATGGTGCATCATAGGGGATCTAGGTGCCGCTTCATCTAATTTCTCCAAGAAATCTTCTCTCCCGATCTTTCTTTTCTAGTTTATGATATTCATGTATTTACAATTACTAAGCAAGGAAAGATATCTAACTTTAGAGTGTTTTATTTCAATGATAATGAAGTTTTGAGAAAAAAAGAAAAGACAAAAAAATCATTGAAGATTGATTCTTCACTCGGAGCCCTTGTCTTATAGATTCTTAGTGGACTTTCCTTTGTAGCCAACTTCCGCTTAGAAAGATTTTTGTTCCCATTTTACTTTATCTCCTAATAGGAAAGGAAGTCATACAATGGAAATAACTTCCTCTCGAAGAAAAATTGGCATCCTTTTTTCTGGAGTCATGGTCCCCTATTAGAGCGGTACTTGTAGGATTAGCCACATAGCTGGTTTTGTGGACTAAGTTTGAACCTTCACTATGGGCTTGGTTTGGGTTTTGATCATGCAGGTCCAATCCATCACTTTATTGCCCATTAAAGTCTACAAGATAGAGCTTGTTTGACTTAAATTAATATTGGTGGATCATTTGAATTGTTCCATTAATTTTCAGATTTGGATCCCTAGAATCTAGAATATTTTCTATTTTATATTGAATCCAATTTACATCCATCTTGGCCCTTCATTCCATATGTTAATCCAAATTTGTTCATTTTTCCCTAATATTAGATCTTGAATTCCTTTGATTGATCAAGTTGATGTAGATAATCAAAGGCTAGATCTGTCACATACCTTATAGGTTTGAAGTTTGAACCTTAATCTCCTATATCAGATTCCCCCACTTGAAAGGACATGACCTGAGTCAACATCCTCTTCACATTGTTGTCTTCTCCTTAGCTCTTTCTTCTTCTGAATCCATTGGACCTCTTTCACATGTATCTGTCTTTGAGTACTTTTACAATTGTGTAGCTTATCTATCCAATCTGGTCCAATGTGATGCAATCCAATGCCCGTGCAATCACATCACGAATCTGTTGTAACCGACATTGCCTTTGGTAATCTCAATAAAATTAATCTTTGAAGTTGTAAATCTGTCTATGTGGGATATTGACATTCATAGTTTCTTCGAGTGTCATAATCACACCTTTAACCAATCACCAGAATTCTCATCTAGATGTCGTTCGTGTATGGTTGAACCTCAAATTCTATGTGTGGATATTTAAATTTTGAGTTTCTTGTTCATAATCTCCATCTACATCAAAATTGATTGTATCATTGGTGCCTTTATTTGGAAGTGTATCGAAGATTCGGTCACTGACATTATTACCAATTTCAGTTTTTCTTCCCCATCTTCTTGATATTCATCATAGATTGGATCATCTACAACACCTTTACCTTGGCACACAAGAACATTGGGATGATCACAGATAGAAGAAGATAAATTCTCAACAATCATATTACGGTCAGATTCATCATTATACCAGAATTTAGTCTTTGATCAAATCCATGATCGCCAATTGATAGAATAATTACTGTAACATCTCAATCTCCACATAGGACATCATCGTAAAGAGGATCCTTGTTATCATCCCCATTATCGCCATTGTATGATCCATCATCATAATCCTGATAATTGTCATAACCTTATTTAATTACAAGTCTTGAGGCTTAACTTGTTTCCAACCATTGATTCAAAATCTCAACGTGTTGTCGCAAATTCTGGATTTCAAGGTCTCATGGGTTAGGTTATTTCACTATGTCACACCCAATTAATTGCTTGCGACCTCGTGCTTGTCGCAAAGGCATGATTTCAAAGATTAGAATCAAACAATCAAATCGAATGGATCAGACCGCCCTTGTACCAACTGATGTAGCTAAAAGGGGAACCCTTGTTAATAGAAAAACCCAAATCCAATTTCTAACCCGAATCAATAGAATCTTAAACACGAGGAGAAAGTATGTCCAAAATATGCAATCCACCACTTGAATCGTCTTCAATCCTTGGGAGGCACTCCCAAACCAATGGAAAAGAGGATAATAGTTGCAAACAATGCAAACTTTTATTGCAACATGAAAATAAACATGACATAGACTTGGACCTCCCATGCCTGGGCATATCTTAAAATGTTTTCCAATGACAAAACCTAAAACAACATTCTAATTTTCCTGTAATCCTTAAGTACTGAGGAAAGAAATTCCACTTAGGGCATGCTCATTTACATGTGTGGTAAGGTAATGTAAAGTTTAGACATTACATCATGCTAAAAGTAAGATGAAATAAGATAAAATAAAGGTGAGATAAAGTATGTGGTGAGCCGGGAGAGAGTGTTAAAGTAGTTGCTTTATGTATTGACTTTACTTCAGCACACTTTATCATGGTTTTATGCGGTAAAGAAAAGGTGGCTTGTTTTTTTTATGTTTTTGTTTTTGGTTTTTTTTTTTTTTTTAATTTTTTTTTTTTGTGTTTTTTTTTTTTTTTTAAGTGGCAACTTGAGTTTACCACACTTCTTTTTCATCCAAACATGGTAAAGGGAGAATATGTGAACTCACATCCGGGTCAACTTTAACTTCACCTTTACCACTTGCTAAACTGACATGTCCAATAGAAAAGTGGCTTGTGGTAAAAAAAATGAGTGACGGCATGACTTTACCAATATACTTTTTCATTCAAACATGATAAAGGGAGAATATGTCACTTTGGGTCAAATTTTACTTCACCTTTACTTTACCACTTGCTAAACAAACATGCCCAAAGTCTCTTGATATTCTTGAATCGCTTTGAAATCAATTGTATCATCGATGCCTTTATTTGGATGTAACAATATCACCATTTTCATAAATATCAAATTTCAGTGTATCATCCACCTCATTATATTCATTATAGATCGGACCAGCAACAACATCGTTGCCTTGGTAAAATAAAATTTGGATGATCACAAATAGAAGATGAATTTTCAATAGTCATTTTATAGTCAGATTCAACATTCATTCTGAAACTCAAATCTTTAATCAAATCCATGATCACTGATTGATAGAACAATTACTTCACCATCACGATCTTAATTCGTCTTATCAACAAGATCCTCGTAATCATCATTATATGGTCCATCATAACTAAAACTATTTTATGATATTCATCTAATCATAATCCCTAAGCATTGAGGATAGAAATCCAACTTTGAAGAGTCCTTATTACGTTGATGGTGAACTTTCTTAAAACAAAATGTAATAAACTCAGTGAAGGTTCTTCACTTGGAGTCTTATTCAAGACGTTTTTTGCCCCTTGTTTCTTTCTTGTGACTTCCCCATTTATCAATCTCTGAGTAGAAAAGAAGCTATACAATGGACACTACTTCCTCTGCAAGCTATATTGGGTGTCCCTTTAGTGGAATAGTGGACCCCTACCAGCGATTCTTGTAGGACCATCTAAATGGATGATTTTGTTACCGAGTTTTGGGTGCCACTATGGGCTTGTTTTGGGTCATGATCATGCGTGTCCGATCAGTTACATTGACGTCCATTTAATTCTACATTATTTGGGCCTTCTGTTAACAAATTGGAATTGATGGATGGAATCTTTAGATCCACTAGTTTTCTGACTTGGATCCCTAGATAATAATCTAGAATATTTTGGATTTAATATGGAAATCCAGTTTGCATCAATCCTCACCCTTCATTCCATGTTTGGCCGAAATCTTTGAAGCAGATAACCACTTGCTAGGTCCGTCCCGAATTCGTCTAAGTCTGAACCCAAGGGGTTGTTTGTTTTCAGTCATTTACATTTGTAAATGACCCACATGTGTAATGGTTACACACCATTATGTTTGTCGTCAGTCATTTACGCATGAGGTGTGTAAAGTTGATGTGAAAATGGCCTGAAAATCAGCCTAGAATTCTCACACCTCAACAGGTGCTCAACCATTACGCATGATACTGTTCATAGGCAGGATGAACAATGTTTCTGATGGGAGATAGGGCAGTTCTTTGTTTAAACATTATACGCTTCTGTGGGACCCAAAATACCAATCTGAACCATCCAAACTCTTAAAGGCCCAAAAAGGCCCTGGGACCAATTTTCAGCCGTTGGATCATCATATATTCTGAGATATTTGCAAGAAATCCAAGACAGTTAGATGTACTGTTTTCTACTTCTGGGGGGGCCCATTTTCATGATCTGAATCGTCCAAACTCTTCAATAGGTCCGAAATGGCTATGGGATCAAATTTCATGCATTGATTCTTCATGCATCTCGAGAAAATTGCGAAAACCTATGAACCGTTGGATCCGCGAGTTTAATCTGCACGGTATTGAAGCGTGATCGAACCTAGTCTGTCTCTTTCAGTTTTTAAACTTCTGTGGGCCCCAAAATGGATTTCTGAACTATCCTAACTCTTCTAAAGGTTAAAAACGGCCTTGGAACAAATTTTCAGCTGTTGTCATCATAAAGTTTGAGATATTAGCAAAAAGGTCCAAAAAAAGAAAATCTATAATTTTGAATTTTGTGGGCCCCATCTTCACGATCTGAACCTTCCAAACTCTCTAGAATGCCATTTTTGGCTAGGGAGGATAAAGTCTCAGGGCTTTATTCATCATATATCTCAAGATATTTGTGAAAATTTTGTGAAAAATGGTGAGCCACAGGATCCACTTTGATTCACATGTGAAGAGTTGTGAAAATGAAAAACGATTGAATGTGTTTCACATGTGACTTGTTGCATATAAAAATGTTTCATATGTGAGTCATTTACATATGTAAACCATTTTCATATCATATGTGAAATTGACACACGAGCCCTAAGGTCTTGCATCAATCACACTCTCCCGCTTGAAAAGGACTCGACCTCGGGTCAGCAGCCTTTTCACATTGTCGTCAATCTGTTATTCTCTTCTTCCACTTCTGCTACACTTCTTTCACATAAATCACTTGTCTTTTGAGTTGCACCTTATTTTGGGTGGGTAGAATACTTTCAAGAGTTTTGTATTTTATCCATCCATTTGTCCAATGTTGTTCAATCAAATCATTGATCAACGGTAACTGACATTGGCTTTGGTAATCTTGATCTGAATTTCAAGTCGGCATCCTTTTCACATTGTTGTTATTATGTCATTCTTTTCTTCTGCTTCCGCTGCACTTCTTTCACATAAATCACTTGTCGTTTTAATTGCACTTTTGTTTATTGTTGGGTAGAATAATTGCAAGAGTTCTGTAGGTTATCCATCTTTCCAATGTGACGTCGTCCAATGTTTTGCAATCAAATCGCGAGTCAAGTGTAACTGATATACTGGCTTTAGTAATCTTGAACAAATGGATCTTCGAAGTTGTAAATCTTGTCTTCTGGGATCTGGACATTCACAATTTCTTCGAGAACATGATAATCAAAATAATTCTCGTTTAGATTTTAGATGTTATTCGTGTATAGTTGAAACTTTAAGTTCTTCATGTGGTACTCATTAAAATTTGGAGGTTCATCATAATCTTGGATTACATCTAAATCGATTGTACAATCGATGCCTTTATTTGGATGTGTGTCAAAATTTTGATCACTGACAACATCACCATCTTCATATATTTCAAATTTCTACGTGTCATCTACATCTTGATGGTCCCCGGATATTGGTCTATCAACAACATTGTTGCCTTTGTTTGAAAAAGAATTAGACGATCACAAATAGGTGAAGGTGAGTTTCAATAGTCATGGCACTGTCAGGTTCATCGTTTATACGGAATTCAAATTTTCATCAGATCCATGATCACCAATTGATAGAATAGTTAATTCGCCAATTCAACTTATCAACAGGATCTTCATTATCATCCCACGAAAACCCTAGAACTACTATTTCACATTCTTGTAATCAATCCCTAGGCACCAAGGAATGGATCCCAATGTTAAAAAGATCCTTATGATATTACTAATGATCAAATTCAGTGTAGATTCTTCACTTGGAGTTATCTTGTAGATTTTTGGTCCCCGATCAATTTCTTGTGACTTTCCCCTTTTTATTAAGTCCCATAAGAGTGGAACCTGTACGACTGAAATTACTTCCTCTCCACAAAAGTACTGGGCATACCTTTTGGGGGGCAGTCGACCTCAATTAGTGGCACTTGTATGACAAGCCACAACTAGTTTTGTGAACCAGCATGTGGCATCCATTATGGGTCTGATAGGGTCATGATCACGTGAGTCCCATACATGACAAAGCTGCCCATTTATTTATCCATTTTTGGGCCCTTTTGAATCAAATTGGGTTTGATGGATGAAATTAATTGATTCGTTAACTTTTTTTATTTGACTCTCTAATTACCTAGAATGTTTAGAATTTAGTTTGAAAAATCCGGTTTTCATCTTCATTCCATATTTTTGCCCCCAAATTAGTTGATATTGCCTCAACATTGGATCTTAATTCCTTTGATCAATTGATCGATCCAAATAATCACAGGCCAGATCTGTCACCTATCCTTATAATATATGAACCATAGTCTCTTGGATCAGAGTCAGACTCTCTTACTTGTAAAGGACTTTACCTCGGCCAACATCCTCATCAAATTGTTGTTTTATTTGTCATTTTCTCTTCTTCCGCTTACGCTGCATCTTTTTCACATGAATTATTTGTCTTTTGTTTTGTAGCTTATCCCGTCCAATCTGTCCATTGTGATGCAATCCAATGTCGTCCAATCAATTGGCGAATCAACTGTAACTGACATTGCCTCTTGTGATTCAGTTGGATCTGCAAAGTTTAAAATCTCGTGTGGGATCTAGACATTAACAGTTTCTTCGAGAACATGGTAATCACCCTTCATGATGATTCTTATCTAGATGTTTGTGTAATTGAACCCTCAAGTTCTATGTGTGGTTACTCATTAAAATTTGGAGTTGCTTCTTCGGAGAAGAATGTTTAATATTCATGTTACAACCAGATTGTTCATCCATACCTAAATTCGAACTTTCTTCAAATCTGTGATTTCATTTTTAACTATTTAATTTTGCATCCTTGGGCTCTTTCTATTCAAACAGTGATTGATGGATGGAATCAATTGATCCTTTGATTTTTGGATTAGTTTTTCTACTATAATATTAGAATATTTTCGATTTGATAGGGAAATCTAAGTAGCATCTATTTTGGCAGTTCAGTCTGTATTTTGACCCATATTTGTCGAATTTACCCTAGCATAGATCTTGAATTCCATTAGTCAATCAAGTTGATCTTGATAATCACAAGAGAGATTCATTTAATCGAGTTGGCTTTTAAACCCTTAATTTTTTTTGGCAACTTACCCATTTTTATTTGTTCTCCTAAATTTGCTCTCCAAGCAATATTGGGCATCTCTTAAGTGGGTAGTAGACTGATACTAACAGTACTTATAGGACCTTAGGCATATAAGATTTTGTAAACTAGGTTTGGGCGTCCATTACGGGCTTGGTTTTGATCTTTGACCCAAGGGTCCACTCCCTTGCATTTTTGCCCCTTTGATTCATCATCATAGGGCTCTTTCTATGGAAAATTGGATTGATGGATGGAATCAATTGATCCGCCTATTTTCGAATTTTGACTTCAGATAATATTTCAATTTTCTTGATTTAATATGGAAATCCAGCTTTCATCTATCTTGGCCTCTCTTTTTGTGTTTTGACCCAAACTTGTCGATTTGGCCCTAACTTTTATCTTAAATTCGGTTATTCACTCAAGTGCATGTCAATAATCACAATCTAGTTCTATCGCAAGGCACTATAGGGTCCAAAAGTCATCAAAGAAGGATACAAGCAAAATTAGAGAAAATGACCGAAAAGACGTCAATGTGAAGAGAATTCAAACTTGTGTACAAGTCATTTTTAAGCGGAACATTGGAGTCCTTATCTTTGAGACTCTTGGTCCTTTGTTTGTTTCTTGTGACTTGCCAATTTTATTCATTTTGGGGCTTTCCAATGTTATAAATTTAGGTTCTAGAGTTATATGACCAGTTGCCAATTTTACTTGCGCATCTCTTTAGTGGGGTAGTAGATTCATGCTAACAATACTTATATGACCAGTTGCCAATTTTATTAGTTCTCATGAATGGAAAGGATTTTATTAAATTGAATCAACTTCCTCTCCAAGCAAAATTGAGCATCTCTTTAGTGGGGTAGCAGACCCATACTAGCAATACTTATATGACCAGTTGCCAATTTTATTAATTCTCATGAATGGAGAGGATTTTATAAAATTAAATCTACTTCCTCTCCAAGCAAAATTGAGCATCTCTTTAGTGGGACCCATACTAGCTGTATTTATATGCCAGTTGCCAATTTTATTAATTCTCATGAATGGAGAGGATTTTATTAAATTGAATCTACTTCCTCTCTAAGAAAAATTGAGCATCTCTTTAGTGGGGCGGCAGACCCATATTAGAGCAATACTTACATGACCAGTTGCCAATTTTATTAGTTCTCATGAATGTTAAGGATTTTATTAAATTGAATCCACTTCAGCTCCAAGCAAAATTGAGAATCTCTTTAGTGGGGCAGGAGACCCGTACTAGCTGTACTTATATGACCGGTTGCCAATTTTATTAATTCTCATGAATATGGTAGGGATTTTATTAAATTAAATCTACTTCCTCTCCAAGCAAAATTGAGCTTCTCTTTAGTGGGGTAGCGGTCCCATACTAGCAGTACTTATATGACCTGCCACGTATAAGGCTTAGTGAACTAGTTTTTGGGATCTATGATGGGCCTAGTTTGGGTCATGGAGACGCTGGTCAAATCAGTCACATTTTTACTCATTTTATTCTGATTGATTGAGTGCTTTCTGTTCAAATTGGAATTAATCGAAAGAATCATTTAATCCATTTAATCCGTTGATTTTCGAATTTGGTCTCCGGATAATATTAAAGTAAAATTTATTTATTGTTGCATTTTGCAAATTCATTGAAAGAAAGAAACCGACCCTTATAACTTTTTTTTAAAAAAATTTTATTTTCTCACATCATTTCATTGATTATTCAATCTTGTTTAATTGTAAGTGCACTAAATACCCCGAAGCCTTTTATATCAAGTTTCTTATGTCTAGATTTTGGGGCTCTGTTGATTCTTCTCTTAGAGCTTTGCGCGGGTTTCTCCTTCAAATGTTATAAATTTAGATTCTAGAGTTATGTGACCAATTGTCAATTTTATTTGGGCATCCCTTTAGTGGGGTAGTAGACCCATACTAGCAGTACTTATATGACTAGTTGTCAATTTTATTAGTTCTCATGAATGGAGAGGATTTTATTGAATTGAATCTACTTCCTCTCCAAGCAAAGTTGAGCATCTCTTTAGTAGCGCAGTAGACCTTTACTGACAGTACTTATATGACCAGTTGCAATTTTATTAATTATCATAAATAGAGAGGATTTTATTAAATTGAATCTACTTTCTCTCCAAGCGAAATTGAGCATCTCTTTAGTGGAGCAGTCGACCCATACTAGCAGTACTTAATGACCAGTTGCTGATTTTATTAATTCTCATGAATGGAGAGGATTTTATTAAATTGAATATACTTTCTCTCCGAGCAAAATTGAGCATCTCTTTAGTGGAGCAAGAGGCCCATACTAGCAGTACTTATATGACCAATTGCCAGTTTTATTAATTCTCATGAATGAAAAGGATTTTATTAAATTGAATCTACTTCCTCTCCAAGCAAAATTGAGCATCTCTTTAGTGGGGCTGTAGACCTAGAGTAATCGTACTTATATGACTAGTTGCCAATTTTATTAATTCTATGTACAGTAGTAGCCCCACACTAGTAGTACTTATACAACAATTTACCAATTTTATTAATTTTCATGAATGGAAAGGATTTTATTAAATTGAATCTACTTCCTTTCCCAGTAAAATTTAGCATTTCTTTAGTGGGGCAGGAGACCCATACTAGTACATATATGACGAGTTGCCAATTTTATTAATTCTCATGAATGGAGAGGATTTTATTAAATTGAATCTACTTCCTCTCCAAGAAAAAGTGAGCATCTCTTTAGTGGGTTGGTGGACCCATACTAACTGTACTTATATGGCCAGTTGCCAATTTTATTAATTCTCGGTGGGGCAATAGACCCATACTAGCAGTACAGTTGCCAATTTTATTAATTCTCGTGAATGGAAAGGATTTTATTAAATTAAATCTGCTTCCTCTCCAAGCAAAATTGAGCAACTCTTTATTGGGGCAGTAAACCCATACTAGCAATACTTATATGTAGGGATGAAAGTGGACCGGGCCGCGCCGGGCTTAGGCTCGGCCTTAGTATTTTTCAGTAGGCCCTAGCCCGGCCCGAGTTCGAGAGGGCCTCAAAAACGCTGGCTCGGGCTTGGCTCTTATTAAGTTATGAGGCCCTAGAGCCGGCCCTTCGAGCCCGGCTCGATTAGGGCCTTAGGCTCCGCTCGTGAGCCCAGCCCATTTTATAATGATTTAGCACTAGCTGAAAGAAAATGTTTTCAGGAAAAAAAATCTTGTTGGAATTTAAAGAAATCTGCATATGCAAACTAGAACAAAAAATGGTCAAATGCATGCATTCATCCCATATTCTCATTCCCATAATTTGGATTGCAGCAATAAAATTAACTAAAATAAGAAAGACTCCATAAAAGCAAAGGGAGCCTAGTTCCAACACTCCATAATAGTTCAATGTTAATGTAGATGAGCATTATCAAACTCCAACAATAACACAATTCAAATTAAACTCCAATATCATCATAGAATAAAATAAAGTATTCGGCTAGCATCATAAAATAAAGGTTTATGGTTTAGGGTTTATGGATTATTTAGTGCTTAGATTTAGGGTTTAGGGTTCATGGATTATTTAGCGCTTATGGTTTAGGGATTATTTATATTGGATTAAAATTAGGGTTTAAGGTTTAGTGCTTAGGTTTAGGGTTTATGGATTATTTAGTGCTTAGGGTTTAGTGTTTAGGGTTTAAGAATTATTTATATTGAATTAAAACTAATGTTTAGGATTTATGGATTATGTTACATCATATATGTATTATATACTGTTTAGTATACATATATATAATATATGTATTAATATATGTAGGCCCTAGGGCTTACGAGCCAGGCTTCATCAAGCCCGAGCTCGGCCCTTTTAAGCAAACGGGCCTCCAACTAGGCCCTAGCTAGGCTCTTTTGTTTTTTGAGCCGAGCCTATAACGGCCCGCGGACGGCCCGACCCACTTTCACCCCTACTTATATGACCAGTTGTCGATTTTATTAATTCTCATGAATGGAGAGGATTTTATTTAATTGAATCTACTTCCTCTCCAAGCAAAATTGAGCATCTCTTTAGTGGGCAATAGACCCATATTAGTAGTACTTATACAACCAGTTGTCAAATTTATTAATTCTCATGAATGGAGAGGATTTTGTTAAATTGAGTCTACTTCCTCTCCAAGCAAAATTGAGCATCTCTTTAGTATGCTTATATGACCGATTGCCAATTTTATTAATTCTCATGAATGGAGAGGATTTTATTAAATTGAATCTACTTCCTCTCCAAGCAAAATTGAGATTCTTTTTGGCAGGGTTGTAAACCCATACTAGCAGTACTTATATGACATGTTGCCAATTTTATTAGTTCTCATGAATGGGAAGGATTTTATTAAAATGAATCTACTTCATCTCCAAGAAAAATTGTACATCGCTTTCCTCGGGCAGGAGACCCTTACTAGCAGTACTTATATGAATGGTTGCCAATTTTATTAATTCTCTTGAATGGAGAGGATTTTATTAAATTGAATCTACTTCCTCTCTAAGAATAGTTGAGCATCTCTTTAGTGGGGCAGTAAAGTTGAGCATCTCTTTAGTGCGGCAATACACCCATACTAACAGTACTTATAAGACCATATGCCAATTTTATTAATTCTCATGAATGGAGAGGCTTTTATGAAATTGAATCTACTTCCTCTCCTAGCAAAATTGAGCATCTCTTTAGTGAGGCAGTAAACCCATTCTAGCATGTCTTATCTGACCAGGTGCCAATTTTCTCAATTCTCATGAATGGAGAGGATTTTATTAAATCGAATCTACTTCCTCCCCAAACAAAATTGATCATTTCTTTAGTGGGGCAATAGACCCATACTAGCAGTACTTATATGACCCGATGCCAATTTTATTAATTCTCATGAATGGAAAGGATTTTATTAAATTGAGTCAACTTCCTCTCCGAGCAAACTTGAGCATCTGTTTAGTCCATACTAGCAATACTTATATGACCAGTTGCCAATTTTATTAATTCTCATGAATGGAGAGGATTTTTTTAAGTTAAATCTACTTTCTCTTCAAGCAAAATTGAGTATCTCTTTAGTGGGACCTATACGAGCAGTTCTTATTTGCCGGTTGCCAATTTTATTAATTCTCATAAATGGAGAGGATTTTATTAAATTGAATCTACTTCCTCCCCAAACAAAATTGATCATCTCTTTAGTGGGGCAGTAGACGTATACTAGCAGTACTTATATGACAAGTTGCCAATTTTATTAATTATCATGAATGGAAAGGATTTTATTAAACAGAATCTACTTCCTCTCCAAGCAAAATTGGTCAACTCTTTAGTGGGGCAATAAACCCATCTAGCAGTACTTATACGAGCAATTGCCAATTTTATTAATTCTCATGAATGGAGAGGATTTTATTAAGTTAAATCTACTTCCTCTCCAAGCAAAATTGAGCATCTCTTTAGTGGGACCCATACGAGTGGTACTTATTTGCCAGTTGCCAATTTTATTAATTCTCATGAATGGAGAGGATTTTAATAAATGGAATCTACTTCCTCTCTAAGAAAAATTGAGCATCTCTTTAGTGGGGCAGTAGACCCATACTACTGGTACTTATATGCCAGTTGCCAATTTTTTTAATTCTCATGAATGGAAAGGATTTTATTAAATTGAATCTACTTCCTCTCCAAGCAAAATTGGGCAACTCTTTAGTGGGGCAGTAAACCCATACTAGGAGTACTTATACGACCAGTTGCCTATTTTATTAATTCTCATGAATTGAAAGGATTTTTTTCAATTATATATACTTCCTCTCCAAGCAAAACTGAGCATCTCTTTAGTGGGGCAGTTGACCCATACTAGCAGTACTTAATGACCAGTTGCCAATTTTATTAATTCTAATGAATGGAGAGGATTTTATTAAATTGCATCTACTTCCTCTCCGAGCAAAATTGAGCATCTCTATAGTGGGGTAGGAGACCCGTACTAGCAATATTTATATGACCAATTGCCAGTATTGTTAATTCTCATGAATGGAAATGATTTTATTAAATTAAATCTACTTGCTCTCCAAGCAAAGTTGAGCATCTGTTTAGTGGGGCTGTAGACTCAAAGGAACCGTATTTATATGACCAGTTGCCAATTTTATTAATTCTTGATATAGTAGTAGACCCATACTAGCAGTACTTATACCACCAGTTGCCAATTTTATTAATTCTCATGAATGGAAATGATTTTATTAAATTGATTCTACTTCCTTTTCCAGCAAAATTGAGCATCTCTTTAGTGGGGCAAGAGACCCATACTAGTAGTACATATATGACCAGTTGCCAATTTTATTAATTATTTTGAATGGAGAGGATTTTATTAAATTGAATCTACTTCCTCTCCAAGAAAAATTGCGCATCTCTTTAGTGGGACCCATACTAGCAGTACTTATTTGCCAGTTGCCAATTTTATTAATTCTCATGAGTGGAGAAGATTTTATTAAATCGAATCTACTGCCTCTCTAAGAAAAATTGAGCATCTCTTGAGTGGGGCAGTAGACCCATACGACTAGTACTTATATGCCAGTTGTCAATTTTATTAATTCGCAGTAGACCCATACTACTAGTACTTATATGCCAGTTGTCAATTTTATTAATTCTAATGAATGGAAAGGGTTTTATTAAATTGATTCAACTTCCTCCCCAAGCAAAATTGGGCAACTCTTTAGTGGGGCAATAAACCTATACTAGCAGTACTTATACGACTAGTTGCCAATTTTATTAATTCTCATGAATGGAGAGGATTTTATTAAATTGAATCTACTTCCTCTCCAAGCAAAATTGAGCGTACTTTAGTGGGACCCATACTAGAAGTACTTATTTGCCGGTTGCCAATTTTATTAATTCTCATGAATGGAGAGGATTTTATTAAATCAGATCTACTTACTCTCTAAGAAAAATTGAGCATATCTTTAGTGGGGCAGTAGACCCATACTACCAGTACTTATAAGCCAGTTGCCAATTTTATTAATTCTCATGAATGGAAATGATTTTATTAAATTGAATCTATTTCCTCTCCAAGCAGAATTGGGCAACTCTTTAGTGGGGCATTAAACCCATACTAGCAGTACTTATACGACTAGTTGCCAATTTTATTAATTCTCTTGAATGGAAAGGATTTTTTTCAATTATATCTACTTCCTCTCCAATTAAAATTGAGCATCTCTTTCATGGGGCAGTGGATCCATAGTAGCAATACTTCATGACTAGTTGCCGATTTTATTAATTCTCATGAATGGAGAGGATTTTATTAAATTGAATATACTTCCTCTCCGAGGAAAATTGAGCATCTCTATAGTGGGGCTGGAGACCCATACTAGTAGTACTTATATGACAAATTGCCAGTTTTATTAATTATAATGGATGGAAAGGATTTTATTAAATTGAATCTACTTCCTCTCCACGCAAAATTGAGTATATCTTTAGTGGGGCTGTAGACCCAAAGTAACCGTACTTATATGGCAAGTAGCCAATTTTATTAATTCTTGGTACAGTGGTAGACCCATAGTACGCAGTTGCCAATTTTATTAATTCTCATGAGTGGAAAGGATTTTATTAAATTGAATCTACTTCCTTTCCCAACAAAATTGAGCATCTCTTTAGTGGGGCAGGAGGTGACCCATACTAGTAGTACATATATGACGAGTTGCCAGTTTTATTAATTCTCATGAATGGAGAGGATTTTATTAAATTGAATCTAATTCCTTTCCAAGCAAAATTGAGCATCTCTTTAGTGGGGCGGTGGATCCATACTAACCGTACTTTATGACCAATTGCCAATTTTATTAATTCTTGGCGGGGTAGTAGACCCATACTAGCAGTACATTTGCCAATTTTATTAATTCTCGTGAATGGAAAGGATTTTATTAAATTGAATATACTTCCTCTCGAAGCAAAATTGAGCAACTCTTTATTGGGGCAATAAACCCATGCTAGCAGTACTTATACGACCAGTTGCCGATTTTATTAATTCTCACGAATGGAGAGGATTTTATTTAATTGAATCTACTTCCTCTCCAAGCAAAATTGAGCATCTCTTTAATGAGCACTAGACCCATATTAGTAGTACTTGTACGACCAGTTGCTAGTTTTATTAATTCTCATGAATGGAGAGGATTTTGTTAAATTGAATCTACTTCCTCTCCAAGCAAAATTGAGCATCTCTTTAGTGTGCATATATGACCGGTTGCTAATTTTATTAATTCTCATGAATGGAGAGGATTTTATTAAATTGAATCTACTTTCTCTCCAAGCAAAATTGGGAATCTCTGTAGTGGGGTTGCATGCCCATACTAGCAGTACATATATGACCAGCCACATATAATGCTTCTTGAACTAGTTTTTGGTATCTATTATGGGCCTAGTTTGGGTCATGGCGACGCTGGTCAAATCACTCACATTTTTGCTCATTTTATTCTGAAATGTTTCAACTCTTTCTTTTCAAATTGTGATTAATCAAATGAATCATTTGATCCGCTGATTTTCGGATTTGGTCTCCAATTAATTAAATTTTTTTTTTATTTAAGGTTGCACTTTGCAAATTCACTAAAAGAAAGAAATCGACTCTTATAAATAATGTTTTTCAGTTTTATGTTATTTTCTCAAATCATTTTAGTCATTATTCTATCTTGTTTAAATGTATGTGAACTAAATACCCTACAGCCTTTTATCAAGTTTCTTATCTCTAGATTTTGGGGCTTTGTTGATTCTTCTCTTAGAGCTTTGCGTGGGATTCTCCTTCCAATGTTATAAATTTTGATTATAGAGTTATACGCTTAGTTGCCAATTTTATTTGGGCATCTCTTTGGGGGGGCAGTAGACCCATACGGGCCATACTAGCGGTACTTATATGACCAGCTCCCAGTTTTATTAATTCTCAGGAGTGGAGAGTTTTTTTATTAAATTGAATCTACTTCCTCTCCAAGCAAAATTGAGCATCCCTTTGGTGGGACAGGAGACCTATACTAGCAGTACTTATATGACCAACTATCAATTTTATTAATTCTCATGAATGGAGAGGATTTTATTAAATTGAATCTACTTCTTCTCCAGCAAAATGGAGCATCTCTTTGGTAGGGCAGTAGACCCATACTAGCAGTACTTATATGATCGGCTGCCAATTTTATTAATTCTCATGAATGGAGAGGATTTTATTGAATTGAATCTACTTCCTCTCTAAGGAAAATCGAGCATCTCTTTAGTGCGACAGTAGACCCTTACTAGCAGTACTTGGGACCGGTTGCCAATTTTATTAATTTTCATGAATGGAGAGGATTTTCTTGAATTGAATCTACTTCCTCTCCAAGCAAAATCAAGCATCTCTTTTGTGGGGTAGCAGACCCATACTAGCATTACTTATATGGCCGGTTGCCAATTTTATGAATTCTCATGAATGGAGAGGATTTTATTAAATTAAATCTACTTCCTCTCCAAGCAAAATTGAGCATCTCTTTAGGGGCGCAGCAGACCCATACTAGCAGTACTTGTATGATCGGTTGCCAATTTTATTAATTCTCATGAATGGAGAGGATTTTATTAAATTGAATCTACTTTGTCTTCAAGCATAATTGAGCATCTTTTTAATGGGGCAGTTGACCCATTACTAGCAATACGTATATGACCTGTTGGAAATTTTATTAATTCTCATGATTGGAAAGGATTTTATTAAATTCTACTTCCTACTTCCTCTCGAAGTAAAATTGGGCATCACTTTAGTGGGGCAGTAGACCCATACTAGAGCAATACTTATATGGCCAGTTGCCAATTTTATTAGTTCTCATGAATGGAGAGGATTTTATTGAATTGAATCTACTTCCTCTCTAAGTAAAATTGAGCATCTCTTTAGTAGGGTAGTAGACCTTTACTGATAGTACTTATATGACCAGTTGCAATTTTATTAATTCTCATGAATATGGTAAGGATTTTATTAAATCAATTCTATTTCCTCTCCAAGCAAAATTGAGCTTCTCTTTAGTGGGGTAGCGGTCCCATACTAGCAGTGCTTGTATGACCTGCCACGTAAGAGGCTTCATGAACTAGTTTTTGGGATCTATGATGGGCCTAGTTTGGGTCATGGAGACGCTGGTCAAATCAGTCACATTTTTGCTCATTTTATTTTGCTTGATTGAGCTCTCTGTTCAAATTGGGATTAATCGAAAGAATCATTTAATCCGTTGATTTTCGAATTTGGTCTCCAGATAATATTAAAATAAAATTTATTTATTGTTGCATTTTGCAAATTCACTGAAAGAAAGAAACCGACCCTTATAACTTTTTTTTTTTATTTTATTTTCTCACATCATTTCATTGATTATTCAATCTTGTTTAATTGTAAGTGCACTAAATACCCCGAAGCCTTTTATATCAAGTTTTTTATGTCTAGATTTTGGGGCTCTGTTGTTTCTTCTCTTAGAACTTTGCGTGGGTTTCTCCTTTGAATGTTATAAATTTAGGTAAATATAGGTTCTAGAGTTATGTGACCAATTGCCAATTTTATTTGGGCATTCCTTTAGTGGGGCAGTAGGCCCATACTAGTAGTACTTATATGACCAATTTCCCAATTTTATTAATTCTCATGAATGGAGAGGATTTTATTAAATTGAATCTACTTCCTCTCCACGCAAAATTGAGCTTCTCTTTAGTAGGGCAGTAGACCCTTACTGACAGTAATTATATGACCAGTTGAAATTTTGTTAATTCTCATAAATGGAGATGATTTTATTAAATTGAATCTATATCCTCTCTAAGCAAAATTGAGCATCTCTTTAGTGGGGCAGGATACCCATAATAGCAGTACTTTTATGGCCAGCCACATGTAAGTCTTCTTGAACTAGTTTTTGGGATCTATTATGGGTCTAGTTTGGCCATGGCGACGCTGGTCAAATCACTCACATTTTTGCTCATTTTGTTATGAATGATTTAGCTCTTTCTTTTCAAATTGGGATTAATCGAAAGAATCATTTGATCTGCTGATTTTTGGATTTGGTCTCCAGATAATATTAAAATATTTTTTATTTGAGGTTGCATTTTGGAAATTCACTTAGGGCACGTTTGGTTTCTACCTGGGTTTTCTCCATTGCATCGAACTCACGTTTGGTAGACTGCAGAAAACAGAAGATAGGCTTTCCTCGTTCCTCCCATGCAATTATTTCATGCTTAAGACGCTCCCACTGAATTTCTTATAGTGTGCAGAACCGCAGAATGGTGCTGCTACAGTGCTGTACGATGTTTTGGGTGGGTGACATTGGGTCAGTAGTTTTTCTGATATTTTGGTCTTCCAGGGTGCCACAATCAAGTTCCAGACCGTTCATGGTCTGAAAAACCCCCCAAAACATCTGGGAGTCCAAATATCAGCCGTTGATTCCTTCTAGATTTTAAGATATTTGTAAAAACGTCTAAACTGTTGGATCACCAAATCTGAAGTTTTGTGGGCCCATTTTTACAAAATCTGAACGTTCATTATACTTTGAATACAAAAAACGGCTATGGGCCCAAAATTGGATGCATAATTCATCTGGGATCATGAGATAATGGCAAAAGAATTATAACCGTTGATTTGCCAGAGTGTTAAAATGAGATTTTTGGGTGGAACGGTTTTCCAACTCTTTTTAGTCACGTGGTATCCGAAATCGTGATCCAAACAATGAATCATTACCGGAAGGCCAAACACCACTATGAGCTCAATTTTTTTATCCGTTGATCCTTCCTAAGTTTTGAGATATTTGTAAAATAGTCTAAATTATAAAATATTAATTTGATATTCCAGTGGGCCCCCTTTGAATGATCCGAACAGTTCAAATTATCTAGATGGACAACAACGGCTAAGGGATGAGATCTAAGGTCTAGATTTTTCATGGATTTTGAGAATTTTGCAAAAATCTTACAACCATTGGATCACATATCTTATGGATGGTAGGAATCCTCTCTTTTTACCAAACCCAGAACTTTCCAAAGAAGTCCTCTTTGAGGAAGTCTTGATTCTAGTAGATGGAGGGGATCCTCTAAATGGAGTATTCTTTTCTATTTGCCAAACGTGCCCTAAAAGAAAGAAATTGACCCTTATAACTAATGTTTTTTAATTTTATTTTCTCTCATCATTTCATTGATTATTCAATCTTGTTTTCATGTAAGTGCACTAAATACCCTACAACCTTTTATATCAAGTTTCTTATGTCTAGATTTTGGGGCTTTGTTGATTCTCCTCTTAGAGCTATGTGCAGGATTCTCCTTCCAATGTTATAAATTTAGGTTATAGAGTTATAATATGTCGACATTACAAGTGGAACTACTTGTGCTTGGTGTTCGGCATAAAGTTACAAACAATGCTTGTTTTACCAATAGCTTGTTTCGTTCAATCTCTCTTATTGACTTAAAACTTTTATTGAACAAACGTGTTCTGTGTAGACATAACCAATGTGTACCCTAGTACAGTCCGACACAACCAGTGTGTACCGTGACAGTTTTTTCAAGACTGCATTGCCCTGGTGTTACAGTTGAAACTTTGTTTCCTGGCTTAAAGCATTCTCTCTCCTTTTTGCCCTGGTGTTACAGTTGTATGTTTTTTCAGGTCAAGTAGTATTATTATGTTAGGCTTGAACTTGTCATGTTGCTTAAATAATCACTGTGCTTGTGTCGGTCATGGATGCATGGGTCTTGGCAAATCTGGCATGAGCAAAAATCTGTACCACGTTAACATGACTAGAATTAGACCGTCATAGAAAAACATAAATGGAAGTACATTCATTCAATATTATATGGGGCATATATTATAGTAAGATCTTCATTAAGTGAAAAAAAATACATAGAGCTTGTTATCAAGCAGCTCAAGTTGTGATCAGATAGAGTGAGGCTAAATGGAAGTACATTCATTCAAATGTTAAATGGGGCATATATTATAGTAAGATTTTCAGTAATTAAAAAAAGTATAGAGCTTGTTATCAAGCGGCACAAGTTGACACCAGATAGTTAGAGGCTTCATTGATGTTGATGATATATGAAGCTTGCAGCTGTCAGTACATGAAAATCATGATTTATTGTTTGTCTCAAGAATACCTTCATTTCTGATGTTGCACTCCACACCAGTGTCAGTCAATTACCAATTTTATGCTGCTGATAAGAAAAGAAGAAATTACTTATTTCACGGCGACATTACTAGAAGTAGAATGTGGATCAACTTAGGTTATATCACTGTAAAAAATATGACGGTTGAAATTTCAAACACAATTAGAGATTATTAATTTCTAACATCATGGCAATGTAACTTTTCCATATACCAAAGACATCTGAATGGGTGTATGCTGAAGATCTAGGCTACTGTACAATAATAGTACAGGAAATATAAGTTAGATATTGTATTGAGTTCTCTAAGTGCACTGAAGCAACGTGTTAAATATTCCGTATTTAAAAAATAAATGGCAACAGCAGAATCTTACTTCAGATAGGCACACATAAATATATGAGCGTCAAAGGGTCAGTTGTGGTACTGATACATTACATCATTGCGACAATAAAACTATATATTGATGATGCATTTTTGTATCAGTCATCATTCCATACTCGTGTGAAAACTATGAATTTGGTGATTGCCAAACATCTGGATGAAACTGAATTTGAATTTTTCTTTATAATTTATGTTTCCTATATTAATGGTTTTTTTTTTCTCCTTTTTTTTTTTTTTTTCTGTTACATTAGTTGAGCACATATTTTTATCTCGTTGATGGATGGATCGGCAATGGTGCTGCCCCGGATCCCACCCATTTGGATCCCCGTGGAAGATTTTCACCTACAAGCAGACTGTGTATTGGCTTGTGGGTCCCACTTAAAGTCTTCCCTATTATTGGGGATTGGGTGGATTTAAAGATCTGTGTATGGATAGAGTCTCATATCTTAGCCCTTGATTCAATAGTCTTAAGTTTTAATGGCCTTTTAACCATAGAATTTCTTGAGATTCAATCCAACAGTGATTAAAGGCTTGATGAGCATAAAATTGTGCATGGTGCCAAATCGGTACTTATTAAAAGTGGGCCCCATTGTACTGGACTACACATGCAAATTCTCCCCACGTGAAAAAATGCTATAAAAATAGACACATGGAGCCTTGACAGTCATCGATGAAATATTAAAAATAGAAGTTTAGCTAACCTTGAAGAAACATAGAGCATCAGATGGTATATCCATCGATGTGAGCATGTTGTCGGACGAAATAGGGATTGATTAATTAAGGATACCGAACAAAATCTTAATGATTGCAAAATATCGGACTAGATGGATAAAAAAAATTTGTTGTCGCAAACTAGTATAGAATGCATTTGGGATTAAATATCTTCGAGAATCATGCTAGAATGTTTTTTTTTCCCCTAGATTAGGTTACTGGTCTAGGAGTTGTTGCAATCAATGTGAGGTCCAGATCTAGATTCTTATTACCTTGTAATGTCAATTTGAGGTGACCTGCCATTTAGCCATCAGCAGTAGATGTAATCATGTCTATATTGTTTTGTACTTAAAAGACGGATTTGATTTTTAAAGTCAACACGGGTTTTTAAACTCAGCAAGTTTTATGTGTCACCCTCTAAATCCTGTTTGGATCCGCCGGCTTTTAAAGATAATACCGGTTTTTAAATTCGACAAGTTCGTGTGTCACCCCTTGATTGGTCCAAACTGGGGATCCAAATTCCCACTATGAAAGTTATTTTCCTATCTTCTTTCTCGCTCTCTGTGCTGAATGGCTTGAAATTAATCTTAGCTCCTCAATGAGCCAAGCTCTATAAAAGCTGGACTTTGCAGGCCTTAGCGTAAATAGCTCGACTCGTGAAACAGCCAAGGTATAGCTTGCAACCTGCTTTGATTTGTTTCCATCCTGAACCACAGGTGATGGGTGAGGTCCCGTGAAAAGAACGAGACAAAAATTAGAATAAACATCATAGGGTAACTTTACGGATGAGTCGGGATTGACTCACATTAATAATTAGCAGTTGGGCCTATGGTCAAAAGTATAAATAAAATATTATAAGAAGCTCAGCTGTTTTACATTTGGTCAATTTTGACATTGTTCCAACGCCTAGTGGGGTGAAACTATTGAGTAAGAAGAGCAGGGACTTTTGTTTTGAGTAGGTTTAGACTTTGAATAAGTTGGCCCCAGTGCCTCATGAAACTCTTTTGAGGTCCGAGTATGGAATGTGCCATAAGTCAGTTTAACTGTCCTTGAAAGGAATCACATTCCATGTTAAAATATTGAAGTGAATAAATATATAAATGCGACTGTCACTTTGAAAGGAAATATTCACTTACCAAACCATCTCGGCCGTAGACATTGATGTCAAGCTGACTCACGAGATGACTCAGCTCATTGACCTCTGTTTATGTTATAGAGGCTAAGGGCATAGAATACATATGACTTAATTGTCAAATGAACTCCCCTAGGGGAGATGCGAGGGGTGAAAGATGAGTGAAGAGTGAAGGATATATGGTAGTGATATAGGTGAGACCTTGACATTCCTAGGGTGATGGGTGGGTATTCACGTCTCATCTTTCCTTGATTTCAATATGCGTATGTATTTTAGGAGGCTATTTGATGTCTATTTTTGTATTTACCTTTAATAATTCATTTTTTAACTAACTATAGAAATATAAAGGCTCAAAATCCCTAGAAATTCAGCTATACATGAAACAAGCACACCAATTGGAAAGCCAAGCCCACAGGACCTCAACCCAAATGTGCCTATGAATTCTAAATTGTGACCTTCACCCTATTAGAACTTAAATATGATCCAGTTGTTGGCGGTCCTGACTTCTTCTAGTGTGTTGTGTCAATCCATAATTTAAGACCATTGCCAAAAATGATATTATTATTTTTTTTCTACAGCATTTCTCTATTATGATCCTATAAGATAACAGAACTTCCAAAAACTCCCATATTTTTTCTACAGCATTTTTTGTGAGGAAGTTCAGGATTCCACAGATGGGATAGCTACGTTCAACACTGCAGTGGCAGCCACGGCCATTCATGGTAAGGTACCAATGGAAGGCAGAAGATCTCTAACTGCACCAATAGTGCTGGTTTGTCATCTCTTCCTTGGGCCCAATTTACCCCAACCTCCTATAAGAGACAATTTAGAAGATAATAGACGCAGTTTGGCAAACAATGTCCACCAAACAATGTTGGATGGTGATTGACATGTATTTGATATTTGAATGTGTAATAAGAGATCAAGATGTCATTTACGAAGTTAACTTTTCCCGATTATATATAATATATAAAACGAATTGATTTCAAATTGAAATCAGCTTCAATTAGCTCAAATTGATTTTGACCACCGTATTATTATATTGACGGGGCCAGCTCTTGAATAAGAATTTTCCCTATTATTATTGTGAAAAACTATAACTCCTCTCCTCATTAACGGCTCCAATTAGTTCCAATTGCATAGACCATCTTGATATATTACACCATGCCTCTCTGCTTTCTCCACCATCACCCCACCACCCTGAATTCCGGTTCAGTTTTCTAAATGTTAATGGTAACTTAATTACAATTAAGTCCATTAATGTTAATTCTAAACTAGATATGGGAGGGGTTGGCATTCAGGCTCCACGGCCCCGCATCTCTCTCTCTTCCTCCGCCAACCCATATTCGAGCGGATCTTTTCACAACTATTTACACAACTCTTCCTCCTGATACATCCGCGGAGGGATTCGGCCAGATGTCATGGAACAACTCTTGCGCTTCCTGGTTGACTTTCAGGGAGATGCTAGCGCCACCATTACCGACGCCGAGGTTGTCATCGAGCAGATTTGACAACAAAGCATCTGGGCAGCATATTCTTAGCCTTGAAGACTTCACCATTACCTTTTTCCTGACGATCTCAACGGCCCCGTATACCTGGCATTTTCTCATCACCCCATTTTTCAATTTTTCTTTTTTGATTTTGCGTTTTGTTGTTTTTGCAGTTGTTGTTGCCATGGTGTTTGCCTTTTTTTCTTCTTTTTTTTTTTGTGTGTGTAGAGTCTAGATTAGAGGTGGGTTTTCTGCTTGGTGTTTGTTGCTACTGTGATTTCATGGATGAAGGTAGCAAGGGTTTTTTCAAATTTCTCTTTAGGTTTTTGAGCATTTTAATTATGTAGAAACTTGAATATTCTTGTTCTGAAGTGATAAGAAGGATATTGTCAATTGTGTTCATTTATTTTTCTACAAAATTATATATGTGTGGAGTTAGATTTTTCATTTTTCATTGTTATTTTTTAAAACTTTCTATTGCATAGTAGGATTTCAAATAGTCATGGTATGTTTAACAGAGAGGTTGTGTGGATACATATGTATGTATGCCACATGCATGCAGATACATATATGTCATACTACATTTATATCTCACAAATATTGATCCCACCCTCTCTACCCCTCTATTTTATTATAATGGGGCCTACAATGAGAGACTGTCTTTTAAGTTCAAATTAAAATAGAATGTAAATCCAATTTTCTAATGGCAGCCAATTAATGCAGTAGAGGAAGACCACACTCACCAAATTTCTTCTTTCTCCTTTTTTACTCCCACTCACCTTATGGTTGATGCCATATTTGAGACTCATTAATAATAGGAAAAAAGAGGAAAATTATTAAGGTGGGAGTCATTGCCTAGATGCTTAATTTGGTCATAAGAGGGCCACCAATGCTCTAAAGGGCGATGAAAATAATGTAGTCAATACTTTAAATTACATATACATGCAGGGCTTGACTGCTAATGAATGGTTTGGTTTTATATAAAATGATCTACTTTCCACCTGTTGATTCTTTTGGATATCATGCTTATATGTCATTTAAGCTGAAAATGAAATTAACAAATGGATGTTGTGTGTCGGAGCAAGATTTTTTATGATGATGGTAGAGCATGAGGTGTTTGTTTTTTTTTTTTTTTTTTTTTTGGGCCATTACATGATAGGATATTGTAAAACTATCCTATGGCACATAAATTTTGGGTGAGGTGAGGTGAGGTGTTTGTGACCACTTGGCATGTCTCTCATTTTTTAGTCCAGATTATAATGGTTTATTAATTATTGTCATCACATATGGTCGGTATAAATTTGATGGGGATATTTAAGAGTTTTCTAAACATTTATTTGATATATTTGTATATGGTTAAATTTTAGTATCCCCCAAATACTTTGTAACTTTAATTATATTTCATATGATTTTATATTATTAAATATTAGTATCTCTTAATTACTTTAGCTGTGATAGTTTTAACTTTCATTTGTAGTTCATGTATAACTCTACTACACCTTTTCATTTTGAATAAATTTGATATTTAGAATTTAAGAATAATCTAATAAATATTTTTTATTTATTTTCACTTCTTCTTTTCCATTTTAACATATCAAAGAAAGCCATACATTTGATATTTCAATATCAATTATCTATACGATTTAGTCAACTTAATTTGAAAAGGTCTATTAATCTCAAAGAAAGTTAGAAATTTGATATTGCAACATCAATTATCTATATCATTTGTTGCATCTTATAATTTTTATTGACTTTGTTTTACAATAATATTTTAGAGAAAAGCCTAAATCTGAATATAAATTTTATTTTTGGTCACGGGCTTTGCATGGGCCTTTTTTGCTAGATCAAAAATATATAACAATTTATACATTATTTTGGAGGCCATACAAAAATGAAGGCATTGACAATTATGATACATTTGCACCAACAATATTGAACTGCATATGCATTGGCTAGAGTCTAGTGTAATTGATACACTCAAGGCAATAAGCACTTTTAGGCAAACACCTGGCTAATTACATGAGAGCTTCTATACAGTCTTTTTCTTCCTGTTTTCCCGTTTTCTACTACGGTGACTACAGCTTACAAACTTCCGCCACAAACCCCTAATCAATTGCACGACAACGAAGGCCTTATTACATACAATTAATCTATAAGAATGAGATTAGTTTGATATAATATCATGATCCAATCTCAATCTAGTTTCATAATTAATCTCTTTTACTTCAATTTTTTCTCTTTAGTAGGTGGTGGGGGTTTAGTTGTAGGACCGAGCTTAGACTAGGTCTTTTTAGCTAACAATATATGTATTTATTTTAAATTGTTTTATCAACTTTTATTGTAAAGAAAAACAAACACACATAGCACGGGCATTTGTTACTAGTGAATAGAGAGAGTGATTAAAATCTAAAAACAGTGATCATGTTAATGTGTAGAGGAGTGCCATGAAAATAAAAATAAAGAAAAATAGAGGAAGGCTTGCTTTTTTAAAGAAATACAACCCGCCATGGGTGATGGTCACCAAAATTCATGCCAACTCATTGACAGGGAAAATAAGAAGGGTTTACTGTGGATTAGGTATTGCCTAATTTCAGTAACCCGATCATCCAAACTCTTGATTTTAAAGAGAGAAAGTTCTACCCTCACATATGATTGCATTTTTATAAGAGAAAAAAAACAAAAGGAATTCGGTCGGGTGTCATTTGACTGAAATGGATTTGGGTAGATTTGAATTGATGATAAATGAGATCCATCGCACCAAGAACAAATGGACATTGCTTTTCCAAAGAAGCAAACGTTTTTATCTTATCTTCTCTCAATATCACATACCTATTCCTGAAAGAGAAACCCCATCAGCATGAGTCTCATAAGAAGATAATGAGATACAGCACATATGAATGATGTGATGCAACATTTAAAACCATTGTGGCCTCACTATATTTTTAGTAGGTGCAGAGTCTGAAAGATATGAATGGGCATAATGACATCAAGGACTTGGAAAGCTGATAGCCACCTTTCAGTACCACATTCTCTAAGATGTCGTATTTGTAGTTCAGCGGATATGCTATGTCTGCAAGGAACCAAGTGATACCATTATTTGTCATGAAATCCTTGTTCTGAACAGTCGTTGACAGGCCTCGTCGCCTACCCAACGACTAGGGTTTTTTTTTGGGGTAAAAGAAGATTTCATTAAAGCAAACAAAGGAACAAGAGAATGCTGGGAAAAGAAATATAAAAAAGAACCCACCAAAGATAATTACAAACTAGGAAAAGGAAGACATCCTAACCCCGTCGCTCATATAAGTGTCTTTTTTTTTGTAAACGCGACCACATTCATGGATCTGGGGATATAAGAAACTTCAAAACATTCAAAAGATAGGTCCTCATAGAATAGTTATGTGTGAATGTGTGATCTTACATAAATAATATACAATAATCTATTACTTTTTACCTTTTTTATTTCATAAGTAACAAGAATAGTCATTAAAAGGAGAAAAACAAAATACAAAGGAAAGCAAGGGAAGAGAAACAAGAGGTAATAAGAGCATTGGACCCATCCCTAACCTTTACAAAACCATACCGACTTAAGAAGACAACCTATCAACCCCCTTCTTAGCAGAAAATCAGCAATTGACTTCTTACCATTTTTTCGAATCTGTCTTTTTGGTGGCCGTTTATTTTCTCCTTAGTATTCAAGTTATTGATATATCTTTAACTTAAAATTATTTCTTATTTAACGATTAATTACAATAACATCCTAATAAAAACAAAATTTGGAATTGTCCTAATTATATTTCTTGCCAATATTATCATAACAGTGGTATTTACAATACTGGTTATGGAACTATAGTATTGTTGTATTTTTGAAGTGACAGATATTTCTAGATATTCCCTTTTATACATATTCCTTCATTAGCAATACTTTTGCTTTACATTGTAAAAACGATATACCACACATGACAACATGGGCTAATGTCCAAACATTAGCAATAACACCGCCGAAGGAGAGCATTCTCTGTATAAGTCGAAGGCCCTTAAAAAAGGGATAGGTAAAGATAGATCCAATTCCAAAGTGTAACATATTTAAGGATTTGGTGGAGGATGACCAAAATAAAGAAATAAATAAAATTTATGTAGCTTAACCCAACATAGTTGGAAAAAGGCTAGAATTCATATAGCTTAACCCAACATAGTTGGGATAAGGCTTTGAGGAACATGATGATTGATCTCTCTACTAACTTAAATTGCATAAAGCCATCTTCTTAAGAGTTTGTGGGACTCGGATCATGGCTCAAGAACCCGAGGTTACGGTTTTGAACTCTCTCTCTCTCCCTCTCCCCACTTGTTTAGGCAAAAGCTCGACTTTTCCTGTACGTGGGGAGGTAGACTTCACTGGAAATAGTCTGTTCTCAAAGAGGTCAAACACCCTCGTCAGCCAAAAAGAAAAAAAAAAGTTTATGGGCTCAATTGGAACGCCATGTATGAGAGAGCTTTCTAATCTGGTAAGCTATAAAACAACATCCAGATCAAGAGAGTAAACACCTAATTAAGTTTATTACATGTCTTATTTTCCAAAGCAGCTGAAAGATTCTGTACAAAAGGACCATTGTCACTGTTCAGTCAAACAGCTCTGACTTAAGCTCTGATTTCAGATAACAGTCAGCAACCAAAGGCCTTTTAAAAGGAAAAGGAAAAATAAAAATGGAAAAGAAAAAAGAAAAAAGAGAAGGCCATGACTACGAAAATTTCTCCTGTGTCTTTTTTAAGGATGAGATCCAGAAGAAACCACCATCCCCTGGGGTATGGTAGAAAGTTGAAAGTGTAAGATGCAGGTCCCGCTTATAATATCTTATTAATAATATTTCAATTATAATAAAATATTATAAGCGCGACCGAATCTTAGAAAAATTATCCAAAACAAATATCATAATCCTCACCTACTTGACCACAAATGATCCACCATCGTCCTCCCTCACAACCAGAGAGCAGACGAAACTTGTCCACGGGACCCCACCGTCTGGCCCCCCTTTGAGGAGTTGACCGATCTGGATGGGGTTGACAGCTCAGGATGTAAAGTCGAGAAAGGTAAAAGCTTCATTTCTCAAAAAAAAAAAAAAAAAAAAACTCACCAAAAGCACTTTAATTTAAATTTTCCATCATATTTTTTTAAAAAAAGTCAAAAAATAACTTTATTTCTCCACTAAAAGATTAAAAAAACTCCACTTTTCAATAAAAAACGTAAAAAAGATTCAATCACAAACAACTAAAAATAAAATACAATCATAATCCACATATATTTTATTATTTCTTCAAAATAACCTTTACTCCACTCAACTCCATTAGTAAAGCCCCAAAGAGGCTGGATTTTCAAAATTCAATAGTGAAGTTGGAGACCGAAGAATGGATGGAAGATAGGATTTTTTATAGGTTGGGAGGATTTGAAAAGGATTTTCTCATTTTTCTTTTCTTCGCCCAAATATAGATTTTCCTCGGAATCAAGAAAAACCAAAGATGATTCTTCTCTAAGCATGTTATCCAAACATGCCCTAAAAGAGTCTAGACCCTCTGGAAAATCACATGTAGAGAAACCTTGAGTTACTTGAGTGGGACTCTACAGTGAGAGTCACCTATTAAAATCTGTACTGTTCAACATAAATCCCCTTCAAATATATGGGGCATTTTCAAATCTTACATCAATCCAAATTGTTTCACTGTTGGATCGACTATTTATGAAAAACCTTATAATGAAAATCATATGATTTTGTTAATCACTTTTTATTTATCAAATGGTCAATCCAATATGTATGAGATTGGAGAATAACTCATATATCCGGGGATGTTTATTTTGAACCGTTTGGATCTCAATAGGTGGGCACCGCTATGAAGTTTCACTCCTTTCAGCTTAGGATTTCAGTAGGTTAAAGCCTCATATGATCTGGATTAAAAATTGATAAATTACATTGTTTTATTATCTTTACAATTATTTTTAAAATCATCTTCAACGTATATTTGGTGAGAACTATTAGCAAACCTCGATTGACATTAATTGCGTTATGAGTGGCAGCTGGGTTGTGTTGTGTTATAGACTCACTGAGCTTGTTTGTTGTGACTGAGCGGCTGAGCGTGTTAGTTATAACTGTCATTTGGCTGGTAGCAGTTGAGAGTCATGTGTCTTTTATTACTCGTTAGTTTACAACATGTATGTGATTAACCCTGGATTAGTTGGGTTAGTTCTAACTAATCTGCTTCTGATTGTATAAATAGAGTTCGAGGCTTCTGTAATAGATTGAGGAAAGTACATAATCAGTTAAATTCATCTCTTTCATTGCTTCTGCAATATGCTTTTCTTGTCTCTGCTTCTAGAACTAAATTGTTGGACCATATGATCATCCTCCTCTACTGCTTCAAACTTACTAACCTTAAGTATTGTCATCGACTACAATTTGACAATCATTCAACTTCATTCATTCATATCTCTAATGAAATATTTGAAGATGTTGAAGGCATATCCATAGTTTTCACGCGACTCTCATCCATTGTACCAAGCATGAGAGACATGAAGTGCATCACTGTGGAGTTTCACTTTTCTCACTCAGTGAGCAACTCAGACGATACGAATTTATCACAGGGGAGAGTGCAGACAAAACTGTGTTGTGCTGGTTACAGAGGCATCTAGACTGATTGGACACAAGTGCAATGTGAGCATTTCCACAGTTTACGTCTTAATCCTTCTTCTATTCAAGAGTCCACACCGGTGGCCATATATACACGCAAATGGTGGGCATGGCCCACAGAATAAAAAAATACTTATCACTGCAAAATCCAGGTAGATTTATTAGCTCTGGAGTCTTTTCTTTAGCTTGGCTTCGCTCGACTGAGTTCGATCTGATATATTTTCTTTTGTTTTTTGAAGACTAGAAGTTCTTTATTAGAAATAAGAAATACATACAGCTGCCATTCTAACAGAGAAACAAATCTCATTTTTTTATTGAAGACTTGAGTTTGATCAATCTATTTCAGAGGCCCCTTTGAAAACTAGACTGGGCTTGAGCAAGTCCTTCATATTTTACTTGAATAACGAAACTTTAGATAAGGTTATTTTTCAAGTTCAAGAAGGTGAAAGAAAAAATGAAATGCAAAGCGGAACATAATTTCTCACAATGCAAAACATCATATTTAATTCAAATAAGAAAGTGCTACTCGTACAGATTAAATTACAAAATATCACATATAGAGAAAACAGGAAGAGGGTAATTAAACAAGAACAAATGAAGAACATTCACTTACACTAACTGTTCTCTAGTTCTATAAGTACTCTCGAGCGAATTATTTAGTACATTCGTTAAACAGTTTCCACACTATCTTCCTTATCAGTGCCTTGGCTCTCAAATACAACGCACTTATACCACTTAGCACACACCAAGTAAACTAAGAAATCAGCTGCAGCTAAACCTGCTAACAGAAAATAAAAACGATCCAAGTGACCCAAGTTAAGCTCTCCAGGGATCCATCCAGGCTTCCCATTCCTTGTAGTGATACTCATAACTATGCTTACGAGCAGACTACTGACATAGTTACCAAAAGAGATCGAAGCCATGCAAAGGGAGCTACCAAAGCTCTTAATCCCATCTGGGGCTTGGCCATGGAAGAACTCCAACTGCCCCACATACATGAAGACCTCAGATATTCCTATCAGAGTATACTGAGGGATCTGCCACATGATACTCAGTGAACTTGGGTCATGTGCCCCCGTAACCCTTTCAAGTCTTTCTAATTCTACAACACCAGCAGCAACCATGGCTAACATGGCAACTACTAGGCCGACTCCCATGCGTTGGAGCTCTGTTATTCCCTTGGGGTTGTGTGAGAATCTAGCTGCAATTGGAACTAGGACTTGACGGTATACGGGGATAAAGATGGCCACAGAAAGGATATCAAATGCAGACATGCTTGCAGGAGGAATGTGGAAGGTGAAGATGTCGGTATCCATGGCAGCACCTTGCTCAACAAAGAGAGAAGCCATCTGGGTGAAGACTGCAGAGTAGATTATGGTGCAGAGCCAGATGGGTCCGAGCTTTAACACACATTTTGCCTCTTCCACTTGAGTCACTGTGCAAAGCCTCCATGGGTTTTTCTCCTTGGGTTCTATGCATGGGTTATTCCCTGTTAAGGTTGCTGCCTTGTCCAAAAACCTGAAAACAAGAAGATTGTAACCTTAAGTATAGTTTATTATTTGTTATCACCATTAGAGCTTCACTCCATCTATTTGGGTCGGTTTGAGTAGTTGTACTATCAAGCAATAAAACATTTTACGACCATAATTCCTATCTAGCTATAGCACAAGAAATTAAGTAATCCTTCTCTTCTTGTTCTGTGAGGGAAAAAAATATGAAAACAACCATGATGCACTGTTTTCTCTTATAGAAATATAAAAACAGAACTTTAGTCAAATAAAAAAGAACTTCTTTTCAATTTATGCGTACACCTTTGATATGGACAGATACAGAGATATGTGGGCTACGACTATACACTTTTAGAAATCTGAGACACAGATATAGATCCCCTTTTGAATTTATATCATGAAAATTCATATTTTATATCATGATGACTTTTGTAGAAACATTGAATTTTTTTTTTTCTTTAGTATACTTCAAAATTAATGAAATTATCACTATAGAAAAGTAGGAAAACAAATAATTCTTTATGAAATAATGGACTTAGATAAAGTAGAATATGCCGAACTTGTACTCTAAAAGTGTTGGTGCAGACTATGCAGTAGTGAGTATCACAATAAAATTATCATATCATCATCCAGATATCAAAGTGAAGACAGACATACCCAAACTCATTACTATGGAGGATCTTTCGACTTCCTGAAATTGCAGACTCTGTTCCTTCCAACTCATAGAGCTTGACTCCATCTGTGGAGACCTTAACATCCCACTTCCGAGCAGCAGCCACGAACACTTGCGCAACACGTGGCAACGGGTTTCCACTTGGCTTGACCTGCCTGTAACCTGGTGTCCCAATCCAGAAGGTAAGAAGGGCCAAAACGGCAGAGCCTGTGGCTGTCCAAAAACCGAGCCACCACTTGCCAGTGTCCTCAAAGTAAACCAATACAGTGTTTGAAAAGAGCGAACCCAAGTTCAAAGCCAAATAAAAGTAGCTAAAGAAGGCTGTTTTATAGTGCCTCTCGACAGGGTCTGTTACATCAAACTGATCAGCTCCAAAAGTAGCTACGGAGGGCTGATACCCTCCATTTCCAAGGGCAATCAAATAAATCGATAGATAAAAAATTGCAGTTCCAATGATCGACACAGGCTCACACAATAATTCACCATCCCCACAACCGGCCGGCTTGATCAAGAGGAGCCACGATGTTAGAGAAAGGAGCACCAAACCCTGTTTAACAAAGACGAATATCATGAAAATCTGCAGATTAACAAACAATGCATGCTACAAACATTAGGCTATGAAAAGTGAGTTCAAAAAAAAAAAAAAAAAAAAAAAGAGTTGAGAGAGTAAAAGCAATGATATATGTGGGTTTGTGGTATACACATTTTTTTTCATGTGATCATATCTTGGAAATACATGATGAATGGAGAATAAGGTGTTTGGCTGAAACCATACCATTACAAAGATTATTTGGAAAACTGTGCATGTCTTGTATCGTCCCCAGTAAGAATCGCTGAGGAATGCACCCACAAGAGAACACATGTAAACAGTACCCGTCCACTTACTGACGTTGTTAGCAGCAATTGCATTGTCTTGTTGTAAGACCCTTGTCAAGAACAAAACCAGATTCACACTCACACCAAAAAATGCAAGTGTTGCTAGTCCTTGATTCACTGCACCAACGGTGAATTAAAGTAAACGATATTATAAAAGACAGCTGCATTGCTTTGGCAGTGAAGGAAAAAGAGATAAAAAGAAGAAGAAAAAATAGATATAAGAATATTTGTATGAGAAGGTAAATTGTTCATATTTCATTCATAGTTTTTTATTTTTTTTTTTATTTTTACCCAATAAGAAAATTGCTGATCTCCATCCTCCTGAGATTGTTTTGATTGCAGGGTTTCCTTTTCTATCAACCGATCCATCATTTGTAATTGTATTGTCAAGAGAAATCATCTCCACTTGGGTATCAGTACAGTATCTCCCTTCTTTAACCTGCATGAAATAAATAGAAAAAAATATATATCAACAAACGAAAAAAAAAAAAAAGGCATGTTGCAAAGAGTTTAATCACAATTTCATGCATGCAAACATGAAAATCAATCCGAACCATCCAAATCACGCGACCCACTCTGAGTGGGGCAAGACCCTAAAACTTTCTTTCATTGAGGGGTCAGGTGGCAAATTTAAGGACGGTAACAGATTTCTTTCCACTGATAAGAAATTAAAACAGAAATTGTAACTTGCATTACTTTAATTGGAAGGTCCTTGAACTCCAAAGCTTCCATTGAACGTTGCTCTGTCAGAAGATCAAAGATACAAAACGTGAATTGTGTTGGCAAATCATGTATAACTAAATAAATAGAGACATTTTAGTGAAAATTATGACGGATGTTAAATAGCTCAATCAATACCATTATTAAAAGAATAGCTCACTTGAAAATATAAATAACACATCAATCTGTACTTACAGGGAAGCCTGTAGGCTTGAATCTTCATTTGAACCACTTAGATCAACAAATGACAAGCTTTCACTACAAGCTTTCACTATTAAGTGCAAATCTAACGATTTAAGTCATTCAAAGGGGTGCCAAATCCAGGTTAGGTGACTATAGGAGGAGCCTTTGTTTTATAGCCACCAAGCTGAGCCCCACTTAAACCCCGAGGGGTAGCTTAGTTGGCTTAAGACCATGGTTTGCATCCGGAGGTTGTGTGTTCAAACCATATTACCACATTAGAGCCATAGGGGAATTTTATCTGACTTTCTTTCTTGGACCCGTAAGAATTATTACAGTCCAAAAGGCTAAGAATCCTTGGTTAAAATAAAAATAAAAAAATAATGAGCTCCACTATGTGTTTTGGCACCCAGTGCCCCCCTTATTATGAGCATTAATGCTCGGTGGAGGGACTTCCAATTTCTAGAGAGACAAATAGACGTGAGCATTAATGCTCGGTGGAGGGACTTCCACTTTCTAGAGAGATAAATAGATGTGACATAGACATGAAGCGAGGAAAAAAGCACCAGCAGAGTAAACACGAGGGAGCCTAAAAGACGCCCTTTCCACTTCCCCATAAAAGCATGTGGCACACGGGGTGCATGATAATCAAAAGAGGTACAGCTAACATGATTTAGATGTCTATTAATTAAATACGTTATATATGTTTTTCTCCATCTTTTATATTATATTCAAGCAGGCACAGCAACTTGAGGAGTAAACTTCGCTTCTCAAAATGTTAACTCGAAGATCAGGGCCATGGTTTGTATGTGAGTTCAAACCCGTTAAAAAAAAAAAGAAATATATAATCCCCCGTAGCTCAGACTGGTTAGAGACATGCATGGGTGGTATGTGATCGTTCAAGCTGGTGAAAAAAATGAAATAGATAAAAAAAAGAAAACTTAAATGAACTACTATTTAATGGGTTATTGGTCATATTTGAAGAGTTTAGATTCAACGACAAGAGAGATTGTACTGATAAAAAATCATAGAATGAATCGAAAAAATTTTATGATGTACGAGGGTAAGATTTTGAGTGAAAATAATACTCTTAGCTTTTGTTTAATTGAGGGAGAAATGAACTTATCCAATTTTCTAAACATGAAACAGTCATTAACTTGCACATATAAGGCCCATGATTGTAAAATTCATAGACTAAAATGTAAACATGTGCGTAGACAGAAACTTAGAAAAAATCCCGTAGGAAAGAATGCTGATAACACCACTGTAAGTTGCCGTTAGCATCACTGCATTTATTCAAATACATTAATTGTTCAACATCTCCTTGAAGATGGCAAAGAAAAAACGAGTTATATGTTTAGTTTAGTCGTATACTACTGTAGGTCTTCTCCCCAAGTTCTCATTTTTATCGTGACATGCAAAAATATATAGACTCAGCGGAGCAAACCGAGTTTGGCGAGTTACAAAGCTACACACCTGATTCTTGAACCTCGGGGGCTGTCCACGACTCACACTAATCGAGCTGCCAAGTGGAGTCAACTCTGGTAAGTAACTTTCTCTAACAAAAAAAAAAAAAAGACACCTCAGGCAGGCCACTGAATCAACTCAGTGACTTAACAAGCCATTCACTAGATTAATTTGAATCAACTAAACATATATGTTTTTGTGAGATCTATATCAAACAATTCTAATCATAAACGCATACATCTAAGATGTCACCTCCCTAACTGAAACAGATGCAAAGCAACCCAACCTGCCCCAAATGTCCATGCAGTATTAAGAATATTCAAAATGAAAGATATAGAACCTGCGTTTTACTGCGATGGTGAGGCTAGGAGGGAGGAGTAGAGATAAATATATATAAAGAACAAAGAAAAATGAGGGGACAGGTACACAAAAAATTGGAGAATTTTTTAGTTCAAAAAGAGGAAGCTGTGTTTGTGGGCCACTGATGGTAGGGCGGTAAATGAACTCAATGTGTCAAGAAGGATACATTGCAATATTCAACCAGAAACTACCTTCCCTAGATTGCAATGCTCCCATTTTGACTATAGCTTTTATTGATGTGCATGTCCATCAAAGAAAAACATAAGATGGTGATTGACATATTTCAATCTTCATTTGAATAAAAGTTGTGATGAGTGGCTTTCAATGCATTATCAGCACAGTCAACTTCTCCACCAATAAGTCACCCACCCTCTCAATATCACTGACAGGAAGAGGACATATCCATTGCCAAAACCATAAGTTGTCATTAAACAACATTGAGAGGATGAGATAGTAGCATATGAATATCAACACTTCCGAATATTGCAAAAAAAAAAAAAAAATAGAAGGAATAACTTACAAAATAGGCTAAGAAGGAGTAGCAGTGATTTTGTGTGAGAAAGTAGAGAGGGAAAGAGTTGAATATATAGGCAAAAAAGATAAAGAAGGTCACTTTCAAAATCATATCGGCATTGAAAAATGCATGAAAAAATAAGAGAATTTTGTGGCAGGTAAAGAAAGTTGTTTCTGGGATAATCTCTGCCACGAACTTGTTTGTTTCTCCTATGGATTTTATTTGGGCAGATTTAAATCATGAGCAATTTGCTGATATCCCACTTTCCATTGCCCCTCTTAAGGTTTTAATTTATGGGGCCTTTAATCAATCCAATTCTTCCACAAAAATGAACCCTCCGAAGTTTGCACTGATCCTAATTTTACTTTTTTTTTTTTTGATACATTTCACAATTGAGACTTAACAAAATTAATTTGCATGATGTATCAGTTGATCTTTCATATCTTCCTAATCCACTTTCAAACTTTGTTATTGTACTTCTATTGAGTGTCATGCATCTAAGTGAGCCCACTAAAAGTGAGCATTTTTAAGGACAAATGCCCGGGCATTCTAGAGCATTGATGCATGGGTGCAGTGGCATGCAACCAGTGATACAACCTATCTGCCCAGGAATCAATATCCCTAAGCAGCCTGTGGGATGAGACATCCTTACCACTAGAGTTGAGGGTTAATATAATATAAGAGCAAATAGATGCCCGTTCACGCAAAATTGCAATAGCCTCAATTATTCTACTGAGTTTCAGACTCACTTCGCAATGGTTTGTAATGGGCGACCCTCAGATTGGCTAATAAATACAAAACAGGTGGGAGATTTTCAGATTTTTGGGTTTTCATTGGGTCATTAATGGAAAAATGCTAGGAAAATAAAAATAAAATAAATAATAAATCTAAACATAAATTTAAATATTTCATAAGGTAGAATTGTTTTAAAATAAGAGAACTTATGTATATAAGGCCATGGTCATGTACATCCTTACGATACATACCAACCATTGGGGGCCTCACAAATCATGGGACAGTGGCATCAAAAGACCCAAGGGGGACCACCACAAATATCAAATTGATGTGACATCTTGTCTGGAAAATGGAGGCTTTACTTAACTTGTATTGTATTAGTAAAGTGTCTCACATCAAATGCACTTTATTCAAAACTCCCTCCATCTTTTTCATACAAAAAGTCAAATATCAACTATCTTTATCCACTAAAATACAAAAAAAACTCCACTTTTTTATACAAAAAGTCAAAAAGATTTTATAACAAACAACTGAAAACAAAATATCATCATAACCCACTTATATTTTATTCTTTCTTCAAAATCAACTTTACTTGACTTGACTATATTAGTAGAGTTACCAAACTAGCCCTAAGGGAACAACTTTTGGAGAATTTGAAATTCTCCTAGACATGAGTTCTTGGAATTCTGATAAAAAAACAGCCCCTTAAATTTGAGCACTGCAATACTTGTATGGTCTGAAGTCAGACCCATGTGGGTCGAGCTCCCGGTTGGCCCAATGACAGCTCTATTTCTAAGACCATTTCAAGATCCTTCTCTTGTAGTCCGATCAAACCTTTTTCAAATAAGGCATATGACGAAGATTATAGGGGGACTTGCCCTGCCAAATACAGAGAGACATTAATGAGTTATTTAATTGTAAAAAGTCTAGTGACGATATTTGATTTAAGCCTATAAATTAGATGGTCAAATCATGAAGGGTGAAGTTTCCATCTTCGGTTGAACTTTTAAGATTTTTTTTTTCTCTAACGAAGGGTTTCTAACCCTTTGGGCTGGTCTAACTTAGATTAGACTTTTATGGACGTCCATTACATTGTTAAGAGCAAGTTAGACCTACCGTTTCCTTTCTTGAGCATCTTATCAGAGAGCAGTATTCAACCTAATCCTTGTGAAGTTATAACATTTAAGGATTAATTCATATCCTCAGAGACTCAGGCCCACGTGATGCATGAGAAATTCAAGTCCGAATCTATAATGGGGCTCACATTAAAATCCTAAGCAACTCAAGATGAATCCCCTCCTTACGTACGAGATGTGGAAAATTGTCAAGAGTTTGTCCCATATAAGATTGAGCATGTATAATCCAGATATTTTATGTTTCATGATGGTAGAAACTCTAATTAAAGTGAAATCTGATTAGATCCCATTCAAGGAGAGAGCATTTTTATTTTAAGAAGCTTATATTTTTAATAAGTAAGCCTACTTTTTTTTTTTATTTGTTAAAGAAGTATCCCTACTTTAGATATGTCTTGAATCCCTCTTGAATCTTGTGATCAGTACGAGCTTCACACCATCAGGAGGCCTTCATGCTGCGAAGGTTCCGGCATATACTTCACTCCCAACTAAGTACTATCTACTATTGATCGGTGATGATCAAAATTAGCTATTGATCCAAGTCACACTTTTCTAACATGTGTCAAATCCAATGGTGTATATTTCATTTTCTATCTTGACGTTTGGGGTCTGTTTCTTTCTCATAATTTCAAGAATTCATATCTTGAGAATTTCAACCTCCAAAAGTTGTCCCTTGAGGTGGAATTCCAAATCCCTCTTTTTTGTGGAGCATTTGAATTCCCAATAAAATACAAAGAGGATGAAATTCCTGAAATTTCATGTCATTTCAAATCTTTTAAGTGGCTGGATTTTGAGATTGGAATATTAAATGCCAGGAGACAAGCTATCAATCACATCATGTCCAATAACTCTCCAACATTTCAAATTCTTGTCATATTCTAACAAAGAAATATGCCAGGGTTTTCACAAGTGTTTAGCATATTGGAAATTCATGTATATGATGTGATGATTTGACCCTGACATTTGCAAGTTTCATATTTTGTACAAAATTCTAAATTTCTAGTCACATAAAAAGTCTGAAAATGACCTTTGGAATTTCAACATCTTTTTCCTTTTTTTTTTTCGTGAAATTTCTAAATTTTGATCTAGTGCAATGGAGAATTCAAAAATTCCACGTAAAAGAGAATCCAGAAACTCTCCAAATAGGAATTCTCACAATTCTAGTAAAAAACACATGCATAAGGAATAACTTTTGGGGCCTATTTCTTTAACAGAATTTAAGAAATCCATCCAAGGAGAATTTATAAATTTTCTAATAAAAGGGATGTGGAATTCTGTACAGGCCCTTGGCAATTCTCAAGACATTTAAATTCCTGAATGAAAAAGTCTACTTGTCCTGGGATTTAATCCCCGGACTCCACATAGAAGGGGCAAAATGGTCATTTGGTAAATCCCGGGACTTGCAGCAGGGCTCTGACTGAATTCTGCTAAAGAATCAGGCCAAGGAAGAAGGGAGGGGCTGTGCTACAGTTATTTGAATCAAGTAATCAATGGTTCCCACATGGGTCAACCGTCGGTATACGATCACTTATCTTTTAAAATTTTCCATGCACAGGAATCACCATCTCCTTTCGAGTCACATCACTGTGCACGAATAGCAGAACCAACCAAACAGCAAGTAATTTCACCATCTTCCTTTTCTTCCCATTACTCACTCATTCCTAATGAGAAATAACTGAAGTCTTATTTGAACTGTTCCATACCTTCACGTGTACTACCAAGTGTGATTGACTAAGTAGGAGAGAAGGACGTCAAGAAGCAGGAGACTGAGATCCCAAACGCTTCTTCAGATTCGGGAGAAGGAGATGTCGTAAACGTTTCCAAAGACAATATTCGAGGCCTCGTCTTTAAGTCGTCTGTGTCTTCTGCGTTCGTCCAAAAACAAGAGCCCAGAAACTCTGTTGTCATTTACGCGCAGATGTGGGTTACTTAGCCTGTGATCGATATATAATCCCTGAATGGTTTTGGATTTTTTTGTGTGCTGTGATCACTCAAATCAATCTTCACACCAGAAATGTGATTGGAGTTTGGCTCCGCTTTTGAGCAGTTTTGAAATGCCCTATACGACAAGGTTTACTGAAAATGGGGTTTTTAGTTGCAATGCAGTTACACGTTCGGTGAATGGTGTGACTCAAATGACTAATGAACAACCTACTAGACCTAGACGTGGCCATGGACACGAAAAAGGGGGGAATGACTTTATATTTTCTGTAACTGCTTGAGATGACGTGCTTAACTAATTGCAATTTGTTTAATACTAATCTTCTATATCATTTCAAATTTTTGAGTTTGGGGCAGTTCAATGACTGTGTGCCCTTTGATTATTACTGATTTTGAAATTTTGTATACTGAACAAAGAATTTAGAAGGGTCGAACAATTCTCAAAAAATTCTCAACAGAATGTTTCCACCATTGAATTTTTCAATAGAGAAAAGCTACACATGCACCAAGTAGATGAAAACTTTAAATGAAAATAGCACACGTCTAATGCTCTAGACCCCACTTTGTGAATGCAGTGGCATCGATGGTTGTTAGTATAATGGCATCAAAGACTTGAATGCAGATGTGCCATTGCTTCCCTGTGCGTGACGTGCAGTCCATCTCATTTGCCAAGTCGAGAAGGAACCAAATGATATCATTAGTTGTCTTTGTAAAGAAAGGGACATATGTGTTGCTTGTGTTTTTCAATAGATAACCACTCTCACTTATCCTTTCCCATGAAACGTCTTCTCTATTTTTAGTGCTTTCTTGCGTGTCTAGATCTCCTCTCAGATTCCATCAAGCCACTGCTGTGTGGCCAAAAACCGTTCAAGGTGTGCTGTTGATATTTGGACCATTCATCTGCCCACCACCCACGAGAGCCGTTCATCAATTAATTTGGTCAACACATGATAATTTTTGAACCTTCTAGTCCGAGGCCTGTTTTATCAATCAAGTCATATAGTTTTGTGGAGGAAAAATTTGAGCTGCTTATCACAACACATTCGAACAAAACAAAACCTTCAGGATCAAAATCAATAAGAGATCCGTTCTCCATTGTGCTTACAATCACATATCGACCGTGATGTCCAAAAACAAAAAATCAAAAGGTTAAAGAAGGTTGAGCGTTAGTGGCTACAGAGATGTGGAGGGTGCATTAGACACGAGTGGCATGTGAGCATTTCCACAGTTTCTACTTGATACGTCCCAATCTTACTTCCTATTTAAGAGTCATCGTAAATGTGGCCACATGCATCCATGCAATAGTGTTTAGTGGCAATGGTGGGGAGTGGGTCACAGCACAAAGATGAGAACCATGATTAAAAATAGGGGTGTTCATGGGCTAGGCTAGCCCGAGCCCGATCGGGGCCTAGGCTACTTTGGGTTGGGATTGGATATGTAATTAGGGCCCTCTTAATAATCGGGTCATACTTGATTAAGTGATGGAAAGCCCATAGTCCTGCCCATACCTGCGTGTGTAAGAAATGCATGTAATTTAATTTAATTAGTGCTCTAATGTCCACAAAAGTGATGAAGCTCCTAGCCAGATTAATTAAATCGGCGGGCTCGGGCCTAATATTTATGGCCCATGTCGGGCTTGGGCCATCAAACTTTTTAAGAATGAATAACCTGCGAGACGAATTGGGTGTGGTCCACATAACCACGCGCCAACTCATGTGGAACCCACCACAGACGATCATGAGGTCAGGACGACTCCTTGGTTTTGATTTCCTACCACTAACTTGAGCCAGAGAAAGTTCTCAATCAACTCAAGGATTCTTAAATAGCTAATATAAGAGGGCTTTTGGAAACTTATCGAAGGAAGCTATTGATAGTGAGATCAAGGTAGAAACATCTGATGGAGACAGATATGCATTTATCGGATTTATCATTATTAAAGCAGATCTCATTAGTGTGTCTAAATCATAGGTCCAACATAGCCATGAACTTTAATGGGAGGCTCAATCATAGCTAATCAGTTTGCATAGAAGTAAATTTTTACATGTGAATCCTTAGAAATATATCACATACATTGTATTTTTCAAAATATATGAACTAATACTAAAGTTTTTAATTTAAATTGTACTTTACGCAGTAATCTGTTTCCAGTTTTTTTCATGATTAAAACATTTGTTAATAAATTCAAAAGGTGGCTCTGTAATTCATGGGGTAGTGGATTGCCATATCATAATGGATACAATTAATAATACGGGAATAAGTTCGCATATTATATAATATATTTTGAATAAATAATTGGGGAGTTCTATTGGCACCACAATTCTGTCTCTCCATACGGCAAAGAAAAAAAAATTCATTTCCTAAACTACCATTTTCCTCTCTGTCCACCCTCTTCCTCTCCCCCAACCCACCCTCCCAGTCTCCAGCGGGGAGGGATCCCCAGCCGGCAGCAGCCCAGCGGCCTCCCTCCCCCTATCCCTATTTCTTCCTCCTCCTTCCTCTATTTTCTCTCACTTCTCCCTTCCTCTCCTCTATTTTCTTTCCCTTCCTCTCCTCTTCTTCTCTCTCCTTCCCTCTCCTTCCCTCCCCCATTCTCTTGCACCCCCACCCCCCCCCACCCCAAAGCTGCCGACGAGGAGGGAGATCGGGCGGCAGGGCTGCACCAGGCGGAAACCCTGCCGCCGGATGGGGGGAAGAGGAAGGGAGAGAGAGAGAGAGAGAGAGAGAGAGAGAGAGAGAAAATAGAGGAGGGGGGAGGGAGGCCGCTGGCTAGCTGGCCGGGGCTGCTGCCGTCGCAGATCCCTCCCCGCGAGAGATTAGGAGGGTGGGGTGAAGGAGAGGGAGAGGGAGAGGAAGAGGGTGGAGGGAGAGAGGAAAAGGGGAAAATAGTAGTTTAGGAAATAGAATTTTTATTTTTCTTCACGGTATGGAGAGACAAAATTGTGGTGCCAACTCCCCTAAACAATTATAAGTCCTTGGACAATTGAGTTTGAGCCTTTTTTTGTATATCTGGATCTAGTTGATGATCAGATCCAATCGGGGCACACCTGGTTGCCATTCCCACCTCACCTGACAATGTCTAACAATTACTCGTCTATCACATGAGGCCCATATAAAATATGCGTGCGAGTTTCCTACAAAATACGAAAAGTGAATTAGACATATGTCACTTTTTTATTTTCCTTTTATAAAAAGTATCCTTAATCTAAAAGAGCTATTGGAATCGTCTTGTTCCGATTATTTCTGCAATTCATGTAGGCGTCCCAACATACATGATCCAAACCATTCACTATTCTCGTTGAAGTAATAAATTCCATGCATGAAGTTTAATATAGTGGATCCTCACAGATTTTATGGTGCATGAAAAAACCTTAATCTCACTTTCTGATTTTTCTGCACTCTTGTGTACCTTAAATCCATGATCGGAAAAATCATTCAATATTCTCATTGAATAGAATAACGTATCTTAGACCCCAATAGATTTTGGAAAATATGTTAAAAAATCATAAATAGCCTAATCCTGCCTTCTCTCATAAAATAAAAGTTATTGAAACATGTAAATACAGAACATGGATAGAACTTGATTGGCAAATCTCACTTTAAGAGATATTTCGACTTTTAGTATATGGCACACCAATTCTAGGGACAGTCTCATGGATGATGCATGTTATGTGAGATTAGAGAGGTAGAGTTTAAAATTTTTAATTAAAAAAAAAAGATTGATTAATCCTCTTCTTAATGGTAGAGATATTTGAATTTTGTGCATCCTACCAACTATTAATCATATGATGTAAAATTTTGAAAAATAGGAATAAAGCAGTACCTTTGAAAAGAATCAAATATGTTAGATATATCTATATGAAATGAATTATCATAGAAGTCATTAAAGGCGAGTTATGGGTCAATAGGTTGGGGTTACGTCACCCATTTTAAAAATGGGTCGAATAGAAATTATTTAATTTTGAATTTAGTCATTTTAGTCAACTTAAGGAAAATCTCTAAACTTCATAAATATATTGTTTTATTGTGGACTCTAAACTTCATAAATATATTATTTTATTGTGGACATGGGATTAGCACATGTAATCTTGATTAGCACAGTGGACACTAAACACGTTTTTATTTATTTTTTTAGCTACTTGACTGATGGGAAAGCAACCAGGTTTTTAACGGCTGAAGCCAATGGCTTCTCAGTTCAATCTGATTGCAGATTTATCATATACTGCCCAGGGGAAAATGATCTTAAACCGTTGAACGGTTTGCATTGGTCTTTATTGCTCGTTTATTTTTAATTGGGTTGAATACTTGAATTGCCTTGAGAAATGTTCTTCCATGAGCAACCCCCCATGCACTCCATCTTTGGGGCCAACTTGGGCACCCATTTGATTAGTGCTAACCGCTTTACTATCTCATCTCCCCGTGATCTGGCACCACCGGTGACCAGATCCAATTTCACTCTCATCAACTGTTGAATTGAATCTCAAAGAAACCTATAGTTAAAAGACCACCAAATTGAATCTCAAAGAAATCTATATTTAAAGGACCACCAAACTTTAGGGTTGTAAATGGGTCGGTTCCGGTACGGGGCCATGGTGGACCAGGAACCGGAACCGTTAAGGAGAAGGTGAAACTGAATCCAGATCCGGAATCATTTCGGAATGGGTTTCTTGGCTCTGCAACCGGAACCAAAACCAATAATGGGATGGGTCTAGATCTGGGTCTGGGTCTAGATAGAAAATGATATAAAAAATAAAAAAAAAAGGTTTTTAGGAGAAATTTTCAAAAATTGAGGTAATATGTTGGATCTCGGGTCCATGAGTCCAAACTAAGGTGGAATCGGACCCAGACCCATTTACTTATCGGGACATAAATAAGAACCCAAACCCGATTTTTAACGGGTCGGAACCTCCGGATAATCGGAGAATCGAGGACCCATTTACATCCCTACCAAACTTTTAAGGCTGTTAAATCAAAGGCTATGATGATTTGACGGCTGGTGTTTTTCTTTTCCCCCTCAATCTCATACATGGGAGGACCGCTCAATCTTATACATGGGAAGACCTTTCCATGCATTCCATACACTAATTAATAAGAAGGTATCTAAGTGGGTCACATGAGCTGAACTGATCAGCATAATAGGCATCTAGAAGTTGGGATGATCATAAAATGCAACTCTTACCTCCAAATTGTAGTATTTATAAGTTTCTAAACTAAGAATGGCATGATTTTTTCATAAAATTACTCCACTAATTAAAATTCCGGACCCACATCTAGGGTAGGTGGGCCACATGTCGCCATTTTTCTCTCATCACAATTTAATGCACTGTCCACTTGACACACTCCATTAAAGAGAAATGAGCGCAGAGATCAAACAATTTTACAGTGGACCCAACTTTTAACTGGAATGAAATTTCAAATCATGGAGAGACCGATTTAAACGGTTTGGATTAAGTGGGCCCCACTCTAAGCACCCGCCCGCCCGATTCCCCGTTCAGACGCAGACGCACATCACACACCAAGAGCAGGACACTCTGCTCTCTCCTGCTCTGCTCTTTCGCGTTTGTTGGGTTTCTAAAAAGCATTGAAAGAGAACTAACAAAGTGCATTTTTTCAGATCTCGAATCTCGAAGAGCCACGCTTCCTCTCTTTTCGATCTTTCCAAAGCTCATTAGAAGAACAAACAACCTCGATTTCATCGACTCCTATTTTAGGTGCCGACGACACCGAGAGAACCGAAATCTTCTTTCCCTATTTCAAGCTCTTTCTCTTTCGATTCCGCAGAAATCCCACCAGAATTGACTCCGTTTCTCTCACACTAAGGTCAGGTTCTTGAAATGTGGAATTCATTCATAGATTCTTATACAATGCATAGACTCTAATGCTTTTGCATTTGTTTTATTTTTCATTAATCTGAGAATCTCCATTGCTGCAGTAAAAATCCAATGTTCTTTCTTGAACAGCAGTGTCTGTTAGGGTTTCTTTGCAGATTGTGAGGAATTTAAATGTTCAGAGATGCATGTTTATGGCAATGTAGTATTTACCAGATCATGATCCTCAAAAACCATTGGAGTATTAGTGCTTAAAGTAGTTAAGATGATAGGATGTTGGAAAGGATAAAGAAAAATAAGCATTCTCAAGAAACTGATTCTAGTGTACTAACAGGAGACTATTTATTTATGAACAGAAGATTTATGTGCATTTTGGTTCTACTACTTTCTAGAACTACATCTATGATTGGTGTTTTTTTTTTTTTTTACAGTCTATTCTGCTTGTTGTAACAACTTATAATGTAAAGTTATGAGTATTACTCTGCACATTTTTGTTAGTTTTGATGAATTAGCATGTTTCAATCTTAGGTGGGCCACATCGTTGAAAATAATAGCAACAGAAATCTTGATCTTACCACCTGGATGTTCTTTAGAATTTCCCATATTAGAAAGGCTAGAAAAGTTAGTGATGATTCTGGTTCATATCCATCTGAAATTAAAATTATTGAAGAATGGTTGTGTCGAGGCTGCGAATTGCAGCGGCGGTGCCCTGTGCTTCTTCTTCTCGCCGGGTTTATAAGACAAGGGCTGCAATTTTAGGAGTTGACATGAAAGCAGCTTCACAACTTAAGCTGACTAGCTCTTATCATATTTCCTCTGGCTCTGCAATACCATTTACTCGGACCTTTACATGCACCTCTAAAAAATTCAATAAGGTTGTTACAAAGGCTATGTCAGGAACAACTGAGGAAGTGATTGCTTCAGGATTGCCCATTGATCTCAGAGGTTAGAGATCTGCCTTGCATATCTTTTTCTTTTACACTTTGGAGCTTTGTTTTTGTTTTTGTTTTTTATTATTATAGTGGATCAATATTTTCTTTCTGTTGCATAACAGTATAAAGTACATTTAATTGTGTCTTTAATCCTCTCCGACTAATTTGGGATAATATTAATAGAATGAGTTACAGATCATTGTTAACAATACATAAAAAGTAGAATTTTCAATTTATATACTGTCGTGAATCAAAATCATCATCGTAATTGAGGCCTTGCCATTGTTTAATTTCAGAGCTTAATTAAAAGATTGTAATGTATGTCCTGTTGCGTTGATATGTTCATTGCTATTAAGAGTTAAACAATTCCATATTAAACAAGGCATGTTCCAAAAAAAACAAAAGTTTCTCTGGGTGCCTTCTTCCTTTGGTTTGTGCTGATACATTAATTAGAGAATGGTGCCTTTTTATCTTTCTTCATTTGAAACTATTTGGGTTCATTTTAACTCCAACAGTTGGGTTTTTAATGATCTTGAACTTTGAAATAGGTGGTAACATTTTTCACAGTTTGTTTGATATTATTTCTCAGATTTGTGTCATAATTTCTTGACCGTTTTTACAGAAAAAATGTCCCTATTGCATTTTGTTCGTAACTTTTCTATTTCTTTGCCATTAATCAAAGCATAAGAATTTTCAAATCTAAGAAATTTGTATGGAATCTCTATCTCGTTTGGGGCTCATTATAGTCAATAGAATGGATCACTGAATAATGTACCCCTGTAGGGTGGGGATCAGACAACTTTAGATATGATGAGGGGGATAGGGCGTGACAATTTCCTTTTAGTTTTGTATGTGTGCCACTCTCTTCCATTAGGCAAGATGGTCTATTGATACAAGGAAGACATTTTATGGTTGTGGTTCAAAATTCGTTTTCATTTCCCTCTGCTAAATATTTTAACTTGTACTTTGGACCACTACCAGCAAATAACAGTGCTTTAGAAGGGGGATTAGCTGAAGCACTTCCCACGTGTTTATTTTTTCCTGGTTTACTGGTCTCTTGAAGAACTGTGTCAACTATGGCATTAGCCTCTACCTGTTATTTGAAGAAACTTCATAGCCTTTTTTTACTAATACATGCCTGACCTTTCAATGCCAAGAAAGTGAAGAATTTTCATTTGACTATTTCTCTGTGTGTTATCTGTGTATTATTTTTATCCCAATCAAACATCTAGAGGGCTCGGATGACTGGTTGTATCTTGTTGATGTTACTCCTTATACAACTATACATGGTTACTCAGTTTAATCACATACAACTTAAGATTCAATAAGCTCATTAAGGACTATTGTTTTCAGGCAAAAGAGCATTTATTGCTGGGATAGCTGATGACAATGGCTATGGTTGGGCGATAGCTAAGTCACTGGCTGCTGCAGGTGCTGAAATCCTCATTGGTACATGGGTTCCCGTATGTAAATTTATCCTGCCTTCTACAATCATTCACTGACAAACATACTGTGTGGTTCCTGATACTAAGCTTTTTTCCCTTTTTTGTTTTTATCTGCAGGCATTGAACATATTCGAGACCAGCTTAAAACGTGGGAAATTTGATGAATCTCGTGTGTAAGCTCTCTAGTTTTTAGCAGATGCTCTTCACTGACTGGTATCATGGAAAATGACATAGCTGAGTACAACGAAGCTGATGTTGTCAATGCCGCAGGTTGCCAGATGGTTCTCTGATGAATATCACAAAAGTATATGCATTAGATGCTGTTTATGACAGTCTTGAGGATGTTCCTGAAGATGTAATGGAAAAGCTAGTTTATGTTCTTTAGTTTGTGTATTTGTGTGCACTTACACATGCATATGTTATTGTTCATCGCTTTCTTGCATTGTATTTGGTTTGACTTGACACATGCCTTACCTTGATGCTTTTGCTTTTATCTCAAAGGTCAAGACAAACAAACGATATGCAGGAGCTTCGAATTGGACTGTTCAGGTGAGGACTGCATAAGAGATTTTGGTTTTGTTTAGCACCATGAGCAATAATTGTACAATGCAGTCTTGAGGGTCTCAGATGGTCAATGAGTCACAAGCCGAGTCTTGCTTGAGTCTTATCCATGTTTTACTTGCTAATATGTCTCTAAGATTTTGTTCTTTCTAACTGCTGTAAGTTTTCAAAACTAAAATTCAAAGTCATTTGACTTTTTAGTCAGACTTTGTTCTTGTTTTACTGTTTCCATAGGAAGTTGCTGAATCTGTGAGAAATGCTTTTGGAAGCATTGACATCCTTGTGCACTCTCTCGTGAATAGCCCGGAGGTACGATACATTATCCTTATTCCATTTCCACATACTTCATGTTAATTTTAAAGAAATAATTACCTGCAATAGGTCAGTAAACCTCTCTTGGAGACATCCCGATATGGATATCTAGCAGCGATGTCAGCATCAAGCTATTCTTTTGTGTCTTTGCTCAAGCATTTCATACCTATAATGAATCCAGGCAAGCTTTGATTTAGGTTATACTGTTTCAGCCTCTACCCTTTTTTCCTTTTTTTGATTTGCATATGCAACTAATGAAACTCTTCAAATGTAAAATCTCATGTAATTTTGCAGGTGGTGCCTCAATTTCACTCACATACATTGCTTCTGAAAGGATCATTCCAGGGTGTGCTTTATTGAAATACTCGGTCTGCTTGAAACTGGTTTTCTCAGTAAAAAGCTTGTAATTTCCTACAGATTTATGATATATGTGCAGATACGGTGGAGGGATGAGTTCAGCCAAGTCTGCCCTGGAAAGTGATACCAGGGTGAGTGTTTACTGGGACTGCATTGTTGGCAACACGTTGAAATCTCTTTCTTTGAAGCAACTATCCTTACAATGTTTTCTGGTTTTTCAGGTGCTTGCATTCGAAGCCGGAAGGCGGCACAAGATTCGAGTAAATACAATATCCGCTGGTAAGCCAATCTGTTATCGTTGTACTGTATTGCACGTAACCCTGCATTTCTAAATTTCTCCCTATGATGCAATTTATCTCTCCATAAATATTTCCAGGTCCATTGGGAAGCCGTGCAGCAAAAGCTATTGGATTCATTGACATGATGATTGATTACTCTTTGGCCAATGCCCCATTGCAGAAAGAATTGCTAGCAGGTTAGTCGCAATGTCTCCACGACCTGTGGTTATAGTTCAAATATTGGCCCACTTTGTTGTTATTACTGGGATATTTCAGTATTAAATGTCATCTTCATGTCTTCACATCTTCTTGGGAGAAAAGAAGTAAGTAGATCCCTTCTTTCTTTTTTTTTTATCAGTAACAAAAACATTTCTTCATTAATTAATGAGATTACAATAAGGGAAGAAAAGGTACAAGAGTATTGTACCCTCACCCACCAAACACATACAAAAGACACCACCCAAAACTTACATAATCATACCCTCCAAGGAGAAGACCTCTCGACCCCTGTTAGCTAAAGCATCAGCCATAGAGTTAGCCGATAGATCCCTTCTTCATGCCTTCTTGTAGGAAAAGGAGAAAAAAAATCACTGGAATCCTTGCCCAAATGCCTTCTTCCCCTCACATTTTCTGTTAGAAATACCTATTCCCGGATCAAGGTTTTCTTGCTCTAAAATCCCATCCCTAGACCACACAGTTGGTGCCACTCTCACAACTCTTGTTGTACAACATTCTCTCTTGTTTTCATAATTAAAGATGTGAACAATGCTTTTTCTTTTTTCTCAATTCCGAAACATTTCATCTCTCCCAATTACTGAATTAGAGATCATGACTGTTGAAAAGTCCCACATCCCACATCGCCTAAGTAATAGGCTTGACATGTCTTAATAAACCTGTATGGGCCTTCCACCTATCAGCTTAAGCTTTTGGGTTGGTATATGGTTTATTACATGGTATCAGAGCGGGTTCCGATTCTATTGTTCTTGTGTAGCCCACATGTCAGGCCCATCCATGAAATTTATTGGGCCTGCACGTGAGGGGGAGTGTTGAGAAGTCCCACATCCCACATCACCTAAGTAATAGGCTTGACATGTCTTAATATACCTGTATGGGCCTTCCACCTATCAACTTAAGCTTTGGGTTGGTATATGGTTTATTACAATGACAAACTCCTTGTCTTTTTGGATCAGTTTCATTTTCATGGTCATGTGTAAACCCCACACCTGCTACATTCAAACTCTTACCATTTTGCCTTGAGAACAGTACAAGTTTTTGGGTGTCATCAGGCATCGGCCATTTCCCCACTTACTACAAAAACCATTTTCTTATATTTCAAGATCTCAACGTTCCAAAGGATGACGGCAAGAGCTAGATGGTATACTCTGGCATTTGATTCGAGTTTTAGGTTTTTATGAGGACGCAACTTTCTTGCTGTTTAGATCATATAAATTATGTTTAAGTTGCGACAGGAATTCCCCATTTTGTCTAGGGATTAGGGGTTTTTTTTTTTTATTATTATTATCATTACAAGTGGCTATGGTTTCTAGTTCATAAGATTGCATCTCATGCAAAAGAGATCGTGCTGATCAAAGCAGGAATAAATGGTTGGTGAGTTGTCCAGGTTAGAGCTTAGCTGGTTAAGGACATCAATACCCCCTTAGCGGGCAAGAGAGCATGAGTTCAAGTCTTTCCCAGCAGGGGAGAAAAACAGAACCTTCTTGGTATCATGGTCTTGTTGATGCTAAGTGTGAACTAGGCTTTCCCTTGTTGATGCTCAATTACTTGGATTGTCAGGGTGAACTAGGCTTTCCCCAGGTGGGATGCAACCAAATATTTCACTGCCACTCCTTGTTCTAAATCTGTCTCTTATGTTTCCAGTCATGCTTTGATATGATTTTGAGGAGCTAAAGTTTGGAATAACACCTGTAAGTCTACCAGTGGCATTGCATACATGTTTATCAAAGTAGGCCATCTGAATTGGGTCTGTGGCATTGCCAAAGTACACCGATTAGATGATCCAAGTAACCTTCTCAATGCAGCTATTAACAGGTGTTCAAAGAACGCTCAAATGGTAAAATTCAGGAAGGCCACATATAAAGGTCACTACCTGGATGTTCAGGATTGATTGACATATTTGTAAAGTTCTGGTCCCTGGATTTGTGCATGGAGTACATGGCCTGGTCAGATTGGCAAGTGCAGTAGTAAAAATCATGGACTTGACCATATGTCATTCCAACCTACACACTTTGTTTTTCTCTATTTATGCCTTTTTATTATGATGGTGAAATTTTTAATCTATAAATAATTTAGAACTCAATTTGAACTGAGTTTCAAGACCTTGTACTTATGTCATCAAAATAAGAGAAGGATAAGGAGTAAATAGAGGTGGATAATTTGCTTAGCAAAGAGTTTTCTCGGCATCCAAAGGCACCCATATAAATCCATAATATCTCATGCATTCTTGGCATGCACAAATACCATATAAACTCCCATGACAATTTAACATTTACTTAAGTTTCTGCTGCAACCAGAACACACCCCAAAACAAATATGTCCCACAAAAAAAATAAAAAACAAGAACAGAATCTCAACAAAAAATAAAAATAAAAAATTGTACAGTTAAGGGAAGAAATAATAGACACAGTAGGATAACTAACATTCCTCAGATTTTAAATTAAACATAGCTACTTGCATATTTTATATACATCCTAGAACAGAATCTCAACAAAAAAGAAATTTTGTACAGTTAAGAGAAGAAATAATATATACACTAGGATAACTACCATTCCTCAGATTTTAAATTTAACATAGCTACTTGCATATTTTATATACATCCACTGAAATTATATACAATTCTTTTCCTTTTAAATAATCTAAAAACAAATAGACAAAAAACTGGTCAATGTTCCCAAGCTCAAGTAATAGGTTGCTTTCCCTTCCGCTTGGCAACTCTAGCAGGTCTTTTTTCTGGTGGATCATTATCGACTGATTGTTCCTGCATGACCAGCCCTCTGTTCCTACATAGCTTTCTGATGGGTGTTGTCGGTGCAGACACCTGTGAATCAGATGGGTTCAGTCTAGTTCGATGAGGCATCAACTCGTTTCCAATCTGAACGGAGTCCGCCATCAACTGTAGTTTACATTAACAACATAAAAAATTAAAAAAAAAAAAATCATTCCAAAAAAGAGTCAAGTTGACAGCTGCAAAAGAATAAAGCACAATAATCATTCAGTGCTTGGAGGTCATTCGTTTAGTTCCTTTATATTTGTAAATGATGCACATGTAACATGTATGCCTGATGAAGATGGAAAAATGGTGTCAAGGAGCCATTTTCAACCTCTCATTTATAGACCTAAGCAGGAGGTAGACAATTACATATGTAAATGAGGAAAAAGCACCAACCCAAAAGCAAAAGAGTTTCTGCGCGGTACACATTGCCGCTTCGAATCCATTCAACCAAATTGGTAATCAGAGCCGTTCATCTCCTTTCTTGCTCTAATAATCCTAGGATGTTGAGTATCATATCTTTAGACCTTTATTGATTTTGAGAAAAAAAAAATTTAGATAAAAAAAAAAAAAAAAAAATCCCAACCCATAGATCTGATTTCCACCATGCGAAAGAGCTTCTGCATGGTACGCATTGCTGGTTCGAATCCATTCAATCACCCTTTTTTTATACTTTTTTTTATAACTCAAGGTATCTCCCACCCAACCGCTCGATTCTAAACAACTGAGAATTAATCCCCAGGGGCACATGCAAATCTCCTATCCACATGCACCGGGGAAAACTACGAGAGTTTTACTTACACTTTTGTGGGCTCCGAATTGGTAACCAATTCATCTTCTTTATTGCTCTAATAATCCCAAGATGTTGGGTTTCATAATGATAAGTTCTTGAAAAACATTAAAAAAAATCAACCCAAAGATCTGATTTCCTGCACTTTTGTGAGATCCAAACCATTCAATATTCTCACACTAATAATATGCATCAAGACATTTAGTTTCATAGATAAATCTTCATAGATTTTGAGAAATATGTGAAAAATGTTGGATGTACTCATGTGAAAATGGAGCTTCCGAACAAATATGGTAATGTGTTTCAAATATGTAACATTTATATAAAAGTTACACATGAACCCTTTAAACCTATCTTCGTATCCCCATGCGTAAGAGTTATATATATATATATATATATATATATATCCCATGCATAAAAGGCTAATGACCCCTATAGGGTATTTCTCCAAATGAGTTGCCGAGCACATGTATAATTTTTTCTCATTCACTATTTTACAAAAGGTTTGGCAATCCAGATCTTTAGGGTATGTTTGTGTAGTGAGGATTCTACTCCCTATGGATTTCCATTCCCGTGAGATATGGGATCCTACATTCCTACCCCTAGTATAGGAAATCAAAATCCTCTATATCAAGGAGAATTACATCACTTTTTTCCTTTTGTGGGGAAAATGTGACACCAAACAACAGTAGAATGGGGAGCACTATTTTCACTTTCTATCATGGATTCCTATTGTTGCACTAAGGCACCAAGAATGGAAGAACATTGCCACCGCTCATCCATTTAAGGCTTTTTCTTCTTAAATGGTTGCTATCATTCTATTACTGATCACCCCTTTTTTTGCCACTAACAAAAGGATCAAGATCACAGTCCAAAGATTTAGGATGTATTCCATCCTTACGAGAAATGTCCAGATCACCAAACCATGGGCCTCAAATAGAATGCAACAAACCTCATATTTGCTTTAAGAAAGAATCCTGTATGGTGAAGGTTAAAACTTGCTTTCACCTCCATAAAAGAATAAAAATAAAGATCTACAGAAAGGGTATACACTAATATACCATGTTTAATAGTTGCATACCTTCCAATCCTTAAAATCAAATCTGAAAACGAAATGGCTGTATGAAACATCTCCCGATAACAATGCTCTTGCAGTAGGAGCATTTCTTGGAGCTGGTAAAAAAATAAGAAAAAATGAGTGATCTTATTAGAAATAAAACAGAACGCTAACCATTTTATGAGGAGAGAGAGAGAGAGAGAGAGAGAGAGAGAGAGAGAGAGAGAGGTGAAGAAGAATTCTAAAAACAATGAAATCTTACAAACTACATGATGCCCATTGTCCACCACTGTTATTTCAGCTCGGCCATCTTTAACCAGAAATGAGAGAGCAAACATGTTCTCTACCGTCTGAGCAAAAGATGTCCTATTCAACACTAAATTTTCAAGTCTGGCGCTCTGCTTCTTTTTCAAGATGTCAAACATGGTCGTCATGTTCTCAGTATGTGTCATCTGTTGTGCATCGATATCATCAACCTGTGCTTAAAAATATGAGAATTTGTACTGAGACACCATTAATAGCTAAAGTCGTCATTTTTCCATCAAAACAATCAGAATGTTGTTAATAACCAAAAGGTCCTTATTCCATTCTAAAAGGGAATGGATTCTCAGAAGAAAAAGACATCAAAAGTTTCATATGTTACATTTGAAAATGCCGTGAAGTTAAAATGTGATTACAGATTTACAGCAACTAACACTCACAGTATCATGCAGTAGAAGAGAAAAAGAAGTACAAAGCCACTTCTCACAAAATATGATTTGGGAAATTGAAATGTTAACTATCTTTTTTATTTTAGTTTTTTCGCTACATTAAGTACTCTTAAGCCACACACCCAAATGTCCCCGACCAGCTTAGCTGCAGCCAAGGACTCTTCTGCATCTATCTACTATTCCATCTGAACTTGTAAATTGAAATACCAATATCATCTTTAGCAGTGCAACTCAAGCTAGTCAAGTCAGGTATTCGCCCTGCCCAAGCCTGACCCAAATTTTATGTATGAAAACCAAACCTGATGAATGAAACCTGAACATACTTGACACAAGCCCTCCCCGATTTAAAAATTCCATACTTCGCAATTCCGATAGAGCTGGGTTGACTCACTTCATGTCAGACAGCAAAACTTTTTGGGTTTTGTTGGACTTTCAAAGGGTATAAAATTTAGAAAAGGTAAAAAATTTCATGGGAGGTGCTCCTATGAGAGCATCTCTCACCTTACCATGAGAGATAAGGTGGGGACCCTCACATCCAAATCCAATGTCAACAACTTAAATGTGAGAGCCCCCAACTTTATCTCTCATAGTAAGGTGAGAGATGCTCTCATAGGAGCATCTCCCATATTTCATATATAGTATTAGTGTATATAATATATAATGTCATTGTATATACAAATATTCATGGATAAAATGAGTACTCAAGACTAATGTGGGTACCCCAAGCAGGAAAGCGAACCCAACCTGAATTTCAAGGGGATGGAGACCAGCCCAACCCAACCCCCAAACAAGCCAACCCGCATTTCACTTTTGGTCAGATCAGAGCATGTTTCAGGTCCGGCACAACCAAAGTTGCATCCCTATTCCTTCATACATATGTATTAGGATATTGACTAGACTCGCAATATAATTTGCAGATCAATCTCAAAACAGTATGCCTCTTCAATGAAAGTAACCTTTGTCTTTAAGAGGGTGTCGTAAGAGCACAAAAAGATAACGAACGAGTAACCAATGATTACTTTCCAAAGTCAAAGTTTAAGAACATCCACATCTCTAGGTCTCACTATTCAATACCAACTAGAGAGAATATGTCATTGAGTGCCTTAGAAAAAAGAAAGCAAATCCGATTACAAAAACAACCTTTCTATCTTAGTTAAGCAAATCCTTCACATGGCTGATTCTTTCTGGATCTTAGTTCCAAGAGATTGAGCAAACCCCTTTGATTTGTTTCTATCTAAATCGAGATAAAATTGGATTCTTTGAACAACTAATCATGATAAGATTCTAATATAGAAACAATTCTCAAAAAAAGAAAAGAAAAAGAAATCGACGCATTACCAAAGTTATAACTTAAGGTAAATCACTACAGATATATTTTTTTATTAATCAATATAAAAACTCAAGATAAATCTTTGTTAATTTATCCTCTCAATATGCTGGGCCCAGTGGACATTTTGGTATAGGACTGTGATAAATGGGCCTTGAGTTGACCCATCGATCTGGAAGCCTATTTTGGAGCAGAACCTCTTTGACTGCATTAGTATGAAGGTGAAATAAAGCTTACTCACCTCTTCAGGATGAGCAGTTTCGGTTGGCTTCACTCGTTTTCTTTGAATTGTAGATTTCCGTTGCTTCAGTTCATTATTCATTGGCCCAATCCTAACACATAGCCAATAAGGAAATTTTAAAAAAGCACGAACAACGAAAATCATATTTTCACTTTCAAAAATGGTTCATGATAGTACATGGTGCAGCATCCAAGAGCCATCTTGATGACATGAGAAACAGTGCGACCAACATCTGCCCAAGCAATCAAAGCTTGTGAACTCTCATTGCCATGTCCACCATCTTGCCCAAAGTTACTAAGCAGAGATGATACGAAGTCTGAAGGCATAACTTCATCATTGCCATGTGACTTCACCGATCTTACTAAAGTATTTGCAATGTTCAAAAGAGCCTCTGCATCTGCAACTTGTTCTCGAGGTTTCTGAACTGCAAGCAGCAACAAACAGTTGATTTTGCGAAACATTTTTTCAAAATAAACATTATATGAAGAAGCAACGAGGATATGTATATAAACACGCACACACAAAGAAAGCTTCAAACAGTTTAAAACATCTAAATTGTGAACCCTTGTGTAGGGCTGACATTGAGCATAGCAATCCATTAGTTAGGGTTGGATGACAATCTCGTTATTTGGAATAAAAGACATATAAGATATGAACAAATACGAACAAAAAAAATCTAAATAGGGGCCCCAAAGAACAATGGCTTAAAAGCAATCATTAAACTATGAGCCCTTAAATAGATGGAGATAGTTCTGATCATTCTGATTGTACTTATAGGGTTTGCCAACGTGCAGGAGTCTTTATACCTACCTGGGTATAAGTCCAGAATAGATATGAGTTGAAGAACCCAAGTCCATTTTCAATGAAATAAGCCTCTTTATACCATTCAAATAAAAAAAATTAGAAATTTATTATGTACATTTTTTGTAAATACACTCACTAAAATCTAAGTAAAACTAGTCCGCTGGCCTGCATCCCACCTTTCAACGCCTTCTAACACACCCCACCCTATACACCTAAGGGAATTTGATAATTCTTGATATTGGCAAACCATTAGAATCGATTCCTTGAACTTCTTGCTGTTGATTTTTGGGTTGCCATATTCACATCAGCTTAGATCATTTGGGTCTAAGATTTGGTGGGTTATTTATCCAACCATAGGTCTTCCGTTCTGGCTCCTGCCCACCTCAGTTACACACTTACACCCCACTAGGATCTTGCCATGGTGGACCTAAGCAGCATCACTTGGGTGCAAACAGTTGTGTTTGTATAATTGGCAATAATGATAACAAATCATTATAGAGAAAATTTGCTTAATATAAGAACTTTTTAGAAAAATATTACCAAAACATTGACAAAACAAAATTTAAAAAAAAAAAAAGGTGCATTTGAATGCACATGAAATCAGAATGTCTTGTGAAAATTTTGTGCATAGATAGTTGTCAGTCCTGCTAACTATTTTGGATAAGCAAGTGCATAATGGAACAGATTAGTTTTCTTCTCTTGATTCAAAAAAAAAAAAATCAAATAGGTATCAATTCAACCACATCCAATGCAACATCAATAAATCACTAGACAAGGAATCCAGTTCCTGAGATTTACCAAACTCATGTAAACTTTCCACTTCGCCGAAAATAGATTTGAATTTATCAGACTCTGCTCTTAAAATATCATCTCTTTCATCTGCCAAAACAACATCCATACAAATACTAGTAAAATATAAATTGAACAAAAATCCTTATACCCCATCAGCAATCAAAATGCAAATATCAGTACCATTGATCAGTTTCTTAACGGTAAGATACCGCGACCGCAACGACCGCCGTTCCGTCACAGATTCCGGAGTCGTCTCTCCTCTCTCCGGTTCTTCTCTGCTCCGACTCGTCTCCGGTTCGCGTTTTACGATCCTCGTCATCTTTCACCTTAAAACTCCAGATCAGATACCAAGATATCTATAGCAAGAATTAACTCTCTATTCAAATTCCACAAACGAATCCCTAAAAACCGAACTCCTGAACCTTTTCACAACCACAAGGATACTCAATTTTCAAAACCCTAGAGAAGAAAACCTTCTCACAAGCATGAGATACTCAAACTTACAAGCCCTAGAGAAAACCCTCTCGGGGAAAACTCCGAATCCCAAACCCTAACCCTAGGAAAGAAGAGATTGATTTCGGTGGAAACTTTCGAATTAGAGATATTGTTTTTCCCGCTTTTAAGAACAGAGGACCAGTTGAGACTTGCGAAACACGGAAGAAAATCTACACGGAAAGAGAAAGCTGAAAAGCGGTTGGCTTGCCATTTGTGAATATATAAGGGGTGAACCGTACGTGCAGGTGACGGTGAAGATTGAAAGAAGGTGAATTGGACGGTCAAGATCGAAGCACTATGGAAATATTAAAAAAGATGGCAGTTATGACATATCACATTACTGCCACTTCCTCCGAAGCGCCCGCACGAGTAGAAACGAGGAAGATGTGTCCGCGAAGCGTCCCGACCCTCGTAGGCTCTTGGACTTGTAATAGGAAGCGAAGACTTTTAAGTTTTTTTATCTTTTTTTTTAGTTTTAAGATTTTTTTAAATTATTCTCTAAGTTTTTCAAAAAATTTTCAATTAAAGGCATTTATCGATTTAAAGATATTTTTCGATAATTTTTTTCCCTCAAAATTCTTAAATTACCCTTCATTGAAATAAGATTCTCTTTTACTTTCTCTATATTCTCTTTATTTTTTTCACGGGCATGATCATAGTGATTGAGGGAAACTAGCATCTCCATAACGATCAACTAAATGTAGTGGCAGCTGGAAGCATGTCATGGATGAAAGGCACTTTGGGTGTTCTACAAAGATTGGAAAAAAAATCATCAAAAAATATCGTTAAATGGTCGAATGTCCTTAATTGGAAATTTAGAAACTAATTTAAAAAGTTTTGCAACTTGTCGTTTTTTTAGATAAGGCAAAAACTAAATATCTTATATGAATTTTTCCCCAATAGAAATCCCACTTTAGGGCCCACTTATTTTGACGAGGGGTAGAACTAAAGTGGCTACATCATAATATGGTGCAACACCCTTCTTCATTACATGGTGGGGCTCATCTTTTGAAATTTTAACCGATCATCAGCCCTAATACCCTATGTAGTGATCATCTTGTAAATTATTATTCAAATATGTAAGATATCTTCTATTGAATTTGACTTGATCTGTAACACGTGATGAAACTTGCTTTACTTTTTTTTTATTGGAACAAAAATGAAGGGAGTTCCTATGTATGATCAATCTAATGAGATGATCCACTAAATTTTTTTTTTAAATTTAGATGCAATAAACATGATGGTTGCTAAAGCTGATGAAAAGCTTAGATTTCGAAAAGATGGCTCCACCATGCATTGAAGATGGAGTGCTGCGACATTGTAGTTTTGCCCTTTGATAAGCTGTGATTTTATATTTTCTGAGTTTTTATCACCACCACCATTATCATTGTAAATATTTTTAACTAAATGTAACGAGTTGTGATTTTATTTCTTTAATAAGTTTTTTAGCGCCACTATCATCATCTCAAGTAATTTTAAATATTTGTGTAAATTATATTAACGATAGGGTGAAATAATACAAAGTAGCAAACAAGAGCTAATATAAAGGTCCATGTATAAGAATTTTGGCATTTGCCGGGTCTAATGTAATCAACACAACTAGGGATCAATACCTTTGGGCTACATGTACATTGACATTGAATTTATATCCTCAAATTATAAGAGAGTTTCCTCCTTTATTGCAGAGCTTCACAGCCTATTTAATTATTATGAGTTTATGGTTTTTTTTTTCAACTAAATGGGTGAGTGGTATGTAACCGGTGAGACAACATATCTGACCCAATGATTGATTTTTAGGAAGTTGTGTGAGATGTGACACCCTTATCACTTAGGTGGTTCATTTTTTTCGTAAAAATTATATAGTTCCATTGGTACCAAATTAGAGTGAATAAATTGTAAGGGTCATGAAGAAGACAAAGGTTAAAATCTGGTGGTTATGGAAAAATCGGAAATTCCGTGAGACATATAATACTGCTAGCAAGGTACAAAGGGGTGAATAAATTGTAAGGGTCATGAAGAAGACAGAGGTTAAAATCTGGTGGTTAATGGAAAAATCGGAAGTTCCGTGAGACATATAATACTGCTAGCAAGGTACAAAGGGGTGGAAAAATTGAGTCCAGGAGAGCTGCTCATGTACCGATCTAGCACAAGTATACGTTGAGATAGACAATGGCAAAGCTACATTCAAGATGAAATCCAAAAAAAATTTGCCGAAGCCCTCTCTTTTATGCACTTGAATAGGCTTCCTTTCCGTGTGTGCATGCGAGATTACTCTTGGGTCCCAGCCTCCACACCCTTGTATGGGGGATGAAATCCCAAAAAAATTTTCAAAGCCCGCCCTTGTATATATTTGAATAGGCTTCTTTCCCGTGTGTATGCGGGATTTCTCTTGGGTCCCAGCCTCCACACCCCTTGGATGACAAGAGAAAAAAAATGAAGTCTAAAAAATTACCAATGGCCATGCCTAAAAATCTGAGCCAAAAACTTAAGATCTAGCTGCATTTTCTTTCCTATAAAACAAAGAGAGAGAAACCTAAGAAACAAAAGGCCTTATTAGAGCAGTATTTTCATGCAGATGGAAACAGGAAACTGACAAACACGAAACAAAGAGGAAGAAGGCAAGGAGCTGAAAAAACCAATCGCTCCCATCAGACATGTGCCTTTCGAAGTTACAAAACCAAAAGCCCTGGCCTGAAAAACAAATTTTACGAAAAATAATCGTACCTGATTTCTTAAGATGAAGTCAGGGAAAGGGAATGGACGACCCAACTATTCCATTCCTTTGTAATGTCATCTATCATCTGCGCTCATGGATATATATAATGGATATACAGTATCTTCGTTTGCTCTGCTCAATTTGTGGGTAGTGAATAGCGACGAAGGAAAGCAACTGAAAGACATAGTTGTTCTTTATTTAGCTATGGAAAGATACGAAAATAAGAGAAGGATTTCCACTTCCCAAAACTAGCTTTTAATTTCACTTCTTTGAAGAGGATTTCATCATGACTATGGATAGAGCAGTTGAGGTTGTGGTTTCAAACTAGCGCTTTTATCATGGGGCTGTTTGTATAAGCAAAATGGCCTTATTTATCTTATGGGTGTCAAAGGCCATGGGAAAATAAGGGCATATTCGGCAACCCTATGCAAAGGGGATTCCTCGTGATTTTCTGTGATTACGTGGAATATCCACGTTTGGCTACTTGTGGAAAATGGTAGGGAGGAGTCCCTTGTTCTTTGTCTTAGAATATTTTCATAGTCAGACCACCCCCATCTGATTTGGACAATGCATGTGATGGTGGAATTGCGGATGGACGGCAACTATGGCGTAAATGTATGGGGGTGCCCGTTATGTATTTGGAAACCTAATTTTTAGGTCTCATAATTAAGATCCGAATAATTAATCATGTTTAAAAGGCCCAAAACAGCTGTAAGACCAAATATCAATTGTAAATCTTTTTAATATTTTGAGATATTTGTAAAATACCCCAGACCATTGGATCTCAATTTCATCACATCTGTGGTCTTCTTTTTCAAAATCCAAGCATTTAGATCTCTTAAGAAGGCCTAAAATGTTTATGGGCTCAAATTTGGAAGCATGATTTATCATGGGTCATGAGAAAATTAGCAAAAATGGATTAGCTGTTGAACATACTTTTAAATAACAAAATAGAGAAGCATTTTGCTATGGCAGAACCACAAACAAAAAGACGTAACACAGAGGTCGCCGTTTTTGCTTTTGAACCCTAATTGTTAGGTCCCACACTCAAGATATGAACCTATAATCATGATTAGAATGTAAAAAAGGGCTATTAAGTCAAAATTCAGCCATTAATCCTTTACAGTTTTCAAGATCCAAACCGTTCAAATTTTCTACAAGTCCAAGAACACCTACAGGTGAAAGCTTTATTGTTCATGGATTTTGAGAAAATTGTAAAAAAAAAAAAAAAAACATGAACCATTGAATCACGTATTTCATACATGGTAGGAATCCTCTATCTTTACCAAACTTGGAACCCACGTTACAAATTCTCTTTGAGGATGTGTTGAGTTCTGGAGAACGAGGGAATCCTCTAAGTAGATAATTTCACTCTTTTTACCAAACGTGCCCAATAGTCTTTTTGAAGAGTCCGAGCATCCTAAGTAATAGAGAGAGAGAGAGAGAGAGAGAGAGAGAGAGGCGCTATAGAAAGAGCATTTTTACATGTGGCACATGCCACATTAAACCAGCAAGGCAGCAACTGAAATCAAAGAAATAACTAACGGAGCAGAGCCTAACTTACTAGTGTGCTACGAAAGGAAGGACTTCATGTGTGGGTGAATAGTTTGTTTTCGGAGAGGCCAGACACCCTTGTAGAAAGAAAAAAAAAAAGGGTAGATATTCCTGGGCTTTAGAAATATTAAAATAGTCTATAATGTCATTGAGTGAAGACTGACATGATTAAACTCTAATTAATGATTTTAGATTTATAATCTATGCACAATGGAATTAACATTTTGGAAATTCAGATGCCCATTAGATGAGCACGTTCCTCCCTTATAATTTTAATCAAAGCTCAGATTGGACAAATATAATTTAGCTGCATCTTTTCTCACATGTCTAATCTAATTGTCAATGTTGTTGACTTTAGATTTGGAGTGTATAGTGTATACATATTTGTACGTAGCGGGGGAATTAAATTAATGGCTTGCATCCTTGCTGTGTAATCTCCATTAACAAATAAACTTGATATTGTTAGAATATGATTAATGCCAAATATTCAAAAAGTGACCAAATAAAAAATTGACCGTTGCTGCAAATCTTGCTGAGTAAAAGGAAAACTAATCAAGGCTTTCAATCATCAACGATCAAGGCTGATGTTCTACGCTCCCTCATTTATCTCCACTGTTAGCTTCCAAACGGGGTGCAAGTGGTCCATCGATTTTCAAAATATCAAATGCATACAAAAGAGGCCAAGCAACCAATACAGCTTCCCTCAATTTGAATACGACCATATGCCAACGTACTTATGGTGGTGGGGTTGGCACCTTAGACTCTATAAACATATCCAATGATCAATCCTTACGTCCTCACGTTCTCAATCGGAAGTATCACTCGAAAAAAAAAAAAAAAATACCCCCCCAAAACGATGTGAATGATCTATAAGAAAATTCTATATACACCCACCAAATTTAGTGAGCACACCCATATTCATTCCCCCTGCCCCCGCACCTCAAACCCTAAACCCTAAACCCCAAACGATGTGAATGATCCATAAGAAAATTCTATATGCACCTGAAAATTTTGCTGAGCACACCCATATTTATTCTTCATGTGTAATTTTTTTTTCTAAATATGAGTGTGTTGAGCAAAAATAAAAGTGCATGTAGAATTTCCCCGATCCATAATTATCAAATACGTATGTAAAACTGAAATTTAGCAATTATGTAAGTGTAGTTATTTTCATTCAGTCGATTCATACGAGGTCTGAAAAAGAAATTCCTATAAAAAAATAAAATAATGAACAATAGGTGTCAATCTGATAATTTTCTAAAGCCTGCATCATACAATTTAGGGGTGAATATCGGGTCGGGTTCCGGGGTTATCGGACCGGGTCTGACCCCACCCGGTATTTTTTAAGAGCCTTGGACCCGGTCCGGTAACCCTGTTAATGAATACCGGGTTACCGGCTTCGGGTTCCGGGTAACCCGATAACCCGGTTGGCAGAAAATCAATAAATAAAACATTTTTTTGTATTTTATTTTTTATTAAATTTTTATCTTATAAAATATACTCAAACAATTAATCCAACTTTCTTCACATATTATCCATGATGTAGGCAGCAGCGGGGGGGGTGTACACTCACAAAAGGATGCAAAAATAACCATGTGATAAATTTAAGTTAAAAAAAAAATTATTCATTTGTAGTCGGACCGGGTCACCGGGTCGGACTGGGTTTTCCGACCCGGTGAACACCCCTAATACAATTACATGAAACCTGGCCTCTTGGAGATTGGATTGAGATGACAAGAAAAGAACAACGTCACAATCATGTGTAGGCCCACCATATGCCTGATGTAACAACAAGTAAAGTCTAAATTGCAACCATTTCCATGGTTTTCGATTTACCAAGACAATACGGACAAGGAAATCTAAAAAACCAGCTCAGAAACGCTGGAAATCTCCGTTAAAACTTCCCTCCCAGCTCTTACCTTCCAAAGACCAAGCCCTCTTTCTTTCCCTCCTCTCAAAAATTCAATCTTTCCAACCTAACTCCACTTCGCCATCATATAAAACCCCCTCCCTCCACTTACATAGGGGTTTTAGGGTTCTTCTTCTCCGCCTTCAGTAGATTCAAAACCCTTTGAAAAAGATGAAAGCTTCTTTGAAGTTCCGCGAAGATCAGAAGCCTCTGGTAAGAGCCAAAATCCCTCTCAGCATCCTAGGGTTTCCGTTCCTCTCTGGAGTTTCCGCAGGCGATTCCAAGGAGCTATGCTTTAATCTCAGCACTTTCTTCGAATCCGGTCCTTCGCTCAAAATCGGTTATCGGCCTAACGATTCCTGGAATCCTTTCAGCCTTGTCGTCAAAACCGGAATCGGATCATTTGGATCGCCGATTTCAGCTCCCTTGGCCATGAGCGCCGAATTCAATCTCATCGGCCGCGGAAACCCTACCTTCTTCCTCCACTTCAAGCCTCAGATCGGCGATTTCTCTATTAAGAAGACGGCCGGATCGATGATCGCGCTGCCGGCCGAACCGGCGGGTTTTTGCCTCAGAGCAAAGGCGCTGGAGAAAGATCCGGAGGTGGATGTGGAAGGATCGGTCTACGGCGGCGAGACACCGATTGGAAACGGAGATTTCCGGCCGGGTACGCCGATCTTCTCAGGGAAGAGGATGAACGGGTTCCTGACGGATTTCCGATCCGGCGGCGTGATCGACGGCCTTCTCTCCGGCACGGAGGTGAGAGCGACGACCGTCTTGCCTTTGCGCAGCAACGCCGTGCTGAAACTCCGATGGGGCGTTAGATCCCCGCCGGTGCTCGGAGATGGCGGGAGCCGGCTGCATCCGACGGCTCAGATATCCCTTCGGAAGATACCGCTGCTCGTGATGAGCAAAATCTCCATCGAACACGTGGCGAAGCAGGGGAAGGTGGACGATACCAGCCGTACGCCTGGCGGTCCGCTTCTGTTCAGAAATGCTGACGTGGCGGAGGCATGCTATTCGGTCAGACGTCAACTCGAGGATTTGCAGGCGGAGAACGGGCTGCTGAGAAAGGCCGTCGAGGATCTCAGGTCGGAAATCGGCACCGGGAAATCTACTCCGGTCGCCGGTCGTCAGAACTCCGGCAAGCCTGACAAGGCTTTGAGAGGCGATGATAGAAGTGGTGAAAAGTCACAGGAACTCGGTGGACTTGCCGGTAAGGTTCCGGAGGACAACGTGAAGGCGGCGTAGCTATAAAGTAGGCTTGTAATGGGAGGTAATGGTGCCGGAATCTGACAACTCCGGTAGGCTCTTGGTCGTTTACATGTTGATTTTGACGTCTATATATTGTGTTATGTCTATAATAGTGTAATCGGGATTGGTTTTTGTCTAGGGTTCATTTGTTTATTTATGATGGTGGTTTGGTTATTTTAATGGTAATTTGACTTTTGTCTCTTGCAATGTGTTTTATATTTTATTTATTTTATGTCTCCATCTAAGGTCATGTAAGTTGTGTTTGACAATTAACTAGTGAAGTTAAAAAGTAAAGTGAATTAAGACGAGAAATGACAAGGGTCATATCATTCACAATTTCAAAATTTCATCCAAATTTTTCAAAAAAGTCAATCCTCTAAAATTTTCAAAAAAAAAGTAATAAAAAGCAACCTCCTTTCCACCAAAAGACAAAAGAAGCTCCACTGTTTTAATAACCATCGTGAACCTTTATATTTTATTTTCTCTTTATTTGATGCTTCAACACACCATATTTCAATTTATTATACATCCAAACACGTCCAGATTCACATATGTGAAATGACCCGTTAACACGATACAAACCCATACAATATTAACGGGTTCGGATGGGCTTTTAATGAGTTTAGGTCGTTAAAATATCAAATTCGTTAATACATTAAGTTAATGGGTCGTGTACGAATTAAATCAGTAATCCGTTAACAACTTGTTTAATCCGTTAAAATGTTTTTAATCCCTAAGTGTAGCTAAAATTAATTTATATTCATAAAGAAGAAATTGAAATTTATTATTTTATAGTAGGATTTTAGGTGGGATCCATTCGAAATCCTCACTTACATTTTCGTGTGGCTTATATATATTTTTCCTTATATATTTTTGTATGGATTTTCTTTTAATTTTTGAAATGACTTAATTATTTAATGGGTTAACGGGTTTGATCGTGTAACCCATTAAATTAACGGGTCGTGTTCGGGTTGGGTTTTTTGACCTGTTAGGTTAACGGGTTTCGTACGGATTGAAGTGATTTTAACACGAATTCGTTAATCCGAAACCCGAATTCATTAAGACGACACGATTGATAGCCCTAATCCAAACTCAAATATGCAAGGCAAGTTCAAAGGGTGGACCCCATTTTCAATATCTGTTTTTGTTGGTGGTCCCTAGTAAGATGAACTTGTAAATGGGTGCACCTTTCTTATGGCCCATAGTAAATGGGCCTCATATTTGGAAGTTGATGATCTAAATCAGATGGGACCAATGATCCCAATGATGAATCGGTTGGTCTTAATTATATGGGTCCAACAGGTAATGTGTCTACATGGCTGTTATATTCATCATCCCTTTGGCCTATGAGGTCCCTATCATAGTTGATCCTGTCCCTATCATAGTTAATCCTGAGTAGATCCATGCATTAGGGGTAATTGGTCTTAAAAAGGGGTGGTCCTTTGTACCCCTGAGTTGAATCACTTCGAACCGGGAGATGGGACCTATGGTTAGGGATGGCGATTTGAATTAGGTTTAGTTTATGTCACGTTGAACATAGAGGGTAACATATACAGGTCCAACGTAAAAGGTAGGAGGGTTAATCAAAACCCGTAATTGACAGGTTGGTTTTGGTTTGGATTGGGTGGGTCTCTGTTGAAGTTATGAAGTACAAAGATGAACTCAAGCCAGCAATGTCAGCCCAAACCAAAACCCAAAAAAAGGGGTCAACTCACAATGAATTACTGGGTTGTGTTGAGGCTTGAGGTCTGAATCTGGTGGGTTGGGTCAGGAATTGGCATACCTGCATGTGATGGATGTGCCTAATTGTTGGATTGCCAGCGGGAAAGGGTGAGTGACCTTAACTAGATGGATACTTTGTGGCTGGGTATTAATTTTATTTCTTTCCTTTTTTATTTTATTTTATTTTTGCTATCGGAGGTTTCCTAATCCTTTGGGCTTGATTAATCCTTCCGGGTTTAGAGGAAAGCCGGGTAAACTCTCCTATGGCCCAGTATGGTACTGCAGTTTCAAACTTACAATCTCCGCGTGCAAACCGTGGTCCTAAGCTAATTAAGCTATCCGTTTGAGTTAATTAGCTACTTCTTTCTTTATTCACTTTCTATGAAAGGGGATGCTATTTTATGATCATGTTTGTTTACTTTAGGCAAATGAAAAGGCGCTGTAGTCTCTATAGTGGCAGGCAGAGGTGATAGCCCATACTTAAAGATGGTCCCAATCAGGTTGGTTTTACGGCCCAATATTTGGCTGCACATGCATGTTCTTTTCAAATTAAGAACCATAGTGAATTCTCAAAGCTACAAAGAGCCCACACGTGCTCCCTCAGCCACTGGGATATGTCGTGTTTCTCCATATAGACAAATCCCCTTTTTTTGCAATTGGTGAAATGGGTTTTTTTTTTAATGAGAAAACAGTGCAGTAAACATTATCAACCCCCTTTTGCTGCTCCAAATTAAGTGAGGAACGGCCAACGGGTCTAGTCTTTCTCATTCCATCTATTGATTTGGGCAGAAAGCAACCATTTACCGCAAAAACATATGATCAATAATGATCTTGATTTTTTTTATTCTTTTGGGTATGTTGAAATTCATCACCATTATATTTCTTAGTTTTTCTTTTGTGGGTTTTCCAAATCTTTAAATTTTGTTTGTGATCTATTCAATTTCTTTGCTTGGTGCTCTGCTTTACTTTCTTTTTTACGTGAAATCTAATAAGAGAACGGCTCCTTACCTGAGTGGTAAGGAGTGGCATGGACTTTATAATTCCCCTAAATTTCTCATGAAGAAGCAGGTGAGCGTATTCCAATTAAGTCATACCTTGATTACGCCAATCTCAACCTGAAATCCCCTGCAAAGTCCAGGGGTGAGGAATCTCTTCCAAGCTTCGTCTTGCAAAACTCTGAATCACCATTACCTGGTTCCACTTTTTTTCCTCATCCTCTAAGATTGTACAACACTCACTAGAATTGCAGAAAAAAGTTAGAAACTGATGGGAAATTTCTGTGAGCCTGAGTGATGGGCACTTCTAACAGGTATTCATGTGTATTAATCTACTGTCATAAAATATCTTAGCTAACCATTTTAGATCAAGGAAAGAAAAACGAAAACCCCACACAAACTGCTTGTTTGTCATTTTAGTTTTGTGAATGGAATTGCTACAATTATGGGCGGGATGCATGTTGAATATGTTCCTGACTAGATCGCAAACCACCTAATGAATCTTGTAAATAAAGAGAAGAGGGATGCCAACATGAAGCATAACCAATTATGGGTTTTCACCTATGCCAACTTATGGTGTACGGATAATTCAAAATGGATAACGTATCGTGTAGACGGTGTAGTATCATATCCGACAGTTTACTTTTTATGTATAAAATTCGTATCCTTGCCGTGTCTATGGCGTGTCCTTGTCGTATAGATGCCAACATAACTAAGCTGAAAATAAATTTGAACTTGAAAATCCATTTGATTGTTGTTGTCTTTATTATGGTTTGTTTTTTTAAACAGTTAGTTCATGCTCAAGCGTAGTCGTGCCTAAGCATCGAACATATAGAGCTCCTCAATGGTGCGTGTAATTACCGATTGGACCTTGAGGGCATAAACCACCTGTAATATAACAAAAAATTCTTCCTCCAGCGTGTTTAAGGCACGGGATAAACACATGTAATTTTGATTTTTTTAATTTTTCCTTTCCATAATTTGGATTCTTTTCTAGAACCAATTACTTGGAAAACTCATTTTTTTTATTTGTAGTTTATGTAAGTTAGCAATACTTTTCTACATTTGAATAATTTTTTATATATAATTTTAAATATGATAAATAATACATCCAAAACTCAAGATACCAATTTTCCCAGTTCATCTATCATTTTTTTTTACTTATAAAAAATCTAAAAATGATAAATAAATTATTTATTTTAATATAAAAAAATATTATATTTGTTTTTTTAGACTTATTTTCTTTCTAACATTATTTCATAGAAGATCACAATTTTAAAATATTTTAACTTTTTGGGCCCGGCTTATCACGGGTCTCCTTCCTTGGTATAAATGTGTGAGGATTGGAGATTGCCAAATTGTGCCTAAGTTGTTTCTTCATTTTTATTGGTGCCCTGTGTTTTGCTTCTTTTTTTTTTTTTTTTGCTTTTTGACTGATGGGAAAGCAATCATGGTTAACCAAGGTTTTAATGGCTAAAGCCAATGGTTTCTCAGTTCAATCTGGTTGCATATTTATCATATATTGTGATGGAAAAAAATGATCTAAATTGTTTTAACTGTTTGTATTGCAGTCTTTATTGCTATTTTATTTTTAATTGCGCTGAATTCTTGAATTATCAATTGGCCAAGGTTGTGTCAATGGCATCATAAATTGCATCTCTTACAGTGGCCTCCAAATTGTAGAATTCATGTTTCTAAGCTAAGAATGGTTTGATTGTTCTCTAAATTGGCTCCACTAATTAAAATGTATCCTCCATGATTACCATAATCTCAATGTGAACCCACAGCTTTACCACTAGCTGGGAGTCCGATTCTCACCTGGTGGACCAACCACCAACCTCTCAAATCCAAACCCTTTAAAATGCCCGTTCCACTATAGGTAGAGGTGGGCCACATTTGACCATTTTTATCCTATCAGAGCTTGATGTGCTGCCCTCTTGACACACGCCATCGAGAAAAAAAAAATGAACCGCAGAAATCAATCTTACAGTGGGCCCAGCTCTAATGAGATCGAAATTCCTATCAGCATGGAGACACCGATTTTAGCGGTTTGGATTAAGTGGCCCCTACTCTTTAAGTCTCCTTCACACGCACCAAGAGCATGACACTTTGCTCTGCTCTGCTTAACAAGACAATATTTAGAAGAACAAACTCCATGATTTAATGGAATCCTATTAAGGTGCCGATGTGAACTACAGAATGAAAGCATGGACCTGAGGAAATGCTTCTTTTTAGGAGAAGTCGCAGTGTTGGACCTGAGGAAATGCTTTTAGTAACTGGTACCTACAATTTCTTACATATGGTGCCCCAGTCGAACCATGATTTAGAGAGATGATTAAAAAGAAAGGGTACAGGGCATTGAGTTGGCTCTGATTAAAAACTAAAGATGTGGGTCTCCTGATATCTATGGAGAGAATCTGTCTCTCATCTCAGCTCACTGACCCCTCTCTCTCTCTCTCTGCTGCTCAAACACAAGCTCCTTTTGCTCTCTAATTTTTAGGTGAACTTTGCGTCCATCCCTCCTCTTACTGTTATGTGGAGAAAGATTACAAGATCATTGATAAATAAGGTTTTAATTTCAGCTTCTTTGGATAATTTACTTGCATACTGTTGTGAAGTAAATGGTAAAATTAGAACAGAAGTAAAATGCTAAATGACAAAGAAACGCCACTTCCCTAACTCAGTCTTTTGTCATTTAGTGTCATATGGAAGTCATTTAGTACTACAAGAGAATAAGTTTTTTACTTCTTTGCTCAGACGAAAATATATATTTTTTTGTAATTTAGGACCTTTTTATTTAACTCCCTTTCTTTTTTTCTTTTTTATTGATTTGAAATTTCTCTTCACTTCACTATATAAATAAATTACCAAATTATACGTCCTTTGCGTGGTAAAAGGTAATGTGGCTAGTTTGTACCCACCACTCCATGGAAAGTGGAAAACTTAAAATTGATGGTAGTGTATTGGTATTTGGTAGAGTATGAAGAGGGGGTCTAATCAAGGACTTTTAGGATAATGTGCTCCGAACTAGTCTGTTCATTATGTGATGGTGATCCTAATGGAGAAATAATCTTGGCCTTGGTGCCTATCAGGCATTGATGTTGGTGAACCTTAGAGGTGAAGGAAGCAATTTTTTTTTTTTAATGTGATTCTCTTCTCTTGTTGAATTGGTGACTACAAGAAATGGTTGTCCCTGGGATATGTCAGATTGGATTGAAGAAATTACTGCATCTTAGCAATGCAGATGCAGATGGGTTAGGGAATAAAGTGTTTTTTTTTTTTTTTTCACTGTTTACTATTTGACATGTAGCACATGCTTTATTTGAGGTAAGTTTTTCCCAATTTTTTTGTTGGTTTCATACTTGCTCGACAGCCTTGACCGTTTGTAAGGTAAAAATGACCCTTTTTCATTTGTTTTTTTCTTGGATATTTTTTGCATTTCGCTTGTGGCTTTTCTATTTGTATGCCATAAATCAAAGCATAGCGTTATCACATCTAAGAAATTTATATGGAATCCCCCTCTTTTACGGCTCATTATATTCAATAGTGTGGATCACTGAAAAATGCACCTCTGTAGGTAAATGGGGATAAGAGAACTTCAGATGTTGTGAGGGTTGGGATGGGGCGTGATAATTTCCTCTTCATTTGTATGTGTGCCACTCTCTTCCATTAATTAGGCAAGACAGTCTTTAGACACAAGGAAGTCATCTCTCTCTGCCAGACATTGTGACTTCAACTTTAGACTGCTACAAGAAAAAAGAGTGTTTTAGAAGTGGGATTAGCTAGAGGGACCCATATTTTTTCCTGGCTTATAAAAACAGATTAAAAGTCCGGGTACTACTATTTTATTTAAATTCTGTTTGACAGCAGCCCCGGTTCTGTAGCATATTCAACATTTTATCTGTTCATTATTTGTATCCCAATTAGATGTCCAGAGGGTATTAAGTTTTCTTAGCTAAATCATTCCCACTAAACCTGAACTACTCAAGTGAAAATTGTCACTCCCAACTTACACTCTGTTTTTCTTTATTTATGACTTTTTTTTTATGATGATGATGAAAAAGCTAACCTAAAAGTAACATACAACTCAGTTTCAACCAAGTTTCTAATCCATGCACTGTAGAGGTCTCTAGTTAACTTTATATCCATGCTAATATTCACTCATATTCTTTCAAATTTACCATCAATTATAAAAAAAACAAGGGTAGTTTTGGCTGAGGAGAAAATAGAGGTGGAACTTTGCATAGAAAAGAGTTTTCTCTGCATCCAAACACACACTTAAGTCCATAATCAACACACACATAACAGCTGATTAATAAACCATCTCGTGCTTTCTCACCATGCACAAATAGCATATATATAAACTGCATGAGAGCAATGACCATTTAACATTTACTTTAGCGTCTGCCACCATAACACACACAAACAGATGTTAGTCCAACAAAAAACAGGAGCAGAACTTCAACAGAGATTTTGTACAGTAGAGAAGAAACAAATATACACTATGATAAAAAAAAATGCAGTGTTAACTACCATTCTTGAAATTTTAAATTAATCATAGCTACTTGCATATTTTATATACAACCCCTGAAATTACATACAGTTTTTTTTCAAAAATCTAGAAAAAAATGGTATCCCCCACAATCAGATAATAGGTTGCTTGCCCTTTTTCTTGGCAACTCTAGGAGGTCTTTTTTTCTGGTGAATCATTATCGACTGATTAGGTGTTGTCGGTTCCTAGACAGCTTTTTGATGGGTGTCGTCGGTGCAGATGCCTGTGAATCAGATGTGCTCAGACTATTAATGCAAAAACACATTGTGCTATATTTTTACATTCATGAACAAAAACTAATTTAGCAAGAAATCTCACAATATCATTTTATATCTGTGATCTTCATGTCTGAAGCCAACGTGTTCTGCATGCAATTTGCATAGTTTGTAAAACTATAACCATTATTTATCATCTAGATGATGCTCTGTGCCTGATGCTGTTAAGATATCAGTGATTATGTTTGATCATGTGAAACAATGATAATCCTTGAAGAACATAAAAACTCTCAGCAATTCAAGAATTCCAAAAAAATTTCATTTTGAAGATCTTCTCTCTCCAAGAAATCAGGGCAGTTATTTTTGTGGCTGTACATACTCCAAGATCCAGTGAAAATTTCATAGAAGCAAGCTTACCGATAACCCGCTAACATCCAAACCATCAACCTTGGCATCCATAGCTTGAGAAAGAAACGTGCAACAAGTAAACCAGGATGAGGTATTCGTAACCTTGTTAGAAACTGCAATAAGAACGTGTCATGCCCTTAAAAACACCAAAAAGAAAACATCCATAGGGACTTCTTCAAATCAAAGCTATATCGAAATGCAAGACTTACACACAATGGACTGGACCCAAAATCCAAGTAAGGTTGGTATGTTGTGACCATCTTTGATGCCATTCGGGCTACTGCATGTACTACACTTACGCGAATCCTCCTTGTCCTCTCGTATCTATTTAATAACTCAAAAGTCAACAATTGAAGGCTAAACATCACTCATCCATATGAAATTTACTCAACATATAAAAGACAAACACTCACGCTGCAGTCGAGATGCGACTAAATACTACCACATATTCTCACCTTCTGCAGCTTAATGTAATATTATATGATTCAGTTCTGGCTAAAATTTTTAATATTGCTTCAGTTCAGTCTTGCCATACAACACTGATATTGAAATGTTACCCCATTAGCCCTATCCTTGACCACCCTTTGCTAGATGTCCGTCCCTTACAACACCTGCCCTCACAAGGTTTATTCTAATTAAGTGATACCTTTTCAGTGCCATAGCAATTTCATTCGAAACCCTGCCGTTGCAGCTCCTCTCTGCAGCCTTTTCCAGCTCAAGTATAAGTTGATAACAATCCTGCATATGTTTTTCCTTTAATACAAAATGCTTTTGAAAACTTTGAAAATTATCAAGTCAAAAGATAAGATTTTCTCTGATGAACCAGACCATCTCTCTGTCTTACCGGATTAGTGGCAGTTGCAAACAACATACCTCAATCGCCATGCAACCTCCCTGACCTAGATTTGGCTGCATCGCATGGGCAGCATCACCTAGTAGTGTCACACATCCTCTTCCCCAGGTATAGATCATGTCCCTATCATAAATATCTCTCCGGAATATCATTGGTTCAGGTGTTTCAGATATAAGGGTAACCACTTCGGAACACCAACCACCAAACAGTTCAAAAAGCCTCTTCTTTTTACCTGCTGTTTTCAATTCATTAAGTCATATCCATTAAGGGTTTTCAAATGTCTACTGAAAAAAATCTGCTAGATTTCGGTCTTGCAAGTACAAGGTGAAAGTAGGTAACCCAACAAGACAAAACAGTAAGAAAGCTCAGCTGATCCAACTCAGTCGAGATTTGTACCAGCTTAATGAGCTTCCAATGGTGTGACAGTCCATTAGCAGCCCAAATTTACATGAATAAGTGGACATGTTAATATTAGTTGCCCAAAACAACTTGGACGTGTCTGGAGAAGTTTCACTGAGAAATGGGAACATTTGGCGCAGATTCTCTTATTTTTTTTCCTTTGTTTTGACAGTTGGATCATTCATTGTGACTTGAATCGAGCCATACATTAATCTCTTGCTAATTATTTTTTGTTTATGTGATTTAATTTGAAGCTTAACATCTATTAACTGTGAGAGTCCTCTAAAGGTTTCTAGGAATCTAGACAGAAACAACATGCTAATGATCAACTGACACTCCTCTTAATTAAGACAGCATATAAGCTTCCAGGGATGTAAGAGAAAACAAGCCAGCAGTGGCAAAAACACCTTTGGCAACAAGTATTATAACGAACATTGATCAAGGTTAAGAAGACATCAGCTACTTTAGCCTGGTAAAGATGCATTCACTTGATACAAGAGAAAATAAAGCAAAATAAAATCCCCCTAACCATAATTTGAAAACCAAAATACTTAGCTTCGTCAGGTCACTTTATAGTTTCAAATCAGGTTTATATAAATAATTCATATAATTCATGAATTACAAGTGAGTGCAGTAAGGCTTAGAAAAAGCTATCCATATTAAATTACACATTGCGGATCAGGTTGAATTGACTTGAATATTGACCCAATTGAGTTGACTCAACCTTTTTTGAACTTGCTCCAACAGAAGATAGGTTAAGACAGTTAACATACCTGAAGGAGGATCAGTGTTTCCGGGAGGTTCCCTGTGGAATGCATACCACTGCATCTTCCCAGCTCCAACATCAGAAGCAACAAAGTACTGACTATAGCCCAAAAACACCCGATACCTTGACAGGCAAAAAAATGATAATGTGTGTATCATCATGCAATGAATTCGGAGTAGACACTGTACAAGCAAAATTATTTGGTGTACAATAAGTATTTCATGAGCATAAGCATACCCAACAGTGCTAATATATGCCGCCACAAGTTCTGTTAATCCACTATAGCATGTATAATTTGTATACTGCGCTTCTTTCCGCCCAAACAGTCTTGCGCGCACCTAAACAGCAAATGAGAGAAATGGAAAGAGGTCTGTCAAAGAAATGATTCTGATTCCAAAACAAAATAATAATGACAACAACTGATGATAAAGAAGAAAAAGGCCAAGGTCACCTTTGACCATATTCCATCTGCACCAACTAAAATATCACCTTCATATTGGCGTCCATCATCAAGAATAACAGTGACCTATTCCATGCAAAGATTATTATGTAAGTAAGATTCTACTTCCATAAACTATGAAAGTCAATTAAACACAAAAAGGTGTTTTCATTATCATGCCGCCTAGACTTGGGTAAGGGTGAGGTCTGCCAAAGCCAGCCCATTTAGCTTTTAGGACTAAACAAGATGTCCAAGCCTGAATCAAAATTATTTTCTATGACCCAAAAGGGAAGGCCAGATCCAGCACATGGATATGAAAGATCCTGAATCAGGGCTCAAAGATTCAAGAAGTGTACATTCTAGACCTGGTTTCCCATATGGACCCGGCCTACTGATCTGAAAAGTGGCCTGAGACAAGGCCAAGTTGAAAGAACCGACGTCTGAACTGGAAGGCCTTCCTTACTGACACTGTCAAAGGCGTGTCTGAAAATGGCATGTTTCTAGGCAAGATGGGGTTGGCAAAGGGTTGAGGATGGAGATCAAAGTGCATGAATTCATTTTCATGTGTGTTTCTGGTGGTGTTGAAGGGACTATTTGCTTAGATTGTATCCCCTAACCAAGTAGATATCTTCCTCCTGTCGAGATATTCAAACCCCATTTATTTTCCGTAAGAAATATGCAAACTTCAGAAAATATCTTTCACATTGCCCAACACTATATTATAACTGATTCAGGCTTTTACCCAAAAAAAAAAAAAAAAAAAAAACTGATTCAGGCTTCAAAATATAACAACTCGTGGAAAGAGGTCAGTCAATTAAGAAATTATAACCTTATCAGAATCTTCTTTGAAGTCCACAACATTGGACTTGTTATATACAATATCAACGCCAACTGCATTTACTAAGATGTTTTGCAATGTCATCCTACAGACCACTTGAGTAACTGGAAGCCCACTCTTCACAGCAGGAGTTAAAAGATCAAACTTGATAAACCTGCACTAGCAGAAGAACCAGCATATTTGAATGGTGATGAGACAACTTCAGACTTCTTTGTAACAGCTTGTAACACTTATCCTCATATTCTCATATTTGTGTGGCTGTATTTTATAAACACAAAATTATCCTCTCTTAAGCAAAACTACTTTAGCAAAGGGGTAACTAGACTATCCTTAGAGACCATTTGATGAGGCCATGGGGTGATGCGGTGACCCACAGCGACTCTGAACTTCCTTACTCTCTGGACCCAAATGCAAAATACTTGAGCAATAGTCTACTATAAGCAATTCAAAATAATTCACTTGCTATATGCTTCAATTAAATGCTCAATCAAATTTCCACCAAATTAAATAATAGTAATAAAAGAACTTAATATAACAGTAATAACCTTCATCAAGTAGACAAGAAATGTTGGAAAGGGAGAGAAATAAATTGCTGCCATCAAGATCATAGAAGGCAAGTATTGAACACAAAATCCAACCAAATGGGGCTGACAACATGTTAAGAATCTCAAGAAGCTACATTTGATAGAAACTTTACCATACTTTATTATGAGAAGTCTCAATCTATACACAAGAAAGATAACGAATTCAAGTTCAAACTAAACCTTATCAAAAAATAAATTCTAGCCTAACATCTCCAAAGACCTATATCTCTAACCTATCTACTAATAACCCTGTAGCCAGTTGAAGATGGCACATATTCAGATATACAAAGCATTGGCTTAAGCCCCTCGTTTGATTGATAGCTGCTCTCTCTCTCTCTCTCTCTCTCTCTCTCTCTCTCTATGGATTGATAACATGACTTGAACCCATAGGGACACAACCCCAAGGTTGCAATAGTGAGCAACTTCCATTGTGCCACGGGCTCTTGTTAAATTAGAATGAATGAGCTTGAGGCCATAGGTAAAATCAAATGATAGTAAAGGCATCCCAACAACTGAAAACAAAAGGATCAAACCATTTTTCCAAATGTTGCCAACGGAAACACCTCTCAAAAACAAGTTGCAAAATGTAAACAACAAAAAGTTAGAGCCAAACAGGAGCTACCAGCAGTTGAGAAAATGAGAACATACCTGCCTAAATGGCCAAACTTATTGAGCAAAAGCCTAAACAGAGTATTAAAAAATAGGTCAGCCCCTATGAAGATGCAATTAAAAGTAGGTGAGTTTCAAGTTTAAAGGGCAATTTAGTCAGTTTTCATGTTTTTTTTGGCTTCCATAGTTGAATGTTCCGGCAGTAAAAGAAAAACATTAGTAAAATGAGGTCCTTCAATCACATACTCCTATTTGAAGACAAAACAATGGAACCCTGATATTTAACACTAATAATGGAAAGCATTTTGATGTTCCATACTTTGCAACTTTTAATTCAACTTTACTCTCTCCCTCTCTCTCAAATTGTTAACCGATCGTCTGTTGGGATGATTCAATTAAATGGAGCTACGGATAAAAATATTCATTAACACAATCATAGATCCTGCAACATACATCTTGAATGTTAAATTTTTATCTCTAAATACCTTATGATAATTGCAGATACTCGGGTGTAGCTCAAACAGAACATACCAATTGCCTGATCGGCCGTCTGCTAGGCCATTAGTCCGATCACCAGTAACACAGCCTTCTTCAATGATCTTGTTGACTACATCTTTATCAATAGCTTCCAAGACTGCCAAGGCGTTGCTCTGAAGCTGAATTGGACCTCGGTGCCGACCTTCACCTCTCACTGCACTCAAGTACTTCTCAAAGACTTTGACGTCGAATCCGCGCTTCTTTGCCGCCAAAGCAAGCACCAGCCCACCGACTCCACCACCAGCTATCAGAATTCGCAGTTTCCTCCACTTCTTTGTCTCTAAAGCCTTCTCCAATTCAGCAGATTCACCATGTTCGCATCTAATTCCACTTTTAAAACTACTTTTTCTGGCTTTAAAGTCAGAGATTTTGGCAGAACAAAGGGAATGGTTGAAGAAACAATGGCCTTGAACAAATGCCATGGATCAAAGATTACGAAGACAGGGGCTATTCCTTTATTATATATGAAAAGAAAGGAAGTTAAATGATGAATTTTTTTTATGCCAGGTTACTGCAGTGACAAACAGTCATTCATATGCTAAATTTAGAAAGTATAAAGAAGACCCACTAAGACCAATCCAAGTCAATAGAAACTGATGAGAAAATGAGAATTCAGAGAAAAGGAAATGGAGAAATGGGGTGAGATCACTAACCCATCAAATGATTACAAGAGAAGAAGAGAAGAAATTAAAGATTCAGAAACAGGAAAGTGAGTGAAAGTGGGGTGACTTAAAACGTTGTACGTTTACAATCAGTGGAATGGAACGGAAGGTAAAAAATGGGCTTCCCCTATTGGACGCTTACAGTGACAAGTGGTTTGTCTTCTCAATGGAAGGATCCTTCCACCATCTGGTTCTTGTTAGATTCTCATTTCTGAAGAAGAAGAGCTGGGGAGCTTTTAACATGGCCGCTCTGGTCTGCTTTTGATTGACAGAAGCCTCCATGTAACGTTTTTTAATGCAGAGGTAAAAGGTGGAATTGTACGGTGCTGGGGGCCCACCTGCCCAAAAATAATAAAGCTGCGCAAAAATAAATTGCCTTGCATCATTCATAGGGTTGTCCACAATGTTCGCCCTAATCAGAGTTAGTCCCTCCGTAACAACATAAGATTTCTATTATCACAAAAAAAAAAATTTATCTAAGCAGTCAATTTCATGAAGGGACCAACTTTCATTGGGACAAAATTTGGGGATGTCTTATAAATTTAAAGAGAATATTATTTTAAGTAGCTCAGACTTTTTGATAAGTATGCTTGAGTATGTTCAGCTCCAGAGTTCCACTCCTTCATGTCAGGATTTCTCGACCTGTTTGTTTAATGGTATTTTCAAAAAAAAAAATGTAAGTGTTAGGAATTTTTGGTGTTGAAGTAAATGTCTATGAGCATTTGGAATTTTACATTTGGTTGATGTGAAAAGTGACTTTTAACCTTTCAAATTATGTTAATCCACAATCCACTGAAAGCCCAATGGTGAGGCATCTCATTTTGCATAGATACAATTTTGAAGATTTTTTTTCTTAATTTTACAAGCTAAAAATAATATTTCATAAAAAAAAGATTTTATGAATTTTGACCATTCAAATACGAGTTCAGAATTTTCAAAACATAGCAGTTGTCATTTTGAGTTTCCCTTTAAAAAACACGTCCAAACACACATTTCTCAAGCTAAGCCAAGCCCACATGTTTATGGTTGAGGTATGCAAGATCGATCCCTATATCCAAGCATCAAAAGTATCACTATAGCCTAAAGTAGGGAAAGAAAAGGAAAAAAAGAAAAACCGAAATATGTTTCCAGTTAAAGCTTTGAACTTGATCACATTTTGACATGCCAATCCACCACTACTGGAGAGGCATCTTCATCTCCACACAAAAACCATTCTGATATTTGTATTTTCACTCGCAATCAGTGAGGGAAAAAAAAAAATCTAAGTTCTGACGTGCAAGGAGAAGGAATTCTTTTGACCCTGTTAGATAAAGACAGAGAAAATATCTAGCAAACATTTCTAAGTTTAGACGCAAGGCAAGGTGCAACAGGTATCACTTAAAATTAAAAGGAAAACTCAGAGCAGAGCCCACATTATCATGTCCAAACTCTACCTGAGACAGAGAGGTGTTCCAATTGTTAGAACATGTGGTCAATTGGACATGAACGTTTCAACCAAATCTAACACATTTATCAGGTTTAGATTGACAGGTCTAAGTTTAATTAGTCGGATTGGATTGGTTGGTCTAGAAAGAATTGACCTTACCCAAACCTAATCCATTTATCAATTGGAACACAGATATCAGCCAGAACAAAACCCAAAAAATGGGGTCAAACCATAAATTGCTGGGCTGGGTTTGGGGTCTTGCCACTCCTCTTTCGATACATACTGGTTGGTTGGGCCTTTTTATAACGGAGCTACTATTGGCATACAAATTTTCTCTCTTCCCACACACATTTTTCAACAACAACAAAAAAAAAAAAAAACCCTTTGAAATTACTTTTTGCCCACCCTCTCCCTTTCTCTCTCCCCAACTCCCCCTTCACCTCCGGACGGCGGAACCGCCACCGTCCCCTCTCCTCCCCTCCCTGCCCACTGTTTCTCTCTCTCTCTCCTCCTTCCTTCTTCTCCCCACACCTACCCATTCACCGACGGCTTACCCTTCTCCTCCCCTTATCCCTCCCTCCCCACCCATTGTTTTCTCTCCCTGTCCCTCCCTTTCTTCCTCCCTCCTCCCCACTATTTTCTCTTCCTCTCTTCCTCCCTCTCCATTGTTTCTCTTGTTGAAAGTAAGTGGGCATCGTGAATAGATTTTTAAAACTTTTGACCCACTTGACTCAGGAATCAAGTACCCATAAAGCCATAAACCATATCCAGGATGCATTCCCTCCTTCTCATCAATCATGTACAGCAATAAAACCAATCTAAATGATAGAAATCAACAACACCATGCAACCAATTAATCCACAACAAATAGAGAAGTAGATTATACCTTTGGAGCCCGATAGTACTCTAATGGAGGAGAAGACAATTATATTGATCAAGAACTCTTCTTGAAGCAATTTAGGATCTCCAAGACCTTGTTGTCTTCCACGCTGTGACCCGCTATCAGATCTCTTTTCTCAAGAAGATTGGTAGAAATTTCAAGAGAAAACCCAACTAGAAACTCTAAGGAACTAGAAGAGAAAAATAGGAGAATTGCACAAGAGGGGCTGGGCGTGTTCTCCAATAAGGTTGGACGTCCAGCCCCTTTTGTTTTCCTTATTTATAGCCTTTTGCAACTCCTCTTGTTACTAATTAATTAGAAGTCCTACTTCCAAAACAATTAGCAACTATTGCTATAGAAGTTTCACTTCCACAACAATTAGTAAGTATACTATTACTACTATTAGAAGTCCTACTTCAAATAGAAATAGTAACTTTCTAATTCATTCCTCTTAGAGTTCAAGCAGGATTAGTATCTTTCTAATAACTTGGGCTGGCGTGGGAACCACTAGGGATTCCATAAAAAGCTGGCTCCAATTGGGACACCGTGACCCCACATCTCATGTGCAATTCGGGCCCACAGTTAATTACAAATAACACCACTATATAAATGCAATTGCACTCCAGTTTTTGGAATAAATTACAAAGAAAACCCTAAACTTCACAATTACCACAAGTAGGCCCCCTTATCAATATACATGGATCAATTGAGTCAAATCTGTCCCTTCCAATCTTAAATCCACATCTTATTATCGTTGAGTTCTAATTAATCACAATGATCATCAGTACCATCCGATTAACTCTTAATTGAGATAGGTGCGCACTTACTAATGACAAATCCATTAATTGGCACAAGGGGATAATATAGATAGATTCCATCTTGACCATTAGATGTTCCCACAGTCCTACTACCATGTACCAAAGACACCGAGGTGTTGACCTACAGTTGGCCTCATTTATTGGCAACTCAAAGTAAATGAATAGATAGAAACTTGAGTTAATTAATGTCTCAAGATTGAGAGCCTATTGCTAGGGAATTATGAGAGCAGTCCTTAAACTCGAGACAGTATTCCATAAGCTACTTTTCATGGTCCTTCAATACATCCAATGTACCAGCACCGTGATCCAAAACCTTACATTCTGATGATCGATACAAATCATACTATCTCATAGTGATCAAAGTGCTGCAACCTTATCAGATGAGATGCCCAGTTTCATCACTGGTTATGAAGATATTTAATTATAAGATTTGTGACATATGTCTCCTGTGTGTGGATCCCATCCACACACATATATCACATCTAATATACTAATGGAACCCGGTTCAACTCATGAACCATTATGTAATATGTATTGGTCATATGCATTAAGTTATAAAAACATCATTTATCTCATGAAAGGAAAGCATAATTTTATTGATAAATAAATAAATTAATCAATTTATTATATCAACTGATGGATTGAGTCCATACAATCTAACATCTCTCTCTCCTCCTCCCTTTCTCTCCCCCACCTCCCCCTTCACCGATGGCGACGGCCGACCCCTCCCTCCCTACTGTTTTCTCTCTCTCCTCCCTTTTTCTCCCCTACCTTCCCCTTCACCTCTGAATCCGGCCTGTACCGGTGAGCGCCTTCTCCCCCTCCCTTACTGTTTTCTTTCTCCCTTCTCCCACTATTTTCTCTCCCCCTTCTTTTCTCCCTGTCTCTCCCTCCTCATCTCTCTCCCTCTCCTTCTTTCTCTCGTTTCTCCCCGTTTCTCCCTCTCCCCTCCTTTCCCTGGCTAGCGGCAAATCGGGCAGCTTGGCGATCATTGCGACCGCCCTGCCGTCCAATTTGCCGTTAGTAGGAGGTGAAGGGGGAGGTGGGTAGAGAGAAAGGGAGAGGGTGGGCAAAAAGGTAATTTCACATGGTTTTTTGTTTTTTTAATATATGTGTGGGAAGGGAGAAAAATTGTGTGCTAATAGCAGCTCCCTTTTATAATTAATCATGATTTGAGTAAATTTACTATTATAACCCCATAATGCTATCCTAATCCTGTGGGGCACGCTTGACCTTTGAAAGGCCTGAGGTGGTGTCTCATGTCTGTCTCCACAACCCCACTGCAACCAGTAGTGGGTCGGTAAATGACACTCATTAACCACCGTTGTCTTTTCTATCCTTGTCCTCTCTTTTCTCCTTGTATATTATTTAAAGTTCATGTCCATCAATCTTGAGTGCCTTTTTCTTAGGTGGCCATTTTTGACGAGTCCCAACTATTTAAAGGTCAAGATCACTGCATGGAGCCTTGTACGCATGTAAAATTTCGCCCTTCCAGTTCCAACAGTGTCTTCTGGGTCCTTTGGATAGTTGCACGCCTATAAATGAATTAGAAACTAGAAACTAGAAACTAGAAACTAGAAACTAGAAACTTTGAAACTTTCACTTGTAAGAAAATACCATATCAAATCAACAGAATCATATACAGGAACAAAAACTAAGAATAAAAAACAGAGCTATTTTGGTTGGGGGCAGCGCATCCAAAGTAAGAACAGATGCCTCTATAAAATATAGGGGTAGCCGGTAGCGCATTCGGTTAGAATCACAGCTCAGAAATTGGAGATTGCGGTTCGAGCTTGTGTTCTCTCCCTTATGTTCTCTCCCTAAATGCCTGACTTACCCACTGCATGGGGGAGACCGGGCAGCCGGTAAGATCGGGACTTCACGTGCCTGGGAGAATAGTTGGTTCACACGCCAGCAATATACGTACGAAATATTCATGCGCATCCATTCCTCACCGAAAAGCATATTTGTTATTCTATTTTCACAAACTAGTAAAAAATTTACAAGCTACCTTCAGTATTATAATCAATTTATAATTTTAATGGAGCCCAAGGTTCATCTCAATGAGGGTAATTTTCTTGACACGTCTCTTACAGGGGCCTTTTCAATTGCTTTTCATTGAAACATATTACTCACAAGTTAAAAATGGAAAATAAAAGAATTCAACAATCATTACTCATCTTTTGATCTTTCGATGAAAATCGGAAAAATGATGTTTTTTAAAATTATTAAACTAAAGACTATATAGGAAGGAATTAAGATTTAATGAGATTGATATTTTGTATATCCTAACTCTAAGTGAAACTTTCCCATACCCCTTCTCTCTCAGTGATTGGAATTGACCTAGGTGGGTCCCACAGGCAATTTCGATGCTGATGATTCACACGAGAATAATTATACTTGCAGTTGAGTGTACAAGTAGGGGTTACAATGGGTCAAGTTAGGTTCAGGTTAAGTTGATCATCATGCAGCCTCAACTTAAACTTGACCCATTAAAAATTTTGTTGAGAAAATCAACCCAAACCAAACCTTCGGGCTCGTTTGCTCGGGGTCATTTACATTTGAGAATTATTTACTTGCATAATGATTATGCGTCATCACATTTGCTTGTTTACGCTCATTTGTGCACATGATGGGTTAGAGGTGTGAAAATGATAAGTAAATATGACCATTTATATACCAAAATTTCCGCACCTCTTGAAAAGGACACTAAAACAATCTTCTATAGTAATTGAATCCACATGCCCCCATCAAACACCCTTTTCATTATTGTGGGACCATATTTGTAATCTAAACCATTTAATTTATTTATTAAACTAATAAACCCAAAGACATCGAAGCCGACTATCTTAATATTCATAGATTCTGAGTAATTTGAAAATCTGACTCGATAGATCTAGTTTTCTACGTGTTAATGGTAAGTATAAGTGCCTAAAAATTACGAACTTAATTAGGCGAGTATAATGCTCGTGATATTACTGTTAAGCTTCTTTGAAGGGATTGAATGCTTGAGATCTGAAAGGGAGAAGAGAAAGAACTGAGGTCAAAGCCCCTGGCTGCAGTCAGCCGAAGGAACTCTGATGCCTAAGTTAGTGTAGTCACTGAACGAAGGGAGAGTGAGCAGGGGAGAAGAGAGTTCAGGCAATATGAGAGATGTGTTCTGTTATGCGTACTTCTTCATGGTTCTTTCCATGTATATATATAGACGAGTGTCCCATCAGAAGCTTCCTGAGTGGAGGTAGGTGAGAGCACTTGTCCCATCAGCCCACATCTCGTATCCTCAGTGGAGGTAGGTAGTGGTACTGTCCCATCAGATCTTTTATCAATCCCTCACATAAACGCGGACGTGATTGCCTGATAGGGACGACCCCTTATCGACATCCCGCGGCCACCCTATATGTCAGTACGTTCTGCAACGTAGCTGTCCCGTCACATAATTGGAACTCGACGTTCAGTGTTCACCTCGGTCAGTAGAGTCGAACTGGATGTCACCGAAGTTGGAGTGCGCGAGCCCGGACACTGCTGTCGAAATGCGCAAGTTTGAGCTCGGAGAGACAAGGTCGGTACTCTTACTGAGACCAACTTAGGCTCGGTGCCAGCTGACGTAGTTACCGAGCTGAACGAAGCCGAGGTCAAGTTAAACCTAGTTGGTACTTACTTAAACAAGGAGTAATCTCGATGTCATGAAAACCCCCCGCACAGTAAGCATCAAGACTTTAATTCCATATGTTAAATCTTTATATATTTTTAGGAAATTTGTGAAAAATATTAAAAATACATTCAACTACAACTAATTCACTTGGAAGTTTAACATTTCATTTCCTCATGAAAAAGGTGATTTTAACAAATATATAGAATAGAATGTTAGCTAGTCAAGAAGTAATACATGTGCAAAATCAGTGTAATAGATCAAACTGATTGAGATGAAAGTGTGGTTAAATTATGAAAGATATAATTGGAAATGGGCACATTAAGGAACACTTAGCATCAATAGGTAATAAGTTAAGAGAATCTTGTTTGAAATGGTTTGATCATGTCTTATACAAACCAATAATAACACAAGTAACTAAAAGTCTTTCTATGTGAATTGATGGCCCTAACAAACCTTTTCCAAAAATAGTTTCGAGAAGCTACTTATTTAAATCAAAATTTTCGTAGGAAAGGTACCCCAAAAATTGTTTGGATTACACATAAAAAAGATTGTGCCCATTCTTGGTAGTTGGCAGCAACGATCTAACGGGTTGCATTGAGAAATTCTTCCTTGATGAAAACATGAAGCCAATTGACCACCACTCTTAATCCAGAGTATGAGGCATGGCAAAAGCAAGATCAACTTTTGCCCCAGCCGGCACATTGCTTCAATGAGCAAATCCATTTCAACGCAAGTTGTTGGACTCGCCACTTCTCCGGATGTGTGGATCACACTAGAATGCAAGTTTGCATCACATTGCAGAGCTTGAATAATGCAACTTAAGCAGCGATTACGGTCATCTAAAAAAGGTATTCTCTATGTGTTCTACTACTTAGAACACATAGAAACTGTCTTTGACATCCTTGCTGCAAACGGATCAAACGTTGATGAAAACTGTCTTTGACATCCTTGCTGCAGACGGATCAAACGTTGATGAAGATATCTAGTCCTTACGATACTCTCTTGGTCCCGAACATGCTCCTTTTAAAACATTTACGACCACCGGCTAAAACCTAGTTGGAATAGGTGAATTATGTGGTCTCCTAATCAGTCAAGAGGGATGTATGGAGCAAGCATCATCCAAGAATTGGTCACCTGCAAATCCTCGTACAAACTGCCTTTACCCCTACTGAAGAACCGGGATTTTCGTTTGGGTTGTGCGGTATATGTACAATTGAAAAAGGTTAAATAATAAAATTGAGTCTTTTAAGATCTTTTTTAAAAGGTTTTTCCAATCGCACCCGTACCCGCATGTTAACACTTACGTCTGCCCCTAGGTCCCCCTACTATACTACTAAGAAAGCTGCTACATGTCCCGATGTCGGGACAAATAGACTTTTTCTACTACTAAAGGTGGCAATTCTCACGCTAGTCGTCAGGGCACCTTTCGGGCTTGTGGCCATTGCTGTGGTCGAGGATCTAACCATACCAACCATACCAACCAAACAACTCAAACAATTGTCATCCTGTGTAGATTATTCCACACTTGACTGTCATCATCAAATGGATCAATTCATGCCTAGCTATCATGGTCGTGGCCCTCTGCCATGCACCAAAATTGACCATTCATAGTAGGTTGATACTACAGCCACAAGTAATGTTACATTAGATTTAAGAAAGAGCCATGCTATTTGTCCCGACATCAGTCCTGATGTGGGGACCAATCACATGGGAGGAGGCAATTTTTCTTTTACCTATTTTACCCTCCTCCATGTAAATCGGTCTCGACATCGGGACTGATGTCGGGACAAGAAGACTTTTTCTTTAAGAAATCTCTCCATCCATTCAGAGTATTATGGGCCAGATTAAGTTATGATGGCAGCATAGGTTTTCCCATCATTCATACCGCAGGTGCTATCCTTCCCACAAATACCAAGAGTTTTCTGTGCGTTCCTCAAATCAATTCTAACTTTCTTTTTGTTCAACACTATGCTGAAAGCAACGACTTCTTTTTGGTTTTGATGCTTTCAGTTTTGTTGTGAAGGACAACCAGGGATAGATGTTCACATTATTAATGGACTCTATCAAACTCCTTTGCGTCTTTGTTGGCAAATGTGCGTCCTACAACCCATTGCATGGTATAATCGGCTTGGACATCCCTAACGATATGTTTTCAGTTTTTTCTCTCACACCAATAAACATAACCAAATCATGAGTAAATTGTAAGAATGTGCGCTTTAAATGAAATCCAAAATCTCCAATCAAAGAGGATGCCTAAATTAGGGAAAGGAAGGCATTTTCGCGCGACCTTCAAAGAAAATAACCCTTGCTTGCTTATCAAGTTCTTAAAAGATTTCATCGGAATTATATTAAAAAAAATCAAGATTTCTAGCCTTTTTTCAACTCAAGGAGAGGTTTAAAGCCCTTGAATATCCTTATAATCTCCACTCACCATTTAAATTTTCCTTATTTCAGCCTTAATACTTTATACTGAATTTTTAGAAAATCAATACCAAACAAACAAACCAGCTTTAAAGTGCAAATAGCATAGGGTACCAATACATTTATTTAACTTTTGCAAAGCACTAGAAATTTTGATAGCCCACAATGAATAAAATTCAAATAGATGACCCAATTCATCTAATGGAGAATCACCTTTTACTTTTTTTTTAAAAAAAAAGATGGGAGGATCACTTGATGACAAATGACAACATCAAATCATCAACTCTCTCTCTCTCTCTCTCGTTTTTAACAGTTGCCAGTTGCCACTACCACCTCGTTTCTCAATCTCTCCTTGAGCTATCTTGAACTCACCCTTCTCCAAAAGAAACCCTCTCCGTCTTTTTAACTTGTCTCTCTGTTTCTCAATGTCTACCGAGTCCTGCACAGTGGAAACGAGCGATGGCATCAAGCTTCACACCCGATTCTTCAAACCCCAAGACCCCAAGAGCAATCTGGCAATCATCATCGTCCATCCATACTCCATCATGGGCGGATGCCAGGCTTTGATGAGAGGGATAGCCGTTGGGTTGGCAGAGAAAGGATACAAAGCCATCACCTTCGACATGAGAGGTGCAGGCAGATCCAAGGGACGCCCTTCTCTCACCGGCTCTTCTGAAATCCTCGACGTGATCGCCGTTTGTAGATGGGCTGTTGAAAACACGGGTGCTGACCGGATTCTGTTGGTTGGTTCTTCGGCAGGTATCGATATTTCTTCTTTGGATTACTTTTTCTCTGTGTAGATTGCATGTTTGATGGGTTTGGTGATTAGGAAATGAGTTTGATGATATGGGTATTTGTTTTTCCTTTGTTTTATGTGATGTTAGGCTGTGGAAATGAGATCTGGTTTAGTGGTTATTGATTTATTTGGATTTCATGGTGGATGGGTTTTGGTGATTGGGAAATGAATTTCATGAGATGGGTATTTGTTTTTTTCTCTATTTCTTGTGATATTAGGCTGTTTAATTAAGATCTGTGTTAGGATTTTTGAGCTTTGGGTGTCTGAAGATCTTGTAAAAACCAAGTGCCTCTTTCCTGTTGGTACTATACTCCTGGATAGCCTGTGCAACATGCTTCTGTTAATGGGCCTAAAAGTCAAGGATCAATGGTGGAGATCTATAGGGGACCATCAAGATATTCCCCTCTTTGACAGGGGTTGCTTAACCACCATTCAACCTGTGAAATTTAAATGGTTTATTTTCTTGATGGTCATCATCAAATTAAAAAAAAAAAATTTTTTTTTTGAATGGTTGATGGTCATCATCAAATATGACTCCCAGAAATCATTTGGATGTGGCTAAAATGGTCTGTAATGCAAATTTGATCTGCGAGACGGCTTTCTTGACCTCCATTTTCTCCATCTTTGTCCTCTTATAAACAACCCTAGTGATCTTCGTTGCAGAATTTTCTTTTCAAATGATTGATTAAATGGAAAGGAAGGTTACTATATTGTGATCTGGTTACAAGAATTGTGGTGTTGAAGATATTCTTGTAGTAGAGATTCACCACGAGTTTGAGGTTGAGTTCTCTTCTACCAAGGTTTTTGTTTTCTTTTGGAAAGGAAACAAGATTTATGTAAATATTCTAGTAAAAGTCAGACAATCAAAATGGCAGTTCATGGTGGCAAGGGATGCTCATTTGAGCAAAGCATAGAAAATAATCGTTCAAACGTCCAAGACCTGAGAGCAGCCACTTTGTGCAAAATTTCCATAGGTTAGGTCTTCTTCAGTGGGACCCACACTGGGTAATTAGTAATGACGTCCGACATCAGTGAACCAGTAGGATAAGCCCTTAAACTTCAAGCACCCTATTTTGGAACTTTGTTGCTTTTCATATTCAGTTCCCTTGGAGTTTGAGGGAATGATGCATTAATTCCCTTGACCAATATTACTTTTTCTTTCCTCTTTTTTTTTTCTTTCTTTTTTGCCAGATTCAATTTCCTTGACTACATGGTAGAAAGACCATGGAATTGTTGTCCCTCCAATAGCCCATGATATGGCGCTCTTTGAATGACCTCCCATCATTCCTTGATCTTAAAACTTCCCATTCAATATTCTTAGTACTTCTCGAATAGCTAAGATTTCCACTATTTCAATCTCTGCGAGGGATAATCACACTAAACAAATTTCTTTTCAGCCATGTTTAGTTCTGATGTCAACCACCTAAAACACTACAACATTGGCCTCATTTGGTAAGTTATTGATTCCGTGGCTTACCTTTTCCACATGCCCAAGATTGTACACCTTCAAACTTAACTAAACAAAGACACATCTAATCAAGGTTTTATGTTGGCAGAATCTTCCTTTTTTGTTGTAGTCTTTTCTCAATTTAAAATCTATTTTCGAATAAAGTATGATCAAGAAGGCTTGGTTTGATTAAAAAATAGATAAGGATTGTTTCTAGAAATAGAGGGTTCCATTTTTTGAGATTGCATTGGGTGGCTATAAATGTGGTTTTTAAGGAAGCCATGAATTTAGATTGATATTGATAAAAGCTCGCGGCTTTGTAGGCCCTAAGTGGCTTCTCTCACTTTCTCATCTCACCTATACTATTTAGTATTAGACCCTAGAAGTCCACTGTATTTTCTCTTTTATTTTTTGGAATATTGAGGTTATTCTTTAGCGATTTGTTGTATGAAAATGATTTGATTGGTTGGCTTAGAATTTTTCAACCAATTATCTCCAAATGCATGATGCGGCCGATCAATAATTGTTTATGCACTATCTCCAAATGCATGATGCGGCCAATCAATAATTGTTTATGCACTGGAAATTCGGCCCAGTTGTATGAAACGGCTCATGATGAATCCTATACAAAAATGGGATGCAAAAGTGCATGGTATGCTGGGTGTGATGCAATGTTTTGAGGCCGTCTACAGCCTTGATGGTTGATGATCTAGCTTTGCAAAATTTTGGAAGCCTCAATGGACTGCAAAAGGGTATGTTTTATATTTAATTATTTGGGTCTTTCCCTTGGGGCCAATCGGAGAGCTCCTTCCATTTCGGTTCCTATCATTAAAGGTTTTAAACATAGATAATCCTTTTGGAAAAAAAATATTATCTATTATATGGATGCCGAATAACCCTTACTGTATCAACCTTAGCCTAATTCCATTTATTACCTCTCCCTTTGTAGAACGGCCTTTTTTTATTTTTGAGATTCAGTCCAATGGTGAGTGAAGCTGTGAAGGTTCAATGAGTGTAAAATTGATCATGATGCTAGATCATAGGATGATAAGAGCATCAAGGGGCTGCACCAATCAAAGGTGGGCGCAAGTGGGCCCCATTGATGCACAGTCTACTTGTCAGAGAACATTCTCCCTTGAAGAATACTGTAGATTCTAAGTTGATTAGTTGGGTAGTTAGAAGATTTCACTACATGGTTTAATCAAGATTTGACCACTTTCAATCATCAATTGGTTCTCATAACCGGGCTATTACAAACCTCTGAATCTGGAGGAGATGGAGCTGAATCAACAGAATCCACGGCTGCATTTACTGGCTTTGCCACTGGGAAAAATCTACTTGATCATTATTTTCGGAGAGAACTACCAAAAAAGGACCATAGGTGGCTATTAACTGAAAAACAGGCCACTAGTCAATATTGCACGGAAGTGGTTTCCTGTGACCACTTCCATTTTTTTTTATTAAAGATTTAAACATATGACGACGTCATCGCTTAATATCCCATTTAAACGTGTGATGATGTCGTCGCTTAATCGCTGAAAACTCATTTTCCCCTTCTTCCTCCCATCTTTTTCCCCCTTTCTCTGGCGGGTTCCTTTCCCCCTTTCTTAGATTAGTGCTTTCTCTCAAACCCATTGCTTTTGTCACATTTGAATGGGATATTAGAGTAGGATAGGTTCTCAATTTGCATAAGCCGGGTGGGCTGTGATGTCTGCATATGTTGGGGAATATGAACGCAGGGTGGGGTAAGGAAGGGTGCCTTATCATAGGGGGTTCAGGTGGATGCCACATGCATAATTTCTCTTATGACATATTCTTGATAATAATAAAAAGGAAAAAAAAAAAAGAGAGAACAAAAGGCAGCCAGTTTTTGCCTGCTTTTCTCTCAGATTATCATTTATCAATTATAATCCCTTCTCCCACTTCATATTCATTGCATCTGCTTTTGCACTTCCTCATTCATTGATGGACATTTAAGACATTTGAATGTGACTCACTATTTTATTTCTTCCCTTTTATTAGTCTAAGAAAGGGGGAAAGGAAACCTCCAAAAAAAGGGGGAAAACAATGGGAGGAAGAAGGGGAAAATGGGGTTTCAGGCGATTAAGCGATGATATCGTCACACGTTTAAATGGGATATTAAGCGACGACGTCGTCACGTGTTTAAATAGGATATTAAGCGACGACGTCGTCACATGTTTAAATCTTTAATATAAAAAAAAAAAAAATGGAAGTGGTCACAAGGAACCACTTCCGTGCAATATTAACTGGTGGCCTGTTTTTCGGTCAGTGGCCATTTAGATTCCTTTTTTTGGTAGTTTTCTCTTATTTTTGTGTCTCATCAGTAAATACTATGATGGATGGCACATGGTCCAAGAGTCATAAACAGTTCTTTAGCAGTTTTCAAGAGTCCTAAACATAAAATAAAAAATGAAAAATCCAACTATCCAATCTGTTGTAAGAAAAGTACACTAACGCCTGATGTATGTTCACTATATATAAATCCCATGAAGTGGCTACCATGTCAAACCATTTAATGAGATGCTGTTAATTACTTGCAAAAACAGTTGTTCATTACGTTTTCAATTTAAGCAAAAGAGATTGAAAAAAAAGGTGCTTTGTGTAGAAACTTCAGCAACACAGCTTGATATGTTTTGTGATCTCCGGCCTACCTCAAGGTCCAAATGTATAATGTATAAGAAAACCATTGATTTTGTTAACACTAAACTGGTTGCCGTTAGAGGGTACAACCCACCAACAAATCCAAAAAGAGACTTTTGAAACATGTTTGGCTTCAATATAATCTTAATCAAAACACCAAACAAACAAATCCACAGTTAGAATTTTCATAAAGACCACAGCAATCAGGGCTGTGTGAGGCTGGTTTACTGGGGTGGTTTATGGGCTGATAGAGCTCTGAGTAAAGACTGTTTTGAAGGTGGAGTTGGGACTGATTATAGGAGCTGTAGTTGGGCATATTAGAACAGTTTTAGGTACTAGCAGGGCTGTCAATGGCTGATCAGAATGTGTTTTGGGGCAGAATTGATAGGTGAAAAAGAACTCATATTAGGGGTAGGTGTGGCAATTCCATAGGGGCAGTCAATCATTCCTTTTTTAAAGTCAAATTGGGGTTGTTGTAACTGTCCATTTGGTGGAAATTGGGATCCGTTTCGGGCGTCAATCAGAGTCGACACAAGTCTTATTTTAGGATGTTTTGCAGAGGACTGCTTGAGGTATAGTCCGGCTGTTGAGTGGGACTTGGGTTAGATTAAGATTTGATGATTCATGATCGACATCTTATTAGGGCCACCATACTGACACCAACAAGTAGACATGTTTTGCACCTTGAAATGGTCCCACTGACATTACTTCTGGAAAGCCTAGAAGTAGACGGGGCAATCTGATCAAAGGACCTGAATGTTGCCTGTTGCTCAATTTCTTCCTAAAGCGGGTAGGGTCATCATGTGGATCTTAGATATATGATGTCATATTGTGTCCAACACTTCAAACACAAGTCCCAAGAAGTGTACTGTGCTTGTTACAGAGCCTGTTTTAGCGTCCTTGTTACATCCCTCAGTATGGAATTTTTGGGTTTTGATGTTGCAATATATAGAAGAACAGCTTTAGAGCCTAAAGCCACTGTGCTTGGTTACCACTGCATCTAGTTCGAAGTAGTTACTAGTGAGACTATATTGATTCTGCAGCAAATATCATAGTATGTGGAATTCATTTGCAAGTTACAATACTAATTGAGGGTATATCGCTTAATATGTTTGTGGCTAAAGCTTACATATTTAGGATAGTTGTGTTGGGAAGTCCCACATCCCACATCGCCTAAGTAATAAGCTTGTCATGTCTTAATATACCTGTATGGGCCTTCCACCTATCAGCTTAAGCTTTTTGGTTGGTATATGGTTTCTACATGGTATCATAGCGGGTTCCGATCCCGTTGTTCTTGTGCAGCCCATGTGGATGCCATTCTTGTGTAGCCCACGTGACAGGCCCATTCCTGAAATCTGTTGGGCCTGCACGTGAAGGGGAGTGTTGGGAAGTCCCACATCCTACATCGCCTAAGTAATAGGCTTGTCATGTCTTAATATATCTGTATGGGCCTTCCACCTATCAGCTTAAGCTTTTGGGTTGGTATATGGTTTTTACAAGTTGGGCATCATAAAATGGTTCATATTCTGTTAGTGATGCTGGAGCACATAGGGGTCCTTTGGAGGTAAGTGAATGCAGTCTGAGTTTTTAGATATTAAAAGATATACCCTCAATTTGTATTGTGGCTCCTTGGAGGTAAGTGAATGTAGTCTGAGTTTTTAGTTATTTTTTCCGCATTTGGAGGTTTGTTCTATGAGCTTAAATTGGTGTTAGACTGTTAGTTCAATGACAGTTAGCTGTAGTTATATCCTGTTTGAGATACTAGCATCAAATGACAGTTCATGCAGCTGCTTGAATTATGTCATGATCACCTGCAACACCATGAAATTTTTGTGACGTAGTGACCAATCACTATGCATAGGGCTCTAGTCAAAAGTACAAACATATAATGCTAAACAATAAAATATTGCACAATTTTTTTAGAAAAAGCTAGGTTGAAGCATCTGCAAGTTAGGTGTCTTGTATCCCTTCTATTTTATTCTCTTAATGATATTATTATTTGATAAATAATAACATATACAGTTTCTAAGAATAATAATATTGCTACTGACAGAAAATCATTATATAGTTGTAACTTGTATGTGATGTGAAAATAACTAGTTGTGACAAATAGACTCGATTGTGAAGAGATGTATGCTACTAGAAAATAGCGTTATAATTTTATTTTTTTCCATTAGAGGTGGATCCCACAGGCTTTAATTTGACTCTTCTTTTGTCCTTTGCCTTTGAAAGCTTATCACGGTGATGCAGATCTCTTAGTTCCCTATTTTTCAGAAGCCCCTATGGTCAATCACTACAAGTATCTATCTTTATATACTAGAAATCTATGTTCACTTGTATCATTAATTTCCAAACATGTTAGAGAAAGTATCACACATCTAACCATGAACAGGACAACATTTTACCCAAAAAAAAATAAAAAATAAAAAAGTTGACAGCTATAAGAGACTGCTGATCTCGAAATCTCATGGCATGCCATTTTGGATGTACTCTCTATCTTTTATCTAGAACTAGGGACTTGAATATCTCTATATGTATGCGAAAGGCCATATTAACCTCCATTTCTTTTTCAGGTGCTCCAATAGCGGGTTCTGTAGTTGATCGAGTCAAAGAAGTTGTGGGTTATGTGAGTTTAGGATACCCATTCGGTTTGACAGCATCTATCCTTTTTGGGAGGCACCATAAAGCCATTCTACAATCTATCAAACCAAAGCTCTTCGTTATGGGTACCAAAGATGGGTTTACAAGTGTGAAGCAGTTGGAAAGCAAGCTAAAATCAGCTGCTGGGCGTGTTGAAACACATTTACTTGAAGGGGTTGGCCACTTCCAGATGGAAGGACCTTCTTATGATGCCAAAATGGTGGATCTGATTTTACGTTTCATTCAATCGTTGTAGGAGCAACAGCCCATACAAGCTTGGTGTAACCATTTATATCTAAGCTACGCAACTTGCTACAAAATTGGATGAAATGGTGTAGGTCAAACATCTGGAGACATTATTTTGTTGAATTTTTAAGTTGCCAAGCCCCTTATTTTATAAATGTAATATCTCTGCAGATTGATCCCATGTAATCTTCATTTCAGGACAAGCCAAATCTCTCTTCAAAGATGCAGAGAGAATTGCAACTCCATTCAGCAGAGGACAATAGAATGCACTGCTGGTCTTTGAGAGCTGGTAGGATGTGCAGCTGATCAAAAATCGAAATTGCACTGCATTTAAGAATGCATCTAGGGTTGTCAGAACTGTTGAAGAGGTAAATTCCCCCATGGATTAGTCATCCTAACCATAATGCACTGTCAGTTGATTTTTTTTTTTTTTTTTCAATTGAATGTTATGATCCTTAATAAGGAGACATGTAGCTGCCAAAAAAGGAGATGGGTCATGATCCATTTGTGGGGTTACCTCTTGAACGCCATTTGTGGAGGCACCATTTTATAAGGAAATGCTTGTACGTGCCTATACTCCCTTTATCAATTCTGGCAAGAAAGCCTGCCTGTTTTCTTGGCAGATGTCTAACCGTCAGTTACATACTATTGGCCTGTAGTTCTCTCTTACCAGTTTTCAAATGCCATGTACAAGAACATGAAAAAAACTGTAAATCAAACAATTGGCCAAAGGTCCTACATTAATTTAGCATGAATCAAATGGAATGCCCCCAAAACCACGAGAGAGAGAGAGAGAGAGAGAGAGAGAGAGAGAGCACTGAATTTCCATTAATATTGAATTCTAATCAGTGCTAACTTGCTAATTTTCAAAGTAAATTAAATTTAAGCATCTTATGCAATACACAACCAGGGTTGGATGCTTGCAACTGTCGAATTGTTTGCCTCAAGAAAATATGTTCAAGATAACTTATACTGCCACTCAATGGATACTGCCTACAGTGCAAGAAAAAAAAAGAGCCACTGTCAGGACACATGGTCAAATGGTTACACTGATCAATAATTTTACAGGGGCATTTAAGCTTTCCAGGTGATTAAATAGATGAAAACACTGCCCCAACTGAGATACCCACTCTACACGAAGCCCAACACAAGGAGCTGTTATTTTTCTGAGGTGTGAAATAAATCAGAGCATGGCATATTACAGGTGAAAATCTTCCCAATCCTTTCCATCAGCAGCGGCAGCAGCTCTCCTGGCTTGTGGGTCCATGAATCAGATTTCATCGCCATCTTGGCGGTCAATAGAAGCAGCCCTGCCCCCTCTTGTCATTTGGTCACCATCCGATCCTACCCCTGTGCCTTCTCCAGTCATGTCATCCTCAGTGTGTGCAGCGTGCTGGTTACCATATTGTTGATAGTTCCACCCTCTTTCCTGGTCCATGGATTGCCCATGAGAGAGAGGTTGCTCACGTTCTGTTAAGCAGAAAGCCCCTAGTTAGTGGTTTATTAGATGAAAACCATCATACTTGGTGAAACCTAGCAGGTTACTCCTAAAACTTGAAATCAAAGACCTAAAATTTCTTCCGGCTGCAATGTAAGCTGTACGGGAACCTTATCATTTTTATTAGATGGCATGCCAGTGGCCGGCCTTCCACATAACATCCAATGTTGTGGAATATGAGGCAGACACTGAAATTGGAGCTTCTTTATCTTTTCCTCACTTATTCAGACAAATTGGGCCATCTTGACTGATCTACGAGGATGCCAATCCCTATTTTGTAAACAAAATGTTTCATGCCCGAGGCTGAGATGTCAAGAACATCCCAGGATAAAAGTCTGACACGTGCCTTGCATCAAATCACATGCCTCACTGTATGACACATCAAAAGCAGTCTTTATCCAGATCTTGCTTTGAGGCAGTTTGTAATTTCAGTGAGTTGGTCCTTTTTCCTTTTCCGGATCTTGCTTTCAGGCAGTTTGTAACTGCAGTGAGTTGGTCTTCTTTTATTAGTATTAATATATTCTTTCAAGGTCGTCATGCTACCACGCTATCAAACTTATTGGTCATATGCCAATTCAGAAGGGGGCAAAAAACTTAATAGCCGTATTATGAAATCCCGGGTGAGGGCAATTGAACACCTCCAACAGGATCACATATTTTAGAAAATTTTATGCCAGATTGGTAGCTATTGAAGCTATTTTCTTCTTGAGACACTAATTAAAGAGTTTAGAGCAATGAGGAGAAATTAACAGTCTTTATTGAGGGCATATAAGAGTGTGACAATGCAGTTAATTTGGTAGATACTGAAGGAAAAATATATCGCGAATGATTATCATAATTATATAGGACAGTCAAAGACTAGAGTGATCGAACTAGTGTGAGGCGACACTTGCGTTCTCAATTGGGGTGGAATCACACATAGGGGGTTGCTTTTTGTGAGAGAAGTAGAAAGACAAGCCAATGGAGTGCTATGTGATCATCATTTGCCACTTCAGAAGACAACAGTAAGACCTTCTGCACCATATGAATCTAAATGTTGGGCAATGAATAAACATGAATAAACTTGGGCATATATAGCCAAAATGTAGATGATCAGGTAAGATGTATTGAGCTATATAAGAAAGTAGGATAAATTAGAAAGATATACAAGGAATCCTACAGATGGCTTCAATGATGGGAAAACAAAACCAGAAATACCATTTGAATCGGTTTGGCCATATACATAGAAATCCTGAATCAGTCCCTCGTGCTATGTATCCAAGGGTCAATGATTCAATTAAAAGAAGGGAGAGCCACTTTGTTAAAATAGTAGACAAAGTTATGGCAGACAAAAATTTCCTGCGAACATGGCCTTACAAGGTTAAGTGCGAAAGTGAAACTTGCAGCTTCTATCCATTCTTTTTTGTCTAAAAAATATTAAACACTAAGCCAGCCCCGGAATGTTGGGGGGTCAGGCCAGGATGAGTTTCTTTGCTCCCCCTTCAGTAAAGACCATTGTAACTTGAGTCAATCCTAGTATAACTTATCCCAGTTAACTCAAAATCTTAAAACAGCCAAACTGTATGGTCTCTATTTATATTAATATATTCTACTACTTCGTCTAATCATTTATTTATTAAAAGAAAAAAGAGAATGCTATGATGTTTACACTTTACACCTTAAGTGTTACGAAACATTGGACAAAAAAGCACAATCAATAAAATTATTTATTTTTTCCATTAAATAACGAGGATATTTAGTCGTGTGAAGGGAAATTGATTTTAGTTAATTCACTAACTTTTTACAAAAAAAAAAAAAAAAAAAGTTAATTCACTAACTTCTTTCAGAAAGGTAGTTAGTTGTCTTCATCTATTACCACTTCCAAGTTCCAACTAATTGGAGTAACAAAATATGGTCAAATCGATGAATTTGGAAAGCACCAAATCTTTCACAAAATCTAAATGAGAAAAGGAAAATGATATAGATATCTTATTTATACAAAGCCAAATAGAACTTGTTTTTCTTTTTTCTTAAATAGCTAATGTTAACAGCAATTTATGTTAAGAGAATCAAAGGCTGCAAAAATATTAGAACAAGTATAAAAGATAGTGGGACCTATATATTACCACTTTCACCGTCTGATGTGTCTTCAAGTCTTGCAATCGCGTCAATTAGAGCTTGTTCATGCTCCTGTCAACACAAACAATATCCTCTAGTTTGCTGAAGAATGTGATTAATACAAGAAATGTCAAATAAGGAACAGTTCTTACTTTCAGCGCTTTCTTTGCCTTCTCAATCTCAAGCGGATCAGGATGACTGACACCAAAAACCCTCTCCACCTGGTTAAAAATCACGAGGAATTTTTTGAAAAATTAGAACAAAATAATTTCCATTCACAAGCTGAGTTTAGAGTTAAATACTCTTACCTCCTTAATTAATGTATCTGTATGAAGTATTTCAATATCATCTGCACTTTTCTTTCCAAGGCCATTCTGTGATGGTGGGAAATCTTTCTTGGTCTGATTTTTTGGGCCTCCTCGTCCTCTGCCTGCACAAGAAATAGCACCACCATGGCTGGACTTCTTACTCCCACGCCCTGGTCCACCATTGCCTGTTCGATGAGAGATGCCTGGATCTTCATCTTCCCATCGAATGTCCTCATGAGAAATCTGCCAAATATTATGTAATAACATTAAAAAAAATTAATCAACCAACAATAGTACAACATTTGCTGCACAAAGGATATTAATGAGTATCCTGCAAAGACATTCACCAGGTGATATACCCAAGTAAAATCATATAACAGAAGAGTTGCAGATAGCCAGCAATCACCATTCCAGATGATCCAGGAATGTAAAATTGAGACAAGTTTGCCAAGAGATATAAACAAGTAAAATATGGATTAATTATGCCAAGAGTTTCCATAAAAGCACCCCCACCTGGACCATCAATCACCTTATCTTACAGTTTTGCTACTAGGACCCGCTCAATGCAATTTTAGTCACTGAACTCAGTATCAGTATAACACTTTGACACTAAAAGCATCTTGAAATGAAGATTCGTATCCTTATAAATATAGAAAAAGTGGAATTTATCAGGTTATCTTTTGAAAATTTTGATTTACTTTGAAATGTGCTATTTTTGCCAAAATAGTAAAACCTAAGGGGAATGTTAGTTTTCTGGAATATTAATTGTGAATGCTATCATTTCTTCAAAGTTTTCTTTCAAAATTATTTTTTTTAATTTAATTCATTTGAAAGAATTTTTTTGAGAGTTGAATTTTTTGCTAAAAGATTTTTGGAAGGTTTGTTGTGTTTGCATGTTCAATTTTTTGAAGGGCCCACTGTTTTAAGGCCAATAAGCTGTAAAAATAATGTTGTGGAAAAGTGAGCAAGTAGTAGTTTTTACCTTTAAAACAATAGCAATAAGAAAACAACTTTGTGTGACACTATTCATTCCTCGTTACAACTTACAACAAAGTAAGACCTACGCAGTAGATGCTCCTTAAAACATCTAAGTGGTTTCCCATCAAGCAGCTATTTGTAGGGATTAGAAACTTGTTCTTTAACCTGCTTTCTGCAACCACCCAAGTTTGAAGAAACCAGGGACAGACCAATGTTACTTCAATCATGTTATCTTCTTTTTTTTTTTTTTTATTTCTTTCTTTCTTGCGATCAATAAAGCCATCAAATTTATTTTATCGGTTCAATCAAGTAATATCCTTTCATTCTAAGTTCAGTCGAGTTAAGGACGAATAAAGATGACAACCGTGTCTTAGATATTTAATGAACACCGATTCAGACAACAATAAAAAAAAATTTAATTAAAGCTGTCTAGTTCTTGTGGTCAACAATAACAAAAATGAGGACCAATTAGTATTATGACAATAAAAGTCAAAAGACGTGAACAACATAACACCAAAGAACTGGAATTAGTAAAAAGACATACAGTGAAGCAATCAGCTCTGTCAACCCATGGTCACCGAGCTGTCATATATTCTTTCGTTGGAACACAAATATCCACATTGAAATCGAGTATGACAAGAAATTTCCCATCAATTTGTGGTGAAGATGCCATACACCACCATTATGGATGTCAATAGGTATCTATTTACCTGATTATGCAACAGAACTGAAATGAAAAAACTGGGGTATGAATGAGCCCTATGTTGGGTGGAACTGACAATCAAGTATGGGTGTACCACATCCGGGTCCAGTTGGGTTCATGACCAATTATTATGTGAATACTCAAATCAGTGTGTGAGTTTTATATGCCATTTGGGTTTTGGCTTTCTTTGGGCAAAGATGATAATATAGAGATAGGAAAGGCGCCCTGTTACCTATCTGAAGGACTCAACCCATAATTCCTAATTTTTTCTCCAAATTGATGACATTGTCATTGTTTATGGTCCTTTTTTTTTTTTTTACACCGGAGACTTGAACTCATTGCCCCACTCACACACCCATGTTGCAACCAGCTGATCTACAGCTTGGGATGTGCTTTCTAATATTTTATGTTGAGAAGAAACTGATAAAACTATCTGAAATAATGGACTTAATATAGTATGATATGCTAAACTTAAATCATAAAAGTGTCAGATGTAAATATGGAGTACCAGTATGAGTGTCATATTGGTCCAACACCGACACAATGGGCAAGTATCCAGGTATCACAAATGACAACTTAACTTTCACGATAACAAAGACTCGTGTGCATTTGGACAGACATAAGAATGATTCAGCAGCTGCCACTTTCCACCACTAATTTATGACACAGAATTCCACTTGTAATTTATGAATAACCTCAGTACGAGAAGTACAGAACAGTAGTGACTGTAGAGAAGATTAACCATATATTTGTCATCAACTACAGAATAAGTCTAGCAACTGCAGAAAATGTGTGAGACAAATGACAGCGATCTACAAGAAGGAAGTATAAACATTACCTCGTTCAGATTGACCCACTCCCATGTCTCACTTTCTGTGTTTATGTCATAAACCAAAGCATGCCGTCCCTGATAAAATTTGGATAGGATCAGGTCAGTTGGCCATGAAAATACGCTAGAATGAATTCATAAGCAGTCAATAGTCACACATACATCTGCGGGATTGTAGTTGGTTATAACAGCCTCATAGAAATTGTTGTCATCAGGCCACCTTGTTAGCACTTTCTTCCCAATATATCGATCACCGGTTTCAGCAAGTTCATTAGCAACAAGGGCACCAGAAGAACCCCTATTTGCAACTTGGGCCCTTCCAGGCGGAGCTGTAGAGGGATACTGTAAAGATTTAATTGAGGATACACCAGGCAATGTTGGAACCTGTAAAGTCAAATGGATAACATGAAAGAGTGTATAATGAATATCAGTTAACTATCATTAGATAAAAATTTATTTGAAAATCTCTTACTTACTGATTTAGGCTTCTTGGCCTTGGCTACAACTGGAGCTCCCCTCTTCACAACTGATGATGAGGGCTGCATGGAAGGGGCAATTGCTTGCTGGTGCAAAGCTGGAGATGGAGCACCTGCCGATATAGAAGGCACTGAGTGCGATGTTTTTTGCTTCTTACGAGAAGCTGAGACAGTTGGACTAGGAATCGCATCTTGAACAGGCTGAGAAGTACTGCCGAAGCCCGGCTGGACCCCCCCTGCTTGTCTCCACTCCCTGTTGCCATCACATTTTTTACCAATTAGAAAGTAGAACAGCAAAAAATTTATGCAGTAACTGATCGTCCAGGCATCATAATTCATACACCAGACCTTATCCTCCGGATGATATCATCCGCATTAACCTTGCCAAGAAGCTCCCGGTGTTCCTCATCAGATACTCTGAGCTCCTTCCTAAGTTCAGTTATCAAACTTTCCTTTTCCTGATGAGGTTATGTTTCATATAGCAGTCATTAGAGATGCTTATCCAAAAATGCAAGAGACTTGGCCAAAGCATAATGAAAGTTTGGAAGAATACCCAAGTAATGGCATCAGATTGAGCTTTAAAGGCGCAAAGAACTGAACTGTACGCTTCCTGCTCGAGCCTGTGGATCTGAGTCTCCATATCATTATGCACCCTAGAGTATGAGTGAGTGCCTACAACAGCAGGTCTTCCATTCCCACTGATGCGGCTGCCTCGCATAACTCTATTCTGATGTGATGGAGGAAGGTCATCATCTGTTCCTGCCGTCATTTAGGGGGGGAAAAAGAAAGAGCTCAATGAGAAAGAAACTATGGGCATGAGACCAACCAATCTTAACTTTTTTCCATAACATCAATAAGAGTAATGGTCCTATTCAAAGTGCATGAGGATGAAAACATGAGTGAATCTATCAGATGCAGTTACTACAAATTATGTTCAGAATCAAATGACGTCTTCCTTTTAGCCTATTTTGTGATGCAAGCCTCGACAAAGTCCTGATGATGAAGTGTATTCGCAGATTACCTGAGGTACTGTCAGGCTGAAAAGTAAATTTATGCAAAAGCACTCTGGTGGGGGTTGGCTTGACTCAATTCGGGGTGTTGTGGTTCAGAGCAATAGTGGGATGTGAGGCTGAGAAGCATTTAGGCTTCCATCTAAGAGCTAATCCAAAAGAAAGGTGGAATCCAGTTGTAGATGACAGAAAATTATAGACATGCAGACTAATATATGGCAAGAAGCTCATTGTTTCATGTGTGCTGAAAAACCTTTGTATTTGTACAGATATTATGTGATTCATTGGAGGTGTCCTTCAGCCATGACAAGGGAGGTGCCAACGAGAAGATAAAAGTGCAGTAGATAGAGCACACGTGGTGGGAATTGTGCAGATAAATAGTCTATGGGGGAGATGTTTTTGGGGGTCAAGCTGTAAATATTACAGTCTCCAAACTAGAATGTTACCATGTATTTTACCATATCATTATTTAACTAATGCATTACAATTAGCGATGAACGAAATATTTATGCAGCTACACATTCAAACGTGTCTTTCCTTACTACTCCAAGGTCTGCATACTCTCCCAGTAGCGGACCCAGGATTTTCATTTGAGGGGTGTAAACCTTAATAGGTAGTTTGGTTTCGGAGGCAAACCGAGGATTTTCATGTGGATTTTGAGGGTGGACCCACAATTTTTATTGGATTTTTTAAAGTACATCATGGTTTAATGGGTGCAACCACACCCGCATGGTTGTGCCCAAGTCCGCCCCTAGTCTCTCCCTTCAATTATCATGAACTTGTCACCGATCAATATGTGGTTTAGGGTACTTTATGTTCTTTGATGTGCATGTTCAAACCCACAAACAACATTCCTTGACCATTCCTCTGTTGAAAAAACACATGTAGGTTAAGTTTTATATCCTTGTCTTAACTCTATCCTTTCTTTTGAGTTATGACTCCAAAATCCACCTTAGCATGTGCATTCAGCCAAATGTACTTTAACTTCCTCCGGTTTATCAATTACCAACATTCAGCTCCATACAATAAACTGGGTCTAATCTCTATCTTAATTTTATGATAAAAAAACAGAACATAAATCAGAGTGGCAATCTACAATAGCAAAACAATTAAATAGCTTGTCTCCACTTAGTCCACCATGCACCAAATCTATTGGCCAAATCCAACTCAACCAACTGACAGCCAATAAATCATATTTTCGCTGCATAATTCAATTAAAGAAAAGAGAGAGAGAGAGTGAGGTGGGGGTGGGTGTCAGACCCAGCACGAAGTCCTCGCAAATCGTTCCCAAGCCCTGATCCCCTAGTGAAAGTTGCCTACTGGCACAAGTTGATCTGTAGCAGGGTAGGTGAGATCGAGGACATGATCTTCATTCCAGATGTGCTGAAATGTTATTATGTCTTAAGGATTTATTATTTCAAATTAAGTAGTCCACAATAAGTGTTCATTCCCAACAAACAGTTCAGTCTTTTTGTAACTAAACACTCTCCAAAAAACCAAACTAAGTAACTTCGTGGCTTCTGTAATTCAGGCATATACATATATGCCCTCTTGATAAGAATGCCAGTAGAAAGAAGTATGATGATAAATATCCACAGTTCCCGCTTCTAATCTGACACTCTAAAGTTTGAACATGAGAATTATAGAAAATCGAGTTCTCTAAAAACCATGTCTTCCATGTTATGTTGAGCATAGCATCTTCAACAAATGTAGAAGTTTGATTTCTTCTTAAAGATCCTAAAAGCATCAGAAAACCATCCACCCTTAACGAGACTCTCAAACCATCAGAAGCATAACCATTCATAGAAGCTACAAGCCGTTGCTCAAATTCTCAAATATCCGAAACAAAAGAAACAAAAACGAAAATTGAAATACTGAAAAGCAGTCCTCAATAAATCCTAATCCCGTTTAATTGCAAAAAGAATAGCGAAGAGAATTCGCAGAACTTCGACCACCGCGCCGCCCCCCCCCCCCCCCCCCCCCCACCCACAACAAACCCTAATTCCTTCAACTCTTCTACGAGCACCAGCTAATGACCCTCTCAAGCAGCGATTCCATCAACAAGATCTACTAAAGTAAGTAAGAAATGTAGACGATTTCTCCAAACCCTAACCCTAACCCTAATCCAGGAAAACAAATAACCAGATATCCACTGAAACAATGAAAATAGACATGCAAAAAAAAATTCTTAAAAAAAAACCAAGCAGAAGAGTCCAAAAGCTCACCACTGCTATCCGAAGAATCATAATTCATGTTTGGATTCTCCAACTGATCTGATTTCAAATCCAAACCCTAGAATCCACAGCCCTTGAGCGGAATCAGTCGTCTTCAACAAGGAAGATGCCGATCTACTATGATCAGCATATTGCGATTCGAGGGTTTTTCTTCGAATCGCAACGGAAGCGATCGATTGAGCTGAAAGCTGCGAGCTTTAGGGGGAATGGGAACTTCGAAGGGCAGAAAGCTTCCTCCTTTGATAGTGAAGACGAGAGAGGAAGAGCGAGAAGGGAAGAGCACGGCCGAGGAAGCTATAGAGGAGAGGTTAAAAACAAAAAAGGTGAAAAACACGTACCCGAGAGCCGTTTTCATATCGGCCTCTCATTCGGGTCCAATTTAACAGTTTGTTTGGGTTCCGCAAACTTGTCCCTTGCAGTGAGTTTAAAACCTAAGTTAGGGCTTTGTACTTTGGTTGGGTTGGATGTTTTAATTGAGTTTTGTTTATTTATTAGCACCCCACGTGGAGAGAAAAGGTCGCATAACATGAAAGGGGTTTCTGGCCTTCTTGGTGATTGCTTAAGCAGATCGAGAGAGCTTCAGCTTTTGGCTGAACATTTTTTAGATGAAGAGTACAAAGGCTAATTGTTTCTTCCTGTTTTGTAATCATTTTTTGATCCCCAATGTAGATTTATTAATAAGGTATGCAGCATTGGGGGTTAACTAAGTTTTAATTATTCTTGTTGTTCCGAATACATATAGAAATAGTTCAGTATTTAGGAAATAGGTTTGAATACAATGAAACAAAACAACAACTAAACAGAGTTATAGATTATAATCTAGAAATGTAAATTCACTCACTGTTGAGTATTGTCTTTGAAGTCGTGAAATCCGGAAACTCGCAGAAGAAGGTTGATTAAAGCTAGTGTTACACACTATGTTCTTAAGACAAATTTCGCCCCTGCAATGGTGCTTAAGAGCTTCAACATCGTTTGTCTCCCATGATACAATAATCAGTTTCACAACAGTTGCAGCACTACAAACTGTATGACAAGCGAACAAAAAATGTAGCTGGGCTCTCTCATTGAGAGATGACTTGAAGATGCAATGCAGCAGCAACGAAAATGCAATGAGCAAAAGGGCATGGACAAGGTCAGGGGCGACTCCATGAATTCAAGTCAGTGTGGTCAACAAAAGACTTATCTTCTACATATCAAATAAATTTGTTTTCCCATTTATCATCTACTTTCGATAATTCGACAAATATAATATAAAATTCTCAAATAATCTATTTCCGATAATCCAACAAAGATAATATTGAATTTTAAAAAATATATATAGAAATTTTAACACATTGTTATTAATAGTTCTTAATCCAAAAAGAAAATCCAAATATATAAACTCCTATAGCTACCTTCAATAGATTTTCATGTGTTGAAATAGTTGCATAATAGTTTCATTATCAATACTAGCAACCACATCATTTTCAATATATGTGACCAAATGGTCATTCATCCATTGATCGCTCATTCGGTTACGCAACATGTTATTTACGTACTTCATTGCTGAAAAAGCTCTTTCTACCGTTGCAGTCGCTACTTGTAAAATCAACGCCAATTTTAGAAACAAATAAACCAATTAGTGTACGATATCCTTCTTTGCCTTTGCTAATTTTATAGGAATGTCACCAATTACTTTAAGTTCAAAAAACTCATTGCTAGAATGCATATCAGCAATGTGGACCCATTAATTTTTTATTTTATTTTGGTAGACAGTTGGCTCATTAACTTAGGCGGTGTGTATTTTATGGTGACTTTTGTTCACTACTACAGCAATAAAGAAAAGGTGTAAAGTTAGCTAATGCATGGGTGAAACTCTTAAATTGAGTGGGGTCAAACTCGAAATTTCAATTCATGACATAAAAGTTTTTATTTTTAAATATTTTTTTCAGATATGAGTGGGGTCAATTGACCCCACTGTGATCAATGTGGCACCGCCCATGGACAAGGTGATTTTATAGCACGCTTCGGGTCCTTTCATGGGGCTGCATCTGTTCAGAATAGATACAAAAGGACACACCACTTTAGACACATCCCATTTATAAAAAGAGATTTTTATTAAATAAAATCTCTCCAAAAAAATGCTAAATGGGTAGTGGGTCGAGCTAGGCCTAATTCGAGTGTGAAGGCCCAGCCCGGGGCGGGGCAGGGCGCACGTGTGGTGGTGACCCCTCTTCCACAAAAGTAAAATGCTGTTGGGGCTCATCCTATACTATCAAGGTAAGCATATTTATGCTCAATTAATGTTTTGCTTCCAAGCAATGTGGGAAGTAAATTCACCACTTTCTTTTATTTTCATGTTTAATATATTCAAATAATGGTGTTTATAAGGCAATTTCTCATTCACTCTTTAATGGATTAGAGCAACCCAATACATGTCCTTAATCTAAGGACATTCCCATGTATTCTTACCTAAAATAATAAGAGGGTCCCACTTCGATTTTGGCTCAAAGTTGACCAAAAATAATGGTGCTCTTAGCATTTTTCCAACAATTCTTGTTCCTGTATTTTATTTCATTTTTAATGACAATAGAAAAAAATACCTTATCTTAAAAAAAAAAGGATTACAAGAAAAACTTCTAAAAAAAATCTATTAAGCTCTTGTGCTAGCAAAAGCAGCACAAAGTATATCCAAGATAGATTGGAATAAAAAAAATAGAATTCATGTAGTCAGTATAATTGGGACAATGATACGACGACGGCAAGGAGGAGGAGCCTCAAAGCTTCGTGAGATGTGTGATTCAATTCAATAGTGGTCTAATTGACCATGATTTGATGGGATAATCCCTTAAGCTTCGTGAGATGTGTGATTCAATTCAATAGTGGTCCAATTGACCATAATTTGAGGGGATAATACTTTGGTGTTCTGTACAATATGGTACCAATCAAATGAGTATTAAGTTGGATAGATTATAAGTCAAAGTGGGTGCACATTTTGAGAAGCGCATCATGGTCGTGCATATTTTTTTTTTTAAGTTGACTCTATAATGTGATAAAACCGACCTATGGTGGTAGCAATGGATTTTAAATTGGTAATGGATGAATTAGTGTCCAATTGTGGTGCTTGCAGGTTTATTAGATGGCCATATATGACGGTTTTTATAATTTACTAAAGGGCCATCTTTATAGAATTACAAAGAGGTAAACTTTACAGAGTAAATGGATGTTACCCATTCAACAAAAAAATAATGGATGAAACCTTATATGTGTGAAAGAGTGGGACAGAGGAAATTTAAATAAGATCGATAACAACTCGAAAAACCAACTCTCAACGGCACATGAGATTAAAGTTTTCCTTCTTTTTTTAATGCTACAAGAACTATTTGAACACACGCCTTTTTAATCGCTCATATCGGAGTAAAGGTTTTTTCAAGAATTGTAAGTTGAATCCACTTATGCTACTACATTGGAGGCAAGGGGGTTTTACCGAGCTTCTCTCTGGACCCGTAAGAATTAATCCAATTCAAAATGATAGGAACCCTCCGTTACCACCCCCCCCCCCCAAAAAAAAAGGGAATGTGTATGTTGGGGCAGCCCCCCATAGAGGCATATCATGTTTGTGTGGATGCAATCAAAATTAAGGGCCTATTTGTTTATATGGAACGAACTATTACGTAATTGATCGTAACAAAAGATTATTATGGTCCTAAGTTGTAGCTCAACTAATAAGGGGCATGGGTGCGTGAGTGAGAGTACATGAGCTCAAATCCTCAACGCGACAAAAAAGTGTTTAGTGTTGACAAAAAAAAAATTATTATAGAGGTGAGGCTAAGCAATAATTGTGGAGATGAAAATAAAACTTCACTTTCACGTGAATTCATTTAGTGTTGAATATTTATTTTGCATTTCCATTTACTTTGCTTGAAGGAGAAAAAAATATTTGGCTATAGATGACTTCCAACCGTTTGTTTATTTAATCTTAGCCACCTTTTTTTTTTTTTACTACATTTCTTAGGACATATAGGAATCTAGTTCCATTCAAACAAACAGCCGCCGGGAGTTTATCCTATTATATTGACAATAAGGCATCCCCAAAGTACAATCATTGAGAAACAACGAATCAAAGAAATAATTTTAACGCTCAATTTCATCATGGGCCACATACTTAGCATATATATAATACACAGGAATTGGATATATGGAAACTTATTGTCAAACGAGCTCTACCAAGAGATTATTAAAGATTGGATGATTGAAATATATGAAGTGTCTGATGAAAGATATAATGTCAAGATGTAGATAGAAACTTTCATAAGTTTTGCATTTTTGAGGCAATGATTGGGTATTCATTTTCCATCTTTCCTTAATTTAATTTTCATTTTTTCCATCTTTCTTTTATTCAAGTTCCATCAAACGAGAGATCATTTGAGGGCCATTTATGGATTTTTTTTTTCTTTTATTGTTCATTATTAAGCACTTAAAAAATAAAGATAATTAGCGAAAGGTCCCCAACATAGAATCTATTCAGCCTCCAGTCTAGGCAAATTCTGTTTAAGGGCTCTGGTCCACTCAGCTAGACTATTTGCAGCCAAAAGTCCCTACATCTACATGATCACATATTTCAGGACAAATTTGCCCTTTCAACCGTTTTAGGCATAAAATTTGAAATTTAAAATCTCAAATATTCCCTCCTCCATCTTAACTAAATCCTCTCAATTGACTCGACAGATCAGATCAAGGATTGGGTCCGATTTTTTGCACATCGTCTTCGTTGCAAAAAAGAGCAGGAGATTAGTACCAATCTTGAGGGGGCTACGCTAATCGAGTTTCTTGCAGAAATTTGTAACAGAGAAAGGGGTTTTTGGGTTTGCTGTTACCGGAGAAGGAGACAGACAGGGATCAATTGTTGGAAGGATTCTGTGTGTTTCCTGTTTGAAGAACCCATCCCAGAAACGCTGTTGTGGTGATCCAATCCGACGACGAATCGTACTTCTTCAATGGGATCTCGAAACCATGTCGGTGAAGAGAGCATCACTGTCCATCCACCAGATCCACTCCACCTCCGGATGCGTCAACATCAACCGTCTGATCAAGGGCAGCTTAGCCCAGTACCCGGCCGGCTCCCGATCGAGGTGGGCCATGTTGTAGACGATCTTGATCTCATGAATTCTGCAATAATCGATCTTGTTCTTGATGGATTTGAGAAGATAGTGGTCTCCGATGGGTATGTCGTAGGGATTGGGCGGAGATCCGGTAACGAGAAGGATCCGGGGCTTCCCGGCAACGAAATTTGGGAATTCCGAGTTCTGCTGGAGCAAGATCCGGCGCAGCTCGTCCCATTCGGAGATGTTGGGGCCGAGTGTGTATGTGGCGTTGGGGTTGAAATCCGGCTCGGCGTCGTTGGGATCGTTGGGGTCGCCATCGGATCGGATCTTGGCGAGGATCCGGTTGGTTTTTTTTTTCCAGATTGAATCGACTCAATACGTTTTAGTGCTGCATTTCATTGAATTGTTTTTTTTAGTGTGAGATTGAATCGACCCAATACATCTTAGCATTCCATTTTATTGAATTCTTTTTTGCCCCTTGAATTTTATGCTATGATGCAGACCTGAAATGAATTCGGTGGAGCTTTTGTGGGAGAATGGTCAGCTTACAGAAACCAGAACTCGAAGAAGAAGATCTCGTTGGGTTTTGTGGTCTGGGTCAGGCCGGGTTCTTTCCAGGTTCGGGTTGGGTTCGCTCTGACTCGTGTTACAGCAGAACTCGGCCGGCCCAAACCACAAAATCCAACATCTTCTTCTTCCTACGCTTTCTGGTTTCTGGAACCAAAGACAAGTACCAGCAGCCATCGTCTTCGGCGAACACTTGTGCAGTGATGCGGCGATGCTCCTTCTCAGGCGACGCACAATAAGTCCAGCGATGGCGATCCCGGAAGAACCTTATTCTCTGGTTTCTGTAATCGGAGGTGAAGATTGCAGCCCTGCTGCCTTCCTTCTTCGTCGAGTCAGGCAGTGGTGCAACAGTAACGGGGTCATCTTTTTTTGACAAATCTATGAGTTTTTTTGAAATTTATCTGAGTTTTTGTGAAATTTATCTAAGTTTTTGTCAAGTTTATCTGAGTTATAACAAATTTATATGAGTTTCTGTCAAATTTATCTGAGTTTTTCTTTTTTTGTCAAATTTATTTGAATTTTGCAAAAAATTATTTGAGTTCTAAAACAAATTTCTCTGAGTTCTGGATAAATCTATCTGAGTTTTTGGCTAATTTATCTGATTTTCTGGAACAAATTTATCTGATTTCCGGAACAAATTTATCTGAGATCTGAAATTTGGAAAATTGGTTTATCTTAGTTTTGGCAAATGTATTTGCGTTTTTTTAAATTTATTTGAATTTTTAATTTTATGTACGTTTTTTGAAATCTATTTGCGTTTTTTAATTTTATTTGCGTCTTTTGAAATTTATTTATGTTTTTTGAAATAAATTTAACTTAGTTTTGGCAAAAATACTTGAGTTTTTGAAAATTTCTTCAGAAATTTGGAAAATGATTTATCTTAGTTTTGGCAAATGTGTCTGCGTGTTTTTTATTTTATTTGCGTCTTTTGAAATCCATTTGCGTCTTTTGAAATTTACTTGCATTTCTTGAATTTTTTTTGGATCTTTTGAGATTTATTTGAGTCTTTTGAGATTTATTTACATTTATTGAAATTTATTTCGATCTTTTTAAACTTATTTGCATCTTTTTAAATTTATCTGCGTTCTTTTGAAATTTATTGTTTTTTTTTTAAATTTTATTGCTTTTTTTGAAATTATTGCGTTTTTTTAATTTTATTTGTGTTATTTTGAAATGTACTTGTGTTTTTTTAGAATTTATTTGAAAATATCATTAATGGAAATCCTTTAATTGTGGGCAATTAATGGGATTTCCCACTGATCATATGATAAGATTTAAAGAAAGGGCAAATTGGACATTTTAGGAATGAGGAAGGGTGTGAGGGACTTTTGGCTGCATGACTTTTTTTAATGGACTGTTTACATTAAAGTCAGACTTTGAGGGACCTCTCGCCGAATCCCCTAAAGAATATACAATCTCAGAATTCTAAGAATTCAATTGCTTGAAACAAGTAGGCCATGAGTAAATATATCCGAGCAGGTCATCATTCTTGAATGGTCAAATAAATCTCATTTAATTCTTTTTCCCCTTCCAATGATTAGTCATCCAATCTTGTTATTCATCAGTTGGACAACTGGCACCATAAAAAAAACATGAACCTTGAAATGCAAGGACAACTGGCACCATTTGAAGGACATGCTTATGTCATGGTCCTGAAGTTGTTAACAATGTTGTACAAAGAGGTAGATGAGAACTTCTTAAACTAATGAAGCCAACCCCGGGGTAGCTTAGTTGGTCAAGGACTACGGTTTACACCCGAAAGTTGTAGGTTCGAAACTGCACTACCACACTCAAGCTAAATGGGAATTTATCTGGTTTCCCTCTAGGCCCTGAGGGATTAGTCCAGCCCAAAGGATTGGGAACCCTTCAATAGCCCAAAAAAAAAAAAAAAAAAAAAAAAAAAAAAAAAAAAAAAAACGACTGCAGCCGAGGGTCATCAGAATTTGTGTCAATTAGAATAATTTAAAGGTCTATATTTTTCATGTTCTAATTTTTTACCTAACTAATATTTCTTTCTTTTGTTAAAGTTCCCAACAAGCAAAAAAACCAAAAAAAAAAAAATTCGTGTAAAAGATGTTTGCCATCAATTTTAGGGATGCACAGTCGCATGGCACCTTACAAGTATCAACCGGGATTATTTTTGGTTGATAGAATCACTCTTAGACCAGTAATCCAACCTAGCAAAAAGAGAGAAAAAATTGTCATGGATATCCTAATATAAGCTTGGGTCCATGTATCTTGTGATTATTTATTATTTTGATGGTCACGATGCATGAATTAAAAAACCAATGCAAGAAACATAGGGAATCCACTCTTGCATTAATTAGAACAATACCTAAATCAAATATTAGAATATTATGTTTTAATTTACCTTGCTCATCCATACTGTTGGACAATAAATAAGTGATTTGAATCCACTACATTTGATTTGGAGTCACATTCATTTTGAGCTATCGAATAGAAGGGGTTGCTCAATTGGTTGGCAACTTTGCATGTAACCGGCTATTGAGAGATTGATCCTTACGTATGCCACTCTTCTTACTTTTGCGGGTTATTCTTCTTACTTTGTGAGCTCTCCTTCACACTGTGTGGGTTCTTCGGTTCCAACCCACAAGGCTAGGATTATAAAAGGAAAAATTATTCAATAATTTATATTTAGTTTCGAAGATTTTTCCTTAATTGTAAGCTCTAATCCAACAATTTTATCTCAGTCCCAAATGAAAAGGATTCGACTATTTAGATCCAATCTTAAACGGAAACTCCTGTAAACCTATTGGGTCCAAAGAAATCTTGGATTGGGTGTCCCAAATGGACCCAAGAATGAAAACTTGTGTAACCCTATTGGCTACTAGGGTCCAAAGAAGTGTGTCCCATTTAGCTAGTGACTAGTGACAGTGGACCATCCTTCCTGGCCTTTTCGCATTTTTTCCGCTATATCACTGCAACAATGTCAATATTACGCGTCAAGTAAATGTAACTTGACATTCCCCATTTTATAAGCTGATCCAAGAAGGAAAATCCACTCGAGTCAGTTAATTCGGCCGACGACATGGACTTCTCTCGTTTTTACTATTATATATATATATATATACACTGCAATGCTATTCTTCCACAGATCAAAATCATGCAACTCGTCCCCACCACATGTGTGATTCAGAGTTAATTACCCATTCAGATTCCTTAAACGAATTAAATCTCTTGATCTGAACCTTAACCCTTAATCCGATGGCTAAATCTCAATACCAGCCAAGTGATGGCTCCCGATTGGATGGTTATAATCATCTTCTCATCATCACATTAGAGGAAAAATATGATCCCATGAGCAAGTGCAAGTGCTGTCCAATACTGTGGCCACTTAAGCCCACGTTTCATCATTACAGCTGCTTTCGTAGTCTTTTCATTTCATGATGATCTTGCATCAGGTCCAGTCTTACGTTCATTGTACATTCACTCCCTGTTTTATTCATCATTATCATCATTAAAAGCATGTCTCAACTACGTTAGGATCAACTATACAAATTCTTCTTCTTCATTCCAATTTTTCTTGAGCCGAATTCTTAGATAAGACTTACCGTTTAATTGAATCTCAAAAAAATCTACAATTTAGATACTATTAAACTTTAAAACCATTAAATCAAGTGCTAAAAAAATTTGGTGGGGCTAATTTATTGGATCCCCTTTTCATGTGGGTCTCTCAATCAAGTGAGGAATTTAAAAAATTTATTTTAGGGGTACATTATATATATATATATATATATATACACACACACACACACACTAGTGTGAGTGGCCGTGTTGGAAAATAATAAAATCAAATGTTTAAATATAAAATAATATTTGTGCATATCAAAGAAAATATAAATATAAAATATTAAAATGTAAATAAAAAAGATTTATGTAGAAAGCAAGATGAGGGAAGAAGTAAGGGAAAGACAAAAAATTTCAATTGATTAGGTGTGCTCCTAATGACGTAGTGCTCTAACCCGAGCTATAATAATAATAATAATAGGAAGTGGGGCTCACATGACCGGCAATATAGATTGGAGATCACAATTTTCATTCTTTGCAATTTTTTTTTTTTTGGATAGAATCATGATGGGCATGGAAGATATTGAGATTGATTGATCGGTTTTGGAAACATACTTTGTTTTGAGGTGTGAGATAGGATTTATGGATTTACATACCCTAAAAATAAATAGTACTCTAAAATAGGCAGTCCCAAAAAGATTTACACACTCTACGACTATCTATAAAGATTGGGTGTGCTACATGTCATTGTGAAAGTCCAATTGTAAAAGCCCAAAATGTATCGTTCTCTTGCAAAGAGAGTTGCTGCTTTAATATATATAATTTTTTTTTATTGGTAGCAAGGATAGTCATTAAAAGGAGAAAAACAAAATACAAAGGAAAGCCAGGGGCGGCTCAAAAGATTTTGAGGCCTAAGGCGAGAAGTTAAAATGGGGCCTTTTACTTATATCAAACTAAATTAAGTTATATCTAACTATTTTTATTTAAAAATTATTCTTCTTGCTTTTTGAGATGCAAAATTACTAATCAAATTTTTATATTCAAGTTCTTCTAATATCTTTTTCTCAATTGATAATATGGCTAATCCATTTAATCTTTCCTGAGACATTGTTAATCTTAGATAAGATTTTATCAATTTCAATTTTGAAAAACTTCTTTCTGCAGAAGCAACAGTAATAGGTATTGTCAATAAGATTCTATAAGCAATACATGCATTTGGAAAAGAATCAATTCTTTTTATATAATTTAAAATATCAATTGGAGTACTTTCTTCTATTGGTAAAATTTATTTTAAAACTTTTAGTTCAGAAAATAAATCTAAACCATCGATATCATTTTTCAAAAAGTTTTCAAGACTATGACATTTTTTTTGCAAACTAGCATCGTCAAGTGATTTCAGTTTTTTGAAATTAAATAAAAAACCAAAAATATTTTCATATATTTGAAATTGTTCAAACCTATTTTGAATTGAAGAAATTGCTTGATCTACTATAAATAAGAAATAATTAATTCTAAAAGATTCTTCAGCAGATTGTGTTGTTTCTTTGTTGGCATTTTCGTCAAACTGTTTTTTTCTATGAATTATCCGCTTTTCTCTAAATACAGGTTCTATTTCCATACTAATTGCAATCTCTTTTGATGAAATCATGGCAGATTTAAATCCATTTTCTCTATAATTTTGAAAAAAAGAAATAAGACCTTTTAACTGATCAATGGCAACATCTATATGCATATCTTTGGATTGCATAGTTTTACTTATAGTATTAACCGCAAATAATATATCATACCATATAATCATGCCTAATATGAATTCAAAGTTCTCAATTTCATATGCAACTAAACAATTAGCTTCACCTTTTGTTTTGGGATCTTCAGCCATTTTTGCTAGTTGCAATAAAGCTTCTCTTATTTGTGGAGTTTGAAATTTTATTGCTTTGATACTTTCAATTCGACTTTCCCAACGTGTTTGTGAGAGTGGTTTTAGAGTTAGAATCGGCACGTTATCTTGTAAAATTTTCCATCGTTTTGTTGATGAAGAAAATAAAGAATAAATACGTTGGACTATTCTAAAAAATGAAATAGCTTTAGGACAAGAATTAGCCATGTCACATCTAACAAGATTAAGATTATGACAACCACATGACGTGTAAAATGCTTTGGGGTTTATATCAAGCAATCTTCTTTGCACCCCTTGCTCTTTGCCTTTTATATTAGACCCATTATCATAACCTTGTCCTCGAACATTATTAATATCAAGTTCAAGATTTTTTATTACATCTAATAATTCATTGAAAATGCCTTTTCCACTAGTATCATCTACTTTAATAAATTCTAAAAAATATTCTTCTGTTTTTATTGGGTTTGTTGAAATATTAACACATCTTAGTACAAGAGACATTTGTTCTTGATGACTTGCATCTGGGGTACAATCAAGTATAATTGAAAAATATTTTGCTTCCTTGATTTTTTTAATAATATGATTTTTAATTTCAGTTCCTAGCAAGTGTATTAATTCATTTTGTATATTATGCCCAAGATAATGATTATGAATTTCGCCATCTTGAATACGTCGAATGTGTTCTTGCATTACTGTAACTAATTCAGAAATCATCTCAATCAAACTTAAAAATTTTCCATTATTTTCTTGGTAAATCTTTTCATTTTGTCCTCGAAATGGTAAATTATTTTTACCAAGGGTTTTTACTACAGCAATAATTCTTAGTAATACTTTTTTCCAATGATCTTTTTCTTTGTTAATTTGTTCTTGGACTTTTTTGTCAATTGTTTTATTTTTTAATAATCTCATTTCTAAATCAAGCCAAGCAGTCATGTTAGTAATATGTTCATTGGTTGTTTCATGTTTTTTAAGTTTAACACTAAGATTTTTCCAGTCATCAGTTCCTTAATTAGCTAGTTGACTTATATTAGGCTTTGAATTAAACGACTTACAACAAAAGCAAAATACTCTATTCAAGTCTTTTGAATACACTAGCCATTTTCTATCATGTTTCTCCCCATTTGACAAGTTTCGTATATAATATGTAGTAGAAAAATGTCTAGAGTTTTCATCCTTAGGAAAATTTATATTGCTATATCTAATTGGACATTTCTCTACTAATAAATCTCTTAATTTTGTATCAACATGTTTCCATTGAGCAGGGTCATAAATATTTGAAGGAATAGAATCAGATATATCTTCAATATTTTTATTTTCTTCTACGCTTTTCACAAATTCTCTAACAATAACTGTAGCAGTACATTCTTGAGCACTATCATCAGTTTCCTTTTGTTGGATGGTTTCATTATCTCCATATTCTTTTTGTTGTGTTTCTTGATTTATATTGTTATCGTTTGGTTCTTTTTGGTGTATTTCTCGATCATCTATACATGTTTCACCTAAATTTTTTGTTATATTTTGTTTATTACTAATAATACATTTATTTAAAGATCCTTTTTGGGATTCAATCAATTTTTCTGTTCTTTTTTTTTTTGAAGTTTTTCATATCCAGATGCATATTTTCTATTAGACATATTTTATTGTGAAAAAGAACAATATCTATTATATAAATTCTACTGTGCTTTCCAGTGTTTACACTCCTCACTCAAGTCTCAACGTCAGTATAGTACAGTAACATTGATGTGGCTATTTCTTTACCACACAAATACATATAAAATTAAAACTGAAAAATGAAATAATATAAAACTAAAAGACGTGAAACGACGAAAGATTTCAAAGTTACTTTACCTTCTTCCTACTCACTGCCTTCTTGGCTTCTTCGATATTGAATATTCGATGCCTCAAGTGCAGCGATGTTGATGCGCGATAGGAATGGTCTCAAAGGCAAATATAAGTAAGATAGATCAAAATATAAGAGGGATTAGAATTCTAAATTAGAGATTGAAGTCAAGAGAGATGAATCATGAAGTAAATCGTCAGGCATAAAAGGAGGGTTTTTATGTTCTGTTTGTTTTTCATAGATGAATTGCAACGTCAGTTTTTTGCTGTGGAGTGTGGAGTTATTATCATTTATTGTAACAGTGACTTGATTTTCCCAAAGTAAAATCAATCTGCAGACTTTATTATTATTCATTGTGACTTGTGGAATCTCATTTTGCCTTTTTATGAATTCGCCAGGCACGAGTATGGGCCGTTGTGACTCTACTGTTAACAGGCAAAAGTCTAATAAAAGTTATTGCTACTGTTCACGTTGAGAAAGTCAAAAGTCCCAGCAATAAATGATTATAACTATGTATGACGTTACTTTTTTGCAAAAGTCACATGGCTCCTTTGGCTCATTATTGCTGTAAGGTTATTTAAGCTGTTTTCATTAGGGGGCCTTAGAACCGCCTCATCCGCCTAATGGATGAGCCGGCCCTGAGGAAAGCAAGGGAAGAGAAACAAGAGGGAACAAGAGAATTGGACCCATCCCTAACCATTACAAAACCATACCGGAGGAGATAACCTATCAACCCCTTTCTTAGCTAAAAAACCAGCCATTGAATTAACTGATCTAACCCCATAATGGAACTCAACATTAAGAGAAAAATAAAGCTCCTTAATTTTATTAAAATGAAATTGAAATTTCCATAGGAATGTCTTCCTATTAGACACCCAAGCAACCGCATTAAAAGAATTGCTTTCAACAATGAGAGCCTTGGAATAATTCCTTGGAAACAAACGTAGAACCTCCAAAATAAGTAACACTTCCGCTTCATTCGAGTCGCAAACTCCACAGTGCTTAGAGAATATAATTAAGACCTCTCCCTTAGGGCCTGTTTGGATAAATAAGGAGTTGAGTAAAATGAAGTGGATTTTACATGTGGAGTCGAGTGAAGAGAAATACGTTGAAGTTAAAGTAGAGTATTTCACTTCACTCCATTTGGATACTTATTTTGAAAAGGTTTGGAGTAGAATTCACTTTTACTCAAAGAAATGAAAGTATTTAGAGTTGAAGTGAAATAGAGTACATGTGACTTACAACATTACTTCATCTATCGAGCCAGACTCATCCAAAGGGATTAGAGTTGAAATTTTAAATTGTTAGGCTCATTTAACTTCACTCTACTCTATTTTTTGTCTATCCAAACAGGCTCTTATAATTGCGAAGCACTCCACCAATACCTACAGGCCTATGCTTGCCCTTAGATGCTCCATCTATATTAAATTTTAGGACCCAGTAGGCAGAGGAGACCGTGGAACGTATCTTGGAAAATCCCTATACCGTGCAATACGGTGCGAACCTATATTGATAGTCAGAGTCCTGAGAATGGACAAGGAATTTTTATTTAAGTTTTGGAAGCTAAGCAGTAAAAATTTAAAGATTTATGCCCCTATTTCAATCTGCAGTCCTCCCATTGGTTAACTTCTACATAGGATACGTGGAGTTCGCATGTTGCTACAAAGTGAACATTCCCCTACGTTTGAGAATAACTACAGATGGACGGTCCAGATCCGTTGGCACAAGATTTCACCACGCGAGGACTCACACGGGAGGCCCCTACAATATTTGGTGTTTATCGCACAATCATCATAAGATAGTACTAGTATAGAAAGAGCGAACGAAGCGATGATCTCTCCCTCCCTTCGCTTCTCGAAAGTCTCCACGGCTTTTCTTCCCTTCTCCTTCTTCACCATCTCCTCCACCTCTCGAATAACTCGTCCTCCTTTCTCGACCCTGTGCCGGAAAACCCATCCGTTCCCGTACGTCCACCGGGAGCCGCCATTTTCTCCGGCCGATCACCTCCGATCGTCCACGCCGACGCATCGGACGGTCGTATGCAAGGGCGGAGAGCGGTTTTCTAGCTTCGTATCTGCGGATATACCTCCGAAGGAAGGGAGTTCGGGGATGGAAACGGCGACAGCTGATAACGGAAGGGATCCGGATCTGAGCGAGGAGAGGATTCGATTGAAGCTGGAAGATCTGAGCTGGGACCATTCGTTCGTGCGGGAGTTGCCGGGGGATCCGAGAACGGATGCGATTCCGCGAGAGGTTTTGCTTTTGACATCTGTAGATTTGATTTGCTTTCTTTAAATTTCTTCTCTGTTTGTTTGATTTGATCCTTTTAGAACTAGAGCAGTTATGATATGCCTTTTTTTTTTTCTTCTTCTTTTTATTGGAGAAGTAGAACTCACATGATTGGCTCTAAATAGATAGGATAGGACTTTGATGATGTTGATGATGATGATGATTTGGGTGAAGATCATTTAAAGGCATCTTGGATGAAATAGTTTTCTAATTGTTGATGTCCTTATGGTTTTGCTAGTAATCTCTTAGACATCCTATTGATGCTTGGTGGACTCTGATTTTTATTGATTCTTTTGGTTCCTTTTTCTTATTTATTCGTTTTGCAGGTAGTTCATGCTTGTTATACAAAGGTATCTCCATCTGTTGAAGTTGAGAAACCTGAGCTTGTGGTATGGTCAGAATCTGTGGCTGAGTTGCTCGAGTTGGATCCTAAAGAGTAAGTGATTCTGCTGAGACTTCCAGGCAGTTGTGCTGTTGTTGGTCCTCTTTCTTTTAAGCCATTTTGGAGCTCTTCATGAAGAAAGTTAAATTTACTTGATCTTCCCATTATGAGAGATTCTAATAGAAAGTCTTTGATGCATTTATTTCTGAATTCTTTTTTGTTTTGGAAAATGATATGTAGTGCTGAATATCTTCTCCATCTTGCTATTCAGGCTTTATAAGAGTTCGAATTGCTTTTGCCCAAATTTATGATCTTGCATCCGCCTCACGGTTGTAAGTGTTTTGTGTTTTACAACCTGGAAAACGCAGTGCATCTAATGGTGGAAGGCATATACAACATTAAATGTGTAAATAGTGTGCCATGGACCCTTCTGGTATTGAATTGGGATTAAATGGTTATTTTACAAGATAGCTGTTGGGTTTGCTATGTTATGGAGCTAAATGTTGGGCAATGAAGAAATGAGAAGCAGCAAAAGTAGATGTTCTTGAGATTGCACATGCTAATAAGGAAGATGTTCGGAGTTACAAGAAAGATAAAATTAGGAATGAGCACATAAAGCATCTGCCTAGGAGACATCCGCTCGAGATCCTATTTGGCTAAAGCATTTTCCATAAAGTTAGCTGATCTAAGCTCGTGACGGAAGACTAACATTAATGATGGAACGTAGAACCTTGATTTCACTAAAGAACTGGAGTTTCCAAGGGTTTGCCTTCCAATTTGATACCCATGGATCGTGTTAGAAGAATCACTAAACAAGGCTGCTATGAGAATTTCTCGAGAATCACCGAAGAGCTTTCAAAATAGTGGACACCTCCACTTCATTAAAATTGTAAACACCCACATGCTTAACAACTCCGATTTCAATTAGCCCCGACTTACCTCTCGCAGCTTCATCAATGTTGAATTTTATCACTCTGGGAGGTTTGTTTGCTTTTTTCTTTTTGTCAATGAGCCTGGGATGATTACCCCAGGACCCCGACCTACAAAAGGTTAGGCTCTGATTTTTGTCCTTATTATCAATTAGGTTTGGGTGTGGGCCTGCAGGGTCATAGTTATGGGACCTTTTAGGTATCAGGCATGGGTTTGATTCCACCATGGACATGACCAGAAACCTGTCCATATACATCCTCGCAATGCTTGTGAAATGTTTTCATTTTACACTTCTGAGAGGAATAGGTAATCTGTGTTTTAAGTTTGATATCATCCTTGTCAAGGGTAACCAGATTTTATACTGTGTACCTTGTGTTGTTTATATAATATTACTGCCTTTTTTCTCTTCGCTTTCTAGATTGGGTTTTTGCATGTTTGTTGTCTCATTAGTTAGTTCAAATATTCCTTAGAAAACTTTGGGTTGTCTGAAGCACGAGTTTCCTCATACAAAATGATTGGTGATATGTTTGGAGATTACTTCATTGGAGATGATTATGGTATATACAGCAGTTGGAAACTTCCCTGTGCATTATGAATAATGAGAATTGACATGAAAATATTTATGGTCATTCTTGATTTTAAACTGTCAGTCCATCCACAATTAACTTCTAGATGTGGACTGCTCCATGAACCGGCAAAATCACTTTTTGATTGTAGAGAAAAGGTGAAAAATGGCTGATTGTGCATATCATTGGAACCTTATTAGTGGGAATTGACATGACTTTGATCAAGAGTCTTCTTGATTGTACATGGTGATGCATGTATGATTAAACTAAAAATGTGGCCCCAGGAATTCTAAAAGCTTTCCTTTGAAAATGATGAGTGTATGAGTGGTTGCCCTTTTGAATGGTAGTCACTTGTTGCTTTATTTTTAGTCTGAACAGTGCATGCTGTTGTTTTCTATAACTTGGAAATAATTGTAGAATGTTATTCTTAATTAAATTCTCATGACTTTTCATCTGTGTGTGAATTCTTCGTGAACTTTTCAATAAATAAAATTTGTGTCACATGTAATATATTACTAATTGTAGTGTGACTTTATGGAGTTTCAGGTTTGAGAGGCCTGATTTTCCAGTCTTATTCTCTGGGGCAACTCCTTTGGTGGGTGGGTGAGTCATTATACCACATTTTCCATTGTCACTCATTTCTTTCTGATGTTTTAGCCACTAGATGGATTATACTTTTTCAATAATTCTGCATCATACTTTGTGGTCAACTCTTTTGGACAGGTTGCCATATGCCCAATGCTACGGAGGACATCAGTTTGGGATGTGGGCTGGTCAGCTAGGTGATGGTAGGGCAATAACTCTTGGAGAACTGTTGAACTCTCGAGGTGAAAGGTGGGAGTTGCAGCTTAAAGGTGCTGGGAAGACTCCTTACAGCAGATTTGCAGATGGCCTTGCAGTTTTGCGTAGTAGTATCAGAGAATTCCTGTGCAGTGAAGCAATGCACAGCCTCGGAATCCCAACAACTCGCGCCCTTTGCCTTGTCATGACAGGAAAAGATGTCACTCGTGACATGTTTTATGAGTATGCCCCACTATTTTAGATATTTGGCAGCTAGGTTGTTTGTGTTGATGTTGTTCTTGATATTGATGATATTATACCCTGTTGGAGTTGCATGTGGCACATCTGAATTGTACCAGTGTGGTACTTGGTAAAGTTACTTATGAATTGGATGATTCATACTGGTAATGGTGCCACGGTGACTGATTCAGACGCTGCCTCTGGGATTAGTATCATGTAATGCTCTGTTCTTTAGTGCTATTTTGTGTTTGTAAACTGTTCTAATTTGTAACTTAAAATATTTCCATTAGACTCTCGGGAATGAATCAACTGTCATAGTTGCCATATGGCAACTGATTTGACACCCTCCTGTGCCCATTATGCTTCCATATCATACCAACTTTAATACTAAATTTGGGTGTACGCATAGAAAAGTTTGGGTGTAACAGTTGGCGTTCTTTCTATGTTTGATTGGCTCACAAGATTGATGCTAGGCCCCATGCATCTTCCAGTCTTTTCCTTTCTAGACTTTGTTTCTGTTTGTTTGACTAATTTAAAAAATTATCTTTCCAATATCCAATCTGGATTGCAGTATAAAGATCTCAATGCATGTTTTTAAAGCTGTCAGGCCAACATGTGATAAAAGCCCAACCCAATTGCGCGATTAGGGCTAAGTCGTTGGACAGGCTAACGAGCCTGCTATTATGGCGGGCTGATCCTGATTAGGATGCTTTACAATAATTGGCAAGAGTAGTCTCAATCTTAGCTGTTAGGTGCGTGGATCAAGTAGGAGTTGTCAGCATATTTTCTTTCCTAGTTAGTCATAATTATTTTATAATTTCCTTCCTAGTTAGTGATAATTATCCTTGATTGTAGAGATCAAATCCAATTAGTTTTTATCCATGTAATAAGCAATTGCTGTTTATTGGTGGTGAATTAATGAGAAAGATATGAGAAAATTATCCCCAAAATCTGTGCTTGCACAAGTAGGTGTGTCCATCCTCGAACTTGGACACAAGGAGGTTTAGTCCATCCTCAGAATTTGGGCAATCTTATCATCAACATACAACTGGGATCATATCAACATGTTTCCGTGACAAAACACAACAACCAACAAAATTGTTCCCATCTTTAAGGGAGCATCAGCTTTATTTGTAATTGTTATGTGCAATACCACCGTCAGGGAAAAATAAGAAAAAAAAATTTGTATGGTGCACAATGCAAATGTATTGTTAGACACAATTTCATTTGCAATACCACCGTCAGGGAAAAATAAGAACAAAAATTGTATGGTGCACAATGCAAATGTATTGTTAGACACAATTTCATTTATCTGTTGTAAGTTGTAATTTTCTTCGTGCAGTGGTAATCCAAAGGAAGAACCTGGGGCTATTGTTTGCCGAGTTTCCCCATCCTTTCTCCGCTTTGGTTCATATCAAATACATGCCTCTAGAGGCAAAGAAGACCTAGATATTGTTCGGGTTTTGGCAGATTACACCATTCGATATCATTTCCCGCATATTGAGAATATGCGCAAGAGTGAGAGTCTATCTTTCAAGGCAGAAGGTCAGGAGGGCTCCTCAACAGTGGATTTGACGTCTAACAAGTATGCAGGTGACATCCCTGTTGATATTTAACATTCAGTTGCCAAATGATCTCACATTTTAAAATGCAAAAAAGAGATGTGCCCACATACGCACACTGTCACTCCCCGATTTTGTCTTAGTTTCACATGACTAAGTGGTTTGACCCTACATATGCTAAGTGGGACTGTTGCACCGTGAAATCCGAGGGTCTCAAGGATCTCGGAATTCGGGCCATCTCACACACACACACACACACACACACACTCTCTCTCTCTGGTGGTGTGAGTTAGCAAGCATAAACTGCAGTACTCAAACTATTCACCAGGTGGGGTCGACTCAGATTCAACTCGAACTGGACTTGTTACTGAAAAATTTGCCTGTCCTTTAATTATATATATATATTTGCTTGCCACTTGTCACACACATGCAAGCTTTTTCTTCCTATGTCAGGAATCGAACCCCAGTCTAGCTGCTACAAGGCAGGTGCCCCAGCACTGATCCAACAGTGTGTTGGCATCCTTCAATAATATTCACGAATAACAAATGATGCATGGTACTTAATCCTAAAATATGTGATACACAATAATAAAAAATTAACTATATCGGTGATAATCTATAATAAAGAAAATTATAAAAAATTGACAGAGTACCTCCAAGTAAATACTTCATCAAGGTGACTTGAAATTCAGCAGAGTTGCTTAGTTTCTGATGTGAAGTATTGGTTTTTGTATTTTGGCTGAACATCCAATAACTAATTGAGTCAAGTCAGTTCAGTTCGATATCTGGACTATGAGATTCTGAAACTATAGTTTGAACAAAGTAAGTTATTTTGAGGAATTTCTAACATTTCTAATGCTTCCAACTGTTGATCACATCAGCTTGGTCAGTTGAGGTTGCCGAGCGTACTGCTTCTCTTATTGCAAAATGGCAAGGGGTTGGATTCACTCACGGTGTTCTGAATACAGACAACATGAGTGTGTTAGGTCTCACTATTGATTATGGCCCCTTTGGCTTTTTGGATGCTTTTGATCCAAGCTATACCCCAAATACCACTGATCTTCCTGGTAGAAGGTACTGTTTTGCGAACCAGCCCGATATTGGCTTATGGAATGTTGCACAATTCACCACAACTTTATCAGCTGCTGAATTGATCAGTAAGGAGGAGTCAAACTATGCCATGGAAAGGTACAGTCTTGATTACTCGACAATATAATGCACAAACTCTCTGGTAGATTAATAACGTTCGTTCGTACTTCTACAGATATGGGACTAAATTCATGGATGAGTATCAGTCTATAATGACCAAGAAACTTGGTTTGCCAAAGTACAATAAACAACTAATCAGTAAGCTTCTCAACAACATGGCTGTCGATAAAGTTGACTACACAAATTTCTTCCGGTTGCTATCTAATGTCAAAGTGGACCCTAGCATATCAGAAGATGAGCTACTTGTTCCACTTAAGGCTGTTCTACTAGATATTGGCAAGGAGCGGAAAGAGGCATGGATTAGCTGGCTGCAGACCTACATACAGGAGGTACCATCAATTCATAAATGGGATTTTGTGACTAAAGTCAACCTTGACTTCCATTCCATTTTCACGAATTGTTTTCTTGGCATGTGTGTGATTTTTTTTCCTTTGTTTTTGGCCAATATCAGCAGATTACAGATTATCTTATTTTTTTGGTCTTGGAAAATCTTTCCAAAAATAAATAATAAAAATTTAAAAGCACAATAAATTTGGAAAATGTTTTATTAGCGATAAAAAAATGTTAATGGTTAATTTGCCACACCTGCATTTTGGGTGTATTGATTAGCAACTTGAGATGGTATTAGAGCCAAAACGTCCCGTGTTTGAATCTACGCAGAGAAAAAAAAAGGGAGGCCCCATGCCATGTTGAGTGCTAAAAATGCTGTAATGCGCGATGCGCGTGTGCAGGGCAAAAATGCCCCATACCACGTTGAGCACCTTGTGTGGGCTCTTGCTTCGAGTCTGGGCGGTGTTGTTGGGTTGGGTTGGGTTGGGTTGGGGGTGGGTGGGGTTAAGTACTTGATTTGCCGCACCTCTAATGCCTAGGCACTTTGGGTGTATTGGTCAGCAACTTGATAAAAAAATACATGTTAATTGGATTTTTAGGTGAGCTTGCGAAGGTATTGTGGCATTCTCATTTCTGGCAATATTTTGAAGGTATGTCAATTGTTAGATCATTACTTCATTTTCTTACAGAGATATTTCCAAAATGTTGGAGAATTGTGACACTGCAGGTGTCTTTCCAGGGTGGGCTTTGTGTCGGTGGGGTGCATTTTTTTTTTGAAATTCCCTTATCTTTTTACAAAAACTTCCCCAGTAGAATTATTTTTTATAGCCCCTCTCCCCCCTCTCCCCTCACATACACATGCATTGTACTTCAAAGCATGAGGATTAACAGTTTTTTTTTTAATATTTCTTCTGAAATGTTTGTACGAGAACCCTAGCCTACTTAGTTCCATGGAAGCAATCTTATTTGTTCTTTGATTAGCTCAGACTTGGAAAAAAAAAAAGCTGGAGATCTATTCATTGATCATTTTTACTATAGAACAATTTTGGCGATAGGTTATACAAATGCACATTGAAGGAACTACATTCTCCATTTTATACTTGCATGAACTGTCGTATTAAGTTTTAAACTCCATCTTGTACTATCATTTCCTATTTCATGGAAACAGAAAACTCATATCCTGCAACATATCTACAATTTCTTACTCAAAAGAGTGGATACTCTTTGTGCAATTGAGTTTGTGATGTTAACGGCTGGATGCTTTGTTGCTCTGAACACCGTGATAATTTTTAAGGTAAAAAAAAGGCCACTATATTTCGTTCACTGTAGGACAAGAGACTGTAGTTTTGGAAGATGCTCATTGTTGCAGCCCCAAGGCTATGAGCTTCGATCATGGTACCCTATGATATCCAAATACTTGTACAAGCTCAACGAATCTGTATCGGACCAATACGATACTTGTATTGGTACCCGATACTGCACTTAGGGCATAAGTTTAGCATATCCTACTTAGCAAGTATATTATTTCACTTAGTTCTTGAAATTTTCTTACTTCTCAACATAGAAAATGTTAGAAAGGAACATAAACAATGATAATTTCATTAATTCCAATGTAATCTAAAGGAAAAATTAGGACACCCATATCCGTATCTGTGTCCTAGATTTCTAAAAGTGTATAGTTGTATTTCCGATCCCCGTATCCGTGTCCATGCCCATATTTGTATTTGGGAATCATATATGTTACCAATAAAAAAAATTTATGTGAAGTGTAGGTTTAATTGTCTGGACATTCTTGATGATTAAACGATCAATAATGATTTAACTGTCTTGTGAAAATTACCAGAGACATTTCCACCATGATATGCAGATATTCTTACAAATTACATCTTGTTTCAATCTTTTATTCTGCTTGAACAGCTGGCCTCCAGCGGTGTTATGGATGAACAGAGGAAGGCTGCCATGGATTCTGTAAACCCAAAATTCGTTCTTCGGAATTATCTTTGCCAAAGTGCTATTGATGCTGCCGAACAAGGTGATTATGGAGAGGTCCGCAGGCTTTTAAAAGTAATGGAACACCCCTATGATGAGCAGCCAGGAATGGAAAAATATGCACGCCTGCCACCTGCTTGGGCTTATCGGCCGGGTGTATGCATGCTGTCATGCTCTTCCTGAGGTTTGTTTCCTCTCATCAGCATATTACAAAGAAAATTCAAGGTTGATTGTAAATCATAGTATATTATTTATATAATAGAACTCAGAGAAAGTTCTACGGAGTTGCTGTAGTCTGTCATGTAGTTATAGAAATCTTGTTGTCTTTTGTGCTGGTTAGTAGAGAACACAGTGCTCCGACTTTAGCCAGGTTGGGGGCTGGGACTTTCCTATTTCAATCACATCATTGTTATTTTATTTATTTATTTATTTTTGTAAAATCCTAATCTATGCTGACACACTATCCTGTCTAACCTATTTTTCTTCAGTAACTACTGGCTGATGCGTTCCCATGGTTTGCCTTTGCCTCTTTTGGAGGACTTTGATGTCCCTTATCAGCTGAGCTAGCATCCAGGGACAGTCATTATTATTTTCTTCCAGTCAGTTAACAAGGAATTAGCTAGGGAAATCCAGGGAATGAAGTAACTATGGGCTCAAACCCAAACTGACCTGTTAATTGGGTTGCAACTCGGACCCTAAATTCTTCTTGTGTGTGTGTGTGTTAGGCTAGGAGTTGAAGTGCAACAAGACGGTTGGATTTCAGTTCTGTCAGGTTGGCAAGGTCGAGTGTGTGTGATCCCGACCCTCACCTGACAGTCTGTGTTTGAACCTGATTGGCGGGTGGATCGGGATGTCATCCTTAATTTAGATTGCACTGGTTATTGATTGGTGAATATTGCATTTTTAGTTACTGTATGTTTCTGGTGCTTAAAAATCCCAAGGAATATATGTTTGTCCTAACCATAGATAACTCCATTACAAGGGAGCTGAAGGCCCTGCTCCAATGTGGGGCAGTGCTTGCATAACAATTTTGAACTTGTGGAGGCCAATTGGTAACTTTTCATGTTGGATCTATTGTGGATCTTGTAACTTGATTACATGCATGTCAGATTATTTGGTGCTTGATGGTTGACTTCATACCTGTGGCAGCAGTTTGTTCTTTTCCCCATATCTAATTACAGTTGAACAGAGTTGTAGGTGGTTAGAGTTGAGTCTGGATACCCGAGTGCCCCCACCCTTTCTGTGGGTGCAAGGAATGGAACTCCAATTGAGCTCACCAAATGAAAATTTGAGTCACTCAAAATGAACGTGTCTCCTTGTGTATATGATTAATAATGTGATTATTGCGTGAGTTGAGATAAAAGCTTAGCCTAATCTACAGGGAGGGGAACCCCATCACTAGCAATTGGCATGTTAAGGCTCCTTCCAAAGCTTATTACCTTTGATGGAGGATTCACCTTTTGGTGGAATCCTTACAATGAACAATAATAGGTGGTTTATGCTGTGGTGAATGCATGAGAGAGCTTCTAGTGAAATAGTAAATGCGTGAACTGAGGTGGGGAAATTGAGGGAATCTAGTTTGAGCGCTACTTTGAATGGACATTTTACAGGGCAATGTTCTACGTGCTACCAATAGGCAGTCCTGCTCCCCCTGTGGGGCCCACCTAGATGCATCCTTACTAGGGAGGGTGGGGTACATGAAAAGGTCTTATTATGGATAAGGGTTGGCAAGCTCCGTTAGATTATTCTAGCCCTTGATTTAATTGCCTCAATGTTTAGTAGTCTTTTAAATGTAGATTTCTTTGATATTCAATCCTTGGGCCTGGTGTCAAATCATGGGGGACGAGTGTGAAAGGGCCTACACTGATCAAAGGAGGGCCCAAGTGGGGCCCACAGAGTTGAACTGCATATGTGGTATAGTTCGTAGAACATTTCTCCATTTTACAAGATAACAATTAGAACTGCATTGTTAAATGAAACTGAATGTTTGTCTACACACCCGATTACATGGCCAAATTGCATATGCTTAGATTGAGTAGGACATGAAGATCGTAATTAGAACATAAGGGTGACCCACAGACGGCTTCAAAGAGATTGTGGGCATCTGCTTTGAAGCCCACTTTGAAAGACTGAAATTGGCCCATACATGAATAACAAAGGGGCTGTTGAGAACGATATTCTCCATCTCGGGGAATAGAGGGCCGGCCTGGTGTATGAGGTGCCCGCTCCCATAGCACCCACCAGGTTTCGAACCCTGGTGGGAGCCATATACTTCCTATGTTCTGGCCACTAGACCAACAAAGCGAGGGAAAAAAAAAATAATCCTCTCCGTCTCAAAATTCCCCTCTTTTCTCATCCATACGTGCATTTCTTTTATAAAACCCCAAGCTAGGGGGGGAGAGGAAGCCCAAGATCTCTTCGTCTCAAAATTCCCCCCCTTCTCATCCATATGTGCATTTCTTTTATAAAACCCCAAGCTAGGTGGAGAAGCCCACATCGTGGAAAGAGCGGTGTACATAATACGAATGGAAAGTAGGGGTGTACATGAGTAGTTTGGATCGGTTTAGAGGGGAACCATCAAACAAACCGAACCTATCGGTTTTCTATTTTCTCAAATCGAATCAGACCGCCCATGTGCTCAAACCAAATCGAACCAAACCGATTCGGTTACGATTTTTATTTTATTTTTTTCACCAAAAAATTACAGTTCAAAAACTTGGTCCATCAAATGGAATGAGGAGAAGCTGTAATGAGCACTAAAATATATTTCATAATTCGTTTCAACTAAGGAAGCGTACATCAAACGATGGATGAACTATTTCCATCCATCATCCAGTCGTATGATTGAATGGACCAGGCCAGGTTCGACAAACTTTTTAGACCAATGAGCTCAAGCAGTTCAAATTTTTACTCTGCATAAAACCTAGACTAGACTACATTGCTTGATCCAAACCAATGAATTTCAACAAAAAAAAGAACTTTTTTTTTTGCCAACAAGATGGGTTCGAGTGGAATGTAGCTCCAATTTTGAACTAATTGAGATGGGCCTCTTAGGTCCGACCAAACCCCCGAGCAGTGCTACTAAAAACCCAATAATGCAATATTTTTGTCGAACTTTCATTAAACATGTTACATACAAGCGCTTCCCCCTAAGGCTAAAATAATCAAAACTCAATACTCAAGTTAATACATACGGTTGGTTCAGTTTATGCGGTTAACCATGGGTTCAAATCGATAACCGACTGATGTAAGGTGGTCTCTATGAATTTCAAACCGTTAATCGAACCGATCTATATAACACTAATCCGAACCGCTCGATTTGGTCCGGTTTTGCGGTGATACTGGATTTTTTGTGCAGCCCTAATGAAAAGAGTTGCTCATCATATAGGCTCAAGTGTTATAGGTATAAAAGACAAATGGAAGAGGGAAGGGAATCACAGGGTTGCCACTGTTGCTAGGATGCCCACTCCCACAGCACCACCGATAGTTGATCTCATGGTGGGCAGGTTTCATTTGTATCTCCTGGCCACTAGGCCAACTTGGCACAAATGAGGAAAAGAAAAGGACAAAAATAAAAAGGAATGATGGAAGAGAACAGCCAATCGACGTTGAATGAAGTAACTATTAGTCGCATATTACTGTCGACAGACTTGCTCCTATAATAAATGTATGATTAGTACTGGAAGTCTTGATAATACAACAGTGTGGTCCTCGGCATCCACCGTGAATGACGGCTCAGCTGGTAGCTTAGCTTAGATGGAGATACTAACGGTGTGAAGCGGAAAATACAACTACCAATTCCTTCTACCTCAACCAACGAAACAAGTTCCCAAAAGGTATCATTTGTAACATCTGCAAAAAAAAATTAAAAAAAAGAAAGAGAAGATGGCATTTCCTCTCTAGGAAAAAAATGTGAATTGACTGTTTAGTCATGTAGTAGAAACAGTTCCACTAATAAATCACAGTAATTTATCTACACAGCCACCTTCCACTCGGTATTGATTTGTCAAGCAGCATAAGGCCAGCCAACAAATACAACATAGCTAAAAGGGTAAAACCCAACTATAGGTGAACCTGCACCACCATGCATTGCCAATCAGGAAGAGGTACAGACTCTCTGAAACTCCAGCCAAAATATTCCTTGCTTCAGCAGAACCAAGTTGTAATCATTTTTGGAAATTTGGGTTTTTGGTTGGGGGTTTTTTCTTCTATTAATTTATGACACAACAGAAAACATAAAACAGTAAAGTACTGATGCATGCAGCACAAAGGAAAATGAACGATGGAAAAGCACACAAAATTTACCCAGAAACAACAGAAAAACAATGTCAAAACAAATAAGCATCGAAAAAGAGAATGCAGAATGGTAAAATAATGGAGTGCATAGACCATTATCATTATTCAAATCTGCAACTGCAATATGTGCAATATCTGTAAACTCATTGCTTACTGATTGGTCCCACACTCCTCTTCAGACATTTGTAGATGCTCCTCTCTTTTCCCTTCACGCATCAACCTAAAACAAATACCAGACAAAAAAAAAAAAGCCAACAAAGCAATACATCTCTTTCATCTAGTACTCCCAAGGAAAAGAGGCTTTGGAGAAGAGCTTCTGGTGTAAGCGTAACATATTTTCTTACTAAATATATATGTGCCTTTGTTTCTCCAATGCTCAGAAACCAGCCCATCCAGCAGGTTGGGGAGCCTCCTTGATCTCCACAGTTTTCTGGTTGCTGAATAGCAGCTGGGAGTTACTGCCTTGATTTGAAGAGAGAGGCAATGGAGAACTAGCAGGCGCAGCTGTAAAACTATCCTCGCCAAAACCCCAGGCATCAGCACCCAAGTTTACAGGAGCCTTTTTATTCTGGCGGACATTTGTTGTCCGAACTGATCTAGGTGTTGCTAGAGGCTGCACTTTTGGCTCGTCAATGAAAGCTTTCCACGGTTTAGAGTCTGGGCTAGGTGAGCTGTTAGAAATTGTACACTGCTGAAGTTCCCATACAGATCCTTCTGTCTTCTCCCTTTGCTGTAGCAAGAAGCGCAGTACATATTATAGAACTATGTATAAATGTAGATATAATCATATAAAAGATTTGGTGCCTGAATTTTCTAGAAGAATACACCCATACAATCCCAATTAGAAAGAGTTGGGTTTGCGTACTTTCATTTTTTTAAAGGACTACTAGCAGCGACAGGGACAAGTAAGCCGGCAACGGCGCTAGTAAGGAAAAATTTGACTATGAAGGTTGATGACCCACCAAGGGGAAGGGGTAGGCCAAAGAGGACGTAGATGGAGGTAGCAAACATAAATATGAAGTAGTGTAACTTATCTGAGGATTTGACTCAAGATAGATCGGAATGGAAAAACAAAATTTGTTTCCCGACCCTAACATAGTTGGTACTAGGGTTTGATCGTGATGATGATGATATACGACAAGGCATCAAAGCCTCAAACTAAATCCCATCTAGATCTTTACCCCCCCCCCAAAAAAAAAAAAATCCCATCTAGATGATAGCTTGAGTTCAAGTTCACTTGGAAGTCCCATAGTTTTGAAAAAAAAAGGAGGAAAGGAGACAGAAAATAGTAAAGACTAATAAAGAGTAAAGTGATTCAAAATACTCAAGCACTCTGGAATTTTAGACTAATATACTAAACCTAGCAAGTTTTGGAAACTTGAGATGGTGCTCAACCTGAGTTTTGATCAAGCGGAAGCAGTAGGCACTGTCTTATGATCCATTGAGCATTTTAGAAAATGACCATATGCTATTGTAATGGAAGATGAAATGAAAATTACCGACATGAGGATCTGCTGAAAGTGAATAATTGATGAGCATGACGAAAGCAGGACATTGGAGATGGGGGGTGGGTTGGGGGTGCGGGGAGAGAGATACCTGTGTTCCATGCCAGCTTCCAGGAGAGCTCTGCATCTTAGAACTGTCTTTATTTGGTGATGGGGTCCTTGCAGAGAGGGCATGCTTAAGCTCCTGGATTTCCTGTCGCTGAGAACGGCAAATAGCAGACAGTTTTTCGTATTTTGATGTTATTTCAGTCTTCTCTGAATATGTGCGCCTTAGCTGTTCTTTCAGCCTCTCCACTTCTGCCTCTAACCCTTCCTGTCCTGTTTTATTATGTCCTGAGTTGAGCTTACTGCCATCAAAGTCAGCACCAAAAGTGTTGAACGCTTCATTCTTAGGGATTACTACATTCTCGACATTTGATGTTTTGGGTTTCTCAGATCCACAGTCTTTATTGTCTGAGAAAAATCTTATTTCGAAGTCCTCACCTCTGTCATCATCCCTCTTCATGGGTTTCCCATGCATGTTCATCTTAATTTGTTCTCCAGCTCGGGAACTGTGGCCTTTGGGAGGGCTGGCGCTGTTGACTTGATGATGTTTATCAGGGCTCTGTCTAACATTCTTCTCTGTGCTTTCACCCCTTGGATCTTCATCAAACACTGGACCACCATCTTCTGAAATCTGCAAGTCCTTCACATGCTGTGTGGACCAGAAAACACCTAAGGGAGCTCCCCCTCCACTTGCCTTCGGTGTACCCTGAGCACATTTTGGTTGCCGTTTATCTTGTATTGATAGGGAAGATGGAGAAACATTTTGAAGTTGTTCTACTGGTGGAGGCGGTGGAGGAGCTCTTTGAGGGGTCTTCTTTGCATGCAGTGGGCCTAAAAAAATCCCATTTACAGCATGTCAAGTTTTTTGTCTCACAGCCATCATCCTCATCTACCCATCAATACATCAGCTCAGCACATTACTAATGAACTCTAGAATGCTATGGCCATCATCGTTAGATGACTCTCTCTCTCTCTCTCTCTCAACTTGATGGTGAAAATTAGAAAAGGAATTTATATGTAGGCAAATGATCTTGTGTGATGGGTTGGGATGAGTGTGATGAAGGTGTTAAATGGCCCACCTGTGATCAAGTTAACCCCTCACACACTTACCCCCATGAATTGGCACAAGCCACATTTGGCACTCATTCAACTCTTACAGTTGGATAGAAATCCCAAAAAAAAAAAAAAATGATGCCTTACAAACTTGTTAAACAAATTGGTGAGGCACCTCCCTTCCACAGAAACAAGCAAGGGTTAATCCTTGGTTGTAGGGCTGATGGTGTGGGACTTGGATGAGTGTCAGTATTTACAAAAAAAGTGATGCATTAAAATAATAAAAACTCCAAGACCTTTTTTACAAATTTATGTGGAAAAAAAAAATTCAACAAGCTAAAAATATCTTATGCTGTGATTTTAAGAATACTCACGTTCATCATGTGCATGTGCATTTGGAAGGGGCACATCGGCTGCTGTCATTGATGTAGACCTGTCAGGAGTATGTTTCTGTAACTCTAGAGGTAATTGCTCATTGACACGGAACCAGACCTGTCACAGGAAGACATTTGGTATCAGTGAGATATAACAAACGTCTTAGCATCTAGGACTAACGTGGCATGGACAATCTAGGACTAACCTAGATTCATGGAGATGAAAGGCCAATGAAGCAAATCCCTTGCCTGCGTGATATCCGGTCTGGCATCTGGAGAGGCTTGAAGCATGTCTCTGATCAAGTCTACTATGAGAGAGCTATATCTTGGTATATCTGGAATGCGATAATTTCCATTGAGAATTTGTAGCTTTGATTCCCCATCAAATGCTGACTTGAGATAGCAGATCCGGTACAGAAGGCACCCAAGAGCCTGCAAAGTATATTAAAGAGTCTCAGCATATATGTAAGCAAACCAGTTCTAATAGTTGAAGTAAACAAATGCAAATGGGTATCTATCCCATATTTGTAATACATAAAGAAAAGCATAACAGCCAAGTAAGCTTATTTTGCTAAAGACTAAAGAGACATTACCAAGCTCACAAAATCAACCAAACACAGAAAGCTGATCTATCAAACCAATCAATGAAAAAAGTGTAATCATTAACAGACTTACCCATATGTCCACCTTCTCACTAATGGTTTCTTTTCTAAGCAGATCCCACATCTGAAGTTCAGCCAAACAAGAGCAAGTCAACATTTCGACATCATAAAAGAAAACTAAACACCAAGATCAGATTAGTTGATCATTCAACCTCAGGAGCTCTATAGGCAGGTGTTGTATGCTTCCTGATATTGTCTTCTTCAACACCCATCTCCTCAGGCCGATCAAAACGCTTGTGATTGGTTGAGGTGCTACCAAAATCACACAATTTCCATGCTCCATCAGGTCCGAGTAGAACATTTTCAGCTTTGAGATCTCTGGAGATTGCTTAAGAAAGTTAGTTCACCAGGAACATCATTTTCAAGTAAAGAGTAAAAAAGAACACCACCACTTCATACATTTTGATATGGTTAAACCACAGTGCCTCTAAAACATAGTTAAGTTTTTTCAATCCCCTACGATTTAAATAAATTTGAAATTAAGGGTGAAATAGCTACCTTCACATATGAAGCATAAATGAAAAATGTACAAAGACAATAACTAAGGAATTAACATATCTTTCAGCATATTTTCCTCTGGAAGCAGAAAGATGAGATACATTGCATGCATACTGAGTACACAAGGAGAGAAGTTATATCAAATAGTTCCTACTAAACACATGGTAAGTTGCATGAGTACAGATACATGTGTCAGGAATACAAAATTGTATGAGGTGCCCAATTCGGATTTGTGGTTTTGGAAAATATAGCAATTATAGTGACACTGACAAGTGCACTAAGACAACAACCAAGGAATTAATATATCTTTCCAATTCTATTCCACTGGAAACAAAAATGGCTAAGATGAGATACATTGCTTGCATATTGACTACAAAAACCATAAGTAATACAAATGTTTTCTACAAATCATCCAAAATGCTAAGTTGCATGAACGCATACATGTGTCAGGAACACATTGTTGTATAAGGTGTCTAATTTAGCATATCTTAACACATGATTCATGGATTTGGCAAGATATTCAAACAAAAGTTCATTTTTTAAATAAAAACAGTATTAAAAATGGCACCAATAAAAGTTATATACTGATCTTAAAATTAATAATAAAGTAATAACTGTGTCCATTTGATGAAATCACAAAGACATTAAAAAGGGTATAGTGGAAGAACAGAGCTTATAAAAGTGACTAATTAGATGGATCTTGCAACTATGTAAGTCATTATTTAGCACTATCATATTCTAGGATGAGATATTTTCTCACACACACACACAGAGGTATGTTACTTCCTAGTTCATAGTGTTTAGGTCGGTTTTGCAGTCCTAGCTTTGATAAAAATTTGTTTGTGTCGAGCTGGAGTAGAGAGTAGAACTCTTTTAGTTGACCCTGGATCAATGGAGTAAGGCTTTGGTGCTGTTTATGATGTTGTTGTTATCATATTTAGATTTCAAAAATTAAAAAAGAAAGCACATAATACTATGGCAACTTCAAGAGTGTTTAAATTAGTAATACATGAAGTTGGAAATCACCGTCCCAGTACTTTCACCAATGCCTAAAGCGGATGAAGTGCAACTTTTCACAAAAAGGGAAGAGGAGGGGTGGTGTTACCAACCATAAGTCTCTAGACTTCAAAAACTACAATTAAGACACTGAAAAGAATACACGAGCAAAATAAACATGAAAAAGATTTCTTAAGCATTAAACAGAGCATATATGACATCCTTGTTGAAAGCACTACAAAATAACATAACCATCATGGCAAAGACTTCAAAATAGATGATAGGATTTTTTCTTAGAACCTCGTAGATAAAATTGTAAGAGCATCACATGTGCAAAACCAAAAAAAGACGAAAATGTAAGGATTTACCTATGAGCAATGGGTGGTGAATGGCAATGCATTGCGAACACCGCATTACAGATGTCCCTGAAAATCAAAAGGATCCTCTTCTCCTCAAAATACCCAGCTCCTCTGTTCTCCAGCACACTAACCAGCGACTTCTCGCAAAATTCCATCACAAGCAATGCTTCCTTTGTTCGTCCCATATCAAATATAGAATGCGCGTGAAGCAACACAACATTTGGATGCCCTTTAAGCAATTTCATCACTGAAATTTCCTTCTTAACCAGATCCAGCGATTCATCATCATTGCATATCATGTGCTTCAAAGCATACTGCTTTGAAGCATGAACAGCATCACGCGCAAGATAAACACACGAGAATCCTCCTTCTGCAATTGCATTCCGGACATGAACCTTTATATTTCCAATCTCAAGAGTGCGGCCTTCAAGTCCAGTCTGCTCCTTCGGCATGAATTGCTTCAACCTCCACATGCTTTGAAGATTAAAAATACGAGCAGAAGAACACGATTTCTAGCCGTAAACTTAAAAAAAGATCTAGACAATTCTATACAAAACTGGAATCAGAGCTAGAGGTCCCCCATTGTCGCCGATTTCTCTTTTCAGATGCAGATCTCTAAGGAAAAAACCTCCGTACCAAAATCCAAACTTGCTTTTTAAACTTAAGCAAAGATCTACCCACTTTTATTACTGCAAATTCTGTAAATGAATACAGATTCGTATATGTAAAGTCTAAGTGAAATATCAACAGATCCTTCCTTCTAAAAACCTGCGCATCTACAGATCTAGATCATTCAAAAACCTAAAATCTCATAAAATCAACTACTGTTCGTTACAGGAACGAGATCGCAACACTTTCTAACCCTAGAATCGACTTTCCACAGCCGATTCGGAAGAAACTGCTAAGATCCAAGGATTCAAAGGTATAAAAGACAAAGAATCATATAATTTACTGAAAACAGCAACTTATCTGATACGGATCTCGAAATCTTCGTCTCGGTGAGAAGATTCGAAGGGGAAAGAACAGATAGCTATGTGCCTGCGAGATCTGAGCAAAAACAGAAGCGTGGAAGACGGGATGAAGAAGAGACGAAGCTAGGATCCTTGTTGCAGAAGCAAGATCCAAGTGTTCCGCGACGTAGAAGGTGATATTTTTCTTTCCGGACTCGGAGGATTCTTTAGCTTTGCGAAGAGGGAAAGGGAATGAGAAAACAAACGAGGGAAAGAGACGAGCGAGTGAGAGAGGGCTGTCTTGACAAGGTCTGCAAATGGAATGGGGAGTATTTATAGGTGTTTGAGGACGCGAAATGGGGGATTACGTGGTGGGGGTGTTGGGTCCCTTGAGCAGTGCGCGTGACCTTCCCGGGGTCTTGTCTCTTACAAGGAAGAAAATCGCATGGAGATGTCATGGGAACAAACAAATGTGTGGCCCACTAATCCAGATTTGTGAAATCAAATCAACTCGGCATGTGTGGTGAATACTGGTGATGGTTCTTCATTGATGTAGATTTAATAATTCCTCGCTTAGAATTTTATACCTTGTGATGTGTATCGATGTGTATATAAATGAGAAAAATTAATATTGATGTCCAAATTCGAAAAAAAAATTGAGTTTTTTTTTTTTTTTTTTTTTAAATTTGATGGTGAGGTTAAACATAAAAATCTTTAAATTTCCACTTGCCCAAACCTTCAAATTGCCAAAGAAATAAGGATAGCGTAGCTATAAGGAACATCCCACCTCATTTAAGTGTCGTGGATCAGGCTAATTGAAATATGGTCAGGTGAAACATCAAATCAAGAGAAAATAAAATATAAGGTATTATGATGTTGTTTTGTTTTTTTGTTATTTGGTATGGAATTTTTTAGACTTTTTGTATAAAAAAGTGGATTTTTTTTTTTTATCTTTTAGTGGAGAAAGGAAGTTGTTTTTTTTTTTTTTTTATGAAAAATTTGGAAGAAATTTTGAAATTGTTTATTTTTGATATGACCCCTTGTCATTTCTTGTCTGCATTCACTTTACTTCACTTTAACTAGTTAAGTGCCAAACACGTCGCAAGTAACACATGAGAGCGTAATGAAGGAATGAAGCACCCGAGAGATTACCCTCCAGTTAATATAGGAGTCTATTTTAGGCAAAAATGTAATAAGCAAAAGTAGTAGTAGTAATAATAATTGCCAAATGAAAATTTCTTCAATTTACTATAGAAAAATAAATGCAGGATTCCGCCCATATGTTTTAGTAATGGATCAAGATTGAGGCAATGTTGAGTGTATTTCTTTACTAAAATTTCTGATGAGAATTACATTATGTTGGGTTTTTTTTTAAATGATATGACATCTTGTTCATCGACATTTGCAAATTTTATATTTCTTCCCAAGCATTTTAAAATTTCAACTATCTAAAATGTCTCAAATTACCATTGGGTTTTTAGGAATTCCATCCCATTTGCCTTTTTTCTTATTTTATGGAATCGATGAATGCTTTGCCTCTCTCCCTCTCTTTGTTGGTGCCATATCTTGAACCCATGACCTAATGGTCTAAACCATAGGTTTCAATCATTTTGACAAGGTAGAGATTGGCAAATTGATGAATGCTTAGGAACAAAAGAACATTGAAGAATTCTACCATGCCTGAAAAATTTTAAATTTTACAGACATAAATTCTATAAATTCCAGGGGAAAAAAAAAAAAACAGACTCTTGATAATCTGTGAGAGCAGTGGTTTCCACGAGGACCCAAACTGTGAAACCATAGACCTAAAAAGGTGGGCCTTAGAAAGTACTATGAGACATGGCATAGGATTAAAGTTCGTGGCCCATTGTACGGCAATTTTTATTGTTGTATGATTGTGCATATATAACTCAAAACAAATCACATTTGAAATCAAAGCCATCCATTATTTGACCTGCTTTGAACTAACTGGTGTTGCATGATGGCTCCTTTTCATTTGTTTTTACTTATTATTTCTAAACTGGCTCGGGGAAAGCATGTTGTATTCTTAAGCTTATCCTCTAAGAATCCATTAATACCGGGAGAAATTGAAACTACCATAAGAAATAGAAATAGTGCATTATGAATGTGATAATTTCTCTATAATCTTTGAAATATATTTGAATTCTTAAAATTGTACAAAATTAAACTTTATTATAATTTTAAATATTTTTTTAATTAGTTTGACCGCTGTGATATTTTTGTTAATAATTCGAGAAAATCACCAAGTCCTAAAAAACTCCTACATTTAACTCCACTATCAATGGCCTATTAACAAGATCTGTGACAGTGTCATTGCTGATGGGTGAGAGCAGTGAGAAAGGATCAACAAGAGAAATGGACCTTTCTCTTTCTTTGTCTGGCGTGTTTGCCTTTCTCAATCAGTGGGTAATGGGTCATTATATGTACCCAAAAACAAGAAGGAGCTACATTTTTTCACTAAATATATACATTTGTGAAGTAGAGATACGGATATAAAGATCAAAGATTAGTTCCTGTCTTTCCTTTTTCAATAAATGGACGCAGATACATAGGATTATCCTATTTGCAACATGAGATTTCATAACTACTTTAGAGTCAAAAGTTGAGATGGGTGGGCTTGTAATCTGACCAGTTAATATCGATTGATCTTCCTTTCTGGTTTGAATGAGATCTTCCGGATGGGCCTTGTAAAATTCAAACCAAGAAGTCTCGATCGGTGGGACCGATCGAGTTCCCTCCGATGTTTAAGTTAGCCACCGAGATTGGAAATTCATGTAATGATAGTTTTTTTATATGGTTTTAGCATACCTTTTCCTTCATCTCTTTCCCCCTTCTATTTCCTTCTTTCCCAACTTCCTCATGTTCCTGACACATGTCCTTTCCCACCTTCCCCATTACAGCATGTGAGAGAGAAGATCATGGCCCCTTTTCGTGGGATGTTCCTTCCTCACCTCTGTTCTTGCCTCTCTCCCCTCTGCCAGCTGTCATGGCTTTGTTTGAACTAGTCTTGCAACAAACAAATCCTCCTTCTTAGGCTAATTTTGCGGGTTGGGTTCGTTTTGGCCCAAACCCACTTCCAAGTCATTCAAACTTTCCCCTCACAACTATCATATTTACTATGCTTACTAATGAAGACTACGCTTTTAGGTGATGTTATCCAATGTGGATGTTTTAGCCATGTCTTCCCTTACATCATGGACACCTGCTCACCTAAACAAATAATCATTGTAGTAAGAAGGGAATTTTGGCTACCAACCAGATGGCAACTTTTAAAGTTGTTGGGTGCGAGGCACGCCTCTATTTGTGCCATTTACTTGGGTTGGGCAGGAAGCTTGCTTCATTTGCTAGGAGTTGGCCCACATAAGGAGATTTTGATCATTATAACTGCCTGTTTTAGGGCTCCAATGTTCAATACTTTGCAAGGGGTTGATTGTGTGCACTCATTTCCACATGCATTTACATATGGTTACTTTTGTTGTGCCCATTTATGTATCTCATGTTTAAACGAGGTCCGAAAATAGTGTATAATCATATAGAACTTTTCATGTCAACACAAAAGACGTTTTAGATAAGTTTTTATGTTTTGCAACTCGTGTGGGCTACAGTTTTTTTAACCAGTCAAATTTTGTGTTATTTCATTAAACTCCAAATCTTTATTTTCATGTCTTAAACATTCATAGATTTTAGTAAATATAAAGATTTTACATATCTAATTTACGTCACTCAACTTTTATTCATGTGAAAGTGATGCTTTAAAACAAAAACAAACATGCTATCGATAAAATTCACGAATGTCAATTTTACATATGTAAATATCATTTTTGTATCCTATAAGTAAAGGTTAAACGACCCTAATTGCATTATTTTCTACTACCTAATTCTAACTTGAGCCAAGTAAAGAAACTCCACTTCCAAAGGAAAATGGATCGGATTAGGATCATCAATTTCCCCGCTTAGAAGTTAAGGGCCCTTTTGTTTCATGGAATTAAAATCCTAGGGATCGATCTCAGACATGTGTCTTCATCTCTACCTAAATCCTTCACCCTCGCCTCTTTGATATCCCCTATTTGACCCCATTTGAGAAGGAATTCCTATGTATTTACTTCCCATCCAAACAAAAGGGACCTAATATAATTCTTATTCGGTCATCCGAGAGGAAAATTTACCATCATTGGTCTTTGTTTATTATTGTTGGTCATGCAGCCTTGTCCATTATATATCTTCTGAATTCAAACCATTCACCTCCCCTGAACACCTCCACTTCATAAATATTCATTTACAATATCAGTATCATTAAAGAGACAATCTGATTGGACCTCCATGAGCCCACCTTTGTCGATACAAGTCGGCCAGGTCACATGCACATCAACTGGCCCAGTTTCTCTCAAACTAGAGTGATAACATGGTAATTCTAATAATTTATATACGCCCATTAGACATTGTATATGACTCCAATTGAAATTAATATGTTGTTAATTTTCTTCCAGTAGGACTGTAGGAGTTTCTTAATTCCTTTTTCCAACTTACCCTTCATTTTTCTCTTCATTTTCCCAAAAATCTATGAAATAAAATAAAGTATATATATTTTTTCTTTTAGAATCTAGCTATTATTTTGGTTGTTTTTATTAATAATTTGATTTTCTTGTGAGTTTAAATTTGATAATTTAATAACTTTTAATTTTCTTTGTTCACTAAATGTTTTTTTTTTAATGTCCAATATGACATTTTGTCCCTTGTTTTTTTTTTTTTTTTTAAAGTGAAAGTATGAAATAGACTATATTGGATTTCAATTATCTTTTTTTGTTTATTTAGCTATATATCATTGTCATAAATGGTCAGGCACCCACTCCAACCTTGTCTCACCTGTGTGAAAGAATTAGCAATTTAGGGGTCTTCATGGGTCGGTCTGGGCCACATTAAAGTCCAAGCCCGCGCCATTTTTATGGGGCCTTATTTCATGGCAGGAATCATTCCATGAGCCTGCAGATCATGCCCAACCCACCCCATATGCTAAAAATATACAAGATTTGTATTCAATATCTTAACTGGCTAGGACTAGCCTTTGAGAACTATTGACACAGGCCGAACCTATTCAATAATCAGGCCAGAAATTAGGACGTGTACAGATCATGGGCCTAAAAATAGACTCAAATCCGGCCATGTGAAGCTGGGCCTAGATGGGGTAGAGTTGGCCCAATACATGGGCCCCTTAGCTCAGGTGTACAATGGGTCCAACACTTGGGTTTGAGTTGGATGCTCCAGAGGCAAATTCGGGGACTGGATCTGAATCCCATCTTGTATCATACATATCCAAGGGATTCAAGCCTGAACCCATTGATATTTCTCTCAAACCAGAAAAAAAAAAAAAGGCCCCATTATGGGTCCACATTTACGGACCTGTACAAATGCAGTCCACGTACGTTCAGGTCCTTCACAAATCTGACCGATCTATATAACCTTGGATCTAGATCCAAATCCAGATGTGAATTTCAGAAAGACTTGGGTCTCGATATAGGTCCAACCAGTCCCAAAAATGCAACAACAACTTGGGAAAAAAAATAGTATATTGTTATTTAAAAAGTCATGTACGATCAGAAAAGGTAGTAGTCATTTACTTATAATTGTTTACATAATCATTAACTGGATATCTGGGTAACTCATGTATGAGCCCATGTTGGATTTGAATTAGGCCCAAGAAGTCCCATACCTGAATTTGAATTTGAAACCAATTATGTGGTTGGGCCTAAGTAGTCCAGTACCTGATTTTTTATTGCTGGATCCTTGGGTAAGTGGTTAATCACTCAGGGTTTATTAGCAACCCTAATGGCAGCACAATCATGTTGTGACTGTTTATCTGAAGATCATTCCATGCCAAAAGCACAAATAACTGATGGAGCTCGTAAATGGGTGTGGCAATTAGGGGTGTAAAAAAAAACCGGAAAACTGTCTAACCAAACCGAACCGCAGTTAATAACCGTATTTCACGGTTCGGTTACGGTTAAGGTTAATGAAATCTAAAAACCGCACGGTTCGGTTCGGTTACGGTTTGCCATAGTAATTTACGGTTATTAATCGGACCGAACTGTATGATACGGTTCGGTTAACCGCATGCGATTAACCGTACCATTTACAAATAAAAGAAAAAATAAGGAGCTGTAACCGTACGGTTAACCGGATAATAAAGATTATTAATCAATGAGATTTTTATTCAATTGCTCCTTATATGTCATTTTACCTTCAATCATTCACATTTATCCCCTTATGTGAGAAAGGCATTCCACGGTTATTAACCGTAACCGAACCGTTTAATACGGTTAACCGCGATTACGGTTCTCCACTGTTTTTGTGGATACGGTTACGGTTACGGTTTTAAAAGACAGAAAACCGCGGTTACGTTTCAGTTAACGGTTTTCCCAAATTGATCGGTTAATCGAACCGTTACACTCCTAGTGGTAATGGATTCAGACATGTTAGCCCTCGAAGGGAATAGGTATAAGCTCAAACCGAACCTAACCTACTTATTCATGGCATTGAACATGTCAAGCTGAATCCCAAAATCTCAAGGAGGGTTGGCTGTTCAGGTTAAAAAGTGGATTGCGTTCAGGTTGAATTAGCTGTTTGCGTCACATTTACCGAGTCAACCGGCACCTAACCTTTTTATTACTTGAGTTGGAAAATGTCAACTTGAACCTCAACAGGTGATTTTCGGGGTTTGGCTAACTCAACGCTGTGGGGGTAGCGAAGTAGGACACTCTGGGTAACATGTATGGGTTTAACCCTAGTCCGACTTGATCGGGCTAAGAATGTCAATTTGAACTCAACATGAATCATAAAAGTGTCAACCCGAGCTCTTACTTAATAGGTCAGTTTATGGTTAGGTTGCTGGGTCATCGGGCAATTACTTGACTTTACCAAAACGGAAATAGAACCAACCCTTTATTTAAATTGGGTCGGAGGTTGAGACCTAATTCAATATTAAAAAAAAAAGGTCAACCTGAACTCTGAATTAATAGGTTGAGATCGAGTGGGCTTTGTGGCTTGGGTGAGGAATTGCCAACCTAATTAGATGCAACCCTAACCACATTTAACCATTGGGCTCACAGTTTAGAAGCGCATTTGTGGACCAAATGGGCTCTTTATGGGAGACCCAATCAACTTCTGCTGCCCCCGTCCTTTATTCCAAGCAATCAAATCAAAGGAGACCAAAGGAACCGACATGGTTTCTGTTAAAGCTTATTTCCCTCATTGTAAAAGAAGCAAAGGCGTCGAGAGAATAAAGAAAAAAATTAAAAAAGAGTGAAAGAAGCATCTATGCCTCTTTTCAGAAGACTCAAAAGAGCTTGCTTGACTCTCTTCAACAGTTTCTGTTTTCGTGGTTCATGGCTAATGTCCCTAGGTTTCCAAGTTATGATGATGAGGTGGGACCTTGCTCTTTGTTGGATAAGAATAAGAATCTTCTCATGACTTATTTTTCTCTATTTGTTTGTAGAATGTTTTTTTTTTTTTTTTTTTCTGAACGGTAACTGAAACATTGTAAAAAAAGAAGGCAAACATAAAACCAATACACCAACAACAACAGGTATAAGAGCCTTATACCCAAAGAACAAAAAAAGACAATTACATGGTGTAAGCAATCAAGGGAATAACCCTTTTGATCACTTGTTTCACTAGAGAGTCTGCTATTGCATTTGCCGACCTTCTGACATGCCTAAACTCGACATAACCTTAAGTAGATAGGGACTTGATTTCCGTAAAGATGAAGTGAAACCTCCAAGGACCCTCATTTGACAACCCTATCTGTTTGTAGAATGTTGCCATGAAGCACAGCATGAAATATTTAAGAGTAGTACTTTGTTATGTGATAATTTTTCTTCTTCTTTCATTTTTATTCTCTCTTTTGGCGGAGGCTATATGTCTGTAGATGGGAAATGAATTGAGAAAGTGATCAAACGACCAAGCTCATTGGGTCATGATTGTTCATAGCCTTCCTGACTCATTAATCATGGCAAGGTGCAATACAAGCTGATCAGAATAGAACACTTGACTAAAAAAGGTTATCTAGTTTTTGCTAAAACTGAGTTATTAATTAGTAACTGGGGTGATCCAAAGGCGTGGACCCTAAGGTTACATTTGTGTAAGGTTGAGGATTAAATGAGGTTGAAAAAGATGCTATGATTTTCTGTATGCGTGAATTTCCTTTAGCTTAGTGTCGCATTTTTTTTTGTGTGTGTGAGAGAAAGATGAAGATTTTAAAATACTTTTTATGTATCTCATATGATTGTAATTAAGGCCTACGCAATTAGTTAGATGAGTATAAATTTTAGTTAAGTGTAATCCATATAGAGCCGAGAGAGAGATAATGAGTATGAAGATCGCTTGGATTGATCATAGGAGGTAGGAGCCGGTATATAGGGTGTTTGGCCCTCCATGAAATTTGTGATAATGCACAACAGCACAAGATAATCAATACTGCTAATTGTGAAAGGTTTAGCTCATATGGTCATCTTCCACTTTAATTCATGATTACAAGCAAAGTGGCAGAGGTATTGAGATGGTCGTGAGTTAATATTTGACATTATCAGCCCATCAAATGATTCTAACTCTTAATTTAAAGGTTTCAGACGTCATTGATTACGTATGCATAAGTGACCTTAAACATTACGAGCCTTAAAATCTATGATGCTCAGATACAGCACAGATGCTGCAGGGACACGCCATAGACACGGCAGGGACACGAATTTTATATATAAAAAGTAAAGTGTCGGATACGATACACCACGATACGTTGCCCATTTTGAAATATCTGTGCATCATAACTTAAAATTAAGAGCGGTTCTTTTACAACCCTAAAACATTGAGAGACCTTTACGCTCCCTAATTACTGTATTCTTGCATTTGATTCATAAATAAAATCATCTCATCTTACTCGGTGCCAACTATCATTGCAAACATGATGAGTGAACCACCAAATTGCAATCTGTTAAGCAAAGGTAAGACTAGTACTTAGAACTCACCCTCTACACGCTATGTAACCAATTCTCGCGTTCATCATCAATAGGCTTTGCTCGTCTCACGCCAATGCCAGGGCAAGTGTGACATATGGGGTAGTTAATTGTGAGGTGTACATCTCAGATACATAAACTCTTAGGCCTCCTTTAATCTCTCTTCTTACTCTCTACATGCTTTGCTTTATCCCTTTTTTTTCCCTCGACTTTTCTTAGTGTTTCCCTAGATAGAAAAAGGTCTGCTAGTTATTACTTGAAAGAAATCGCAACATTTTAAAAACCTTTGAATTTGAAAATTCAAATAGAGGGAAGCATCTTAGTATTCATAGGCGTATGAGAGAGAGAGAGAGAGAGAGAGAGAGAGAGAGAGAGAGAGAGAGAGAGAGAGAGAGAGAGAGAGTACAGATCTAAAACACAATTAGAAGGAAGTGAGAAAGGTAATTAAAAGATACAACCCATTTAAGACACTGAAATTAAAGATCACAAACCCATATGAATATGTTAATCATCTTATTCTCCATATCCATTAAAGTTGAAGAAGATGAAGAAGAACAGCAAGAAGAAGAGGAATGTGAAAGTTGAAGAAAAAGAAGAATGTGAAAGTTGATGAAGAAAAAGAACATGGAAGTTGTTAAAGTTGAGCATAAATTACTATAAGCCCCAATGCCAAACTAACCATTGTAACCATAAAATTTGCACCATTTCATGAAGCTTGTACCATTTCCAACCACTCTATTACACCCCCACCAACTTACAGGAAAAGAAAATTCAACCCACCCCTAACAGATTTTTACTCACCCCCACCAAAAACCAAACCAGACATGCAACAGTGTAGCAGCACTCCTCACATGCTTCTAGCCAGCATTTCTTGGTACCTCCTATAGGACTCTTGCTTCTCCAACCTGAATTTTTCATGGCAATTCGCTATGAACAAGTCCGCAAGTCGATCAATCTCATCAACGGCTAATTCTTCTGCTGAATTCCCTGCATGTTTCTCTTCTAGCCACCTTAGGTAGCTAGATAACTGTGGTTCGAAATCATCCTCTTCTCCAACACCTTCTTCCGAAGGAATGACAGAATTCCACGAGGAATCGTAGTATATGTGACTGCTCTCGAGCCCATCTTCTGCCGGCTCCGGCATCGGTATGACGTGAGAGGAACACCAATTGTAGTGAAATCTAATGGAACTACACAGCATGTTCTTCCTGTGCCTGTTCTTCTTGTTGTAGCTCTTTTTGTTCTTGTTGAGAAGGTCTTTGACCATGGACTTGGCTTTGGTGAGTGCTCGGATGATGGGCCACAGGTGTGGGAAGATGTGGGATTGGATTAGGGTTTTGATCTTCATGGAATTTGAGCTGGGGCATGGCATCTTCATTGTAGAAACCATCAAAGGGTTGAAGGGAATTTGGATGAAGTTGGAGAGAACATTCAAGGTAAGGAACAAGAGCATATGTTCTAACCTACCATGCAATATATAAAAGTTGTCATTTCAACAAACCATTGACTTTAACTTAAATAACAAGACTGCCCTTCAGCCAGTGTCAGTGGATGTCCAAATAGAAACTGAGGCCCGTTTGGCATTATTCCTAATCTGAAAATAGATTTATTCTGGACATGAGATGTTCTGAAATGTTTTCATTCTTAGAACGAAGCCGGTAAAACTTATTAACATTTTCTCATAATTTGTTCTAAAAGAATAAAATTTGAGAACGTGTTTGGCAACCTAAATTGTTCTAATGAGTTGTAATATCCAATGAACTTGATAATCTTCTCCGGCTATGAATGATATCACGGGGTCCAAATTCTTTTTATAATCGTACCATGCAGCGATTAACTCAGCCAAACCATTCCAACCTACAATAAGCGGACAATCACCTTGATCTGAACCATTAAATCAGTCTTCTTGGATGGGCCAGAACCACACACAAAATATTACTAATCTGATGTCCCAAAACATAACATCGGATTGTCAGAAAAGCAATTGTCAGATGTCAGCCAAAAAAAAAAGGTCATTAGTGGTCAGAAGTCAACAAGCAGACCATTAATCTAAGTTCCTAGTCTAGGTGGGACATGATAGATGTGTAAAGGTCCTGGCACAATTACAAATTGGGCTGAGTAAGGTCTGAGGACTCTGGAACTGGCTGTACTTTGAGAGGCAGTGGTAAGTATATATATATTTTTTAGGGGTTTACATTAGATAAGGTCCACATATGGTCCACCTGCAACCAACATTAATCAATGGGCGGTGGGTTAGAAAGGGCACCATGGATTGTAGGGCATGGCACATTTGAGTGACACCCTGATACACACATGAGAGATCCCTGTTCAAGGCCCCAGCTGACACTAGCATGTCATGGGGACAAGTGAAAGCGTGAAAAATGGTGTTCATAACTTGCTTTTCCTTTTGAAGACTCAAACTTGGCGCCATGTATAGATGTTGGATCCAGCAGTTTAACTGGGCAATTGGTTGGGTATGGTCCTGCCAGAATAACTATTGTAGGCAAACCATGCCAACCTGAAACATTTATTAATTGGGTTAGAAATGTCAAGTGAAAACTGGCCTAATAATTGAAAGGGTCGAATCCAAAATGGTGAATAACCCGTTTGACTTTGGTTCGGATGGATGGATCTAAGTACAACAAGACAGTTTGGTTTAGGTCAGTGAGCTAACTAGCACTTATGAATCCCACACAAGCACAACCCAATTAGTTATCTGTTGTAAAATGTCAGCTAACACACAACCTAGAAGTAAAAAGAGTCAACAAAAACATAAATGTCAAGTTGGTTTGCAGGTATCCAATAAAAATATAATTACAAGGTCCGAATCTGCTGGGGTTTATGGGCCAAGTCCGGAGTAATAACCTTCCATAAACACAAACTTTGGCCAGTTTAGCAGGCTCGTAGACTTCATCCAAGGCTTGGGGTTTGCACAACCCAGTAGCAGCTACAGAAGCTCTTTGAAATTTTGTTTTGGGTCACCTATGCACCAATTAATTAGGATCAGTGAAAATGGTAACTACATCTAGCCTTCAAGGAAGAACTATAGAGAAGATTGGTCTTTCTTTTGTGTTTTAACTCCTGACCCTAACAATTTTTGGGGGAATCTAGAAGCAAAGAAATAAAGCGAAGGGAGCAGCAGCAGTTGGTAAAACCTAAGCCTACTTTAAGTCTGTACTGCAGATATATCCAATCACATGGAAGATTGGAATACATCACTTTCTCGGCTCACTTACTTTCCAAAATTCTCTAGAATCGATGGCCATCAGCAAAGTTTAGTCCATGTGACTTTCTAAGTTTGAAAATATGTAGATTGTAGACTGACTTTTCTTTTGATTTCAAGTTTCAATCAGGAGATGAAATGAGGGGTGGGTGTGTTTAAGTTTTTTATTTTATTTGATAATTGTATCAATGTGTGTTATCCAATGTATTACTAATCATATTACTGAAATCATCATTAAAAATGGAGTCCCAGTACTTAATTTAACTTTGAAAGATTGCAAGTTTTTGTGAAATGAGAATTTCTGAAGCTCCCTTTGGTTTCTTGCTTTAATTAGAAAATCAAAAGAGGTACTGTGCAAGATCTCTTCTTTTTTGATGAAGTGCTATTAGATACTCCCATTATCTGCTAAGAATTAAGTGGCAAAAGCACTAAACAGCGAACAAAGTGACCTCCACTCTCTTTTCAGCAGAGAGGGAAGAAATCTAAGCAACAAACATGGTCTGATCCCTCTCTTTTATGTGGATAATCCCAAAAATTCTACACATGGATAAGGCTGTAAATGGAGCACCTGATTACTAAGCGGACCTGACCCGAGAATTAGGGTTTGAACCATTTTACCTTCCCCATTAATGGTCAGGTTAAGGTCCACATCTACTATGGACCATGATCAAATGCCCGGTTTACGCATACAATAATGAAATAGTATGTGCCTATTTGTGTCCGTAAATTTTGAAAAATATATTAATATATGTCAATATATTTAATAATAATCGGGTAAGCAATTTGGGTGCAGGTCCTTTTTATTTTTTTTTTATAAAGGAGAAGCTTCATTAAATGAAAAAAAAAAAAAAAAGAAGATATAACAAATGACAACTCTAGTTGGGTGCGGATATACAACTCTGAACCCACCTCAGAGCCATGCATATGGATGAGACATTTTCGAGGAGATCAAGATTCTTCTATATATTTTGCCCACACGTAAGGGCCCCACCAGGGGCTGAGAAGGCGGGGGATCAAAAGATCTAGATGAACCCTATTTCCATGTAAAATTTCAGACCAGATAAAAAATTAATCCCTTGATACAGGCTCACAAGTTAATGGTTTTATATATAAAATGAAAAAGACATTCAATCCAACAGATATCCAATCTTTGACATTTGAGGTGAGGAAGAGGGGGTGGTTATATGCCCTTACACACTGGTGATCGAGACCCAAAAAAATAATATATAGATTCCAAGAATCACTATGGCACAAATTTTGGAGTTATGTGACAGGATAAAAAAATCACATTGCGGATAAGGTTTGAGTAACAATCATCCTAGTTGTATTATGACAACTACCTATGTTAAGTGACCCAAAAAAAAAAAAAATTTCTACGATAAGTGACACTCTGGTTAAGATCAAAGTACAATAGGAGCTGGGATGGATGAGTTTGGTGGAGTTGGATTGACCCCACTGATAAACCCCAGAATAAGGTTCACTCATGTAATCCACTCAATCTGTAAAACTTCTCAGATTAGCTAAGTAATGCATCTCATAAATATTTATCAAGAGGAAAAGAAATCTTATGACTAACATAAAATCATAGCAATTCGTACAAAAGGGGAATAATCTAAAAAACAGTAATACACAGTGACATTCTTGTATCTATAATAATCTTGTCAAAAGTTGATCGGGTTCCTTTGAGACCTTTTACTTATTATATAGGTAACTTGAGGAAGTTTCTTGTGAATTTCAAGATTCCTTCGGATCAGACCTTCCCCTTCATTTCATAACTCACAGATCAATCACTAAAAGCTTTGCTTTTTTTGTAGGCAATGTACAGGAGATAGCTGTCTTATGCATATCAAGTGCCAAGGGAGAAAAGGTGAAATGTATCCTGATAACAGAATAAGATCTCATCTTTTTCTATAGCTGGAGTATGAGGGATCAGGCCCATCAGGGTCACATCTTTGTTTCTTCCATAGTTAAGGTGTGAGGTTATGGCCTTATGGGTTATATCTTTATTTAGTGTAGGAGAGCTGTTTTCCCTTCAAAACATGACATGGGGTACACATTACTAAACGAATGATTGAAGCCAAATAAGCTACTCATACTTCTGGTGCGCTTGGAAAGGCAGCCCAATGAAGAAATGGTATTGGTAGAGGCCTGTGTCAGCTTTGATGATTTCACTCTCACAATCATTTGCACATGGGAAGGGGAAGAACATTACACCAACCCACATTTGAGAATTAGTCAATATTTTTCAACATTTGATCAATCTAATCTAATGAAAGATTACTTGTATAAAAAATTATAAAAAAAATGAAAGATGGGGTTACTTGCAAATCATTCCTTCTTCCTCTTGCAGCATAAGGGGAATTGAGAAGCCTGACAGCTCAAAGAAATTGGATAAAAAAGGTGAAGCCAAGGACCCAAAAGCAGAAATCAAGCAACGTTGAAATAGTCTTGGTTAGAAAGAAATTTACCACTGATCTGAATTAAATTTATGCCTGGGTCCCATCTGATCATCTGTGGACCAATATTTTTTTACCATATGCTTTTACATTTATATGAAGCTCCGTCCAGAAATTTTGCTGATTTGTTATCGATCAGCACCAACGGGCCTAATTAGGTGGGCATGAGCCAGGCTTGATTGCCCCACAGCCCAACCCTGATTTCCTCATGGACGAGTAGCCCAAGCTCTAGTAGAGTGGGTGGATCCTGTGAGGCCAGTCAGCCCTTTTCCACCACCACTGTTGTGTGCCCAAGGGATGAGGCCGGTAGCCCGCAGGAAGTATAAATTCAACATGAAGGGCCCGTTTGGCATTGTTTATGTATTGTTTTTAATTTTGTGCTTAGATCAGATTGTGCCGAGCCTATGCTATGTAGAACTTATTTGACAATTATTATATATGAGAGTGACTGATTTCAATTGAAAAATCAGCCTCAATTGCTCAATAGATTTTGACATTTTTAATTGATTATGACTCTTCAATTCCTTTAATACCGCATCAATTGCTCATTAACCTACCATTCTCCTCTTACTCATCTCCTAGAAAAAGAGGGACAAATCTCCATGATGCCACGTCATTATGGCCCATTGCATTTCTGAATTAAATTATTCTTTTCTCCTTCTAAGAATGTCATTATTCATGTTAAAAATGGTAATGTTTCTTTAATATTACAAATGCCACTAGATTATCAATCTCTTCTTATTAAAAAAAAAAATAACGTCTCTTACGTTACCCATAAATCTCTACGCTTTATTTTTCTATCTTAATTTTCTAACACGTTTCACACATTTCCAGTTCAATAAGTTTTCCTCTTATTCTTCTTTTACCCTGACCTCTTGTATTATATTAAACTAGCTTGAGAGGCCCGTGCCCGACACAAGCTAAAAATGAAAAAAAAAATACTAAAATTCAATTTTTTGAAATATTTTAAGAAAAAATATTGATATAAATGAAACAGATATATTATCTAATGGTAGTAGTAAAAGATTTAAAATAGTTTAAATTGAATAATTAAGATTACAAATAAGTTATCGAGAGACCAATAAACCATATAAATAACAGTAAAAGAGAAAAAATATTATTAGGTACATCATCCACAAAATAAGCATGTCCCACCTCATGATCATAACCATAAAAAATTAGATGATCATAGCCGCCATCAAATACTCATGTAAATGTGTTTCCATTTTTATAATGTTTGTGTGATCTAAAAAATCAAAGGATCTGTTATACCCATGGAAAAAGGTTGGTGCTAAGCTCAGGAAGAAAACTAAAATTTCAATTTTAATTTATTTTTTGGTATATAAATGTGTGGAAAAGACATCTAAAATATATATAAATGGAGAAATATTTACTAAAATTACATAAATTACAGTATAAATTTAAAATTATAAAATATCACATATTTTAACTTTATACAATTTGTAGGTAAAACAAAAGGGCAAAAAAACCATTTTCCAGTTAACCATTGCCTTAAACAAAATAAGTAACCCAAAATCTACATTAGAGATCAACTACCTTGTTACTATAATTCACAATTTGAACATTTTGAAACTGATTTATTGAATATTCATAAAAGAAGACTCAAATTAATACACAATCATTCTTTTAATAAGAAACAAACGTAGCGATAAAATTATAAAATATTAACAACGCTAAGCAATTATTTTAATGAAATTACAAATATATTTTATATCCATAAATTAAGAAGTGGTCGTAATGTAATATACAATGTATCAATATTAATAATTTGTAACTCACTCTTTAGGTTAAAAACTTGTTGAACTTTTGAAGTTGAATTTCAAATCTTCTTAGACGCATAGAAACTTGAATGTAGAAAAATAAAATATATTAGTATTTAATTTTTGTATTCAAGCTTCCAAAAGTTTTATATGAGCAGACAATGTTTCCACCTTTTAGAATAGAGGAAAAACTTGAAAATTCAAGTATACTGCTGATCTATATAGTGGTAAGCCTACCATAAGATGACTTTTCGTCCCCTCATAATGGAAGAACTCTGCAAATGTATATGGCAGACAACTTTTCCTCCCTTTAGAGAGGAGGAAATATTGCAACATTAAGCATATTTCCCCCTTTAGAGAGAAGAAAATCTTGCAACATTAAGTAGAGTTATATGGAGGACAACTTTTCCTCCCTTTAGAGCGGAGGAAATCTTGCAAAATAAACCACATTGTAGAGTCATAAAATCTTGCATGATCAAGTATAATATAGAGTTATATGGTGGACAACTTCTCATAGGAACTAACTATATTTCATGGACATAACACAACTTAGAATAAAAATAGGCACTAAATAATACTTAATGGCCAATATATCATATTATGGATAATTAATAGATTATACTTCTTCATTTTATTTTGTGTGCCTATTTTTAGAAATAATAACCACGAAACCATGATAGTTGATTGGATTGTAAGAGATATAAGGATGAAAATCTAATATAAAGGCCCTATAAAAATAATTAAAATTTAAAAATATATTAAATTAATATAATACTTTAAACTGGAGAAAAGAATACACCATTATTATTTTTAAGAGGATTTGACTCGAAAAATCCCAAAATTCAGCCATTTATCGGGAAAGGGCATCGCAAATTGTGTAGCACTAACAAGGTCCTCTGGCCAGTTTTATATATATATATATATATATTTTCTGAGCAACGATAGGGTTACCATCGGCGACACATCGCTCGTCAGAACATCTCCTCATGTCTTCTTCTTCCTCTCCTCCTCCTATTTCTCCATCTTGTCGACAAGGAAGACTCCCACCTGACCCGCATCCAGTCGAATGGTGGAAATGCAGTCTACTGGGAGACCACCATCTGAAAGTCTTTGCGGGTCTCCCATTAGACAGCATCCCCACCATTCGACTAGATGCGGGTTAGGTGGGAGTCTTCCATGTGGACAAGATGGAGAAATAGGAGGAGGAGAGAAAGAAGAATACAAATTGGCGAAAGGACCTCGCTAGTGCTACATAATTTGCGAGGACCTTTTGCGATAAATGGCTGAATTTTGAGATTTTTAGAGTAAAATTCTTTATTTTTAAAGAACTTTATAAGAAGATAAGATGAGATTAATGGAGATTAAAAAATCATGGTAAAAACACACCAACGTGCCCTTGGATAGGCCTTTACACATAGACCCTCGGGCCCTCTTTGGAAACTATAGGCCTGTCGGTTTAGGCATAGAGAGAATAATAAGTAGAGAGTCCTATTATTATATGAAACTACATGCTCATCCATTTATTTAATTACTTTGAGGTCCACTTTAGCCCATTAGAGCAAATAAGATTTTTACATTAAAATTCATTAAAAAATCTCAAAGTGTTGTTGCAGATGAACCGGCCTCCTTGGGCAATGGAGATGAAAAACTCCCAAAATCTCACTTGTTGAAGTTTCTGAACAGGTACTCTACCCAACTCCACTCCACTCCACATAAATGGGCTGGGAAGGGTTAGACAAATAGAAGATGAATGATCTATTTAATTAATTTATACTTAGGATTGCTCAAAAATATGTATATTTACAATAAATAAGGAATTAATGAATGAGAATAGTAAAAGGGAAACTAATAGAAACTTATGACTTGATTTTATTATTGTGAAAGCGTTTACGCACGTGTGTTTGTGTGTTTTTTTTTTTTCTCTCCAAGTATATTAGAAGATAAATACTTAATTTATCTCCTCCACATATAATCACCGAGTGAACGGAATTTGATGCTATGGGGAACTGCAAAGAAACCTTTTAGATCTTAGTTGAACTTTCTGAACCCAACACTGGCTAAAGGGATTTTTGATTGGAAGTCCTCACCACATGTTATTAGGCCCAGTTACCCAGAGACCTGACCCATCATTCATTTTTCTAAGATATAGTTGAGTTGGGTTGTTTTATCTTTATCTTTTTATCATTTCAATTGAAGTTGAATTCACTAATATAAAACACATAAATAAATTACGCTGTTATACACAATCAATATGATATTATTTATCTCGTACTAATTTAAAATTTTCCAAGCCCATACAATTGACAACCATTTATTTTAAACTATTTAGATTTTTAATAAGTTGGCCCATTATTAGATTCGCAACGAGTCGTGGGTCTGGCCCTGGTTGATAAACATGCTACCAATGGTATAAATCCCTTCCATAAGGGTAACACTAATAAAGGTGACAAAATTGAATTCCACCTGCTGATCTGACCTGTATCCAACCCGTATAACTCAACCCATAATAAATGCGGGCTAGTCGAGGGTCATAAAACCAAACCCACATTAAATAGGTTGAGTTTGGGTTAACGTATATAGCCCTCATGATCAATTTAAATGGAATGGGTTAGGGTCGATCTCCACAGCTGAGTCCATTTAAACGGTTTGGTGATTTAAAATTTTAGAACTTTGAATACTTCATATTGTATGGGATGGGTTGAGCCTCTGTTGGACTTGTTTTGGGCCTGCAGCTAGGAATGGCAAATAGGTTTAAATGGGTCGGGTCTATAGCTGGGGTTCATTAGTTCATAGAACCCTGGCCACATCCCACCCATTTTTATAATAGGTCAAATATCCTACGCCCTCACTTGGTGCTAATTAATCCAACATGACTTGCATTGACTCGCAACTTATACAGGTCAACCCAACCTAGCCCGCATAATTCGCAAAATGGGTTGGTCAGCCCAATTAAACAACCTGAGATGACTCGACTTGTAAAGCACACCTACAATTCAAGAACTACTGAGGTCAATTACCCACTTTTGTGTTGGTAAGAAGTAGGACCAAGGCCATTAACATTTTTATAGTCCATGCATTGAACCAATCCATCAAATATCTGCCCCATTTGTAAAAGCTTAGTCCAAGCTCAACTTCATTTTAGGAAAATGAGTCAAGTAAGGTAACGCATGGTCAGTGGGTTAACCCCAACTCAAATTGTTTTTATATGGGTTTAGGAAAACCCAACCAGTAACCGACCAGTAGTTTTTGCGGGTCAAATACTAGTCAGGTTAAGGTCAGTTTAGCTAGTCGGGTTATATGTCTTACCGCCGCTACCTTCAACCAAAACTCAAATAAAGACTTACTTTTTAAAATGGACTAGTCTTGACCCAACCCCATACAGATTGAATTTGGGTGAAATTTAGTCTATCCACATTGGATCCGGGTCATATGAGTCAAGTGAGGTTGACTTGCATCAAGTGCCGGTTAGTGTGATTTAGGCATTTAGCCCATTTTAAGAACGGACAAGATGCGGATCGGTGTTATACCCTTTTTTGCCAACCCAATCCATTTTTATCTAACCCAACTCGTTTGCCCAATCGAGAAAACCGCAATGAAATGACGCACCCCATTCCAATAATGCAATCCCGACCTTGCACGATACAAAATATTTGCTACTACAGGAAGTGCCCTTCGCTAAGAATGGTTGGCATCATTTGTCTTATTGAGGGTCCAGAATAATCTCTAATGGTCAAGAGGTAGTTGGGTGGGTCAAGAGGTAGTTGGGTGGTAGGGAGTTTCGAACCTCAATCTCTCAATATGTAAATCATCGTACTACGCCAATTTAACTACCCCTAAGTAATATTTATTTTAGCAGAGATGAATTATAGCTCACATTCCTACTTAATCAACGAAATTTTGGACCTTCTAAATCCCCAATCTAATCTAATCCGACAATCTAATCTAATCCGAAGTTCTGCTTGGCATTCATTAATCTCGAAGGACCGTCGGCTTGAGGTCTCTGTGCCAAAGAGATCAATCAGATGGGATGCTCTGATCCTCATCTCTCCACCGTTCGATCCACAGCTGTGGAGCTCGACGTCAGCGCGTTCGTCTGCACTTTGACGCTTTTGGTCTGGTCTGGTCTGGTTCCCAATCACAGCGCCGCCACTGCTAGTAAAGTAAAAGTAGGAGCGGGGGGTATGAGCGGGGGAGGGGTCGCTCTCATCCTACCATAACTCCATCTTATCTCTCTCATCCGATAGCTGCACAAATCCAATGGCAGATATAGTTGCAGAGAAATCCCTGGAGCTTCCATGGCGACGCCTGGACGGAAAGGTCGTGATGGTGACCGGCGCCTCTTCCGGTATCGGCCGCGATATCTGCTTGGCCCTCGCCAGGGCCGGCTGCAACATCGTCGCCGCCGCTCGAAGGATCGACCGCTTACACTCTCTCTGCGAAGAGATAAATCGGATGGGATCTTCTTCGGATCCTCAGCTCACCACCGTCCGATCCGTGTCCGTGGAGCTCGACGTCAGCGCCCAGGGCTCTCTCATCCAAGCGTCCGTGCAGCAGGCTTGGGACGCGTTCGGTCGGATCGATGCCTTGGTTAACTGCGCCGGAATTAGAGGTTCGTGGGTTTTTCTCATTTCCTTCTCTTTGTTTTATGTCTGGTAGATTACTAGAGTACAATGATGTAAGATTTTCTTTTTCTTTTTGAAGAGGCTCATCTATGGTGAATTCAATTTCCTCACTCATATCCACTCATCGCAAACAAATTTGTACTGGTTCTATACAACTATTTTTTTTTTGTTCATTAGATTTCATCCCCACCACCATCATTAAAATCTTATCTTATCTATCTGGGGTTGTTGTTGAAAATAGGATTTAGTCCTACTAAGTTAGCACTCTATAAAGTGATCACGATTTTGGGGTCTTAAACTATGATTTGATCTCAAACTATGATGTGATCTCATTAAACCCACTCCTTGTTAATATATATTTATATATATATATATATATATGAGGAACATTCATTTGCATCCATCCCTCACCACACTTATATTGCTTTCTCAGTTTGCACATGAACATTCTTTTTATGCATAAGACCATATATGGTTTTTCCTCTTTTGCACATGAAAATTTCCAATTATATAAGTGTCCATTACTCTATGGTGAGGGATGTATGCACATGAATATTTACATATATATATACACTAATTCCGCAGGTGGGTCCCACTTGGGATGGGCGTTCTAGTTCGTTGTACGGTAGTAAGTTTGTAGTGCAGTGAAGTCGTGAAATTGGGAATTGAGTGTTTAAGGGGCTTAAAATGTGAAATCCCTTTTTTTTTTTTTTTTGCTTACACTGGTTGGTTGGTTGGCTTGGGATTATTATATGTGTTGTTTAAATCTATAAATGCTTGCTTGTATGAGCTATGGGCCTGTGTGAATAGAAATGTAAATAATCTAATCATTCTATGAATTTAATTTTATCGTTCCCATTAAGGGATTGTGTTATCTCAAAACCTGTGGTTCACTAGATTGCTTAAACAAGCTATTTACTAATTACTACTCACTTGAACTTTAGAGATTCAAAAAGTCTATTTGGACAAACTCTATGGACAGAATTTTGGACAAACTGTCCACATGGCGTAACGTGATTGGGTTTTCTCAAAAGTTAAAATGCATTGTCCCAATCACATTGTGCCACGTGGACGGTTTGTCCCAAATTCTGTCCATGAATTTGTCCATATAGACAAATGGTTAGAGATTTATCATGCACGTCGTCCTTTTTCTTGAGAATACATTTTTTTATTGGTAATGTAAATTTCATTAAAAGCAAAGATGGTTCACAAACCTGTACCACTTAAGAGTACACTGTAATCAGTGTGATACATGCATCTCCATATTTTTAAGAAATACAGCATCATCATTTTTTTTTCCTTCTTTCTATTGAAAAAATCAGAGTTTTGTGACTGGAACTTCACCACCCCTTGTGCATGTTGTTTCCTCCATATCTCACCAATCCTCAGTAAGTGGCAGCTACTCAGGTCGGCCACACTCAGATTGGAGTCTGTATATATGGATGTTTGAGTTGGAGAAGAAGAGAAAGGGTGGTTTGCCACGTTTGCCTAATGTTTCTTGTATCAAATTATTGATTTTACTGCCTCCATCTTTGATGGGTTTTTTAAGTGTATACATGCGTGTCATCATGATTCAACTCTTTGAAGTGCCAGTTCATGCTGAAAAGTGGGTGTGCGTGGTTCTTGTTTTGCAAAATAGAAAAGATCTTGGGACTTTTTAGCTGTGGAACACCATGTGGATCCCACATATGATCACAACTCTCTCTGCTGCAGTATTTTGGCATTCCGTAAATTGACGCTCATTCAAATATCAGTCAATGTTGGATTTTAAACACCCATCTGTCCATACGTTTTCATCGACATTCTGAGGGCCTTAAAATCTATGTACTTATAATGATTTAATTGAGCTGACCTTTTGGCTGACTCCAATCCGTGTATATGCTTTCTTATCCCCCTATATGTGGACTGGTCTGGGGAGAGGTTTTAAATATATAAACACACACAAACTCTTGGTTTAGTGTGCTGGTGCAATATATCGCTATGGGTCCCACTCTGGTTTGGTGGTTTGTTTTTTATGATGAGGTGGGGTGTGTGTGTATTGGGGAAAGCTCTATAGGGAATGACTAAAAATCAGCTTGATTGGCAATCATATAGTGTAGACATTAAGGTCCAAAGGTCAAGAGTGAAAAAGAGATTAAACTTTAAAAAATGTAAACTCCAACAGTTGGATATAGTCTACATGATTGTTAGGTTGGTTCTGGTGCCAATTCATTGGGGGAATTGAGGCCTAGGACTGCGGAGGGTGATGGGATCATAGCTGGGCTGCACATTTCTTGTAGACTGCTGGTCACTTAGCTCACCTTATCATTGCCCAATGCCCCAGCCCACACTGAATTAGCACCGAGCCAAGTTTGACTTCATTCAAGTTGTGTAGGTTCTTCAATTGGTAATGCAAATTTTGGCACCCATCCCTGTTGTGTGATGGCTAAGATTTGGACAGCTGTAGAGCTGCCAAAACAGTACCTCTTTGCTCGTATGATTGCAATTTCAATCTACTAAGGTCACAGTTTTCCTCTTTTCCGTGGAACCCTTCCCCCGGGGAAAAAGGAAAAAAGAAAAAAGAAAAAAGAAAAAAAGGAGAACCATAACAATCAAAAGGCTTCTCCATAGAATCATGAAAAATTTTCTCTTTTCGTTACGGAAAACTGTCTGCACTAAACAATGGAAAAGCGAATCTGTGGAAAATTCCAACATTTTTTTTTCCTCCTCCATGTCCACAAAAATGTGTTAAACAAATGTGCTCTAAATGAATACTGGGAAACTGAAGCTTTGCTGATTTTGTGCAAATAGTTCGCTAATGCCAGCTATTTCCTTGCACTATAGCTAGTAACTTATCTGATCCAATTTGTAGGATATGCTTCTGACTCCTATGATATGTGTCTTAGGTGCTGTGTATGGCGCATTAGATTGGCCTGAGGAGGAATGGAACAAATTAATTGCAACGAATTTAACGGGATCATTTTTGGTATCCAAGCATGTCTGTACTCTCATGCGCGATGCAAATGTGAAAGGATCAGTAATCAACATTTCATCTATTACGGGTCTTAATCGTGGACAGTTACCTGGAGCACTCGCCTATTCTGTATCCAAGGCTGCTGTGAACACCATGACGAAGGTAAATGTTATTCAATTTCAACCACCCAAGTTTTCCCATGTGATAATAGTTTTCTTTGTTGCACATTTTTTTACTAGAGTGGAAAATAACTAATGAAAAGAAATCATTGTTTACTGTCATGTATTAATCAAGTCTAGCCACTATTAATTTTTGCAAAGGAGTGCAGCAAAAATACAAGGGTTGCAATTGCTAGGAGTAGATGCACTGACATGATAAATCAAGTGCACCAGACATCTCTTAGCAAAGGTGGAGGATTTGAATTAAATAAAAGAGAGAAGCTGGCTTTCGTTATAAATGGCATTTTAAAAAACACAGAATATCTGGTCCTACATATCCTCTTACGATTTTTCCTTTTTTTTTAATAGCAGGGCCCCACATGCACTTTTTATGAAAACACAAGTATTTTTTTTTTATTTTATGAAAACCCACATACTTCCTTCGAAAACCTAGTTGTCATGCCCTCTTACATAATTATCACTCTCCTTTATTTTCAGAGGCCTCCTTTTCCCGAATCTGAAATCCTTTGGAAACTATCATTTTCAATGCAGTAAACCTCTACCATTCTCCAAGAAATCCTCTTCTCTCTCCTATTAATTTATGAAATAGTAAGCCTTATCCTTTTGAAATAGAGCTGATTCAAATAGGACTGTTTCAATTAGACCATTTAACAAATAGATTGTTTGGTGTGTATTTTCAATTAGAAGAAGCAAACTTGTTATATTATGAAAGTTATATGGGCCAAACTATCATTTAGTAAAAGTAATACAAGCAAATTTGTCATAAAGTAAAAATAATATAAGAAAACTTGTCACACTATAAAAGTTGTATGGCAAACTTGTCAAAAGAAAAGGCAAAAAGTGTCTCATTGCTTTAGACATTCATATTTATTTGAAGGGAAGTGCTCCTATGAGAGACACTCTCACCAACTTTATAAGAGATGGGTGGGGGCCCTCACTTCCATATCCACTCTCACCAACTTAAATGCAAGGACCCCCAACTTAAATGTGAGGGCCCCCACTCATCTCTCATAAAGTTGGTGAGAGTGTCTCTCATAGGAGCACTTCCCTTATTTGAAAAAGTTGCCTTTTGGTTGTGTTTTTTAAAAAGAGGTAAAATGTGCTAAAGCTAATTGAATCAAACATCCATAGAAACTTCGCCTAAGAGTCTAAAGCACCCAAGCAACTATTTGAATTAGTTTAAAGTCAAATAGATAGAAAAAGTAGACTTGCTGAACGGCACAAATAAATGTGGGAGGATGATTTGTTTCTTTGTTGTATGTTTTTAATTTTTAATTTTTATGTGTGGATATTTGTTAGAAGCCCATTGATTAATTTTTGTTTTAGTTTTTTTTAAGCCCGTGAATGAGTGAATGTAGTCGAGGATGGTGGATGGGTTTTTTTTTTTCCTTGATTTTCTTTTAATTGGTAATGGACTTGAAACTACATCGAGGATGGTGGATGGGTTTTTTTTTTTCCTTGATTTTCTTTTAATTGGTAATGGACTTGAAACTACATCCTTGTGGTTGGGACTAATGAGCACCTACCAACTGTACTGCAGGCTTGCATGATGGACAGGAAAATCGCCATGTATATGAGCTGGCTAGTTAAATTTTGCTACTAATTGTTGTCATACCATATAACAGAATTTGCATCTTGTAAGCTCATCACTCTGAGAAAAAGGAGAGGGATTGCTCCTGAATAAGTGGGCATGTATACGCATAATTATTTTTGAAAAGCTCCTCATTTAAAGAGGATGGTGCTCATGAAGTCCTGTCAGATGGATATAATCCTAATTTGATTCCAGTAAGAGTAACACTTATCCTTGGATTGAGGCACAAATAATTTTAACAATCAAATCTGTTGTACTATCAAATTAATGACTATCCTAGTTTTTAAAATCCTATGATTCATAATTCAGAATATAATCTTACAATTCATATTGACTCCTAGAGAAAGGGGTAGTATTTATACAGCGAATTTCATTTACGGGCAATTATTTGAATTCAAGTGCGAATCCTACAACTCAGGCTATCTGTCTAGGCAGTGGCCGGCAAATAGCAACAGCTGAATGATTACTTCTAGTCATTTTTTTGAATTTTATGTTTTTCATTTTTCAGTGTTTATATTTTTGAGATGTTATCTACTAATTGTTGTCATACCATATAAAAAAGGAATATGCATTTGACTGGAGCGCTTGACTGTAGCAATGGGTTCAATCCTACAATTTTTTTCTTTTTATTTTCACTAATTAAATATTTAAAATCAGGCTTCCAAATCACATAAAATTGATTATTTATGGTTTTTTAAATTTAAAGAGAACGAAATGAAAAAGAAACAAAAACAACTGGTTTATTTTCCTAGTAATGATATATTAAACATATTCAACTATTCATTCATATTATATATGATATATTTGTACATGTCAATGATGTTCCTCATATAATTGTATTCCAGTCTCATTTGTCATTGTTATGAATGCAGTATGAAAGGTACAATTTTTTATTTTATAATTTTCAGTATGTTTTTCATGTTTCACAACAATTTTTGAAAAATCTTATGATTCATGATACAATTCGACCTCTCGAACGATTTGCGATATGATTTTGATTTTCGGAACAAGGAACTGGCTATCATCATTCGATTCCACTGAGTATTGGTCTATTCCTAATTCACAATCAACCAATTTGGCTTTCTCACTAGCCGACCTCTCCTGGCACCCATCTGGATGCATGTGAATCATCGAGGTGGTGGTGGGCCAGGGAACGATGAGGAGGAAATGGGCAAAAAAAATCAGAGCTGCTGGATGCTAATAGATGTAGATTTAATGGTGTAAAGGTTTATTGTTTTGCTTGTGAATAATTTTATTAAATCCAGTGGAGAATATCTTTCAAAAATCAGCTTATCATGTTTGCTTTTATTTATTTATTTTGATTTTATGCATTTGATGTTTCCATTCCTCACTGTTATGCCTACATGTGGATTCTTTCATCCTGTACAATTTAGTATTTGCTCTTATGCTGAAGAAATGGTGTTTAAGATTTATGCTTTATAGTTGCTGGGAGCTGCCTTTCTACAAGAATGCCTCACCTCTGGTATCTATGTAGTGGTTCTCTGCTTGCTTACGCGGTAATGCTTGCTTATGCTGAGTTTGAAACTTCGTGTTGCCTCTCTGGGTTTTGGATGTTTCTTCTGTTCATTTTTGCTGTTTTGGAAGGTGGATTAAATAAACTTAAACTTAATGTGTTTTGAACTAACAGGTCATGGCCATGGAGTTAGGGGCGTATAAGATCAGAGTTAATTCAATTTCACCAGGAATCTTCAAATCTGAGATTACAGAGGGTCTTATGCAGAAAACATGGCTGAACAATGTTGCATTGAGAACTGTCCCTTTAAGAACCTATGGCACATCAGATCCTGCACTGACGTCACTAGTTCAGTATCTAATTCATGACTTATCGGAATATGTGTCAGGCAATGTGTTCATCGTGGATGCAGGCGCCACTCTACCTGGAATCCCTATTTTCTCCTCTCTTTGATCTGTCTATGTTTTTTCCTCTCTTTGTTCTGTCCATGTTTTTCCATACATAAATAAGCAGGGCTGTTCCTAATTGTTACAGTTGAACCTCACAGTTTGTCTTCAATAAAATTGTAGCAAGTGCTTTATCTATGTAAGCTCATGTATTCAGAAATCAGAACAACTATCTAGTTTTACAAATTGATGAAACAGCTTTATCGGCAGAATTAGATCTTTGATCATTGTATCTACTGAGGCCAGTCAGCCCATTTTCACCAACACTGTTGTGCGCCCAAGCGATGAGGCAGGTAGCCCACAGGAAGTACAAACTCAACATGAAGGGCCCATTCAGCATTGTTCTAGTGTTATTTTCAATTTTGTGCTTAGATCAGGTACTGCCGAAACTATGCTATGCAGAACTTATTTGACAATATTATATTAAACTAGTTTGAGAGGCCCGTGTGAAAAAAATACTAAAATGAAATACTTTAAGAAAAAATTAGATATAAACTAAACAAATATATTATCTAGTGGTCATAGTAAAAGATTTTTAAAATAGTTTAAATTGAGTAATTAAGATTACAAATAAGTTATCAAGAGACCAATAAATCATATAAATAATAGTAAAAGAGAAAAATATTGTTAGGTACCTCATCCACAAAATAAGCGTGTCCCAGCTCATGATCATATCCATTAAAAATTAGATGATTTTAGCCATCAAATACTCATGTAAATATGTTTTCATTTTTATAATGTTTGTATGATCTAAAAAAATCAAAGGCTCTGTTATACGGTTATACCCATGGAAAAAGGTTGGTGCTAAGCTCAAGATAAAAAAAACTATATTTTCAATTTTAATTTATTTTTTGATGTATAAATGTGAAGAAAAAACATCTAAAATAAATATATATATATAAAAGGAGAAATATTAACTAAAATTACATAAATTACAGTATAAATTTGAGCTTATAAAATCTCACTTATTTTAACTTTATACAATTTGTAGGTAAAACAGAAGGCAAAAAGACCATTTTCCAATTAACCATTGCCTTAAACAAAATAAGTAACTCAAAATCTACATTAGAGATCGACTACCTTGTTACTATCATTCACAATTTGAACATTTTGAAATTGATTTATTAAATATCCGTAAATGAAGACTCAGATTAATACACAATTATTCTTTTAATAAGAAACAAATGTAGTGATACAATCACAAAATATTAACAACCCTAAGCAATTATTTTAATGAAATTACAAATATATTTAATATCTATAAATTTAGAAGTGGCCCTAATGTAATATACAATGTATCAATATTAATAATTTGTAACTCACTCTTCAGGTTAATAACTTGTTGAACTTTTGAAGTTGAATTTCAAATCTTCTTAGACGCATGAAAACTTGAATGTAGGAAAACAAATATATATTAGTGTTTAATTTTTGTATTCAAGCTTCCCCAAGTTTTATATGAGCAAACAATGTTTCATCCATTTAGAATAGAGGAAAAACTTGAAAACTCAAGTAAACCGCTGATCTAGATGGTGGTAAGCTTACCAAAAGAGGACTTTTCGTCTCCTTAAAATGGTAGAATTCTTGCAAAATCTACAAATGTATATGGCATACAACTTTTCCTCTCTTTAGAGAGGAGAAAATCTTAAAACAATAAGTAGAGTTATATGGAGGACAACTCTTTTTTTTTCCCTTTAGAGCGGAGGAAATCTTACAAAATAAAACATAATGTAGAGTTATAAAATCTTGCAAGATCAAGTATAATATAGAGTTATATGGTGGACAACTTTTCATGGCACCGGCTATATTTCATGGACATAACATAAATTAGAATAAAAATAGGCACTAAATAATACTTAATGGCCAATATATTATATTATGGATAATTAATAGATCATATGGCCAATATATTATATTATGGATAATTAATAGATCATACTTCTTCATTTTATTTGGTGTGCCTATTTTCAAAAATAATAACCACTAAACCATGATAATTGATTGGATTGTGGGAGATATGAGGATAAGAATCTAATAAGAAAGCCCTATAAAAAAATAATTAAATTTAAAAATATATTAAATTAATATAATACTTTAAATTTGAGAAAAGAATACACCATTGTTTTTTTTTTTTTTTTTAATTTATAAGAAGATAAGATGAGAATGGAGATTAAAAATTTATGGTAAAAATACACCAACGTGCCCTTCGACAGGCCTTTACACATAAACCCTCAGGCCCTCTTTGGAAACTATAGGCCTGTCCATTTAGGCATATAGAGAGAATAACAAGTAGAGAGTCCTATTTTTATATGAAACTACATGCTCATCCATTTACTTAATTACTTTGAGGTCCGCTTTAGCCCATTAGAGCAAATAAGATTTTTACATTAAAATTCATTACAAAAAAATCTCAAAATGTTGTTCCAGATGAAACGGCCTCCTTGGGCACAACGGAGATGAAAAACTCACAAAATCTCACCTCTCGAAGTTTCTGAACAGGTACTCTACCCCACTCCACCCACATAAATGGGCTGGGCAGAGTTAGACAAATAGAAGATGAAAGATATAATTAACTTACACTTAGGATTGCTCATTAAAGTATGTACATTTACAATATAACTGAGAATTATTGGCAATGTTTATGTGAAGTCGATGGCACTGATCTGGAAGTTTATCATTTTATAAGAAAAAGGACCACATCCAATCCCTCCAATCATTGAAGTCTGTGTCTCTGATATTCACATCAGTGCCTGTAAGACCCTGCCCCTAGTTAATCAAGATTAATTCTAATTAATCGAAATCAATGCTAATTAATTAGGATTTATGCTAATTAAGCACGGATAATTGGGTCAATGAAGTTTAATGACCAAAGAAAGACAAATTAGTCTCAAGTGATGCATTAAGCATAATGGAATGAATTTGAATGGATTTGAGTTGGTTAAAATGAATTTGGACTTAGATAAAGTAGGCTAAGGACTTTCTCGTAAATACGAGTTTTCGCGTATTTCGTCGAATACGGAAATTCTTGATACCAACGTGTGTATCTTGAATAGTGCTTTAACTTTCGTAATAGACGCGATCCCATTTGACCTCAAATGGGCCAAGTGAGGGTCCATTTGACTCAAAATGAAATAAGGATAAACAAAAGGGGGTTTTAGTGTGAGAGCACCCTTATATTAGAGTGAAATGTAGAGAGGAGTTCATTTCATAACCCTAGGCTCATCTCCACCTCTTTCTTTCCCTTTCCTTTCTCCATCATCAAGAGAGAGTTTAAGAGTGATTCAAGAAGGGTTTTGGAGAGTACAACTCCACCTTCATCTTCTTCCCCAAGTTGCTTCCTCCATTGTTGAGGTGAAGAGCTTGAGAAAGTCTCAAAATCCATTCCTTTGAACCTCAAGTAAGTAGATAAGTGTTTTAGTGTAACTTTCAAGTTCCATTGGTTGGTTAGCAATGGTTTCTAGCACAAATGGCTCAATGGTTGGGTATTTTCATGTTTTCATGGAGTTAGGGCTTCATTTGGGGGTTTTCATCTTCAAAGCAAGCTAAACAAAGAGGACCTTGAGCTAACTAACATTTAAGAGGCAAGTATAAGCATTTGATTGTAGTTATTGTTAATCAATGTAGAAATACTTATAGTTTCCATGGATTTAGATTTTTATACATTGTTATTGAGCTTTGAGTTGTTTATGGAATGAATGAAATGATTAATAGATGATTAAATGTGTGTTTTTATTGATGGATTGTGGATGAGGAGGGGAATAGGAGATTCCCAATTGGTTGTGAGCTTTGAATGTATTAGAAGGAGAGAAGGAAGAAGAAGAATCAGATTTCGGACTGATTTTTGGAAGGGTTTCGTCCCAGGTCCGATCGATCGGACCAGCAGGCCGATCGATCAGACAAGTCATTAACTGGACATGTTTTTAGTCCGATCAATCGGACCTGCAGGCCGATCGATCGGACAAGTCGTTAACTGGATGTGGTTTCAGTCCGATCGATCGGAGGGCTCATTTTGAGTCCGGTTGAGATCGGCGATTAATTGTGCCGGTACCTTACCTATGATTTAGAATGGACTATAAGTTTTGGATTTTTACGAAAGTTTGTAGCACTCCTTGTGAGTATAATGCTCCCTAAATTAGTTCGAAGACTAATCGTGGAGTAAAGTGAAATGATTGAGAATTAAGGATAATGAAGGAAGGACTTCATGGTTAATAAGTTGTGGTCTAAAATCCATGGATGTTAACCACAGGGACTATAATGCACACACTAAATATAAAGGTGATGCTCATCAAGAATAACACGTGCATTTAATACCGTTGGCTATATCTATATGGTGGTTTAGACTTAAGAAAGAATTAATTAGAATCATAATTGTCCAGCAATTCCTATTGTAACAATGTATCCCAATCTAATGTGATTGGTATTATTATCCTTCTCTTCTCTTACTATGAAGAGAATCATTGAATTGAATTGAATCGAATCTAAGATTGGATTGTTCACTGAGAAATGTTGACCTTGGAGTCTGGCACTACCTAGCAATTGTACTAGAACTCTAAATGAGTTCAATAAATAAATAAATGAGACAAATGTCTAATCCCACTACAGTAGATGGTATTTGAGGGCGTTCCGGAGCTCCGTGGTGATGCTAGTTGTCCCTGGCCCGGACACTAGTAAGTCCCACTAATTCCGATCATATCTATGGTATTGATCGATGCCTTCCATTTGGAAGATGAATCCTTCCTTTGAGGGAAGATGGTAAATGAAATGAAATGGAAAAATGAATGCTATGGTAGTGTCCACCCAACGCATGACCACAAGTTTAGCTTTTATGTACACACATCCTATTGTAGGAACTTTCCAGACTTATCTGGTATTGGAACTGTTATTAATAGATGGAATGAGTTTAATTTATGGGTTAACATGCTATTGCAATATCTGTTTATACATTGTTGAACCGTCGTGTTCATTAGTGTTATTGATGACATTACAGGCCCGGTTGCCCTTACCGGTGCAGCAGCGCCCCCGGCGGGAGCGGAGGAGACCGCTCCGGTTCCTCCAGGAGGTTTGATCGAATGGAATGGCCAGGGTACCGTTTGACACGGGTACCCGAGTGCGAGAAAGAATATTACATTTTGGAAATATTTTGTGAAGTCATTCTTTTGTATAATCATTTTGGGTTGTAATTAATGATCATTGATGTAATTAATGGTCGTTGCACAATATTTTGGACATGCACTATTTGATGGGCAAATGATGGATAGCACACATGTATAAGGAACATTATTTTGTATACATGTACATCTTAATTGCTATCGTCAAGTGAAATCGTTTCCGCAGGTTTGTGTAATTAACAGGTTTATTGAGATTGTTATCCCTTGTGGATTTCGTTTTAACTTCGGTTAATTCCGGATTTACGGGAGTAAGTATGGGATCACGGCTCGGGGTTACCGGATCTCGGGCCCGGGTCGTGACAGTGCCAGTGGCCCATTGTGTGTGTGTGTGTGTTTTTTTTGTTTTTTTCCACCAAATCATCATCACCTCCACATATAATCACCGAATGAACGGAATTTGATGCTATGGGGAACTGCAAAGAAACCTTTTAGATCTTAGTTGAACTTTCTGAACCCAACACTGGCTAAAGGGATTTTTCATTGGAAAGTCCTCACCACATGTTATTAGGCCCAGTGACCCAGTGACCTGACCCATCATTCATTGTCCTAAGATATAGTTGAGTTGGGTTGTATTTCCTTTCTTTTTATCATTTCAATTGAAGTTGAATTCACTAATATAAAACACATGAATAAATTACGCTGTTATACCCAATTATTATATATGAAGCGAAGTGGATTCGATTTCCAATTTCACTGTCAATTTTAAATTTGAATTTGACTCTTCTCATGTTGACCTCCCACTAATATCACTCATTAATCCTCCTCCTGATACGAGCCATATTAATAACATTCATTTTATTAATCAAATATTATAGAGAATCTCTTTCCTCTTCTCTCTATGTTTCTATTCACGTCTCTACATTTCCTACATTTAAACACCACAAGCCCTTTCCTCTTCTCCATCTTCTTTAATAAATAACTCATTGATTTTTTATTAGGGTTGCACTCTAAACTATTTCTATCGATTTTTTATTTTAGACCTTTACGTTATAACTACCACTAATTGCATTGCCCATGCTCAGCACGGGAGGCTTTCGCTAGTCAATATGATAGTATTTATCCTGTATTGATTTAGAATTTTCCAAGCCCATACAATTGACAACCATTTATTTTAAACTATTTAGATTTTTAATAAGTTGGCCCATTATAAGATTCCCAATGAATCGTGGGTCTGGCCCTGGTTGATAACCATTCTACCAATAGTATAAACCTCTTCCTTAAGGGTTACACTTATAAAGGTGACAAAATTGAATCCGACCCGCTGATCTGACCTATATCCAACCAATACAACTCAACCCATAATAAATGTGGGCTAGTCGAAGGTCATAAAAACCTAACCCACATTAAATAGATTGAGTTAGGGTTAACCTATATAGCCCGCATGATCAATTTAAATGGAATGGGTTAGGGTTGATCTCCACATCTGAGTCCATTTAAACGGTTTGGTAATTTAAAATTTTAGTACTTGGAATACTTCATCTTGTATGGGATGGGTTGAGCTTGTGTTGGACTTGTTTTGGGCCTGCAGCTAGGAGTGGCAAATAGGTCTGGTCGGGTTAAAATGGGTCGGGTCTATAGCTAGGGTTCATTAGTTCATAGAACCCTGGCCACATCCCACCCATTTTTATAATAGGTCAAATATCCTCCGCCCTCACTTGTTGCTAATTAACCCAACATGACTTGCATTGACTCGCAACTCATGCAGGTCAACCCGACCTAGCCCGCCTAATTCGCAACATGGGTTGGTCAGCCCAATTAAACAACCTGAGATGACTCGACTTGGAAAGCACACCTACAATGCAAGAACTACATGAGGTCAATTACCCAGTTTTTTGTTGGAAAGAAGTAGGACTAAGGCCATTAACATTTTTATAGTCCATGCATTGAACCAAATCCATCAAGTATCTGCCCCATTTGTAAAATCTTTAGTCCAAACTCAACTTCATTTTAGGAAAATGAGTGAAGTAAGGTGACGCATGGTCAGTGGGTTAAACCCAACTCAAATTGTTTTTATATGGACTAGTGGAGCCCTGCACGTGCAATGCACGTGCACCGAACACACAGTTTTACTAATAAAATTTTTAAAAAATAAAGTTCTTAAAAAATTCAGTAGAAGCTTCAATACATTTAAAAATAAATTTTCAACAAAAAATGAGTGATTGTAAATTACAAGGCCTGTGCAATGTCCAAATACAACCGACACTACTTTTTTTCTAGACATTTGAAAATAATAAAATAATAATATAGTGAGAAAAATGAGATCTCAAAAGACAATCGATATGGAGTTTATATAACTTTTTGAGGATATAAATCACATATTTCTATATATTTTATCATGAATGTGTACAAAGAAATTTCAATTTACTTTATTTGACCCGTCAGGTAAACCTATCAGTTTCCTGGTAGACTTGACCTGTTAAAGTTGGAGTCCAGTTGAAAGCATAGTCAAATTGATAGCTTGCAATTTTATAAAAAAATAAAAATAAAAACTAAGAACCAGATGAGCTTACTCTTCTAACCAATTACCATGAACATTATATGTTCACTACAAAATCAAATTTTATTAAGGAAAAAAATTAATTATATCTTACCTAAGGACATTAGAATAACAAAACTAAGATGGTGGTTTTAGTCTTAACTTATAAAGAAGAATAACATCTCACACCAACCATCAAGAATAATGAAGTAATCCGGCTTGTCCTCAAGCGACATGGATCAACAATGGTGGAACTATGATATGAACTCTGACAGGTAAGATTTGCAGAGCACCTGATGATCAATATTAGTATTTAACATGTGCTTTGTTTTATTTTATAAGACGGACCACTATCAGGTAAATAGAGGCAATACCTCTCCTAGAGTCAGCGTCTTCTTTTGCTTAATACAAAGTGCTATATTTTATACCCTGTAAGAAAAAGATAATGCATAGTAATCATAGAAGTTCAGTTAAATGGAAGCACACAAATTGAGATATCCATAGGGGAAAAACTACCAAGAAATTAAAAACACAAAGACAAATCTGCCAAAAGAATTGGACCTTCCTCTTAAGAAATACATAAGAATGTAATACAGGTAGTCTATATCAACTCTTCTGCTCTATTCTATAAAGAGGATGGGAGTGCTAATTAAAGTAAGAAAAATTCGAAACGAATAAAGACAAACTGAATTTGTTGCAGCTCAGCATCAAATGCTTATTTTAGTAGTTTACATTTAAAACGACCACTTCATTTATTGACTCTGAAGTTAGTAATAACGCTAGCATAACAAGCAGTTTCTATGAGATTCTCGTTTTTCCTTTAAAGAAAGGCATGATGTTTCATTGAAATATATGAAAAGAAGAAGAACAAGAAGAAGCTTGCAATGATGAAAGAAATAAATGTATTAGAAAATGACCAATGTTCTTCAATTTAAGCCTCATGAGTAAGAGCAATAATTAATAAATATATTCATGCCCTTGAAATGCCCTTTTATAATAAAAAAAATTCACGAAAGTTGTATATTAAGAAACTAAAAATTGTACTGATGGAACAACAACAATTTTACGATAGTAATCTATAAGACCTACCACTAAATTGCATTTATGGAATTATCTTTAACAATCACTAATATGAAAAGAGAACCAATATTTAGTAGTAGTTATCACATTATCCAACTTGTGTTTACTCTTCCAACAGGAGTATAAATCAAGATCAATACAACTATTATGTAAGATTGAAAACTCAATTATTTTCACTAAATAAAATACAAACACATGAAGCAAAAGCGAAAATAATATTTAAATTTTTTTAATGGTAACTTTCATTAAAAGAGAGAAAAAAACAGGGCGGACATAAAAGGAGTTTAAGTTTGTGCATTTCACTTTCTTATTTATAATATTTTTTTAGTTGCTACTTTTTTCTAGAAGAGAAAAAGAAAGAACTAAACATAAAGCAATAATGCAAACGGAGTACCTGTATATATGGGATGTGCTTATAAATTTTGGAGGTCCCTATACCTTTTTCAAAGGCTATAATAAATAATATACAACTGAACGAACATCAAATTACAAATACTTAAGGTTCGCACAAACGATTAAAGGGTTAATATTTAAAAAATAATAACAAAAGGTTACATCCATACAAAGAAAATAATATCATATCTTCTGGAAACCTTCCGGAGCCCTCTAATGTTCTTAACTTTCAAATTTCAAATACAAATACCACTCAAGTATCTTTTAGTTCCCCCAAAAAATAAAAATAAAAAAAAATAAATAAATAGAAACTATTTGCACAATTAGCATTGTTTTAGGTAAAAAAAAAACAGAGAGAGTGTTAATTCTCTTGTGTGTAGTCAATTTGGTATTTGAATTATAACACAACCACCAATTGGCCACCAACAACAATAACAAAAGTAGCAAGCTAGTTAATGCCTTTTGTCGTGACTTTTAAATTGATAGTGAAGTATTTAAAGTGCCCACAAAATTGTAAATATTGAACATCAAAAGGTAGTAAGTAAAATACACTTGATTACTTTTCTTTTGATCCATTATAAAATACACCATTCATTTTCTCATTTATTTTCATCCCATCTTAGTTCAAGGTTTATCACTGAAAAAGCATATGGCATTTAAGATTTCAGAGTTAAAAGGCAGTATGTACACCATGAACCACATAATGGAGTAAATAGTACATAGTTAAAATCTTTTGTTTTTCCCACCTTGCCTTAGTTTATTAACCGGGGTGAACAAAATAGTGCCAAGAAAGACTAAAAAAACTTTCTGAATAATAAAATTTGAAATATTTTTCCTTCGAAATGATTCTTTAACTGCACCCTATCTCACAATTAATTTTACAAATGACAAAAAAATGATTAAAATTTGAAAATTAGTGAATAAAATGGTTCAATGAGAACCACGAATGAATGCTTATTGGTCTGATCCGACTCTTGATGGGTTTGGAGGGTGACGATTGAAGAGGCATTGGTCTAGAACGTAAGAATTTAACTAACATAAACTAAAACACGAAAAAGAAACAAAATAAAATGTCAGATTCTTATACAAATATGGATTAAGTTTTTGGCCTTTTGAATATTAGCACCTTTATTGCTTAAAAAAAGCCCTTCCCCTTCGACTCTATGGAGAACAAAAATAAATTCTAACAGATAATGAAAAGCTTTTCCATGCCTCATAGCATCATCCTTTTAGTTATTGTCTACTTTGCTTTTCTCAACCAGGACACTTTATGTTTGAGTTTTCCATTTTCCTATCTCACAAAACAAAATAGTATCATTTTTACATTTTAAATTCTATGCACAAATTCATATTCCAAACATAGAGTGAGAACTAAATACAAAGTTCTACTATAAAGAAATACAAAACACGCACAATTTGGAAGCCTACAGTTAAGATTCAAGAAATAGAACAGACATATAATTAAAACTATCAAAACACGAAGGCTATCAATGGGCCTAACTTTGGCCTAAACAAGAATGAGAAAGAAAAAACTAACTCTTCATCATCATTTTCTTAACTCTAATTGCACCCATTTTTCTTAGAATGAAAATTTTATTGCAACATTAAAAAAAATTAAAGAAGAAGACACCATCAAACAATAATAATTTCAGTAGACAGTGCTCACTTACATGTATGAAAACTCCATCCATGCCAAAAGAAGCTAAGAGTCAATGAAGGATCTTTTAAAATTTCATGTTCTTCCTTACACAATTATTCATAGAGGAAAAATCTCAATCCCACAAAATTCCCTATATTGAAAATCTTGTAGTATCTGAATAAGAAGAATGTTAAAAGAAAATTGAAAAAAGAAGAGGGAAAAAAACAACGTTTGAGATATTGATTTGAGATAGATTCCAATCTTATCCACATTTTCCTTTCCTTTTCTCCACCACCTTAAAAAAAAAAAAAAAAACAAAGAAATCGAAAAAAAATTACTCGATTTATTGGAATGTATTAAAACGAAATTTTATTACGTTTAAAATATCAGCATCTACTCAATATAAGAGATTAAAAAAATTATTAGGATCTCGTGTGCCAAGTTTGGTCTGTATCCGAGTTCATTTGGGTATAGTTGGGAGGTAGTTAGTAATTTTCCAGAAAATTTAGGGGTTTTTTTTGTAATTTTAGAGTTTTTGAAATTATGGTACTGTTGGGTAGATATTTTTAATTCCTAAACTTTAGTCTTCTAGATTATCTTGATCTGGATCCTTAAAACCCCTCTAAATCCAAGCCTGGCCCAGAGTCTATTTTAGACAAATTGGCAAATTCCCATTATGTCCCCATCTTTATCCATATATAAAATACATATACATAATAAATATATATAAAGGTGGGCCCCACAACTTGAATTTTATTAGGCACGGAAAGAAGTACATCATCTTTCTCTTTTTTTTAGACATTTTATAAGAGTAGAAGTTGGGAAATTCCCATTATGTCCCCATCTTTATCCATATATAAAATGCATATATAATAAATATATATAAGAGTGGGCCCCACAACTTGCATTTGATTGACTATGTGTGTAGTGAAAGAAGGACATCATCTTTCTCTCTTTCATAAGAGTAGATTTAGGAAAACCCAACCAGCAACCGAACAGTAGTTTTTGCGGGTCAAATACTAGTCAGGTTAAGGTCAGTTTAGCTGGTCGGGTTATATGTCTGACCACCGCTACCTACAACCCAAACTCAAATAAAGACATTCTGTTTAAAATGGAGTAGTGTTGACCCAAGCCCATACAGATTGAATTTGGGTGAAATTTACTAATTTAGTCTATCCACATTGGATCCGGGTCATATGAGTCAAGTGAGGTTGACTTGCATCAAGTGCCGGTTAGTGTGATTTAGGCATTTTGCCCGTTTTAAGAACGGACAAGATGCGGATCGGTGTTATACCCTGTTTTTTTGCCAACCCAATCTTATTTTGTCTAACCCAACTCGTTTGCCCCATCGAGAAAACCGCAATAAAACGAAGCACCCCATTACAATCATGCAATCCCGACCTTGCACGATACAAAATATTTGCTACTAAAAGAAGTGCCCTGCACTAAGAATGGTTGGCATCATTTGTTTTATCCAGGGTGTCCTGTCTCGTTGGACTAGAATAATTTCTATGGCCCTAGTGGTAGTCGGGTAAATTTTCTTATGGCCCCTTAATGTGGTAGTGGAGTTTCGAACCTCAACCTCTCAACATGCAAGTCATAGTTCTACGTCAACTGAGCTACCCTAGGGATTAGAAACATTTATTTTAGTAAAGATGAATTATTGCTTACATTATAATATATTAAGCTAAGAGCTTTTACATCCAATTTTGACTGTCGGTTATGATTTTGATCGGAAGTTACATTAACTACCCTTTTTTTATCTCTTTATCATAACCATTAACAACTGCTCTCCACTTTTATTTTATTTCTCAAATACTTTGGTTCAATCCAAACTCTATAATCCCCATTCTACTATAATTCTCATTTTTTCATTTTACGATATACCAATTCTTCGATTATATATATATATATACATATTCAGAAATTTTTTACTTCTTTTGCTTTCTTTGTAAAAAAATTATGAAAATTTTATACATAAATGTTTAAATTACGATGTTTGCATATCCGTGCTGAGCACGGGTAATTTTGCTAGTTCCTAATTAATCAACAAAAATTTTAAACCTTCTAAATCCCCAATCTAATCTAATCCGAAGTTCTGCTTGGCCTTCATTAATCTCGAAGGACCGTCAGCTTGAGGTCTCTGTGCCAAAGAGATCAATCAGATGGGATGCTCTGATCCTCATCTCTCCACTGTTCGATCCACAGCTGTGGAGCTCGACGTCAGGGCGTTCGTCTGCACTGTGACGCCTTTGGTCTGGTCTGGCCTGGTACCCAATCACAGCGCCGCCACTACTAGTAAAGAAAAAGTAGGACACGGCTCACCAGTTTCGATGGATGGGGTGGGCCCTGGGCACAAGTAAAACGAATTAGAGGGACAGTCAGTATCCCTCTAAGGCTTGTGCTCAGGAGAAATTCGTGAGGCTCCTCGGTAGGGCCCACTTATAAAAGGGTCATGCAATGCTATGGATGGTATCCATGGGCTCTCACCGGACAGCCTTGCGGTGCCCACTTGGAGCTCTATCAATTTCGGTTTCTTTTTAGGGTGGGGCTGGGGGTGGGGACGGCCTTATGGGGCCCACTTTGATCTAGATGTGGCTTTTCTAAGTGAAAACTTATAAATTCACAAGATCATTTGAATCCATTGATACACGGCCCACACGTTCAACAACTTTATATAGAGAAGAAAAATTTTTGCCCTCCATACAACCGCCCAACCCAATTGGATCAATGCAAATTCAATGAATCTGAGGTAAATAGCGGGTAAGGGCTTTGATATTCCATTACATAGATACACAAGTGGACCTCTCATGGTTGTCCTCGTGATGTGGCCATCCCCATGGTCCATGAGAGAGTTTTCTCCCTTGCAAAACATTTCTATACCTTCTATTAAATTCATCACAATTATATATATAAACACAATAGACTTTTCATGGGGGAGCGACAAGTGGTGGGAGGGGTTTCCTGAGAGGATGACACGTGGCAGCAGGAAATTAATTCCTTTGAATTATCCTAAAAAATCTCTCAATGAGATCCCTATTACCAACTCTCCATCTATTTTTCCAAAGCATTTGAGATAGTTTGGATTTATCCAAAGCAAGCTTGCAAAAAAAGTCTTGGGATTTATCCAACGCAAGCTGCTAAAAGGATTATTGAAATGTGAAACAACTATATAAAAGAGGAAGTAATATTTTGCCACAGGCCTCCCACCAGTGGGGCCCACTGATGGAATTGTTCTATCTAAGTCCAACACAATGACACATGATGGGAAAATAAGGACATGTAGAACTGACATAAATTATAAAAAAGTCCATCAATGGGCCCACCCATCTGTGAAATCCAAAACAATAGCGTCCAACACATGCATAAATTGAAGTCTTTCTAAACAAAGGAGTAATGCCCTGGAAAATGCATCCTAGGCCGTCCAATGGGTGGGTCACCAAGAAGGAGAGAAATTGATTTCCATTTTTAACAATTTGAATTATTTGAGTGATAAACGATATGGCTGGTGAAACACCCATTGACACTTATCTCCAAATTAGAAAGAAAGAAAGTCGACCTTCTTAAATTCTATTTTGTAGGATTTCTGAGCCAAAAGATTAGCAATGTGTGGTGTCTTTGCATCAAAGGGGTCTTGGCTTTTAGAAAGGATGGTTGGAACGAGTATAAGAAAGTATAGACGATCTTGATGGTTGCCCTCAATTTGATATGAATTGTTTGTCTGAATTGAGAGGTTCTCTAATCACTCATCAAATTTTATATATTAAAGCAGCAGGTCTGGATCCACCCATCAATAGTGGGCCCAACTAGGCATCACACACTACATGAACAAAATCATGGGCCTGCAATCAAACAGCTCAAAGTAAAACACTTTGGTCTACATTTGAAGCCGTCCATGCATTCCGTAATTAGTGGGCCCACTAATGTTATTCTCTATCAATTTCAAGTCTCAAAAAATTTCTTACTTAGTCCACAAAAGCCCAAAAGATAAGCAGTGTGTGGTGTCTTTGCATCAAAGGGATCTTGGCTTTTAGAAAGGATGGTTGGAACGAGTACAAGAAAGTATAGACGATCTTGATGGTTGCCCTCAATTTGATATGAATTGTTGGTTGAATTAAGAGGTTCTCTAATCACTTATCAAATTATATATATTAAAGCAGCAGGTCTAAATCCACCCATCAATAGTGGGCCCCACTAGGCATCACATACTACATGAACAAAATCATGGGCCTGCAATCAAACAGTTATAGTAAAACACTTTTGTCTATATTCGAAGCCGTCCATGCATTCTGTGATTAGTGGGCCCACTAATGTTATTCTCTATCAATTTCGAGTCTCAAAAAATTTCTTACTGGGTCCACAAAAGGATGGGGGGTTTAATATAATTCTGAGTAATTAGAAGATATCTGGGTATGTCGGTGTGGGTTCCATATATTTGCTACTTACAATCATGTCGGTGTTCGAGCGTTTCGTCTCAGTGTTTCATTCATACATGAGCTCTAACGGGTTCTTGTGATTGATCACACAAAAGCACCCCAACGCCTCACAAGCATCTACAAGTTTCCCGGCCCGGGCTGGGAGCTGGTCCATATCAATTGTTACTGGAACTGCTTCTTCTCTGCCGTCCATCATCAATCACAATATTGTTTTTCTACCACTCGATCATCACTCACCACTTTAAAGTTTTGGCCCCATATAATCAACACTAAGTGGGTAGTAAGTAAAAGTCAACTCCCACAAGAAATTTTTTTATAATTTTCAGATTGATTTAGACTTTTATATAAGATTCTTTAAAAATATTTGCCTTTAGAAGAAAAAAAAAAAAAAAAAAACTCATGCATCCCATATGCATTTGACCAACAATTACTTCCTATTTATATTTTAATTTACTTTCAACTAATCTCTCTCTATCAAATATCCACGTCCCATGAATGGGAATTAAGGCAAAAGGTATATGGGGTTCTTCAAAATATGGTGACCAATCTTGAATTTCGTATATAATTGTATTAAATGTATTTTTTTTACTCGGTGTCTACTTTCAATTTAAATTAAGTTTTCCTTCGATGAATTAAAGGCTCACGTTGGGCGTGGGCCCTGAAGCGCTAGTTATATATATAAAAGCGGCGGCCTTTTCGCGAGAGTGCGACACGTGGCACATCCTTAAATTTTTTTATTTTTCAAAGGCGCCATGTGGGCATCCCCTAAAAATGACACGTGGCATCACAAATAAAAGTCTTAAATCTACCTTATCACATGATTTCTCTCCTTATACACACATTACATTCAATGGGTCCCACAGATTACTAAACAAACAAAAAGAGAGAAAAAAAAAGAAGAAAGGTTATATGGCTTTGATAGTGGGCCCTACAAATTGATTTGAAATATAGAGATCAAGCTGGTATCCCCAAAAAATAACACGTGGCATCACAAATAAAAGTTTTAAATTTACCTTATCACATGATTTCTCTCATTATACACACGTTACATTCAATGGGTCCCACAGATTACTAAACAAACAAAAAGAGAAAAAAAAGAAGAAGAAATGTTATCTGGCTTTGATAGCGGGCACTACAAATTAATGAGAAATATAGAGATCAAATTGATAATGACTTTTATGATAGGTGGATATGTATGTATTAAATTTTAATGTAGATCAATTTGGGGATCCTTATACCAAATGCAAATTATAAAGATCTAAGGCCCACTTATAGATCATAATCAACTTCATCTTGATTGTTTTTTATTAATCTGTGGTGCACCTACTTATAGATCATAATCAACTTCATCTTGATTGTTTTTTATTAATCTGTGGTGCCCACTGTCAAAGCCAATTTTTTTTTTAATTTCTGAAAAGTAAAAAACCATATTTCTACATTTCCATTCACATATTCCAAACAATAGCTTGTGCACTTCAATGTTCTCCACCGAACAATGGCATGTTGCTTTAATGGTCTTCAAAGGTGGGAATATCCTACGGATGGGAAGCAAGTCGAGCATTGTCAATTTTTTTGAAGAACAAAAAATGAGAGATGAGTTTCGTACAAGGTGGATAGAGACCCTTACAGATAAGGGTTAATTGAGACCCTACAAACAAAGTAAATGGGAGTTATGTGACAATTAGGATGGATTGCAGGGTCTCAATCGACCCTTAATATTGCAAGTGAATCTCCATAGGATCCCAGTAGATAAAGTTAAAAAAAAAAAAATGAAAAAAAAAAATTTTCGGGCAATAGTATGGCCACCTAATCTGTTATTTCCAGTTAAATCCCCTCTGTTTTTAACGTTTTAAAGGAAGTATAAGCGGAGCCTCACAAATTTTAATGAGGCGAAGCATTAGAAGCTAGAAGACAAGGACTGTCCTCTTAATCCAGACTCCTCTTTTAAACGACGACCGCGGATCCCCTGTTTCAATGAAACGGTGGGGTGGTGGTGTTGGTGGTGGTGGTGGGGGCTGGGAGGTGGGGGTGATTAAGACTCCTCTTTTAAACGACGACTGCGGATCCCCTGTTTCAATGAAACGGGGGGGTGATGGTGGGGGCGCGGGGGAGGTATGAGCGGGGGAGGGGGGGAGGGGGAATAGATCGCGCTCATCCTACTATAACTCCATCTATCTCTCTCATCCGATAGCTGCACAAATCCAATGGCAGATGTAGTTGCAGAGAAATCCCTCCAGCTTCCATGGCAACGCCTGGACGGAAAGGTCGTGATGGTGACCGGCGCCTCTTCCGGTATCGGCCGCGATATCTGCTTGGCCCTCGCCAGGGCCGGCTGCAACATCGTCGCCGCGGCTCGAAGGATCGACCGCTTACGGTCTCTCTGCGAAGAGATAAATCGGATGGGATCTTCTTCGGATCCTCAGCTCACCACCGTCCGATCCGTGTTCGTGGAGCTCGACGTCAGCGCCCAGGGCTCTCTCATCCAAGCGTCCGTGCAGAAGGCTTGGGACGCGTTCGGTCGGATCGATGCCTTGGTTAACTGCGCCGGAATTAGAGGTTTGTGGGTTTTTCTCATTTCCTTCTCTTCTCTTTGTTTTATGTTTGGTAGATTACTTAGATTACAATGATGTAAGAGTTTCATATTGAAGAGGCACATCCATGGTCAATTCAATTTCCTCACTCGTATCCACTCATCGCAAACAAATTAGTACTGGTTCTGTACAACTTTTTTTCTCCATTGGATTTGATCGTGATCATCATGATCATCAAAACCTTATCTTATCAATCTATGGTGGTTGTACTTAGGATTTAGTCCTAATGAGTTAGCACTCTATAAAGTGATCACGATTTTGGGGTCTTAAACTATGATTTGATCTCAAACTATGATGTGATCTCATTGGACCCACCCCTTGTTATTGTCTCACCTTACTATAAAGGTGGCTCCTCACGTTTAAGTTGTTGAGATTGGATAGCCCCAATATAAACCAAACCAAACCAAATCAAGCCTTATCCCACTAGGTGGGGTCGGCTATATGGATTTGACGGCTATATTTGATAGCCCCAATATATATACACTAATTCCGCAGGTGGGTCGGACTTGGGATGGGTGTTCTAGTTCGCTGTACGGTAGTAAGTTTGTAGTGCAGTGAAGTCGCGAAATTGGGGATTAAGTGTTTAAAGGCTCATTCAAATATCAGTCAATGTTGGATTTTAAACACCCATCTGTCCATATGTTTTCATCGACATTCTGTAGGGCCTTAAAATCTATATACTTATAATGATTTAATTGAGCTGACCTTTTGGCTGACTCCAATCCGTGTATATGCTTTCTTATCCCCCTATATGTGGACTGGTCTGGGGAGAGGTTTTAAATATATAAACACACACAAACTCTTGGTTTAGTGTGCTGGTGCAATATATCGCTATGGGTCCCACTCTGGTTTGGTGGTTTGTTTTTGATGATGAGGTGGGGTGTGTGTGTATTGGGGAAAGCTCTATAGGGAATGACTAAAAATCAGCTTGATTGGCAATCATATATTGTAAACATTAAGGTCCAAAGGTCAAGAGTGAAAAAGAGATTAAACTAAAAAAAAAATGTAAACTCCAAAAGTTGGATGTAGTCTACATGATTGTTAGGTTGGTTCTGGTGCCAATTCATTGGCAGAAGTGAGGCCTAGGACTGCAGAGGGTGATGGGATCATAGCTGGGCTGCACATTTCTTGTAGACTGCTGGTCACTTAGCTCACCTTATCATTTTGTCTTTGCAGTGCCCAGTGCCCCAGCCCGCACTGAATTAGCACCAAGGCAAGTTTGACTTCATTCAAGTTGTGTAGGTTCTTCAATTGGTAATGCAAATTTTGGCACCCATCCCTGTTGTGTGATGGCTAAGATTTGGACAGCTGTAGAGCTGTCAAAACAGTACCTCTTTGCTTGTATGATTGCAATTTCAATCTACTAAGGTCACATTTTTCCTCTTTTCTGTGGAACCCTTCCCCCAGGGAAAAAAAAAAAAAGAAAAGAAAGAAAACCATAACAATCAAAAGGCTTTTCCATAGAATCATGAAAAATTTTCTCTTTTCCTTACGGAAAACTGTCTGCACTAACAATGGAAAAGCGAATCTGTGGAAAATTCCAACATTTTTTTTCCTCCTCCATGTCCACAAAAATGTGTTAAACAAATGTGCTCTAAATGAATACTGGGAAACCGAAGCTTTGCTGATTTTGTGCAAATAGTTCGCTAATGCCAGCTATTTCCTTGCACTATAGCTAGTAACTTATCTGATCCAATTTGTAGGATATACTTCTGACTCCTATGATATGTGTCTTAGGTGCTGTGTATGGCGCATTAGATTGGCCTGAGGAGGAATGGAACAAATTAATTGCAACGAATTTAACGGGATCATTTTTGGTATCCAAGCATGTCTGTACTCTCATGCGCGATGCAAATGTGAAAGGATCAGTAATCAACATTTCATCTATTACGGGTCTTAATCGTGGACAGTCACCTGGAGCACTCGCCTATTCTACATCCAAGGCAGCTGTAAACACCATGACAAAGGTAAATGTTATTCAATTTCAACCACCCAAGTTTTCCCATGTGATAATAGATTTCTTTGTTGCACATTTTTTTATTAGAGTGGAAAATAACTAGTGAAAAGAAATCATTGTTTACTGTCATTTATTAATCAAGTCTAGCCACTATTAATTTTTGCAAAGGACTGCAGCAAAAATACAAGGGTTGCAAACTTGCAATTGCTAGGAGTAGATGCACTGACATGATAAATCAAGTGCACCAGACGGCTCTTAGCGAAGGTGGAGGATTTGAATTAAATAAAAAAGAGAAGCTGGCTTTCGTTATAAATGGCATTTAAAAAAACAGAATATCTGGTCCTACATATCCTCTTACGATTTTTCCCTATTTTTAATAGCAGGGCCCCGCATGCACTTTTTATGAAAACACATGTATTTTTTATTTATTTATGAAAACCCACATACTTCCTTCAAAAACCTAGTTGTCATGCCCTCTTACATAGTTATCACTCATTTATTTTCAGAGGCCTCCTTTTCCTGAATCTGAAATCCTTTGGAAACTATCATTTTCAATGCAGTAAACCTCTACCATTCTCCAAGAATTCCTCTTTTCTGTCCTATTAATTTATGAACTAGTAAGCCTTATCCTTTTGAAATAGAGCTGATTCAAATAGGGCTGTTTCAACTAGACCATTTTACAAGTAGGTTGATTGGTGTGTCTTTTCAATTAGAAAAAGCAAACTTGTTATGTTATGAAAGTTATATCGGCCAAGCTATCATTTAGTGAAAGTAGTACAAGCAAATTTGTCATAAAGTAAAAGTATTATAAGAAAACTGGTCACATTATAAAAGTTGTATGGCAAACTTGTCAAAAGAAAAGGCAAAAAGTGTCTCATTGCTTTAGACATTCATATCTATTTGAAAAAGTTGTCTTTTGGTTGCGTTTTTAAAAAAGAGTAAAAGGTGCTAAAGCTAATTGAATCAAACATATATAGAAACTTCGCCTAGGAGTCTAAAGCACTCGAGCAACTATTTGAATTAGTTTAAAGTCAAATAGATAGAAAAAGTGGACTTGCCGAACGGCACAAATAAATGTGGGAGGATGATTTGTTTCTTTGTTGTATGTTTTTAATTTTTAATTTTTATGTGTGGATATTTGTTAGAAGTCCATTGATTGATTTTTGTTTTAGTTTTTTTTCAAGCCCATGAATGAGTGAATGTAGTCAAGGATGGTGGATGGGTATTTTTTTTTTCCTTGATTTTCTTTTAATTGGTAATGGACTTGAAACTACATCCTTGTGGTTGAGACTAATGAGCACCTACCGACTGTACTGCAGGCTTGCATGATGGACAGAAAAATCGCCATGTATATGAACTGGCTAGTTAAATTTTGCTACTAATTGTTGTCATACCATATTAACAGAATTTGCATCTTGTAAGCTCATCACTCTGAGAAAAAGGAGAGGGATTAATCCTGAATAAGTGGGCATGTATACGCATAATTGTTTTTGAAAACCTCCTCATTTAAAGAGGATGGTGCTCATGAAGTCCTGTCAGATGGATATAATCCTAATTTGATCCCAGTAACAGTAACACTTATCCTTGGATTGAGGCACAAATAATTTTAACAATCAAATCTGTTGTACTATCAAATTGATGACTATCCTAGTTTTTAAAATCCTATGATTCATAATTCAGAATATAATCTTACAATTCATATTGACTCCTAGAGAAAGGGTTAGTATTTATACAGCGAATTCCATTTTCGGGCAATTAGTTGAATTCAAGTGGGAATCCTACAACTCAGGCGATTTGTCTAGGCAGTGGCGGGCAAATAGCAACAGCTGAATGATTACTTCTAGTCATTTTTTTGAATTTTCTATTCTTCATTTTTGAGTGTTTATATGTTTGAGATGTTATCTACTAATTGTTGTCATACCATATAAAAATGGAATATGCATTTGACTGGAGCACTTGACCGAGGCAATGGGTTCGATCCTACATTTTTTTTTCTTTTTTTTTTTTCACTATTTACATATTTAAAGTCAGGCTTCCAAATCATGTAAAATTGATGATTTATGGTTTTTTAAATTTAAAGAGAACAAAAGGAAAAGGAAACAAAAACAACTGGTTTATTTTTCCTAGTAATGATATATTAAACATATATAACTATTTATTCATATTATATATGATATATTTGTACATGTCAATGATGGTCCTCATATAAATGCATTCCAGTCTCATTTGTCATTGTTATGAATGTAGTTTGAAAGGTACAATTTTTTTTATTTTATAATTTTCAGTATGTTTTTCATGTTTCGCAACAATGTTTGAAAAATCTTATGATTCATGATACAATTCGACCTCTCGAACGATTTGCGATATGATTTTGATTTTCGGGACAAGGAACTGGCTATCATCATTCGATTCCACTGAGTATTGGTCCATTCCTATTTCACAATCATCCAATTTGGCTTTCTCACTAGCTGACCTCTATTGGCACCCACCTGGATGCATGTGAATCATCAAGGTGGTGGTGGGCTGGGGAAGGATGAGGAAATGGGCAAAAAAAAAATCAGAGCTGCTGGATGCTAACAGATGTAGATTTAAAGGTGTAAAGGTTTATTGTTTTGCTTGTGAATAATTTTTATTAAATCCAGTGGGGAATATCTTTCAAAAATCAGCTTATCATGTTTGCTTTTATTTATTCATTTTGATTTTATGCATTTGATGTTTCCATTCCTCACTGTTATGCCTACATGTGGATTCCTTCCAAACCAAACCAAACCAAACCAAGCCTTTTCCCACTAGGTGGGGTCGGCTATATGGATTTGACGACGCCAATCAAATCTGTTTAGGGCCATATCCTCCGTTAGATCCATGTAGGCAAGGTCATGTTTAATAGTTTCTTTCCAACTTCTCTTGGGTCTCCCTCTCCCTCTCCTACTCCTGGCAATCTCTATGCCTTCACACCTTTTAACAGGTGCTTCCATTGGACGCCTTCTAACATGGCCAAACCATCTTAGTCGATTTTCTCTCATTTTATCTCCAATCGGTGCTATTCCTACTTTGCCCCTAATCTCCTCATTCCTAATCCTATCTCTCCTTGTGATCCCGCACATCCATCTTAGCATTCTCATCTCCGCAACTTCCATCTTCTTAACATGATTATGCTTTACTGCCCAACACTCTGATCCATATAACAATGCTGGTCTTACCGCCACCTTATAATACTTTCCTTTAACCTTGAGGGGGACTTTCTGATCACACAAGACCCCCGAAGCACTCCTCCATTTGGTCCACCCGGCCTGAATCCTGTGACTTACATCAGTATCAATCCCTCCATCCTGTTGCACCATCGATCCAAGGTACCTAAAGTTTTCTTTCTCTACAATCTTTTGTGTGCCTAAGCTTACTTTTATGTTACCAAGTGTCCTACTTTGGCTAAACTTGCACTCCATATATTCCGTCTTGCATCGACTTAGCCTAAACCCTTTTGTCTCTAACGTTTTCCGCCATACTTCTAGCTTAGCATTCACTCCTTCTCTCGTCTCATCTACTAAAACAATGTCATCTGCAAATAGCATACACCACGGCACCTCATCCTGAATATGTCTTGTAATCTCATCGATAACTAGGGCAAATAAGTACGGGCTTAACGCTGAGCCTTGGTGTAGACCAATCGTGATAGGAAACTCCTTAGTCTCTCCGCCAGTCGTCCTTATAGATGTCACGGCTCTATCATACATATCCTTTATCGCCTCAATATATGCGACACACACTCTTTTCTTTTCCAGTACTCCCCATAGAATCTCCCTAGGAACCCGGTCATAGGCCTTCTCCAAGTCAATGAACACCATATGTAAATCTTTCTGGCCTTCTCTATACTGTTCCATTAACCTCCTCAGGAGAAAGATAGCCTCCATGGTTGATCTCCCAGGCATGAAACCAAATTGATTATCTGAAATGTTTGTTGTTCTTCTTAGTCTTCTCTCAATAACTCTCTCCCATAATTTCATCGTATGGCTCATCAATTTAATCCCGCGGTAGTTCGCACAGTTCTGAATATCTCCTTTGTTCTTGTATATGGGTATAAGAATACTTTTCCTCCATGCATCAGGCATCTTCTTGCTCTTTAGCACTACATTAAAAAGTTTTGTCAACCAATTTATGCCATTCTCCCCCAAGCACCTACATGTGGATTCCTTCATCCTGTACAATTTAGCATTTGCTTTAAACTCCCTGATTTCATCTCAAGTGAGTGATTTTGTGCTCTTATGCTGAAGAAATGGTGTTTAAGATTTATTCTTTATAGTTGTTGGGATCTGCCTTTCTACAATTATGCCTCGGCGCCTCGCCTCTGGTATCTATGGAGTGGTTCTCTGCTTGCTTACGCAGTAATGTTTGCTTATGCTGAGTTGGAAAATTCGTGTTGCCTCTGTGGGTTTTGGATGTTTCTTCTGTTCATTTTTGCTGTTTTGGAAGGTGGATTAAAGAAACTTAAACTTAATGTGTTTTGAACTAACAGGTCATGGCCATGGAGTTAGGGGCGTATAAGATCAGAGTTAATTCAATTTCACCAGGAATCTTCAAATCTGAGATTACAGAGGGTCTTATGAAGAAACCATGGCTGAACAAAGTTGTATTGAGAACTGTCCCTTTAAGAACCTATGGCACATCAGATCCTGCACTGACGTCGGTAGTTCAGTATCTAATTCATGACTTATCGGCATATGTGTCAGGCAATGTGTTCATCGTGGATGCAGGCGCCACTCTACCTGGAATCCCTATTTTCTCCTCTCTTTGATCTGTCTATGTTTTTTCCTCTTTTTGTTCTGTCTATGTTTTTCCATGCATAAATAAGCAGGTCTGTTCCTAATTGTTACAGTCGAACCTCACAGTTTGTCTTCAATAAAATTGTAGCAAGTGCTTTATCTATGTAAGCTCATGTATTCAGAACAACTATCTAGTTTTACAAACTGATGAAACAGCTTTATTGGCAGAATGAGATCTTTGATCATTGTATCTACTGAGGCCAGTCAGCCCATTTTCACCAACACTGTTGTGTGCCCAAGGGATGAGGCAGGTAGCCCACATGAAGTACAAACTCAACATGAAGGGCCCATTTAGCATTGTTCTAGTATTGTTTTCAATTTTGTGCTTAGATCATGTTGTACCGAAACTATGCTATGCAGAACTTATTTGACAATATTATATTAAACTAGTTTGAGAGGGCCGTGTGAAAAAATTACTAAAATGAAATATTTTAAGAAGAAATTAGATATAAACAAAACAAATATATTATCTAGTGGTCATAGTAAAAGATTTTTAAAATAGTTTAATTTGAATAATTAAGATTACAAATAAGTTATCAAGAGACCAACAAATCATATAAATAACAGTAAAAGAGAAAAATATTGTTAGGTACCTCATCCACAAAATAAGCGTGTCCCAGCTCATAATCATATCCATTAAAAATTAGATGATTTTAGCCATCAAATACTCATGTATATATGTTTCCATTTTTATAATGTTTATATGATCTAAAAAAATCAAAGGCTCTGTTATATGGTTATACCCATGGAAAAAGGTTGGTGCTAAGCTCAGGAAAAAAAACTATATTTTCAATTTTAATTTATTTCTTGATATATAAATGTGAAGAAAAAACATCTAAAATAAATATATATATATAAAAGGAGAAATATTAACTAAAATTACATAAATTACAGTATAAATTTGAACTTATAAAATCTCACTTATTTTAACTTTATACAATTTGTAAGTAAAACAAAAGGCAAAAAGACCATTTTCCAATTAACCATTGCCTTAAACAAAATAAGTAACTCAAAATCTACATTAGAGATCAACTACCTTGTTACTATCATTCACAATTTGCACATTTTGAAATTGATTTATTAAATATCCGTAAATGAAGATTCAGATTAATACACAATTATTCTTTTAATAAGAAACAAATGTAGCGATACAATCACAAAATATTAACAACACTAAGCAATTACTTTAATGAAATTACAAATATATTTAATATCTATAAATTTAGAAGTGGCCCTAATGTAATATACAATGTATCAATATTAATAATTTGTAACTCACTCTTCAGGTTAATAACTTGTTGAACTTTTGAAGTTGAATTTCAAATCTTCTTAGACGCATAGAAACTTGAATGTAGGAAAACAAAATATATTAGTGTTTAATTTTTGTATTCAAGCTTCCCCAAGTTTTATATGAGCAAACAATGTTTCATCCATTTAGAATAGAGGAAAAACTTGAAAATTCAAGTATACCGCTGATCTATATGGTGGTAAGCTTACCAAAAGAGGACTTTTCGTCTCCTTAAAATGGTAGAATTCTTGCAAAATCTGCAAATGTATATGGCATACAACTTTTCCTCTCTTTAAAGAGGAGAAAATCTTAAAACAATAAGTAGAGTTATATGGAGGACAACTTTTTTTTTTTTCCCTTTAGAGCGGAGGAAATCTTACAAAATAAAACCTAATGTAGAGTTATAACATGGAACCAACTATATTTCATGGACATAACATAAATTAGAATAAAAATAGGCACTAAATAATACTTAATGGACAATATATTATATTATGGATAATTAATAGATCATATGGCCAATATATTATATTATGGATAATTAATAGATCATACTTCTTCATTTTATTTGGTGTGCCTATTTTCAATAAATAATAACCACTAAACCATGATAATTGATTGGATTTTGGGAGATATAAGGATAAGAATCTAATAAGAAAGCCCTATAAAAAATAATTAAATTTAAAAATATATTAAATTAATATAATACTTTAAACTTGAGAAAAGAATACACCATTGTTTTTTTTTTTTTTTTAAATTTTACAAGAAGATAAGATGAGAATGGAGATTAAAAATTTATGGTAAAAATACACCAACGTGCCCTTCGATAGGCCTTTACACATAGACCCTCAGGCCATCTTTGGAAACTATAGGCCTGTCCATTTAGGCATAGAAAGAACAAGAAGTAGAGAGTCCTATTATTATATGAAACTACATGCTCATCCATTTACTTAATTACTTTGAGGTCCACTTTAGCCCATTAGAGCAAATAAGATTTTTACATTAAAATTCATTACAAAAAAATCTCAAAATGTTGTTGCAGATGAAACGGCCTCCTTGGGCACAACGGAGATGAAAAACTCACAAAATCTCACCTCTTGAAGTTTCTGAACAGGTACTCCACCCACTCCACCCACATAAATGGGCTGGGCAGAGTTAGACAAATAGAAGATGAAAGATATAATTAACTTATACTTAGGATTGCTCATAAAAGTATGTACATTTACAATATAACTGAGAATTATTGGCAATGTTTATGTGAAGTCGATGGCACTGATCTGGAAGTTTCTCATTTTATAAGAGAAAGGACCACATTCAATCCCTCCAATCATTGAAGTCTGTGTCTCTGATATTCACATCAGTGCCAGTGGCCCATTGTGTGTGTGTGTGTTTTTTTTTTTTTTCCACCAAATCATCATCACCTCCACAGATAATCACCGAATGAACGGAATTTGATGCTATGGGGAACTGCAAAGAAACCTTTTAGATCTTAGTTGAACTTTCTGAACCCAACACTGGCTAAAGAGATTTTTGATTGGGAAGTCCTCACCACATGTTATTAGGCCCAGTTACCCAGTGACCTGACCCATCATTCATTTTTCTAAGATATAGTTGAGCTGGGTTGTTTTATCTTTTTCTTTTTATCATTTCAATTGAAGTTGAATTCACTAATATAAAACACATGAATAAATTACGCTGTTATACCCAATCAATATGATAGTATTTATCTCGTACTAATTTAGAATTTTCCAAGCCCATACAATTGACAACCATTTATTTTAAACTATTTAGATTTTTAATAAGTTGGCTCATTATAAGATTTGCAACGAGTCGTGGGTCTGGCCCTAGTTGATAACCATGCTACCAATAGTACAAATACCTTCCCTAAGGGCCTGTTTAGATAAATGAGGAGTGAAGTAAAATGAAGTAGATTTTACATGTGAAGTGGAGTGAAGAGAAGTAAGTTGAAATTAAAGTAGAGTACTTCACTTCACTCCATTTAGATGCTTATTTTGAAGTTAAGGTTTGAGGTAGAATCCACTTTTATTCAAGGAAATCGAAGTATTTTGAGTTGAAGTGAAATGGAGTACATGTGGCTCACAACATTACTTCATCTATTGGGCCAGACTCATCCAAACAGGGTAGAGTTGAAATTTTAGACTGTTAGGGCCCATTTAACTTCACTCTACTCTATTTTTTGGTTATCCAAACAGACCCTAAGGGTAATACTAATATAGGTGACATAATTGAATCCGACCTGCTGATCTTACCTGTATCCAACCCATATAACTCAACCCATAACAAATGCGGGCTAGTCGAGGGTCATAAAACCAAACCCACATTAAATAGGTTGAGTTTGGGTGAACGTATATAGCCCGCATGATCAATTTAAATGGAATGGGTTAGGGTCGATCTCCACATCTGAGTCCATTTAAACGGTTTGGTGATTTAAAATTTTAGTACTTAGAATACTTCATCTTGTATGGGATGGGTTGAGCTTCCGTTGGACTTGTTTTGGGCCTGCAGCTAGGAGTGGCAAATAGGTCTGGTTGGGTTAAAATGGGTCGGGTCTATAGCTAGGGTTCATTAGTTCATAGAACCCTGGCCACATCCCACCCATTTTTATAATAGGTCAAATATCCTCCGCCCTCACTTGGTGCTAATAAACCCAACATGACTTGCATTGACTTGCAACTCATGCAGGTCAACCCGACCTGACCCACATAATTCACAACATGTGTTAGTCAGCCCAATTAAATAACCTGAGATGACTCGACTTGTAAAGCACACCTACAATTCAAGAACTATATATAGGTCAATTACGCAGTTTTTTGTTGGTAAGAAGTAGGGCCAAGGCCATTAAAATTTTTATAGTCCATGCATTGAACTAATCCATCAAATATCTGCCCCATTTGTAAGAGCTTAGCCCAAGCTCAACTTCATTTTAAGAAAATGAGTCAAGTAAGGTGAAGCATGGTGAGTGGGTTAACCCCAAACTCAAATTGTTTTTACATGGGTTTAGGAAAACCCAACAAGTAACCGACCAGTAGGTTTTTGCGGGTCAAATACTAGTCAGGTTAAGGTCAGTTTAGCTGGTTGGGTTATATGTCTTACCACCGCTGCCTACAACTAAAAGTCAAATAAAGACTTACTGTTTAAAATGGACTGGTGTTGACCCAAGGCCATACAGATTGAATCTGGGTGAAATTTAGTCTATCCACATTGGATCCGGGTCATATGAGTCACAAGCGAGGTTGACTTGCATCAAGGCTGGTTAGTATGATTTAGGCATTTAGCCCGGTTTAAGAACGGACAAGATGCGGATGGGTGTTATACCCCTTTTTTCCAACCCAATCCAATTTTATCTAACCCAACTCGTTTGCCCCATCGAAAAAACCGCAATTAAATGAAGCATCCCATTACAATTATGCAATTCCGACCTTGCACGATACATTTTTTTTTTTTTTTTTTTGCAAGTTAAGTCCCCGCTAGGGGTTGATTGCTAACAAGGGAAATCCACCATCACAGCCACACTTTGTGGGGCTCTGGTAGCTTCCAATTTCCCGACATCACTTGATGTTTCAGAATGGATACCACTTCTTTACACCCAAAGCCTCTACCAACCGAAATCCTGAACACCATCAAGTCGGCACTTGGAGCCTCAACTAGAATACAAAGCGGACACCTCCATGTTGCAATGAAGAGCCTCTGCTATTGAAACATGTAAGTAATGGTACAATACAAAATATTTGCTCCTACAAGAAGTGCCCTGCACTAAGAATGGTTGGCAACATTTGTTTTATTTTTTCTTAGATGATAGAGTGTGTCTCAGTCTTTTGGGTCAGAATAATACCTACAGGCTCTGGGGGAGCCAGGTAGGCCTGTCAATGGGAAGTGTTGAAATGGGTATAAAGCCTGGCCCTGCCCGGCCTGTCTCAAGCCCGAAAATACAGGGCTTTTAAAAAAAAATTGAGCCCAATGAGCTAGGCTTGGACAATACATTTTAGAACCCGGCCAAAATGGGACTGGATAGAAACAACCCAACCCGTTCAGGCCCGGGCCGGGCCCCCTGCAAAGTCATTTAATAATAATTATTTATATATTACTGAAGTTGCCCCTCACTAACAGCAAAAAAAGGGCTAATTAGGTTTTGACCCATCCTACATAACTCTAACTTGACTCATATAGGATACTCATTCTCATTCATTTCTATTGATTTTCTATTTTTCTACTTGTATTGGAAAACAAAAGTTTTAACCGTTCCTACATTACTTGACCCATATAGCCTATAGGATACTCATTCATTTCTATTGATTTTCTATTGTCACCAGTAAAAAAAAAGGTTTTAACTCCGCCATGTTACTTGTTGCATTGCATTGCAAGTCCCAAGCCCGAAAAAAAGGAGAGTTTGAAGTCCGGTTCACACTAGGTGTCTGGTGGCAATAGGAATAATTAGAGAATATTTTGCTTATGTTCAGGATCGGGTTAAGCCCAGGCCCTACCCTATCCCAGCCCGGGCCCGTATGGGATGAGATTTGATATAAGCCCGTTCAATTTAGGGCCGGGATTGGACAATACCTGGCAGGCCTGTCCTATTTTTGGGACGAGATTGGACAACCCAAACCCAGGCCCGGCCCATTGATAAGCCTAAAGCAAGGTAAATTTCCTGTGGCCCCAGTGTGGTAGTGCAGTTTCGAACTCTCAACCTTCAGATGTAAACTATGGTCATATACCAACTGAGCTACCCCAAATATTAGGGACATTTGTTTTCAGTAGAGATGAATTATAGCTCACATTCCTACTTGATCAACAAAATTTTGAACCATTTTGAAACCCCATTCTAATCTAATCCGAAGTTCTGCTTGGCCTTCATTAATCTCGAAGGACCGTCAGCTTGAGGTCTCTGTGCCAAAGAAATCAATCGGATTGGGTGTTCTGATCCTCATCTCTCCACCGTTCGATCCACAGCTGTGGAGCTCGACGTCAGCGCGTTCGTCCAATCACAGCGCCGCTACTGCTAGTAAAGTAAAAGTAGGACACGTCACACGACTCACCAGTTTGGATGGATGGGGTGGGCCCTGGAAACGAGCAAAACGAGTTAGGACAGTCTGTATCCCTCCAAAGGCATTTGGTCACAAGAAATTCGTGAGGTCCTTATGCTATATTTGGGAAGGGGAGGTGAGGGAAAGGAAAATCTGAGGGGGAAGGAAAATAGAGGGGAGGGGAGAAGAGGGAAAATTAATTTTACCTGCTCTTATTTGGGAAGTCAAAAAGTAGGGAGAAAAAAAGTGAAAAAATATAATTTTATTTGTTTGTGAGGTAGAGAGATAAATATCATTTTACCCTTGCTTTGGCAAAAATATCATTTGAACAAAATGACAGTTTAGTAATCTTCCACAAATTCTCCTCTTTTGCCTTCATTTTTCTCCTGTTTTGGAGGGAAAATTTTTGAGTGGGCCCCACACTCTTTTTCCCTCCATTTTCCCCTCCCCCACTTTCTCTCCACTCTTCCCAAACACCCTCATTTTACATTTTCCCTCCGTTTCCCCCCCCCCTTTTTTTTCCTCCCCCCATTTTACCCCCTTCCCAAAAGGTACATTAGTGGGGCCCACTTATAAAGGGTCGTGCATGCTATGGTTGGTTTCCATGGGCATTCACTAGGACAGCCTTGCGGGGCCCACTTGAATCCCCATCAATCTCGGTTTCTTTTTTGGGGTGGGGTGGGGTGGGGTGGCTTTGATCTAGATGTGGCGTATCTAAGTGAAAAATTATAAGGCCTATCTAAGTGAAAAATTATAAATTCACAAGATCATTTGAATCCTTTGATACACGGCCCACACGTTCAACAACTTTATATAGAGAAGAAAGAAATTTGACCCTCCATACAAATTCAATGAATATGAGGCAAACAGGGGGTAAGGGCTTTGATATTCCATTACATAGATAACCAAGTGGTCCTCACATGGTTGTCCTAACGGATGTGACCACGGCCATGGTCTATGAGAGAGTTTTCTCCCATACAAAACATATCATATTAATAGAAGGTGGACCTACTATTAAATTGGTCACAATAATAAAATAAAATATTTTGTAAGCCATAAATCATGCTAATTTGAAAATTCTCATTTTAATTTAAAAATCGTTTAGAATCCATGAAAATAAAAGAGGTGTGCATTTATTATGAAGGGTTTATAGTATTTTCATAAGTAGCACACATTTGTTTTTGAGTTTTTTTCTTAATTCTTAAATTATATTTTCTTCATAAGTGGATACAAGAGAGTGGCCACTTACCTCACTGAAAAGTGTTGATAGTTCTCACCAAGTTGTTTAGGATTTGAATCCTGAATATACTATATCGTCCTACTTATGTGGGCCTTCTTTCTGTGTGGGAATTGTCTCGTTGGGCCTGTTTCTTTATTAGAATTCCTGACATGAATTCTAGTAGTTGGGATTTTTGGGACCCCTTGACATTTCCAAATCACTTGTTTCTTAACAAGAATTTATGAATTCCAAGCACATGAAAAGTCTCAATTGGCCTTTAAGAATTCAGGAGTTCCACCCTCTGCATTTTGATGGAATTTTTTGAATGCTCAAGTCCAAAGGAGAATTCAGGAATTCCACTTTGTCTTTGAATTCAGAAATTTTCCAAATAAGAGTTCCCGAAAGTCTAGTTATTGAACAGAGGGAACTCTACTATTAGAATCAAGTAAGATAAAGCCTCTATTTAAAAAAAAAATCCCATCAAAAGCACTTTAATTTAAAATTTTCATAATATTCTTTTTAAAAAGTCAAAAAATAACCTCATTTCTCCACTAAAAGACAAAAATACTCCACTTTTTATAAAGATTATTATTTTTTTACTATTTAAAAAAAAAATTAAACTAAAGTAATTTTGATATGATATTTTATTTTTAAAATGGAGCCTTGCTTGACTTCCAGTAAACCGCCCAACAACCGCCTAGAGGCGCCTCACAAACTTTAATAAGCCAAGGCATTAGAAGCAAGAACACGAGGTACCTTAATCCGGACTCCTCTTTTAAGCAGGTGGGTGAGGAATGGGAAGGAAGGATAGAAAATACATCTAAAAATCACTGCTCTCATCCTACCAAAACTCCATTTATCTCTCTCATCCGATAGCTGCACAAATCCAATGGCAGATGTAGTTGCAGAGAAATCCCTGCAGCTTCCATGGCGACGCCTGGACGGAAAGGTCGTGATGGTGACCGGCGCCTCTTCTGGCATCGGCTGCGACATCTGCTTGGCCCTCGCCAGGGCCGGCTGCAACATCGTCGCCGCCGCTCGAAGGATCGACCGCTTACGGTCTCTCTGCGAAGAGATAAATCGGATGGGATCTTCTTCGGATCCTCAGCTCACCACCGTCCGATCCGTGTTCGTGGAGCTCGACGTCAGCGCCCAGGGCTCTCTCATCCAAGCGTCCGTGCAGAAGGCTTGGGACACGTTCGGTCGGATCGATGCCTTGGTTAACTGCGCCGGAATTAGAGGTTTGTGGGTTTTTCTCATTTCCTTCTCTTCTCTTTGTTTTATGTTTGGTAGATTACTTAGATTACAATGATGTAAGAGTTTCATATTGAAGAGGCACATCCATGGTCAATTCAATTTCCTCACTCGTATCCACTCATCGCAAACAAATTCGTACTGGTTCTGTACAACTTTTTTTCTCCATTGGATTTGATCGTGATCATCATCATCATCAAAACCTTATCTTATCAATCTATGGTGGTTGTACTTAGGATTTAGTCCTAATGAGTTAGCACTCTATAAAGTGATCACGATTTTGGGGTCTTAAACTATGATTTGATCTCAAACTATGATGTGATCTCATTCGACCCACCCCTTGTTATTGTCTCACCTTACTATAAAGGTGGCTCCTCACGTTTAAGTTGTTGAGATTGGATATCCCCAATATAAACCAAACCAAACCAAATCAAGCCTTATCCCACTAGGTGGGGTCGGCTACATGGATTTGACGGCTATATTTGATAGCCCCAATATATATACACTAATTCCGCAGGTGGGTCGCACTTGGGATGGGTGTTCTAGTTCGCTGTACGGTAGTAAGTTTGTAGTGCAGTGAAGTCGTGAAATTGGGGATTGAGTGTTTAAAGGCTCATTCAAATATCAGTCAATGTGGATTTTAAACACCCATCTGTCCATATGTTTTCATCGACATTCTGTAGGGCCTTAAAATCTATATACTTATAATGATTTAATTGAGCTGACCTTTTGGCTGACTCCAATCCGTGTATATGCTTTCTTATCCCCCTATATGTGGACTGGTCTGGGGAGAGGTTTTAAATATATAAACACACACAAACTCTTGGTTTAGTGTGCTGGTGCAATATATCGCTATGGGTCCCACTCTGGTTTGGTGGTTTGTTTTTGATGATGAGGTGGGTTGTGTGTGTATTGGGGAAAGCTCTATAGGGAATGACTAAAAATCAGCTTGATTGGCAATCATATATTGTAAACATTAAGGTCCAAAGGTCAAGAGTGAAAAAGAGATTAAACTAAAAAAAATGTAAACTCCAACAGTTGGATATAGTCTAAATGATTGTTAGGTTGGTTCTGGTGCCAATTCAATGGGGGAAGTGAGGCCTAGTACTGCGGAGGGTGATGGGATCATAGCTGGGCTGCACATTTCTTGTAGACTGCTGGTCACTTAGCTCACCTTATCATTTTGTCTATGCAGTGCCCAATGCCCCAGCCCACACTAAATTAGCACCGAGCCAAGTTTGATTTCATTCAAGTTGTGTAGGTTCTTCAATTGGTAATGCAAATTTTGGCACCCATCCCTGTTGTGTGATGGCTAAGATTTGGACAGCTGTAGAGCTGTCAAAACAGTACCTCTTTGCTTGTATGATTGCAATTTCAATCTACTAAGGTCACATTTTTCCTCTTTTCTGTGGAACCCTTCCCCCAGGGAAAAAAAAAAAAGAAAAGAAAGAGAACCGTAACAATCAAAAGGCTTTTCCATGGAATCATGAAAAATTCTCTTTTCCTTATGGAAAACTATCTACACTAAACAATGGAAAAGCGAGTCTGTGGAAAATTCCAACATTTTTTTTCCCTCCTCCATGTCCACAAAAATGTGTTAAACAAATGTGCTCTAAATGAATACTGGGAAACTGAAGCTTTGCTGATTTTGTGCAAATAGTTCGCTAATGCCAGCTATTTCCTTGCACTATAGCTAGTAACTTATCTGATCCAATTTGTAGGATATGCTTCTGACTCCTATGATATGTGTCTTAGGTGCTGTGTATGGCGCATTAGATTGGCCTGAGGAGGAATGGTACAAATTAATTGCAACGAATTCAACGGGATCATTTTTGGTATCCAAGCATGTCTGTACTCTCATGCGCGATGCAAATGTGAAAGGATCAGTAATCAATATTTCATCTATTACGGGTCTTAATCGTGGACAGTCACCTGGAGCACTCGCCTATTCTACATCCAAGGCAGCTGTAAACACCATGACAAAGGTAAATGTTATTCAATTTCAACCACCCAAGTTTTCCCATGTGATAATAGATTTCTTTGTTGCACATTTTTTTATTAGAGTGGAAAATAACTAGTGAAAAGAAATCATTGTTTGCTGTCATTTATTAATCAAGTCTAGCCACTATTAATTTTTGCAAAGGACTGCAGCAAAAATACAAGGGTTGCAAACTTGCAATTGCTAGGAGTAGATGCACTGACATGATAAATCAAGTGCACCAGACGGCTCTTAGCGAAGGTGGAGGATTTGAATTAAATAAAAAAGAGAAGCTGGCTTTCGTTATAAATGGCATTTAAAAAAACAGAATATCTGGTCCTACATATCCTCTTACGATTTTTCCCTATTTTTTAATAGCAGGGCCTCGCATGCACTTTTTATGAAAACACATGTATTTTTTTTTTTTTTTTTATGAAAACCCACATACTTCCTTCAAAATCTAGTTGTCATGCCCTCTTACATAGTTATCACTCATTTATTTTCAGAGGCCTCCTTTTCCTGAATCTGAAATCCTTTGGAAACTATCATTTTTCAATGCAGTAAACCTCTACCATTCTCCAAGAATTCCTCTTTTCTGTCCTATTAATTTATGAACTAGTAAGCCTTATCCTTTTGAAATAGAGCTGATTCAAATAGGGCTGTTTCAATTAGACCATTTTACAAGTAGGTTGTTTGGCGTGTCTTTTCAATTAGAAAAAGCAAACTTGTTATATTATGAAAGTTATATCGGCCAAGCTATCATTTAGTAAAAGTAGTACAGGCAAATTTGTCATAAAGTAAAAGTATTATAAGAAAACTTGTCACATTATAAAAGTTGTATGGCAAACTTGTCAAAAGAAAAGGCAAAAAGTGTCTCATTGCTTTAGACATTCATATCTATTTGAAAAAGTTGCCTTTTGGTTGCGTTTTTAAAAAAGAGTAAAAGGTGCTAAAGCTAATTGAATCAAACATATATAGAAACTTCGCCTCGGAGTCTAAAGCACTCGAGCAACTATTTGAATTAGTTTAAAGTCAAATAGATAGAAAAAGTGGACTTGCCGAACGGCACAAATAAATGTGGGAGGATGATTTGTTTCTTTGTTGTATGTTTTTAATTTTTAATTTTTATGTGTGGATATTTGTTAGAAGTCCATTGATTGATTTTTGTTTTAGTTTTTTTTCAAGCCCGTGAATGAGTGAATGCAGTCAAGGATGGTGGATGGGTATTTTTTTTTTCCTTGATTTTCTTTTATTTGGTAATGGACTTGAAACTACATCCTTGTGGTTGAGACTAATGAGCACCTACCGACTGTACTGCAGGCTTGCATGATGGACAGAAAAATCGCCATGTATATGAACTGGCTAGTTAAATTTTGCTACTAATTGTTGTCATACCATATAACAGAATTTGCATCTTGTAAGCTCATCACTCTGAGAAAAAGGAGAGGGATTAGTCCTGAATAAGTGGGCATGTATACGCATAATTGTTTTTGAAAACCTCCTCATTTAAAGAGGATGGTGCTCATGAAGTCCTGTCAGATGGATATAATCCTAATTTGATCCCAGTAACAGTAACACTTATCCTTGGATTGAGGCACAAATAATTTTAACAATCAAATCTGTTGTACTATCAAATTGATGACTATCCTAGTTTTTAAAATCCTATGATTCATAATTCAGAATATAATCTTACAATTCATATTGACTCCTAGAGAAAGGGGTAGTATTTATACAGCGAATTCTATTTACGGGAAATTATTTTAATTCAAGTGCGAATCCTACAACTCAGGCGATTTGTCCAGGCAGTTCCCGGCAAATAGCAACAGCTGAATGATTACTGCTAGTCATTTTTTTGAATTTTATGTTTTTCATTTTTCAGTGTTTATATTTTTGAGATGTTATCTACTAATTGTTGTCATACCATATAAAAAAGGAATATGCATTTGACTGGAGCACTTGACCGTAGCAATGGGTTCGATCCTACATTTTTTTTTCTTTTCACTATTTACATATTTAAAGTCAGGCTTCCAAATCATGTAAAATTGATGATTTATGGTTTTTTAAATTTAAAGAGAACAAAAAGAAAAGGAAACAAAAACAACTGGTTTATTTTTCCTAGTAATGATATATTAAACATATATAACTATTTATTCATATTATATATGATATATTTGTACATGTCAATGATGTTCCTCATATAAATGCATTCCAGTCTCATTTGTCATTGTTATGAATGTATTTTGAAAGGTACAATTTTTTTTATTTTATAATTTTCAGTATGTTTTTCATGTTTCGCAACAATGTTTGAAAAATCTTATGATTCATGATACAATTCGACCTCTCGAACGATTTGCGATATGATTTTGATTTTCGGGACAAGGAACTGGCTATCATCATTCGATTCCACTGAGTATTGGTCCATTCCTATTTCACAATCATCCAATTTGGCTTTCTCTCTAGCTGACCTCTATTGGCACCCACCTGGATGCATGTGAATCATCAAGGTGGTGGTGGGCTGGGGAAGGATGAGGAAATGGGCAAAATAAAAATCAGAGCTGCTGGATGCTAACAGATGTAGATTTAAAGGTGTAAAGGTTTATTGTTTTGCTTGTGAATAATTTTTATTAAATCCAGTGGGGAATATCTTTCAAAAATCAGCTTATCATGTTTGCTTTTATTTATTCATTTTGATTTTATGCATTTGATGTTTCCATTCCTCACTGTTATGCCTACATGTGGATTCTTTCATCCTGTACAATTTAGCATTTGCTTTAAACTCCCTGATTTCATCTCAAGTGAGTGATTTTGTGCTCTTATGCTGAAGAAATGGTGTTTAAGATTTATTCTTTATAGTTGTTGGGATCTGCCTTTCTACAATTATGCCTCGGCGCCTCGCCTCTGGTATCTATGTAGTGGTTCTCTGCTTGCTTACGCAGTAATGTTTGCTTATGCTGAGTTTGAAACTTCGTGTTGCCTCTGTGGGTTTTGGATGTTTCTTCTGTTCATTTTTGCTGTTTTGGAAGGTGGATTAAAGAAACTTAAACTTAATGTGTTTTGACCCTACAGGTCATGGCCATGGAGTTAGGGGCATATAAGATCAGAGTTAATTCAATTTCACCAGGAATCTTCAAATCTGAGATTACAGAGGGTCTTATGCAGAAAACATGGCTGAACAATGTTGCATTGAGAACTGTCCCTTTAAGAACCTATGGCAAATCAGATCCTGCACTGACGTCACTAGTTCAGTATCTAATTCATGACTTATCGGAATATGTGTCAGGCAATGTGTTCATCGTGGATGCAGGCGCCACTCTACCTGGAATCCCTATTTTCTCCTCTCTTTGATCTGTCTATGTTTTTTCCTCTCTTTGTTCTGTCTATGTTTTTCCATACATAAATAAGCAGGTCTGTTCTCACAGTTTGTCTTCCAATAAAATTGTAGCAAGTGCTTGATCTATGTAAGCTCATGTATTCACAACAAGTATCTAGTTTTACAAATTGATGAAACAGCTTTATTGGCAGAATTAGATCTTTGATCATTGCATCTACTGAGGCCAGTCAGCCCATTTTCACCACCACTGTTGTGTGCCCAAGGGATGAGGCAGGTAGCCCACTGGAAGTATAAACTCAACATGAAGGGCCCATTTGACATTGTTCTAGTATTGTTTTCAATTTTGTGCTTATATCAGGTTGTGCCAAAACTATGCTATGCAGAACTTATTTGACAATATTATATTAAAACTAGTTTGAGAGGCACGTGTGAAAAAAAATACTAAAATGAAATATTTTAAGAAAAAAATAGATATAAACAAAATAAATATATTATCTAATGGTCGTAGTAAAAGATTTAAAATAGTTTAAATTGAATAATTAGGATTACAAATAAGTTATCAAGAGACCAACAAATCATATAAATAATAGTAAAAGTGAAAAATATTGTTAGGTACCTCATCCACAAAATAAGCGCGACCCAGCTCATGATCATATCCATAAAAAATTAGATGATTTTAGCCATCAAATACTCATGTAAATATGTTTCCATTTTTATAATTTTTGTATGATCTAAAAAAATCAAAGGATCTGTTATACCCATGGAAAAAGGTTGGTGCTAAGCTCAGGAGAAAAAAAACTATATTTTCAATTTTAATTTATTTTTTTGATATCTAAATGTGAAGAAAAAACATCTAAAATAAATATATATAAAAGGAGAAATATTAACTAAAATCACATAAATTACAGTATAAATTTGAAATTATAAAATCTCATTTCTTTATGGATTTGAGACCTAATGATATTTAGCTTTATACAATTTGTAGGTAAAACAAAAGGCAAAAAGACCATTTTCCAATTAACCATTGCCTTAAACAAAATAAGTAACCCAAAATGTACATTAGAGATCAACTACCTTGTTACTATCATTCACAATTTGAACATTTTGAAACTGATTTATTAAATATCCATAAAAGAAGACTTAGATTAATACACAATCATTCTTTTAATAAGAATCAATTGTAGCGATACAATCACAAAATATTAACAACACTAAGCAATTGTTTTAACGAAGTTACAAATATATTTAATATCTAGAAATTTAGAAGTGGGCGTAATGTAATATACAATGTATCAATATTAATAATTTGTAGCTCACTCTTTAGGTTAATAACTTGTTGAACTTTTGAAGTTGAATTTCAAATCTTCTTAGACGCATGGAAACTTGAATGTAGAAAAACAAAACATATTAGTATTTAATTTTTATATTCAAGCTTCCCCAAGTTTTATATGAGCAAACAATGTTTCATCCATTTAGAATAGAGGAAAAAATTGAAAATTCAAGTATACCGCTGATCTATATGGTGGTAAGCCTACCATAAGACGACTTTCCGTCCCCTTAAAATGGATGAAATCTTCCAAAATCTACAAATGTATATGGCGGACAACTTTTCCTCCCTTTATAGAGGAAAAATCTTACAACATTAAGTAGAGTTATATGGAGGACAAATTTTCTTCCCTTTAGAGCGGAGGAAATCTTACAAAATAAAACATAATGTAGAGTTATAAATCTTGCAAGATCAAGTATAATATAGAGTTATATGGTGGACAACTTTTCATGGAACCGACTATTTTTCATGGACATAACATAAATTAGAATAAAAATAGGCACTAAATAATACTTAATGGCCAATATATTATATTATGGATAATTAATAGATCATACTTCTTCATTTTATTTGGTGTGCCTATTTTCAAAAATAATAACCACTAAACCATGATAATTGATTGGATTGTGGGAGATATGAGGATAAGACTCTACTAAGAAAGCCCTATAAAAAATAATTAAATTTAAAAATATATTAAATTAATATAATACTTTAAACTTGAGAAAAGAATACACCATTGTTTTTTTTTTTTTTAAATTTATAAGAAGATAAGATGAGAATGGAGATTAAAAATTTATGGTAAAAATACACCAACGTGCCCTTCGACAGGCCTTTACACATAAACCCTCAGGCCCTCTTTGGAAACTATAGGCCTGTCCATTTAGGCATATAGAGAGAATAACAAGTAGAGAGTCCTATTTTTATATGAAACTACATGCTCATCCATTTACTTAATTACTTTGAGGTCCACTTTAGCCCATTAGAGCAAATAAGATTTTTACATTAAAATTCATTTTAAAAAAAATCTCAAAATGTTGTTGCAGATGAAACGGCCTCCTTGGGCACAACGGAGATGAAAAACTCACAAATCTCACCTCTTGAAGTTTCTGAACAGGTACTCTACCCCACTCCACCCACATAAATGGGCTGGGCAGAGTTAGACAAATAGAAGATGAAAGATATAATTAACTATACTTAGTATTGCTCATAAAAGTATGTACATTTACAATATAACTGAGGATTATTGGCAATGTTTATGTGAACTCGATGGCACTGATCTGGAAGTTTCTCATTTTATAAGAGAAAGGACCACATCCTATCCCTCCAATCATTGAACTCTGTGTCCCTGATGTTCACACCAATGGCCCATTGTGTGTGTGTGTGTGTGTGTTTTTTTTTTTCCCACCAAATCATCATCACCTCCACATATAATCACCGAATGAACGGAATTTGATGCTATGGGGAACTGCAAAGAAACCTTTTAGATCTTAGTTGAACTTTCTGAACCCAACACTGGTTAAAGAGAATTTTGATTGGGAAGTCCTCACCACATGTTATTAGGCCCAGCTACCCAGTGACCTGACCCATCATTCATTTTTATAAGAAATAGTTGAGTTGGGTTGTTTTATCTTTTTATTTTTATCATTTCAATTGAAGTTGAATTCACTAATATAAAACACATGAATAAATTACGCTGTTATACACAATCAATACGATAGTATTTATCTCGTACTAATTTAAAATTTTCCAAGCCCATACAATTGACAACCATTTATTTTAAACTATTTAGATTTTTAATAAGTTGGCTCATTATAAGATTTGCAACGAGTCGTGGGTCTGGCCCTGGTTGATAACCATGCTACCAATAGTACAAATACCTTCCATAAGGGTAATACTAATATAGGCAACTCTACTATTAGAATCAAGTAAGATAAAGCCCCTATTTAAAAAAAAAATCCCATCAAAAGCACTTTAATTTATATTTTTCATAATATATATATTTTTTAAAAAGTCAAAAAATAACTTCATTTCTCCACTAAAAGACAAAAATATTCCACTTTTTAAAAAGATCATTATTTTTTTACTATTTAAAAAAATAAAAAAAAATTTAATTTAAAGTAATTTTGATATGATATTTTATTTTAAAAATGGAGCCTTACTTGACCTCCAGTAAAGCGCCAAACTACCCGTCAAGAGGCGCCTTACAAACTTTAATAAGCCAGGCATTGGAAGCAAGAACACGCGGACTGACCTCTTAATCCGGACTCCTCTTTTAACCAGGTGGGTGAGGGAATGGGAAGGAAGGATAGAAATTACATCTAAAAATCACCGCTCTCATCCTACCAAAACTCCATTTCTCTCTCTCGTCCGATAGCTGCACAAATCCAATGGCAGATGTAGTTGCAGAGAAATCCCTGGAGCTTCCATGGCGACGCCTGGACGGAAAGGTCGTGATGGTGACCGGCGCCTCTTCTGGCATAGGCCGCGACATCTGCTTGGCCCTCGCCAGGGCCGGCTGCGACATCGTCGCCGCCGCTCGAAGGATCGACCGCTTAGAGTCTCTCTGCGAAGAGATAAATCGGATGGGATCTTCTTCGGATCCTCAGCTCTCCCCCGTCCGATCCGTGGCCGTGGAGCTCGACGTCAGCGCCCAGGGCTCTCTCATCCAAGCGTCCGTGCAGAAGGCTTGGGACGCGTTCGGTCGGATCGATGCCTTGGTTAACAGCGCCGGAATTAGAGGTTTGTGGGTTTTTCTCATTTCCTTCTCTTCTCTTTGTTTTATGTTGGGTAGATTACTAGATTACAATGATGTGAGATTTTCATATTGAAGAGGCTCATCTATGGTCAATTCAATTTCCTCATTCATATCCACTCATCGCAAACAAATTAGTACTGGTTTATTTATTTATTTTTTCATTAGATTTCAGGGGCATCATCTTCGTCATCATCAAAACTTTATCTCATCAATGTGGATTTAAACCCAGAGGGGTTACCTCAGTTGGCATAGACTATGGGATAGGACTACGGTTTACATCCGAAGGTTGTCGGTTCGAAACTCCACTACCTGGGGCTTTCTCTCCTGCACACACACACGAAAAAAAAAAAAAAAATCTGGAGTTGTTGTTGGACATAGGATTTAGTCCTAATAAGTTAGCACTCTTAAACTATCATTTGATCTCATTGAACCCACTCCTTGTTAAAATATATTGTGTCTACACTAATTCCCAAGGTGGGTCCCACTTGGGATGGGCGTTCTAGTTGGTCGGGGTTATTTTAAGGATTGTTTTGTCGGTCTCTCCGCTGAGATGAGGTGGAGGTGGTTTTTTTTTTATTATTATATTTTGTTTACACTGGTTGGTTGGTTTGGGATTATTATATGTGTTGTTTAAATCTATAAATGCCTGTTTGTATGAGCTATGGCCCTGTGTGAATAGAAATGTTGCAAATAATCTAATGATGCTATGAATTTAATTTTATCACTCCCATTAAGAGAGTGTGTTATCTCAAGACCTGTTTTTCACTAGATTGCTTAAACAAGCTATTTGCTGACTACTACTTACTTGAACTTAAGAGATTTATAATGCAAGTCGTCCTTCTTATTGAGAATACATTTTTTTTATTGGTAATGTAAATTTCATTAAAAGTAAAGATGGTTCACAAAGCTGTACCATTTAAGAAGAGTACAATGTAATCAGTGTGATACATGCATCACCATATTTTTAAGAAATACATCATCATTTTTTTTTCTTTCTATTCTATTGAAAAATTCAGAGTTTTGTGACTCGAACCTCACCCCTTGTGCATTTGTTTCCTACATATCTCACCAATCCTCAGTAAGTGGCAGCTACTCTGGTGGGCCACACTCCGATTAGAGTCTGTATATATGGATGTTTGAGTTGGAGAAGAGAAAGGGTGGTTTGCCTAATGTCTCTTGTATTAAATTATTGATTTTACTGCCACCATCTTAAATGAGTTTTGTAAGTGTATACATGCTTGTCGTCATGATTCAACTCATTGAAGTGCCAATTCATTGTGAAAAGTGGGTGTGCGTGGTTCTTGTTTTGGAAAACAAAAAGGTCTTGGGACTTTTTAGCTGTGGAACACCTTGTGGATTCCACATATGATCACAACTCTCTCTGCTGCAGTATTTTGGCATTCCATAAATTGACGCTCATTCAAATATCAGTCATTGTTGGATTTTAAACACCCATCTTTCCATATGTTTCATCGACATTCTGTAGGGCCTTAAAATCTATATACTTATAATGATTTTGAAAAAATAATTATGGGTGGCCAGGATCTCTAGATTGGTTTGCTCAAACAATAATCAACCCAAAAGTGTGCAGAAGCAAACATAATGCAGCGGAAATAAATCAATAAGCACACACCATAAGGATACCAAATTTAAGGTGAAAAACCCTAACCGGGTGAAAAACCACCGATTCGAACTGGATCAAATCAAACACTATGAATCTCGCAATTACAAGAAACTCAGATCTTTTCCCCAGATATCCTCTACCCAAGGACTGAAGTTATCTTGTGTCGCTTCACGCTTCAACGACTTCACACCGTTGATTGCAACAGATTCAATCCAGCGTTTGACTCCTCAAGTCTTCTCGCAGGAAGATAATCTTCTACAAAGGATGCAGAAGAACTGACTCTAGAGAACTTGGCATCACAACTTTATAAAAAATCTAGAGAAGAATTCTTTCAATGATAATCTCTAACTCATCACTTTGAGAGGTGTGTCTACTTTGGAACAGCCCTTGACTCCTTTAAATAGCCCTTGGTTCGTGCTTAAGGTTGCCTAATATAATTAGGACTAAAACAGTAGTTTGAGCACAATTAGAAATCAGTTTCTAATTTTCGTAGGACTCCTGACACATGTCCGCTCGAGCGGACCCACCATCTGCTCGAGCGGATGAGGTTCTGTTTCAGCACTGGGCCATCCTGACCTATTATACCCGGATATTGCAAATTACTAGTGGTATCCGTACCGATACGATCCGATACGGATACCGGTACGGGATACGGCTGGATACGGCTGGGATATGGGGGTCCAATTTCAGGATATGGCTTGTGTTATTTTTCGCCCAATATTTCGGCAGATTTTCCATTTCGGCCAATTTCTGTCTCTCTTTTAGTTTGATCAAAAGGGAAAACAAAAAAGAAGAAAGAGGAGGAGGAGGAGAGGAGGAGGAGACCCACTTCATTGAAAATTTGAAACAAACGGTGGGCCTCGTAATATTTGAGCTCTAAATTGAGATAAAATAAGCATTCCACCCAAAATAAATCCCTAACCAAATACTTATATTTATATATTTCTAGGAATATCGTACCCGTATCCGTATTCTAAAATTTTGAAGTTGACATATCGGACGCTCGTTCCCGTATCCCGTATCCGTACCCGTGTTCGTATCCGGGCATCATAGATCCTGACACTGTTCGCTCGAGCGGATGAGATTGTCGCTCGAGTGGACCCCTCTCTGGATTGATCCGCAAAATCAGCACACTTTCTCCAGCAAACTTTTTCTAATTCTTTCAGACTTCCTTCTACAGAGTCCTTCCAATCTTCTATTTTCAGAGTCCTTTTTTAAATAAAAAATTACAACTCAAAGACCCAGAGTTTTGTCCAACCCATGAATTTGGCCAACACTAAAATTCTAACAGATTTAACTGAGCTGACCTTTTGGCCGACTCCAATCCGTGTATATCGTTTCTTATCCCCCTATATGTGGACTGGTCCGGGGAGAGATTTTAAATATATAAACACACACAAACTCTTGGCTTAGTGTGCTGGTGCAATATATCGCTATGGATCCCACTCTAGTTGGGTGGTTTTTATTTTTTATTTTTTTGCTGATGAGGTGGGGTGTGTGTATTGGGGAAAGCTCTATAGGGAATGACTAAAAATCAGCTTGATTGGCAATCATATATTGTAAACATTAAGGTCCAAAGGTCAAGGGTGAAAAAGAGATTAAACTAAAAAAAAAAAAAAAATGTAAACTCCAACAGTTGGTTATAGTCTACATGATTGTTAGGTTGGTTCTGGTGCCAATTCATTGGGGGGAAGTGAGGCCTAGGACTGCGGAGGGCGATGGGATCATACCTGGGCTGCACATTTCTTGTAGACTGCTGGTCACTTAGCTCACCTTATCATTTTGTCTATGTAGTGCCCCAGCTCACACTGAATTAGCACCGATCCAAGTTTGACTTCATTCAAGTTGTGTAGGTTCTTCAATTGGTAATGCAAATTTTGGCACCCATCCTTGTTGTGTGATGGATAAGATTTGGACAGCTGTAGAGCTGTCGAAACAGTACCTCTTTGCTTGTATGATTGCAATTTCAATCCACTAAGGGAGTAAGGGCACATTTTTCCTCTTTTCCGTGGAACCCTTCCCCCGGGAAAAAAATAAAAAAAAGAACCGTAACAATGAAAAGGCTTTTCCACGGATTCATGGAAAAAAATTCTCTTTTCCTTATGGAAAACTGTCCGCACTAAACAATGGAAAAACGAATTTGTGGAAAATTCGAACATTTTTTTTTTGTTCCTCTTCCATTTCCACAAAAATGTGTTAAACAAATTTGCTTTAAATGAATACTGGGAACTGAAGCTTTGCTGATTTTGTACCAATAGTTTGCTAATGCCAGCTATTTCCTTGCACTATAGCTAGTAACTTATCTGATCCAGTTTGTAGGATATGCTTCTGACTCCTATGCTATGTGTCTTAGGTGCTGTGTATGGCGCATTAGATTGGCCTGAGGAGGAATGGAACAAATTAATTGCAACGAATTTGACGGGATCATTTTTGGTATCCAAGCATGTCTGTGCTCGCATGCGTGATGCAAATGTGAAAGGATCAGTAATCAACATTTCATCTATTGCGGGTCTTAATCGCGGACAGTTACCTGGAGGACTCGCCTATTCTGCATCCAAGGCAGCTGTGAACACCATGACAAAGGTAAATGTTATTCAATTTCAACCACCCAAGTTTTCCCATGTGATAATAGATTTCTTTGTTGCACATTTTTTTATTAGAGTGGAAAATAACTAGTGAAAAGAAATCATTGTTTACTGTCATGCATTAATCAAGTCGAGCCACTGTTAATTTTTGCAAAGGAGTGCAGCAAAAATACAAGGGTTGCAATTGCTAGGAGTAGACGCGCTGACATGATAAATCAAGTGCATCAGACGTCTCTTAGCGAAGGTGGAGGATTTGAATTAGATAAAATAGAGAAGCTGGCTTTTGTTCTAAATGGCAGTTTAAAAAACACAGAATATCTGGTCCTACATATCCTCTTACGATTTTTCCCCATTTTTTAATAGCTGGGCCCCACATACACTTTTTATGAAAACAAACATGTAATTTTTTTTTATGAAAACCCACATACTTCCTTCAAAAACCTATCTGTCATGTCCTCTTACAGAATTATCACTCTCATTTATTTTCAGAGGCCTCCTTTTCCCGAATCAGAAATCCTTTGGAAACCATCATTTTCAATGCAGTAAACCTCTACCATTCTTCAAGAACTCCTCCTCTCTCCTATTGATTTATGAAATAGTAAGCCTTATCTGTTTGAAATAAAGCTGATTCAAATAGGGCTGTTTCAATTAAACCCTTTTATAAATAGATTGTTTGGTGTGTCTTTTAAATTAGAAAAAGCAAACTTGTTATATTATGAAAGTTATGTGGATCAAGCTGTCATTTAGTAAAAGTAGTACAAGCAAATTTGTCATAAAGTAATAGTACAAGAAAACTTGTCACATTATAAAAGTTCTTTGGCAAACTTGTCAAAAAAAAAGAAGCAAAAAGTTTCTCGCTGCTTTAGACATTCATATCTATTTGAAAAAGTTGCCTTTTGGTTGCGTTTTTAAAAAAGAGGTAAAAGGTGCTAAAGCTGATTGAATCAAACATCCATAGAAACTTCGCCTAAGAGTCTAAAGCACTCGAGCGACTATTTGAATTAGTTTAAAGTCAAATAGATAGGAAAAGTAGACTTGCGTAAGGGCATCAAATAAATGTGGGAGGATGATTTGTTTCTTTGTTGTATGTTTTTAATTTTTTATTTTTATGTGTGGATATTTGTTAGAAGTCCATTGATTGATTTTTGTTTTGGTTTTTTTTTTTTTAAGCCCATGAACGAGTGAATGTAGTCAAGGATGGTGGATGGGTATTTTTTTTTCCTTGATTTTCTTTTAATTGGTAATGGACTTGAAACTGCAACCTTGTGGTTGAGACTAATGAGCACCTACCAACTGTGCTGCAGGCTTGCATGATGGACAGGAAAATCGCCATGTATATGAACTGGCTAGTTAAATTTTGCTACTAATTGTTGTCATACCATATAACAGAATTTGCATCTTGTAAGCTCATCACTCTGAGAAAAAGGAGAGGGATTGCTCCTGAATAAGTGGGCATGTATATGCATAATTGTTTTTGAAAAGCTCCTCATTTAAAGAGGATGGTGCTCATGAAGTCCTGTCAGATGGATATAATCCTAATTCGATCCCAGTAAGAGTAACATTTATCCTTGGATTGATGCACAAATAATTTTAACAAGCAAATCTGTTGTACTATCAAATTGATGACTATCCTAGTTTTTAAAATCCTATGATTCATAATTCAGAATATAATCTTACAATTCATATTGACTCCTAAAGAAAGGGTTAGTATTTATACAGCGAATTCCATTTTCTGGCAATTATTTGAATTCAAGTGTGAATCCTACAACTCAGGCGATTTGTCTAGGCAGTGGCGGGCAAATAGCAACAGCTGAATGATTACTTCTAGTCATTTTTTTGAATTTTATGTTCTTCATTTTTGAGTGTTTATATTTTTGAGATGTTATCTACTAATTGTTGTCATACCATATAAAAAGGGAATATGCATTTGACTGGAGTGCTTGACTGTAGGAATGGGTTCGACCCTGCATTCTTTTTCAAAGTGCTTTTTTTTTCTTTTGTTTATACTAATTACATATTTAAGATCAGGCTTACAAATCATGTAAAATTGATGATTAATGGTTTTTTAAATTTAAAGAGAACAAAAAAAAAAAAAAAGAGACAAACACAACTGCTTTAGTTTTCCTAGTATTGATATATTAAGCATATTCAACTATTCATTCATATTATATATGATATATTTGTACATGTCAATGATGTTCCTCATATAAATGCATTCCTCATTTGTCATTGTTATGAATGCAGTATGAAAGGTACAATTTTTTTATTTTTTTATTTTAATTTTCAGTATGTTTTTCATGTTTCGCAACAATGTTTGAAAAATCTTATGATTCGTGATACAATTCGACCTCTCGAACGATTTGCGATATGATTTTGATTTTCGGAACAAGGAACTGGCTATCATCATTCGATTCCACTGAGTATTGGTGCATTCCTAATTCACAATCATCCAATTTGGCTTTCTCACTAGCCGACCTCTATCGGCACCCACCTGGATGCATGTGAATCATTGAGGTGGTGGTGGGCTCGGGAAGGATAAGGAAATGGGCAATAAAAATCAGAGCTGCTGGATGCTAACAGATATAGATTTATAGGTGTAAAGGTTTATAGTTTTGCTTGTGAGTAATTTTATTAAATCCAGTGGGGAATATCTTTCAAAAATCAGCTTATCATGTTTGCTTTTATTTATTCATTTTGATTTTATGCATTTGATGTTTCCATTCCTCACTGTTATGCCTACATGTGGATTCTTTCATCCTGTACAATTTAGTATTTGCTTTAAACTCCCTGATTTCATCTCAAGTGAATGATTTTGTGCTCTTATGCTGAAGAAATGGTGTTTAAGATTTATTCTTTATAGTTGTTGGGAGATGCCTTTCTACAATTATGCCTCGGCGCCTCGCCTCTGATATCTGTGTAGTGGTTCTCTGCTTGCTTACGCAGTAATGTTTGCTTATGCTGAGTTTGAACCTTCGTGTTGCCTCTGTGGGTTTTGGATGTTTCTTCTGTTCATTTTTGCTGTTTTGGAAGGTGGATTAAAGAAACTTAAACTTAATGTGTTTTGACCCAACAGGTCATGGCCATGGAGTTAGGGGCATATAAGATCAGAGTTAATTCAATTTCACCAGGACTCTTCAAATCTGAGATTACAGAGGGTCTTATGCAGAAAACATGGCTGAACAATGTTGCATTGAGAACTGTCCCTTTAAGAACCTATGGCACATCAGATCCTGCACTGACGTCACTAGTTCAGTATCTAATTCATGACTTATCGGAATATGTGTCAGGCAATGTGTTCATCGTGGATGCAGGCGCCACTCTACCTGGAATCCCTATTTTCTCCTCTCTTTGATCTGTCTATGTTTTTTCCTCTCTTTGTTCTGTCTATGTTTTTCCATACATAATTAAGCAGGTCTGTTCTCACAGTTTGTCTTCCAATAAAATTGTAGCAAGTGCTTTATCTATGTAAGCTTATGTATTCACAACAAGTATCTAGTTTTACAAATTGATGAAACAGCTTTATTGGCAGAATTAGATCTTTGATCATTGTATCTACTGAGTGCCCCTTGTTGCTGCTGATTTTCTTCCAGGCCCTGCGGACATACTATGACAAGAAACCAGATTGAAGGGTGAAAGGTCCCACCATCTTTAACCGCGGTTTCTCTACTTAGCATTTCTCGCAGTAATGTGAAAATATATAACAAAAGCTTTTAAGATATATTATATTAATTACAGAAATGAGAATTTCAAATCTCTTTCCAATTTTTTTTCCCGACAGCATAAATTATCAAGTTTTCTTGCAATAACTTCAATATTTAGATCAAATTATGCTGCGCCTGAATATCCCATTGGAAGATCCCTATTAATCTAACCTTTGTTTGGCACTTTTTTTTTTATTATGACCGCAGAAAGGGTTGTGTGAGCCCTTGATGCGGTGGTGCCCATTTAAATGCATCCTAATCAAAATCATTGAACTTAGAGCTATTAGATCGCAGGTTATAATCTGTTAATTGTATCGATGGTTAACACCCCTTATTGGCAGTGGGTCCTTTCAATTCCCCTTATCTTTGTATTTAACGTGATTCTAGGTGAGGTATACCTTCACCATGAGTGGACCAACAATACTCCGCCACATCATCCAAAAATTTATGTGATTTTGAAGTTTAAAAAGTTTAAATTAGATTAAAGAGAATCACCTAAATTTTTAGATGACATGATAGAGTATTATTGGTCCACTCATGGTGAAGATATAACATGGATAGGTGAGCCCAGATTTTTCTCGGAAGCCCTTGTATTATTTTGTATGGGGCCATCCATGGTAAGATCGTCAATTTTTCAATGTTTCAAAATCAACATGTCGTGCGTCTAATATTAATAGAAGGAAAGAACACAGGAAAAACACGGCAATGACTCATGACCAACTGCTGGCTTATGTAACACGTCCAAGTCAATGCAAACAATATCATATAACGTGTATCAATTTAAAACCAAGAGTCTCAGTAACCGAAAGTTGAGAGAGCGACAATTTCTCTTCTTCTTGTTTTCCTCTCGCCACCTCTCTAGCAGTTTAGACAATGGCATCTCTTCTTCATCACTTATGCCTATTGCTGCTTTTTCTCCCTCTTTCCATCTTCGCCCAAAACATAAGTCAGGGAAGTTCTTTCACTGCTGAACGCGAGACAGCTCCATGGGTTTCTTCACCTTCTGGTGAATTCGCCTTTGGATTCTATCGTCTCCCAGATACACAACTCTTCTTGCTTGCCATCTGGTTCGACAACATACCAGAACAAACTGTTGTTTGGTTTGCCAATAGGACTAATCCAGTGCAGAGAGGTTCGAGAGTTGAGCTGACGAACGATGGCAGCCTTGTGCTCTATGACCACCAAGGCAACGTGGCATGGACGGCCCAAGGCAAAATTTCTGGCCGTGCCACCTCAGCTGCGATGCTTGATACTGGGGAGTTCGTTCTTACAGGGGCAGATCCCCAGTATATATGGGGGAGCTTCGATGAGCCCACGGACACCATCTTACCAACTCAAGTACTGGAGGGGAATAACGAACTACGGTCGCGTGTAACAGACACAGACTTCTCGATAGGAAGGTTTATGCTTCGGCTCTTGCCTGGAGGCAATCTTGTTCTCAGGACCATTTCTCTCAACTCGGAATACGGGTATGAGCCCTATTATTCTAGCGGGACCGATGGCTCTGGCTTCCGGTTGGTTTTCAACCAGTCAGGCTACATATACATACAACTAACGAATCAAAGCTCGGTCAGTCTCACACAACCAACAAATATCGTTTCATATGGAGGCTTCTATCACCGGGCAACGTTGGATTCTGATGGTGTTTTCAGGCAATACATCTATCCGAAGGAGTATCCAAACAATGGAGGATGGAAGCAGGCCTGGACTGTCATGTTGTCCCTGCCTCCAGACATCTGTAATTCGGGGGATGTGTCGGTTGGGAGCGGAATCTGTGGATTTAACAGCTACTGTGAATTAGATGAGGACCAGAGGCCCGTTTGCAAATGCCCACCTGGGTATAGTTACTTGGATCAAAAGTACACATTCTACGGTTGCAAGCAAGATTTTGCTCCACAGAGTTGTGAGTCAGGTGATTCGGATGTTGAGAAGCAATTTGAGCTGAAAGAAATGCCTTACGCAAATTGGCCCCAGTGTGATTATGAGTGTTTGAGTCCTGTCAATGAAGACAAATGTCGAGAGTATTGCCTGAAAGATTGCCTCTGCGATGTCGCCGTTTTCAGTGGCACACAATGTTGGAAGAAGAAGATCCCGCTTTCAAATGGGCGGAGGGGCCGTGAAATTAGAGGCAAGGTTCTAATTAAAGTTGCAAAAAGTAACCACTCTTCGATCCAATCTCTTTCTCCGCTGGATGTAACACAAAGGGAGAGAGATCAGTCGACAAAGATTCTCATCGGATCACTGCTTTTGGGAAGCTCTTTGTTTCTCAACTTTCTCTTCTTATCGGCAATTTCAGCGGCTGTTTTCATCTTGTACAATAGAAGAGAGCTGAAGCATAAGCCAGAGTCGAGCTCCTTTGGAATGAATCTACGCTCATTTACATATAAAGAACTTGAACAAGTTACAGACGGGTTTAAGGATGCATTGGGTAGTGGTGCCTTTGGCATAGTCTACAAAGGTGTCTTAGCATCAGATGCTAGAAATTTTGTTGCAGTCAAGAAGCTAAACAAGGTGGAGAAAGAGGGTGTGGAGGAATTCAAGACGGAAGTGATGGCAATCAGCCAGACCCATCATAGGAATCTAGTCCATTTGATCGGATTCTGCGATGAGGGGCCACACCGGCTTCTTGTGTACGAGTTCATGAGCAATGGGTCTTTGGCTAGCTTCATTTTTGGAAGCCCGAAACCTGACTGGCACCAACGAAAGCAGATCGTGTTGGGGATAGCAAGAGGCATCACGTATTTGCATGAAGAGTGCAGCACCCAGATCATCCATTGCGATATTAAGCCTCAAAACATACTCCTTGACGACTCTTACACAGCAAGGATATCTGACTTCGGATTGGCAAAGCTATTGAAGGCTGATCAGACTCGGACTAATACAAGCATAAGAGGCACCAAAGGGTATGTTGCCCCAGAATGGTTTAAGAAGATGGCCATCACGGCCAAGGTTGATGTTTACAGTTTTGGGGTCATGTTGTTGGAGATCATCTGTTGCAGGAAGCACTTGGAATCAGTGCCTGAGAACAGAGAGGATGCGATACTGGTTGATTGGGCCTGGGATTGCTATAACCAAGGGAGGCTGGATCTGTTCGTGGAGAATGGCCAAGATGCATTGAGTGATGCCAGGAGGCTAGAGAGATTTGTGATGGTGGCATTTTGGTGCATTCAAGATGACCCAACACTGAGACCCACCATGAAGACTGTTACACAGATGTTAGAAGGAGCTACTGAAGTTGCTGTTCCATCGGACCCTTTTCTCAATTAGCTCAGTTGGTTGAAAGTTCACTTCCCACCCAATTCTGTGATGTTGTACTCTGTTTTGTTCAATTAGCCATCTCTGTTAGGTGTCACTGATTCTCTTTTATGTTTTATTTATGTTTTATTCACCAAGACTTAAAAATCTTGATGTATAAATATACATTGCTAGGGTTCATTCACCATACCCAAGCCAATTGCCGTCCTGGTATATTTCTCAGAGCTTAGTCTGTCCAACGTATTACACACTAGAGCCAATGGCACAGAGCCATGCTAGATCTTCCTCATGTTTTGCTGTTTTGTATTCAACTATAAGATGGCGTCCATGAATTCAAATGACTCTGGTTGGCTGTTCTTTTTTTTTTTCTTCCTTCAGTTAATTACTTAAAAAGCGTATAACAGCTTAGAAACCAAGGATTTGTTTGTTTCATGTAATTGAATTCCTAGGAATTCTAAGGCTTCCTATTTCTGTATGTGGTTTAAAATGAAAGGTGGAAAAAAGAAATCTAAAAATGACCATCAAATGACCTCCCCTTATATGGAAATTGAATCAAAGAAGACAAGAAATGAATACTAAGCCATCACCCTTATAATTCAAATCCTTGAAAAATCAAGTTTCCATTTACATGGATAAAATTTTATTTTAATAGAAAAGGGTGAAGATTCTCTCTATGATTTAACAAAGACATGGTTCCATCGCCTCACCATTATATAATGTAGTGTTTTCTGTATACGCCTTCTCAATTTTCACCTTATTAAAAACTTCCTCTTGTTTCGGTGGTCCCCTAGCAGTCAAGATTTCCAAAAATTTCAAAGAAAAATACGAACATACAGGGATCCGGACTCTTCCATTTGACGTGTCCCAAACAGCTAGGATTTATTTTGAAATATGAAACTTGACTAGTCAGCGCCAGCGGGGAGCATTACATGGAGGAAAGAAGGTACGGTCCTATACTCCCATGACAATAGGAAATTTCCTGCATCCACCAACAATGACTACTAGGTGGGGCTCATTGTCCAGACTCCAGACAGTATAGAAAGATTTGTCACGCGTAAGAAGTTATGAATTTAAATTGGAAACGGATCCCCTGGTCCAAACACGGCAATCAGGGGGTTCCACATGCACATGGGGTCAGAAAAAAATTTTCTTTTTATTGAAGAAGATCAATGACATCCTCTTCCCATGTGGCATCTCCTTTTTGGTCGGAACAGGGGATTTGGATCCATTTAAATTTACATTCCAGACAAGTTATTTGCCAAGTCAATAAATACATGGTGGCGGTATGTGGAGCCTTAGAAGTGGGCCATCAAGTAAAAAAGGAGTTTGTGGATTAGCAGTCTATTAAATTATAAATGGACGACAGTTATAAGATTATCCTCAAATAGAAAACAACTATCCTCTAATTGCGAATAATAAAAAATTGTCAACTGAATTTGATTGTAGGTATATGATTAATCTACAATCACCCCATACACCATTTAGGTTTACAAAGATATTGACAAGCTGTCATCGTAAAATCAACATTTGTTCGACTTGGCAATTGACATTAAATTCTAATTTTGCTTACACAATAAGGATGAGGTATTGTTAAGCTTTTCTCCTTTGTTTAATTTTAATTTTAATTTTTAAAACAAAGCGGTAGAATATCAAGTTTGCATGGGTTGGAGAATAGTGTGGCTGATGTCCTGGCCAAATTGGGATGTATTCACGGTTTCAAGAGCTTACCGGTTAGATCCCTCATTATACTTAGGCACAGCTGACACTTCAGTTTCCCAGGGCAATCAACCTTTTGACCAGTTCTTTCAATTCTGTCTCTTTCCTTTTGATGGTGTTTGTTTTTTCTAGGAAGTGGTTGAGGAAATGAAATCTAAAGTAAAGACCGACCTCTTTCTAGGAAGTGGTTGGCAGCTCCTAGTCATTTTCTAAAGTTGAAAAGTCAGTCAAGTTGAAAAGTTGTTGGTCGATAATCCTTGGTTGAGATTCTTGGTTCATTCATTTATATTTACTTTTTGTTTGATTTGCGTCTCTCTCTCGTTGGAATTTGGAAGTCAGTCGATACAAAGACCAACGTGAAGAATTTAATGGGTCTTTCACTATTTTATCCAAGGAGAAGGCTCCTTGCAATTTCTGTATCTTTCCTTTGAAATGACTAAGAGCTACAAGTTGCAGTCTACTTTCTCCTTGCTAATGCGATTTTTTTCTTATAATATTCATAAAGATTTCTGTTATGTAGAATTCTGCCTGCAATGTATTCCCACTCTAATCATCTCTTCCTCTTCCTAGCGCTTCTTCCGTTGTCTTCCATAGCCCAAACTTCCCATAACATAAGTTTAGGCACCTCCCTCACTGCAGCAGATGAAAGTGCTCCATGGGTACTTTCACCAAGTGGCGATTTTGCTTTTGGATTCTATCGCCTTCTCAACCAAGATCTCTTCCTTCTCGCAATATGGTATGCTAAAATTCCTGAAAAAACTGTAATTTGGTCCGCAAACGGAGCCAAGCAAGTTAAGAAAGGATCGAAGGTTGAACTGACCATTGATGGTGAGCTTGTTCTCAATGATCATCAAGGCCAAAAGATATGGAAGCCGAGTCCCCAAGCTGTCAATGCTAGCAATGGTGGAGTTAGCTCTGCTGCTATGCTTGACACAGGGAACTTTGTGCTCAAGGGCTCCTCGAATACTAGTTATTTTTGGCAGACTTTTGACGAACCAACCGACACCATCTTGCCTACACAGGTCCTGGAATGGAGTGGCATGCTATCGTCTCGTCTCACAGAATCCAGCTTCTCTAATGGGAGATTCGAGCTCCGTCTGCTGAATGATGGCAACCTCGTGCTCAATACAATAGGCTTTCCTACTGAGAGAGCTAATGCTGCTTATTACATTAGTAATACTTTTCAGTCTGGTTTTCGGGTGGTCTTCAATGAGTCGGGCTTCATTAGTATATTGCGAGAAGATGGAACTCTGTTGAATATCATGCAAACAAGCACTGGGTCACCAATGGACTTCTACTACAGGGCGACTCTGGATTTCGATGGAGTTTTCAGGCATTATAGATATCCGAAAACCAAGCAGCCCAACGGAGAAACAGCTGAGAATTGGAGTATTGTTTCATCAATTCCTCATCTTACAGAAATTTGCCTTGTCCCCAACAGTAAAGAGGGAAGCGGCATGTGTGGATTCAATAGCTACTGCAGAGTGGGTAATAATGAGGAGAGGCATACTTGCGAATGCCCAGATGGGTATTCTTTGCTTGATCCAAATGACAAATACAAAGGATGCAAACAAGACCATGCTGTAGAACTAAGACAAGCTTGCGATCTTGATAAACAGAGAATGAGGGATATGTTTGAAATGACACCGCGTAGTAACATGGATTGGCCATTGTCAGATTCTGAATGGCTGACACCCTATGATGAAGCACAGTGCAGCAAAGCTTGCTTGGAAGATTGTCTCTGTGCGGTAGCAATTACACGGAATACAGATTGTTGGAAGAAGAAGCTTCCTCTCTCCAATGGGAGGATGGACACCAGAGTGGGTGGAAAGGCCCTCATCAAAGTTCTTAAACAAGACCCTACTCAAGCAGGAAAAAGGAAGAAAGATCAGGGAAGTTTGATCCTTGCTGGTTCAGTTCTATTAGGCTGCTCTGCCTTTCTCAACTTCCTTTTCTTATTGGGGATTCCTGTGTCTATTTATTTCTCATTCCATAAAAAGCTTCTGAAAGCTCAGCCAGATTCAAGCATGTTAGCAATGAATTTGAGGTCATTCACTTACATGGAGCTGGAAGAGATGACAGATGGATTCAAAGAAGAGTTGGGTAGGGGTGCTTTTGCCACTGTTTATAAAGGGACCCTGCCAACAGATCAAAGAATCCCCGTCGCGGTCAAGAAGTTAGAGAAGATGGGGATAGAAGATGATGAGAAAGGATTCAAAGCCGAATTAAACACAATTGGCCGAACCCATCACAAGAATCTAGTCCGTTTGCTCGGGTTCTGTGACCAAGGGCCACAAAAGCTTCTGGTGTATGAGTTCATGAGCAATGGATCTTTGGCGGGTTTTCTCTTTGGAGGTTTGAGGCCTAGATGGGAACAGCGAATGCGTATAGCATCCGGAATTGCGAAGGGGCTCATGTACTTGCATGAGGAGTGCAGCAGCCAAATCATCCACTGTGACATAAAGCCTCAAAACATACTCTTGGATGATTGTTTCACAGCAAGAATTTCTGACTTCGGAATGGCAAAGCTTTTGAAGACCGATCATTCCCGAACTAGTACAACTCTTAGAGGGACCAGAGGATACTTTGCACCTGAATGGTTCAAGAACATGATGATCACAGCAAAGGTTGATGTTTACAGTTATGGGGTCATGTTGTTGGAAATCATTTGTTGTAGGAAGAACATTGTTTTGGAGCAACAGAATTATGAAGAGGCGATACTGACAGTGTGGGCATATGATTGCTATAAGAATGGGAGACTAGATATGTTGGTGGATCACGAGGAAGAGGCGCTGCATGATGCCAGGAAACTGAATAGAATGGTTATGGTGGCAATTTGGTGTATTCAAGAAGAGCCATCACTGAGGCCTTCAATGAAAAAGGTAACAGAGATGATTGAAGGGGCAGTTGAAGTTGCGGTGCCACCAGACCCCTCCTCCTTCATCAGTAAACTTGTTTGAAACCTTCGTCATTAATTTCTATTTGCAGGTGTCACTTGTTCTTGTTTGTTGTTGCTTCAGGATTTCTGCTTCTTGTCGTGTTTTGGCCATATTCCAGAGTTTATTATAACTAGTATTTGATTGTTTGTAGCCATTTATTTGTTGTTCTGAATGTACATGACTAGTGGTGTTGAATCAAACTTTCTATATATTAGCCCCTTGTCAAGATCTACCCTAATAAAATAAAATTAAATTAAATTCAGACTTGGAAAGATAAACCACCAAATTGATGATGAATGCTGAGCACCCATTTCAAGAAAATGGGTAGAACAAGGGGTTTTAATAGCATTATGCCCAACTTGGAAGACAGATTACACAACATGAGCAACAAAAGGGTCGACCACTATCCACCCCTTACCCTTATTTAGTCAATGTGTCTGCCATTTCATTGGCTACCGAATTACATGGCAAATGTCAGTTGAAGTTGAAAGGATAAAGCTTGGAGGTCTACTCTTCCTGCAAAAATGCTCCTAAATTAGATATATGAGCCCTACCTAAATGGATCTTTTCATCTCTCGTTCCATCATGAGTGGGGCCATAGGTGGGCCTTAGAGAGCTACCTCATACGGTATTTTATATATATATATATATATAGGGAAAATTTCAAAAACTCCCCTACCTCAAAAAGGGAGTTTTTGCCCCTATCTAATAGCCAATGATTTAAGAGATCCTATAAAATATTCACAGTTTTAGGAGAATATTTAAGAGAGAGAATGAATAAATGTATCATTGATGACACGTGTCACATTTTCATTAGTTAAAAGAGGGGCGCCGTTTTTATTGTGATAAAATCCTGGGGAGTTTTGTAGCGTAACCCATATATATATATATATATATATATATATATATATATATATATGATAAGAGATTTCCTTTCTTGTGTGCAGTGGAATGGCTTTGAGATGAACTTCATTATCTATTTTTGTATGCTTAGACGCTGCTGGTATGATGATCAAAATCTGATATCATGTTTTGATGTAAGTTATTCCTTGAGTATCGAAGGTGCATGTCTTGTTTTTTTTCTTCTAGACTATCGTTTTAAAAAATTAGACCTTCCAGGAGGAAGATCTCTTTTTTTTTTTTTTCTAAGTATGACACCAAACTTTTGGCGTATTTGCGTACGTGTGTCATGAAATTTCTATGGTGACTAGTATTTCATATTGACTTTAATATAATTCTGAGACTTATCATAAGTTTAATATGATTTTTATTCCAATCTTGAAGTTCCGTTAGGGCCTTTTTGTTTGATTATAATACATATAACTCATTCCATTAGTGTTGACGAAAAAAGATCAAACATGAATTTTAAAAATGAGCAGCAAATAATCATTCTTTTGGAAAATAGAATTGAAAGAAGATGGCAAATGAAGCACCAAACCCTTAAAGAACTATCAGTATTTCTTTTTTTAAAAACTGCACCTTTGATCTTCATTTTAAATTAATAATTGTTAGAACTCTATGTATTCAATTACTATATATTTTAATGCAAACAAGCCGGCCCTTAGTGAGAATCTGTTATATTATTTTTAGAGTCGATTTTTTTAACTAAAACTCAATTTTATTAAATGCGATTTTATATGAAATTCTTCTTGAAGTAAAATGTAGGATTTTCTCAAAATAGCCATGTGATATGTGTATTATTCATATATGTTATGAGGCGCGTTACAGAACTCCCTGGCGTTTCATAAAGCAAAACGCCCCTTGTTTTTATCTAATGAAGCTCATCGGCTTTGCTGACTTGGAGTTACAATAAATAATTGACTAGGAGTTGCAACAAATAATAATAAAGCAAAGAATTGTGGCTCTTCGGTTTTCAGTTTCTTAAATGGCTAAATAGGGATAAAGGAATCTACATTGTGCTAAAATTTATCCTTTTCAACCGTACATGTAACCAATGAACGATATATATGCTTCCCCTTTTTTACCCTCTTTCTTATAAGATTTGACATATATGAATAGACATGGAGTTTTGAAACTTGGATCAATTTTTAATTTGTAAATCATTCACATGGGACCCCATTAGAGCAATGGCCTGGATTGACAAGGGTGGGCTAACTTCAGTAATGAGATGGGCTCCAACGTTTGCAGATTGGAAGACGCAATCAATTACTATATTGCATATTATTTTCAAATCAGTATGGGACCTACTAGGCTACTTGCATGTGTGCATAGAAAGCATCTTATTAAATATCCAATGGGGGCCCACAGAAAATAAAAAAAAAAGAAAAGACGCTTATGATTGAAAAGTAGGCCAATTTAATAGAACAATTTTGTACATGGCTTATCCAATGTAAGCCCACTGCAAAAAAAAGAAAAAAAAGACGCTTATGATTGGAAAATAGGCCATTTTAATAGAAAAATTCTATGCATGGCCTACCCAATGTGGGCCCACTTTAAAATATATAAATTAGCAAATAGAGGGCCCCCATGTCAAAGAAACACCATTACATTCTCTCTCTTTAAAGCTGAATGTTGATTGCAAAAAAAAAAAAAAAAAAAACCCTAAAAAATCCCCTCAATTTTGGCATTAAGAGAAGCCACATCAGCTTATTGGGGCATATATGTGGATGTGTCCTTTCAAAAACACTTACTATGTGCCTTTTTAATAAAAAAGTGTTTCTTGGGCTAAATATGTGCCTTTTCAATAAAATGTCTCTCGGGCTCATTTGTGTGGATGTAATCCAATTCAAATGGACGACTTCCAACTCTATAAATTAAGGTTATTTTTAAAGTTTTTATATAGTATTTAAAATGAGCATAAATGCATATGAATTCTTTATTTTATGTATGCTAACGTGGATTAAGCGATGAAAGGTTTGGTTTCCATAATTTTTTGGATGATTTGAATTTTTTAATTAGTTTGTTATAAATAGATTTATATGAATGGGATAATAGTTTTACTATATTATTCATTACTTAACCTGTGCGATGCACATGGGCTTCATGCTAGTCCTCCTTATAACTAGTTAATCTCAATTTTTTTTAGGTACCCAATCTCCCCCTTAAAACTAGATGTATGCTAAAATGGCTCCTATTCTTTTGCTTTGACCATGCGAGGTGGCATTATTCCATTGCATAAGGAAAAGGGCAAAAATGTCCCTTTCAAAATGGGGAGTTTTAGAGAATTCCTTCTATGTTATAGTTTATGTATAAAATCCCTTCAATCAAAAAGTTCATGTATTAATTAGCGTCTTTTAAAAGATGCAATACATGAGATGCCTTTATGTATTTGCACCTTAGTTCCACGCTCACAGTCTGGCCCTCAAGTTAAAACTTAAATCTATCACTCCAAATGACAGGTGGTCCAAAAAGGTGAAAATTGGGAATTTAAAACAAACCCACCAAATCAAGAGCATTCAAAATAAGAGTATCATCCAAAAAAATAAAAAAGAAAGAGATGATAAACAGAGTAAATTCTAAAAGAAAATGTAATATAAAAAACAAATGCCTATAGAGTAATGAGTACTTCAAAAAACAAATGTCAATTTGATTAGAGAAAAGGTCATTGACGCCTTCTTGAAAGCATGAATTTCTCATGTTTAAATAAGTTTACATGAGCATTCGTCATTCTTTTTTTAATTCCTATTATCCAAGCAAGGCCCTCACCCACCATATAGCTGAATTGGAACTCCCTATGTAAGCATTGAGTTTGAATTTGAGACCTTATAAAAAAAAAGGAATGTTAGTTTAACAAGGACAACCTAAAAAGGAGTGAATATCAGAGTGGAGATGATTTGGACAATTTAAGATGAATTTTATCCCCTCTAACTATATATCCAACCATCTAATTGGGTAGGTTGGAAGAGTTACCCTCAACATAGTTCTCCAATCAAAGTCTGATATCACTATAAAAAAATATATTATTAAAAAAATAATAAATTAGGCGGTGGAAAACTTTCATACAGATGTAAAATGTTTTACCAAAAGAAGAATTCTTTTTGCACTGCCAGTATATTATGACTACTAGTCCACAATTTTAATTAAAACGAAATAAAAGTACTGAGCTGGCTAAGGTAAAAATAAAAAAGAAATATTTTGAAAAAAGATGAATAAAAATAAAATAAAAAGTTCCTATAAAGGGCTGAGGACTGAGGTGCTTACAAGTTGATTGGAAGAGGACGTTTTACTGCAACTAAAAGAAAAATAATAATATCAGTAAATTTGAAAAAAAAAAAAGAAATAATGGAAGGAAAGTATAAGAAAAATAAGAAAATTAAAAATACCGGTTAGGGATTGTCATTAGCCGCATGTTGAAGTAAGTTAAAGCTGGAAAAAAGGACACCTTTACCATTATAACCAAATTGATTTATTATTTATTTATTTAAGGCAGGCTAAGGAATTTAAATATCCAAAATCAGATTGAGGTAAGCTGTCAATCCTAATCAAAGTCTAACAAGCTTAATTAGAAGTGAGATTTCCATATTAAATATATTCAAAGCTTACCTATTAAATTGTCATTAAAATATCAACAATACTTCAACTTTAATAAAGCTAAGAATAAAATTGAATACCTATTATTTTTCAGTTTACTCCAACATCTAATATAGTTGAATTCGTTGTATTGCATGTCATCCTAAATGAAAATTAAAATAATGAAAAATTTACTTGTAATGACATGAGCATGTATATCACTTATACATATTATTTGAATAAAAAAGAGTGGAAATGTAGATCTTTCATTCAACTGAATGAAGTTTTGGAAACAGAGATATTTATAAAACAAATATCATGCCAATTGAGTTGGGGTCACATGGAATTCCAATCAACATTTTTTTCATCTCTTTTGCATGTGACACACGAAAACAGGAAGTGCCCAGTGTTCAGTCGGTTGTCATAATTTTGCTGAAGGTATGGGATTAGCACACATGTAATTTTGATTTTTTAGTTCATTTTCTTCTGATAATTTTGATTCTTTTCTAGAACTAATTACTTCTGAAACTCATTTTTGATTTGTAGTATATGTAGGTTAGCAATACTTTTCTACAATCCTTTAACCAAAAGAAAAAAAAATTCTCTACATTGAAATTTTCAAAAATGTCCTTAACTTTTGGGTGATCTTTAAAAAGGGGTCAAAAGAATTCAATATTTCAAAAACGTATAAAAGTTTATAAGACTTCTTTCACTCAAGTTCAATCTAGCAATCCATACCCACTGCTGGTAATTTTGTATAAACAAAAACTCAAAAGGACAAAAGTGCCCTTAGTGAGTAGTAAGTAGGTAAAACAGAAATTTTCAACACAGTCCTAAACTTTTTAGGTGGGCACTCTAACTATTAACCTAGTCAATAGTTAATTTCATTTTTCATATCATGATCAATCCAATGTTTGGGCACTCTAATTATTAGCGTAAATTTCACCGCAATCAATGCATTGTGTTATATAAGTGACTTGGAACAACGAAAAGTGATTTTACAATTGGTTCAACATTTTGGAGAAGAAATGAAATCAAATGGATTTTTTAATTTTGAATTAAAAAAAAAAAGAGAAACTGCCAACAGTGGATGGAGATCTCCCAACGGGATCTAATTGAAAGAAGTCTTGAAAACTTTCATACCTTTTTGCAATATTCAATTCCTTGGTCCTTTTTTGAAAACTACCTAAAAAGTTTAGGACAATTTTGAAAGTTTCCTTTTTACCTACTTACTACTCACTAAGGGCACTTTTGTCCTTTTGGGTTTTTGTTTATACAAAGTTGCCGGTGGTAGGTATAGATTGCCGTATTGGACCTGATTGAAATAAATCTTGAAAATTTTCATATGTTTTTGAAATATTGAATTCTTTTGACCCTTTTTTAAAAATCACCCAAAAGTTAAGGACTTTTTTGAAAATTTCACATAATTTTTTATATATAAAATCTTAAATATTATAAAGAATATATCTCAAACTCTGGATACCCATTTGCCCTGTTCATTTGTCATCGTGTTTTTTAACTTATAGAAATTTAAAATAATAAATAAAATATTTATTTATTGTAGATAAATACTATATTTGTTTATTTTCGATTTATTTTCTTTCCAATAATATTTCAAAGAAAATCACAATTTTAAAATATCTTTATTTTTTGGGCCCGGGTTAACTTGGGCCTCCTTCCTTAGTATAAATATATTGGACCGGGAAATGGGTGAGGATTGCAGATTGCTAAATTGTGCCTAAGTTGTTTCTTCATGTTTATTGGTGCTGTGTGTTTTCTAGTTGTTTTTTTTTTTTTTTTTATTATTATTATTATTTGACTGATGGAAAAGAAACCATGGTTAACAAAGGTTTTTAATGGCTTTTTTTTTTTTTTTTGTACAATCGGAGGGTTCCCAACCCTTTGGGCTGTACTAATCCCTCCGAGCCTAGAGGGAAGCCGAGTAAACTCCCCTATATCCTCAGTGTGGTAGTGTGGTTTCGAATCCAACATTTTTAATGGCTAAAGCCAATGGTCTCTCAGTTCAATTTGGTAGCATATTTAGCATATATTGCCTCGGAAAAAAAGTGATTTAAATTGTGTTAACAGTTTGTATTACGGTCTTTATTGCTAGTTTATTTTTAATTGTGTTTTTTTTCTTCTTATTTTTAATTGTGTTGAATACTTGAATTAACTATTGGCCAAGGTTGTGTCAATGGGATCATAATCATGGTTTTCGATTTTAAAAACCGTAACCATAACTGGAAATACCGTGAAAAATTGAACCGCGGTTAACCGTTAAAAACCGTAACCGAACCGTATTCTGAAAAACCGTTAAAACCCCGTTAAGAATTATATACATATTTTATTTAGGCCCTTTAATTTTTTATTAGTATAATAATACGGTTAATAATGTGTCGGTTAACCGAACTGCACTTCATAATTCGGTTAAGTTAATAATTGTAAGTCAATACTGAAAATCATAATCGAACCGACAACTGCGGTTTTCCAATTTTAAGAACCGGAATCCTTAAATACAGTCATTAGGTGCGGTTCCGTTTGATTACACAGTTACGAGGTTTTTTTTTAACACCCCTACCGCTGACAATGGCTATGGTTAGGCCATAGGTACGTCACTGGCTGCTGCAGGCGCTGAAATCCTCATTGGTACATGGGTTCCTGTATGTGAATTGATCCTGCCTTTTGCTATCTTTCACTGACAAACTCATTGTGTGGGTCTTGATACTAAGCTTTTTCTTTTTGCAGGCGCAAAACATATTTGAGACTCTGATACTACGCAGTGTTGAGCGTCTCAAATGGTCATCAACCAATCAAATGTAAAGTCTTGACAACTGCTGAGTCTTATCGTCTTATCTATGTTTTACCGGCTGATATACCCCCTAACATTTTGTTATTTCTAACAACTGCTACAGGCTTTCAAAACTAAAATCCAAGTCACTAAGTTCCTGTTCATTTATTAGAATTTTAGAAATTCTTATTTAGGGGATTCTTGAATTCTTAAACAAGGTGGAATTCCAAAATCCTCCAAAAGGTATGAGCATTTTGGAATTCCACCAAAATACAAAGAAGGTGGAATTCCAGAAATTCCTAAGGGCCTGTTTGGATAGCCAAAAAATAGAGTAGAGTGAAGTTAAATGGACCCTAACCGTCTAAAATTTCAACTCTACCCTGTTTGGATGAATCTAGACTAATAGATGAAGTAATGTTGTGAGCCACATGTACTCCATTTCACTTCAACTCAAAATACTTCAATTTCCTTGAGTAAAAGTGAATTCTACTCCAAACTTTAACTTCAAAATGAGCATCCAAACGGAGTGAAGTGAAGTACTCTATTTTAATTTCAACCTACTTCTCTTCACTCCACTTCACATGTGAAATCCACTTCATTTTACTCCACTCTTCATTTTTCCAAACAGGCCCTAAAGGTCAATTGGGACTTATCATGTGCTGGAATTTATAAATTCCTGTAAAGAAAAGGGGGATTTGAAAATGCAAGGGGATATGATGTCACATCATATCTCAAAAACCCCAATCATTAGAATTCCAATCAGGAATTCTAATAAAGAAACATGCCTTTAATTTATCAGTTGGACTTTATCTCTTCTTTCGCTTTTTTCACAGAAAGTTGCTCAATCTGTAAAACCTAATTTTGGAAGAATTGACATTCCAGTGCAGTCTCTCGCAAATGGCCCAGAGGTACCATACATTATCCTTATCCTATTTCCCTGTACTCTATGTTAATTCTAAAGAAATAATTCCTTGCATTAATAGGTCACTAAGTCTCCCTTGTCAACCTATTCTTTTTATGTCCTTGATCAAGCATTTTGTTTCTATAATGAACTGGGTATGATGTGTACGATATTGCATGATCCTAAAATATCGCACGAATAATTAAGTGAAAATACTTAAACTCGGACGGTTAATGGGCTAATGTCAGGTGCAAGCAAATATTTGGAGTCATTTCATTTAAAAGGAGAAAATTAAACAGGTTTTAAGAGGAAGTAATTAATAAAATCCCTTTATAAGTTATTAAAACTGGTACCTCTATTTCAACGGTCAAGATCTGTGGGATGGGGATGGGATGGGCATGGGCAGAAACTTCACCTCTTGCTTTTCTCCGTCTTCAGCGAGAGTTGTAGTATAGTTTTGGGCTGAAGTCGAGAAGCACAAGAGACAGCCCTGAAATCCCGAACTTCGTTTTCTCTCTTTTTAATCCACACAGAAAGAAGAAAGAAGAAAGAAGAAAGAAGAAGAAGAAGAAAGAGAGAGAGGAGAATGGATGATTCGAAGAAGAGGAAGGTGGAGGAGACGAGCGATGGGCAGCCCTTTTCTCCACCATCGGTAGAAAAGATGCGGCTGCTTCTTGACCCTCTCAGGAAAGACCAGCTTCTTGATCTTCTGGTCAAGCTGTAAGACTGACCCACCTCTTCTAGGCTATGAAATCTCTTCTATATTTCATCTTCTTCAAATATACTTCTGACCCTTTTTTTTCCTTCAGGAGGAAATTCTCCTCCTGGGTTTGTTGAGTTTTCAGATGAATGTTTACCATATTCCTTCAATGGGTTAAGACTCTAATTAAACTTTGAAGAGAAGTATAAAATAAGGGAATTCTTTTATCATTATTATTATTTTTTCTTTTTGGCAAAAACCTTGATAGTTTCAATCCAACTACTTGATGTTGCCTAGGGCTTGTGGAGTGAAAGAGATGGGAGTCTTTGGAGGAAAGTTTTAGCAATGTTTTGACAATTAGGTGTTAGGGTTATTATTTGATGGTTGCAGCAGAGGAATCCAGGGTGTCAATAACAAAGATGTAGATAGAAACTGGTTGGATATATGTTGACTGGGGTTGGTGGGTAGTTTAGTCCAAGGTATAACATTGCACCCCTTCTGGCCTTGGAAGATGGAAGGTCTACTTGGAATTCAGGGGCACTTGGATGAAAGCATGGTTAGAAGTGATAAGGGCAGAGCACTTGGTGCATTCTTAGGGCTTGTTGAAGTGGAGTGGTGGACAAATCAAATGGGGATGGAGTTTTTATTTTATTTTATTTTATTTAGAGGGTTGATAAATTGTAAGAGTGGTTCTGGGGACCTATTATTTTAGGCAATTTCTCAAATTCTATGGAAGGCAGAAATAAAAAAGTTGCTCCTATGGAAACTGGGTTTTTTTTTTTTTTTTTTTGGCACTGGGCTACTGGTCCTATTGATAACTTTTTCATAGTACATAATTATCAATTTTGGTTCTTTTTGGCTTGTTTTGCTGGAACTATTTAGTTTATTGATGAATCTGGACTTCACAATCTTGCCAAGAGTTTTGGCTGAAATCCTGGTTCTGTTGGCTGAATAGACTGTTGAACTCTGCTAGTAAAGGAATAGGTAACATGTGCAATGCCCCAGCTTATGCAGTGGTTTTCTTTCTTTAAACTTCTTGTGCTACCCTAGATGGAATTTTGTTTTGTTCTCTCTCATTGTAATTGTTCCATTGATGTGTGGACTAAAAAGAAAGCCCCCCTTCTCCCAGTTCATGTGTGGTGAGATAGCCAAAACAGACCGATAATCATCCCATCATGAAGTACTCTGATCCAATGCACGGATACTTGCTGAGACTGCTTCTAGGTACCAGGACTATTGACTTGATACCTTTTTCCTGACCCTCATGGGTGAGAGGATGCCATTGTTTTTATCAGAAACTTGTCTTCAATCAAGAGAAAGAAGGTGTTTCACTTTGTTACTGGTTGTTTGATGTGTGAATTGACTGTCTGTGTGTCTCTGTGCATGTCTGAGCCGTGCAGAGGGTCCCAATATCCTGCAGTTGCAGAGGAAATTAAAGGTGTTGCAAGTGCAGATCCTGTTCACCGAAAGCTTTTTGTTCGTGGATTGGGCTGGGATGCTACTTCTGAAACCCTGTGTGCTGTGAGTGCTTGCTGATTGCTGATTGTGTGTTGAGAGTGCTTGTTGTATTTACCCCTCCAAACTTACATATTTCTTCACCACCAGGAAAAAAGTCATTCACTTGGTCTTCCTGTCTGTTTTGGTGTTCAATAGCCATACTGACTGTGTCATTGATTTTTTTTTTTAGAGTTTAGAGTAACTTGCTAGCTTTGTTCTAAACTCTTGGAGGTGTCTTGAGGTTCAGGCATTTGCAGTTCATGGAGAAATTGAGGAAGGAGCTGTCATCGTTGACAAGGCAACAGGAAAATCACGTGGATATGGTTTCATTACATACCGTGAAATGGAGTCAACTCTAAGAGCATTGAAAGAACCCAGCAAGTTGATCAATGTAAGCATCAATGCAATGCCTTTCTGTGGCTTCGGTCTAATCTATTTTTGGTTAAGATGATTGTCATCGGATTATTTGAGGCCTAGATTTTAATGGACTATTGATAAATCTGTCCTATCCCTTCATGTATTTCATTCTTACTGACGTTTTCTCTCTCTCTCTCTCTCTCTCTCACACACACACACACACACACACACACACACACCTTCTTCAGTAGAGACACAAACTCAAGCACCCTCGCCCAATGGAGCTTGGCGATGTCCCTGGGCTTCAGCCGGGGACATAATGAACTCTAGTTTAATAGTAACCTTTTAAACTGGCCCCAAATTGACAGGATAAAGCGACGACGATGATGATGGTGATGGTGGGGCGGTGACAGTGTTAGAAGAAGAAGAAGAACAAACAAATTGATCTTCTTGTTAGTTCTTTTTAGAAATTCTTAACTCCTGGAAATTGCCTTGTTTATTTTCAAAATGATCTACTGATTCTCTTGTGCATGAACCTGATGAAAATGTGCCTTTTAAAAAAAAAAAAATCTGATGAAAATGTGGAAATTCACAATTAAATATGTCCATTAGGTTGTGCCTTGCTTAAATCCATGGACTGTCTGTCTGTCTTCCCCATTTCTTCAGTGAAATTAGTTTTCCCTTTTCTCTAGTGAAATTAATTTTCCTTCCTGATAAAGATTACTCAAGATCAAACCATTCATTTAGCCCTTTAAAATCTACATGTGAGTTTCTCATTTTGATGATCTGAACTGTTTGTACGATGAGTCCTGTCATGGGTGAGAAACTCAAAAATTTCTCCCATTAAGACAAAAAGTGTAAGCTTTATCCCTTGTTAAGTACTAATGGTGGGCTGTATTTGTGCATTTGCAAATCAGTGACATTTCTAAGATCATCTGGTAGGAAATAGTAGGGTATTGGAACCACCAGATGAATGGCATGCCTTACTGAGAGGTGGGTCATGGGTGGGTCATGTAGTGCCTCTTCTAATATGTTATTAAAATTTCCTCTATCCTTCTCATATGTCATGGTAATCTGTCATCTATGCTTTAGTTGTGTTTCATTTATTGTTGTTCTAGGGTCGCTTGGCTGTTTGTAATCTTGCGTGCGAAGGCCTAACAAGTGCACTTGTAACCACCGATCAAGCACAAAGGAAGCTTTACATTGGAGGTCTGTCGCCTGAAACCTCAACTGAGATTTTGCTCAATTTCTTTAGAAGGCATGGGGAGATAGAAGAAGGCTCAGTTGCTTATGACAAAGATACAAATAAATCACGGTACAAATCACCTTTTTTCGTGTTACTCAGAGAGTGTTTCCTTTTGAGTATGGTGCTCTCTTTACTAACCAAATCTTTCTTCTCAATTTGTCATGCAGTGGTTTTGGCTTTGTCACATACAGAACAGTTGAGGCAGCAAAGAAGGCCATAGATGATCCAAACAAGACGCTTGGGGTAAGTAGGATAATGCATGACTCATTTCCTTTGTTGTTAGTGGTGTTTAGAGAATAGAGACAGACCTTGCCTAAGTATTTGTGGTTTTGTATGACCTCATTAAAGTCTTTGTTTGTGTTGTGCAAGCGAAAAGATGGCTCCGTGTATCAGAACACGACAATATAAGCCTATTCTGTTTCATTTTTGGTGCATCTTCATGGATATTTTTCTGGTTTTCCATGAACATAGTTACTGTCGTTTGCATGTGCCATGCTGCTGAGTGATATCTCCGTTTAAGTTGGTGTTTTTTAGAAAGAGAAAGAAGTGCAAGAAGCAATGTTGGAAATGCCTTACTTTGCAGATTTTCATGGTCTCTAGGTAGATTGTAGGCACGCAAAAATAAATGAGAAAAGCAATAGATATAGTTATAAGGTATTTGCAATGGAAATGATTAGTTTATCTTTTATCATTCAAAATTAACAATCTAGGGTGACTTTTATTTTGGGATTTTGTCCATATAGCTATCCTAAGACCTAACATTTGCTTGTCAACGGTTGAAGTCTAACAAATTCCCACAGAGCTATTTGTGCGATATCAATATCCTAGGGCTATGCTATATCACACTTATCGCAATATGTGATATCCTACATAACCTTTGTTGTACGAACATCTCTGTAGGATGTCTAAGGGCAGCAGTATGGTTGAGATCCCTTTGTGTAGCGGTACGGTCAAAATCCCTTTTATTTTCCATTAGAGAAGTTCATTTCCATACTATAGTTACCAAGATTCAAGGGAACATTTTACATGATGGCGATTAGACCGACCATGGAGAAGAATGTTGGCCAATTAAGAAATTGCACATGTAAAAAATGAGTATAAGCAGAGATGAAGATGTTGAGATGGATGTGGTTAAATTTTTTTTTTCCTCCCTCCCTCCATGTTTCCTTCGTTTTTTCCTGTCCTCTTGCGACTTGCTATACAAGCAACCACCCCTCCCTCTCCTGTGTCCCTGTGGGTTTTTTTGTTTTTTTTTTGGGTTAACAAACTTTATCTTGAATCCTATGATTCATAACGAATCCAAAGGAAAAAGATTCGGATCTACACAATAATCGTATTTGTAGGTGAATCTTAGGATTCAAGTATAAATCTTATGATTCGGTTCGAGCTTTCTTGAATCTTACGATTCATGCGATTTGCATGGGTGGGAACAGCCATGACCAAATGACTGCTATTAATAATGTTTTACTTACTTTATTTTGTATTTTAGTGTTTCTATTTTTGAGAGGTTATTGAGTGATTGACAAAACCTCCTAAGAACTATGAAATTTTGAGTAGGTTTAAGAGATTAAGGAATAGCCATGTGACTGAAGTGTTTGGCTGCGCATATGGGTTTCGTTCATGACATTTTTTTTTTGTCTTCTTTCATTGTTTCTTCATAAACCGTTCTTTAACTAAACCAAACACATCCTAGCCATGTAATATTGATGTTTTGGATTTTATTTTTAGTTTTTGATTTGAAGAAACCAAAAAAAAAAAAAAAAAAAAAGAAAGAAAAAGAAATGTAACTCGTTTGCTTTTCCTAGTGAAATTGATATTTAAAATATTTTTTTATTCTTACATAAATCATTCTCAATATATTAATTTATGTCAATGATGTTTTTATATTATTGAACCATAGTATTAATTGTCATTGTGTTGATGCTGCTATGGATGGAAAATGGGTAGATTATTAATTTCTTATTCATTTTTTTACAAAAGTAAAAAGTCCTGGGATTTGCAATATGATTTACAATACGATTTGATTCAACCCCTTGAGCAGCGATTTACTATTCAATTTCGCTTTTCAGAACAATGGTTATAACGACAGGTAAGCTTGGATTATAGTCTAAGGTTCATTAGAAAGATAATTCCGTCAGCCTTTTTTATGGTGTTGAGGGTTACTTGAATTTATGTCTTCACAGTTCACATAACCAAGTGTGTACAATTTGCATCACTAAAATATTGTAAATTAGTAATCTTGATTTCAGTATTTTCTATGTTAAAACCACTAAGCCTGCTTCTCTGGTTTTAGATAACATAATGCACTCAGCTTCTGCTACTATAAAAAATAACAGGGGTAAGGGGTCGCCATGAAGCCTCAACTGGTCTTGGAAACCATATAGGGTAACTAAGGCAGAAAAGGATGCAAAAGATGAAATACCCTAAATTTAGAAGTGCCATTTAACCCTGAATCCCATCCGATGTATACAGTTATCACTACACTCCCATTCTATCATGCACGTGCCTTTCCGAAATCCAATTTGCAAACAAGACCAGGTTGCCTTGTGACGGGAATCACTACACTAAGAGCAATCAGATCTGAATTTAATATTTTTCAACCTTCAATAAATGCACCCTGGTTAATTAGAGATGATAAATTGTGACAGGAATCATTACATTATGAGCAGTCAGAGCTGAATCTAATATTTTGCAAGCTTCAATAAATGCACCCTGATCAATTAGAGATGATAAATGGAAGACACTTCTGCTGATGCTTTGCAATAACTTCAGCCAAAATTTTTGTAGACTGTCAATCAGACTAATGAGCTGAAATCCTTGATTGCAGTTACAAACTAGAGCAATGAAGGATGCCAAAAATGTATAAAAACAGTGAATGACTTAATTATTTTCTGATTTATGAGCTTCTGAAACCATATAGGATAACCATTCGTTGTCCCTGCACTATTAAAGAACTTGTGATTTGACGTACATCCAGATGCACCCTTTTGTAATCCCATCCATCATTGCCAAATTGCTTCCAAATAAATTTAAAAATAAAATGCAGTTTCTTAGTAACAGATCCTTCATTTTCTGCATAGTAAATGTTTATCTGAAATCATTGGTGATTCAAGTTTTTCCATTCTGCGGACATGCCTTGGAATTTGCTTCCATGGTGCTCCTTGGAAAACAGCAGTGTATCTGAATTCATTTGCTTTCAAAATGTTCTAGCTTTGCTAATATCTGAGTTATTTTTTGACTTGCTAGTTCCAATGCTTTCTTATGGATGCATTTGGTTTCAGGGTAGGAATCTAGTTGTGAGGCTTGCTGAAAACCAGAAACCGAAGATGGTACAAGCGCAGCTACCTCCAGCACTGGTTCCAATAACCATACCTGTTCCGGCCGGATATGTCCAATCTGGAAAGGCGCATGTCGCAGGCACAGTCCCAATTAGCTACCCTGCTTACCCCCAGGCTATAGCAGCATATCCGACTGCTGCTTACCCAAGTGCCTCCCCTCATTACCAACCACAACCTCAGATGCAACATGCACAGGTAGCTGTAAAGAACGACCCGACTGGACTACCTGCTGGTGCACCTATGGGACTTAGGTATCCCTATGTGTACCAAAGCAAGAATTAACTGGAAAGCCAGTTATTACCAAGTGCAGTTCATGCTACTTCTGGTAAACCCCTGCTTCAGTTTCCATGCTGTCTTTTTCCTTTTCTTTTCTTCTGTTGGAGAACTGTTTTTCTAAAATTTTACTCATTGGTATTATTGCGGTTCTCTCTGGTAGGCTTCTGCATCCGGATAAGAGAATTATGGGAGGGAGGACAAGGAGAACATTGGAGAGTTGCAACTAACTTAAGGAGTGAGTTTGGGTGTGTAATGGATTTGATCTTTAATTGACCAATGTGTTTTGCTCTTAAATTTAACATTTCTTGTAATTTAACTAACTTAATCTGTTACTGAAGTCATTTTAATACATGTATAAGGAAATTAATTATTAATATATTTGTGACGATAGCTGCGAGAAATGATTTGAAGGCTACTGAAAACACACAGAAGTGAAGGAAAAAGAAAAAATGAAAAAAGTAAGTGATATATCTGTTGTGTTTTTTAGTGTGCACATGCTCATACTATTTATTTACTCTGATACTGGGATAATGGTTTTATTAAGACCCAGGATATGTGTTTACTACTTCAATCAGTCACTGTAATTACTTGGTCTAAACATCTGAATCCAATTGATAAATGGTCGGGTTGGCTGCTTTTGGTTGACTAATTGTGTTCCAATGAGATGAGAACCTCTTTTTTTTTTTTTTTTTTTCTCATCTCAAAACAGTAACGCATGAGTTGAGTATATATCAGAGGATGAACAAGGCAAATCTCTATTTAAAAGGATGCTCTTTTATTTTCTTTCTTTCTTTTCTTTTTCTTTTTTTTTGGCGGCTAATGATGGTCTGTTTTCACAGAAGCAGCTAAATGGCTTCTTTTTCTCTGTATAGAAGCAGCCTATGCAAAAGAAGTCAAAATATTTTATTTTAGCAAAAAATTCAAAAAAGGTATAAAATATTCGGCTAATTTTCAAAAAAGTACATGAGGATTGGAATAATTTTAAAAATTATAAAATCTTTTTCGTACTTATTTCGATCAAGTCTTCTCCATAAAATATTTTAAAAAATGTCAAAAATATTCTTACGATAAGTTTTTATCTTTTCTTAACCTGCTTTCGCCAAAAAAAAAAAGAAACCAAAAATCACTTTATGGGCATTTTTAATCAAATGCTGATGATGGGGTACCTTCTTTTGATGGTTTAGTCACCTATGAGAGTGCTAAAATTAGTTTTAGGATTCTTTTCTCTAGTTTCTCATATGGCCTAAGTTTAGAAAAGAATCTCGTATGGCCTAAGTTTTAACTTGATTTTAATGATCATAACACATTTTTAAATACATCCAAACAGTTATAAATGTATTCATTTACTCGAGAAAATGGTGATTTTGACTGTATACTATTTGCACCTGAAAATGTTTCAGACATGATAAGTGGCACATTTGGATCTATGTAAACCGTGTGTTGGTGTGTTTGGTTCATATATGAGTCAGAAGTAAAGCGTTTGTAGTGAAATTTCTGGAACCTGAAGAACAGTCAGGAGATCTTCATGAAATGACATTTATCCGAACAACTCTTCCCTTATATTAGTTTTTACTTATTTCATGGAACTGAGTTTCGAGTAATGGGGAAGGCCCTGATCATGGTTTTTTCAGACCCCAGAAAGGGACGTTGAACAGCTCCATGCCCAAAAGAAGACCATGAACAGCCAATCCAAATGTCCCACCGTATAAAAGAAAATTTGGTTGATTATGATCTGTCTTATTGGGTGGTGCCAGCCATTTGATCAAAGGTGATGTCTGCAATCCAGGTACTGTTATGTTTAACCATCCAATTCCATTGTCCAGATCCACTAGAGCTTTTGGTTGTAGAGTTCCTCTATTAGATTTTCTTTTTTCTTTTCTTTTCTTTTTTTTATTTTTTTTATTTTTTATTTTTATACAAGGAGCTCCTTTGGGTTGTATACAAGAGTAACTACCCTTTCTCACAAATGAAATATTTAATATTGCACTTGTTAATTCATTGATTTGATAACTGGTGGGGCATGCTTGTGATCAATCTTGAAAATAGGTTGATGGGCAGGCTGCACTGGTTTTGCAGTGTTGTTTCAACATTTATCATCAACTTGGTAATTTATCTTATCTAGAGAAACAGAGAACCGTTGAACTAGATCTTGCCAAACTTCTAAGAGATGGATATTAGAATAATAGAAGTTTTATTCTCCACCGCTAGTTTAAGTCCACACAGGGAAATATATAAAACCCTTCTTAAATTTTTTTAATGAAGCACTTTTCATTTTAGAATTTAATATTTTAATCTCTTTTCTTGGCAATGGCATATTCCCCTGTCTATGCATTGCTGTAGCTCAGTTGTTTCGGAACATTATATTTGGTGGGAGTGCATGAATTCTAGTCTTTACTAGCCAAAAAGGAAATTACGAAGTAGCCTCCGGCCCTCCATGGATAGTGGGATCAATTGGAGGAGGTGTGGTTGTTTTGTAGACACTCTTAGCACCTTATAAGACTTGTACTTGCTACAAGACTACTGGTGAATAATAGGCAGTTTGAATGGTGAACCATTCTTAGAAAATTCTCTAAGCCCTACCCTATAAATTGGTCAACAGTCTCCTAAAAACCCCTTCAAAACACTGCAAATATATGTATTACCAGTATCATAAGGATATCTAACTTTAATTGGAGTGAAATTTTAACTGCGGATTAATATACACAATTGTTTTGAATGGCGGTTTAGATGGGAGTTCCAGGGGTGAAATTCTATAAGATCAACCATCACTGATGACAAATAGTCTAACTTGGCCAAAAAAAAAAAAAAAAGGCTAGATGGACTCATGAATCATTTAATTGAATAGTACAAAATGGAAATGAAGCTAACCCCGTCAGATTACCGTATCACAGTCGAAAGCAAAGAGTGCACCGATTAAACAAAGAAAGGGTTTTGTTTCTCACATTGTTGCTTTCCTTTTAGCTTGTTCATACCAATGCCCCTGTTACACACGGGTTATTTTCTAGTACTGTGATCGCACTTTTGCATCCGCGGAGAGATGACACATCAATCCAATTCAAGGGTTTAATAACCTTCCACTCCAACAGATTTCTCACTGTGATGAGGCTAGATCGTGCAGATATCTAATATGCTCAAAACCCCTTTGCAGTTGTGTCGAACTTCTCTAATGGCTGCCTCTGGAAAGGAAAAATCCGGTCGCAATATCAACAATGAAAGCATTCGGGGCTCTCTTGATTGATGATGCCACTGTTTTAAACAAGCCACAAAACCCATAAAACCCAAGGTAAGGAAATCAACCCTAATGACTACATTTCTCTGTTAGAATCCGGTTCTATTGTTCTCCATTCACCTCTCTGCTGCATTTCACACGAAAATCTCCATGACCCATTTTCAAAAACTCAAAGCATCATCTTTTCTCAAATGGGTTTCTACAGTTTTTGTGGAAAAACATCTGGGCTCATCAAAATCCAATCTTTCTCACACTAGCAGGGGTTTCTGCACAGGAAGATTCCCTATTGTCATATGGGTTTCTACAGATATTGTAGAAAAACATCTGAGATCATCAAAATCCCACCTTTTTCACACTTGCGGAGGTCTCTACACTGGGAAGTACCCGTTTTGGTACAGCAGAGGAGCTCTCCTCTCTACAAGAGCCTCTCTTTTGGAGCTAAGACCAACACCTACTTATCAAACCCTGACGCAGAACAATCGTAGTGCGCGAACCCAAGCGCAAGCTGCTCTTTTGGATTACCTTCACTGCACTAGATGCTTACATTTCATTGATGCTGAGCACATGAGCATGAACTCGCCCTCATTCCTTCAAAAGCTTATCAAGCGTGTTAAAAATGAGCAGGAAATTAGGCACTCTTTGACCAAGTTCCTTCTGTACCACCCCATTAACGAATTCGAGCCTTTCTTTGAGAGCTTGGGTTTGAAAGAGTCCGAGGTCTCTCAGCTTCTTCCACAGAATTCAATGTTTCTCTGCGACAATCATCTGTTAGTTGATAATGTCCACACACTGTGTGACTACGGAATTCCACGGAGTTCTGTTGGTAAGATGTATGTGGAAGAAAAGGAAATTTTTGGGTATGAGCATGGGGTTTTGGGCTCAAAGCTTCTGGCTTATGAAGGTCTGGGTTTTAGTAAATCTAGTGTTCTCAAGCTTGTTGTTACTAGTCCTTCTCTTTTGACCGAGGGTGATAAAGGACAGTTTGTCAAGATGTTGAAGGAATTGAAGAGTTTGGGAATTGAGTGTGATTGGATTATAGAGCAATTTTCTGTAAATAATACATATAACTGGAGCAGAATGCCCGCAGTGCTGCATTTCTTTAGTGAAATGGGGCACAGTAAAGAAGAACTGGGGGCACTTTTCATGAGGCATCCGGAATTGTTGTTAGATGGTTCTGGGGATGGGGCTTATTCATTGACTGTGCTTTTGTTGAAATTGGGCATTGCAATGAATGATATTGTGAACTTGTTTTTGCAATTACCTCAAATCCAAGTTGGGGTTTTTACAAAGAACTTGCGGCAGGGTTTGATATTTCTCATTGAGATTGGATTGGAAGCAGAAGATATTATTAAGATTATGCATTCTCACCTACAAGTTTTGGGTTCATCTCCTTTGAAGAAACCTAACACTGTGCTTGGAAAATTAAATGTTGGGAAGACAAGGTTGTGCAGAATCATAAAGGAGGATCCAGGTCAGTTAAGGAACTGGGTTTTTGGATCAAAGATTAGGCCATTGCCAAAGCCCAACAAGGATCAGAGGTTGCTGAAGAAGACTGCATTTTTGGTGAGGTTGGGTTTTGCTGAGGAATCAGATGAGATGAAAAATGCACTGAAGTTGTTTCGAGGAAAAAGCGCTGAACTGCAGGAGAGATTTGATTGTATTGTGAAAGCAGGGTTGAAACCAAATGATGTCTCTAACATGATCATAACGGCTCCACAGATTCTAAACCAATCGAGAAATTTGATTGAGAAGAAGATCGACTTTCTTGTTAAGAACCTTGGTTTCCCTGTTGAGGCATTAGTGGAATTTCCTTATTTTCTGTCATATACTGTTGAAAGAGTTAAGCTGCGATTTTTAATGTACGAATGGCTCAAGTGTAAAGGAAAGGTGAGGCCTACGTTGGCTTTAAGCACGATCCTTGCTTATTCTGATAATGTATTTACTCTGCAGTTTGTAAATCGTCACCCAGAGGGTCCTGTGGTGTGGGAAAAATTCAAGAAGGCACTATCTTTATGTTAAGCATCTTCTTATACTCAAAAGTTTCTATTATTTAACATATCTCCAAATTCTCCTTTTCTTGCTCCTAGGAACTCATCAGTCAGTAATTTCATGTTGGGTTTTCTTTCCTTCTATTCTTTTATCCCATGTTGTTGAAAAAAAGGGTGAATTTGGTCAGTATGAATCAAAACATGATCAGCCAACTTGTAACTTGTCCTTACCATTCCAAAAGCAGGAAAGATGGTGTTTAGACTTAGATTCGAGTCAGTCATTGGCGTCTGTTTCTTGAAAGGGATATTATGTATCAGCAACATGCATTTTCAATGGGGAGAACATGCAAATTATAGCCTAAATGGACTGTGGAGCCCTGGAAACCAGAGTGATTTTATGCTTGAGAGCTTCCACATTGTTACCAAAGCTCATGAAAACTATAATCCTTATGGGAAGAAAAAAAAACCCTATCCGGCTTAAGTTCTCAACTGAATTGGCCGCCCGTTGGGTCTAGAGACTCTAGAGTCTAGACAAGAATACAATAGCCATAAATTTGACCAGAGACATTTTGCTTACTTCCTTGTTTAAATTTGACTGTTTGTTTTGCCATCGGCAAGAGAATACATACACTGTCACCAAATCTGCTGGTTTAACCTGATAAAGCATGTTAGTGCATTTGGACAATCCACATGAACACAAATCTGTTGACAAAAAACCTATATTCCAGCAAGAGTTGCCGTCAGAGACTGCACAGGAAAGTGATAACCCGAAGCGAATTCGCACAATGTAATACACCTACCAAGACCAGGTTAGCAAACACTATTCAACTACACCAGTGATTAAACCTTTGTTTTCTTCATGGACTGTTTGCTCAAATATCTAAGTTTTACTTCTACTTCTTAGCTGCTAATGTCTTACATTCTTGTCAATCTAGTTGATATATAGATCATATCACTTCTGGTCAGAGTTCCTAGTTCCCAGACCAATCAAAACGTGGTCAAGTAATCCATGGTTATATTTCTTTATTCTATGGTGTTCCATATTTCGTTGCCATCACCTAGCCGACTTCAACAATAATACTAACAATGATAGATAGTCACCTATTGTTTTCAGAAGAAATCAGCAAAACAAACAAGAAGTTTTAAAAAGTTCTAATTTTATTGATTTAATTTTGGGCTACAATAGCACAGACTTCAATGAACTAAAGACCAAAGATATATAGTTTTCATCATCCCTGTTACAATCTCTCAGGCCCAATCCCATCTTGTACAGCATGAAGTATGTTTTGATATATTGCATTCGTATAGAGACTCATGTGTGGACTTAACCCAGAATACATATTCAAAACAAATAAAAACTAGTTTAAAGTAACTTTTTTTGTTCTTTTGTGTGCATCAATGACCTGCATATCTACTGCTATATAGATATCCTCTTTTTCAAAATATTCCTCCCCATCTTTGAATCATACATCATTTTAAAATAAACCATAAGCAAAATCAATTAAATCAGTATGTTCAATAAACAATCTATGATCATGTACACCATTTAGGATCTCTAGACAACATGAGCTGAGAGCCTGAGACCCGATAGTAATTTATCTTAAGAACTATTGCTCACATTTGAATCAACTATCTTTGCTTGGCTATGTGATTCAATTGGTACTTAAGGAGGAACCGAAGGTTGAGTTCACTTGTGCTACCACCTACGGGCCACAAGGTTTTACCCGGCTTTTCTCTGGGCCCAGAGGGAATAGTCCAGCCCAAAGGGTTGGGAACCCTCCGTTGAAAAAAGAAAAAAATTGACACTTAAGGGACTAAGAGAATCATACGGGTTCAATGAGAAATTGGATCCACCTCCTGACAAGATCTCTCTCTCGACAGCACATAGCCCAACTACAATTTTAATTTTTGAGTCTGTTGATCTTATGCGCCGCCCATTTGATATGTGAATGTGTTTTATGTATGTAAATTTGCTTCCGTGCGTTTGTGAGCATTACTAGTACAAACACAGTCCCCAGGGAATTTTCTGCAAAATTTGCGCTCGGGTGAAAAGAATGAGTCCTTTTTTTTTTTTTTGTTAGAAGAGTCCCTTCTTGGTGAAGGGTGCGAGTGTGCAACTCCATGGTGGGGCCCTGTAAGGACCCGACTCGATTACCCTACACGTGAACCCAATCTAAGTCAGGAAGAAACTAGAATAGCAGGGTTACCAGTGATTGGATGGGTGGTAAAGTTGTAATAGCAAGATTTCCTCCTCTCAGAGTAGAGGAAAAGCTGCAAGCAGTTTACGGCTTTGAAGAAATTGCAATTGCTTGTTTTCCTCCCCTGAGAGAGGAGGAAAAGTTGCAATTACAGGTTTTTCTCCCTTGAGACTGGAGGAAAAGCTATAAGCAACTTTACCCTCTTCTAAAAGCGGAGGAAAAGCTGCAATTGCAATCTTTTCTTAAAAGTTGCATCCAAACCAACCCCAGTCCTTTAGAAAGTCCCTTTTCACCAAAAGCACACAATTAATTCTTTTTGCAACCCTATATAGCCCTAGAGCAAGGGTGGACCCACGTTGAAGGGCCTGGGGGCTTCAGTCCCTCCTAGTCCTGAAAAAAGCCCATAAGGACCATATAGCCCATCACGCTCAGCCCCCTTGTCAAAAGCAATAGGACCCCTTTTGAAAACAAAGTGTTACACCCCGACCCGTACTAATCATGATTAAGGCTGATTAATTGGGATTAGTGCTAATAAAGCGCTAATAATTGGGTTAATGAAGGTTAAAGACCAAAGAGAGTCACATTAGTCCCAAATGATGCATCAAGCATAATGGAATGAATTTAAATGAGATTGAGTTGGTTAAAAATGAGTTTAGACTCAAATAAGGTAGGCTAAGGACTTTTTCGTATATACAAGTTTTTACTTATTTCGTCGAATACGGAAGTTCTTGATACCAACGTGTGTATCTCGAATAGTACTTTAACTTTCGTAATAGGCGCGATCCCATTTGACCTCAAATGGACCAAGTGAGGTTTCATTTGACTCAAAATGAAATAAGACTAAACAAGAGGGGGTTTTGGTGTGAGAGAGCTATTTATTAGAATGAGATGAAGGAAATGGACTCATTTCACCCAAACCCTATGCATCTCATCTCCATCTTCTTCTTTTCTCTTTCCATTCTCCTTCATCAAGAGTGAGGTTAGGAGTGATTAAGGGGAGTTTTGAAGAGTTGATCTTTATCTTCATCTTCTTCCTCAAGTCATTCCTCCATTTTTGAAGTGTAGAGCTTGAAAAAGAACCCAAAATCTCTTTGCTTGGAGCTACAAGTAAGTAGTTGGTATTCTCTTAGGATTTCCAAGTTCTATTGAGTAGTGGGGAAAGGTTCTAGCATAAATAGCTTAAAGATTGAGTGTTTTCATGTTTTCATGGAGTTAGGGTTTCATTTGGGGATTTTAAGCTCAAACCAAGCTAAGTAAAAGAGGGCTTTGAGTGGATTATCTTCAAGAGGCAAGTATAAACATGTGCTTGTAGTTAGTGTTAATCGTTGTAGAGATTCTTGAAATTTCCATGGATTTAGAATTTGTACATTTTTCATTGAGTTTTGATTTGCTAATGGATTGAATGAAATGAATTAATGTAGAATGTAATTTGGTGGATCTTGGTTTTTGTGAGCATTTTGGAGGCTCATTTTGGTCCAAATCCATATCTTGTAAAGATGGATTTCATGTAGGAAGAAGAGACCCTAAAACCAGACCATTTAGGCTATGTTTCTGCACAAAAAGAGGTGTCACAGCAGTGCAGTCCGCTTGAGCGGGTCATGGGCCGCTCGAGCGGGTCGGCCCATTGGGTCCAACAACACAAACTTAGAATGGTCATAACTTTTGACCCGTATGTCAGAATCTGGACTTCTATATATCGTTGGAAAGCTCTTGGAACGTAGAATCTAGTGGTTTATATATCCTAGTGATTGGAAGACTCAAATTTGGGTCCAAACAAAGGTGATTCTAATTGAATCAAAAACTCATTTGATGAGTGTAAATAGGTCTATAAATCAGTCTAGAGACTATTTCTAGTGTAATTGAGGTTTATGGATTATAGAAGAAGGAGTATTGATGAGTTTGAACCTTATTCCAATGGTGTGTGTTAATCTTTCATTTATTACAAACCTCCATAGGTGATAATTAAGGGGATTCTAATGCACATTATATCTAATGTGATGTTCATCGAAAATAACACGTGCACTAGATAATCGAGTGTTACACCTAAATGTATGGTTTAAATTATGAATGATTTTGAATAGAGAAATTGAATTGAATAGAGTTTATTAATTTGATTCAATTTGAGTCTTGAGTCTGGCACTACCTAGCTATTGTATGAGAACTCTAATGAGTTCAATGGATTAATAAATGAAACAAATGATTAATCCTACTGTAGTAGATGGATTTGGGGGCGTTCCGAAGCTCCGTGATGATGCTAGTTGTCCCTGGTCCGGACACTGGTAAGTTCCACAATTTCCGATCATATCTATGGATATTGATTGATGCATTCCATTTGGAAGATGAATCCTTCCTTTGAGGGAAGATGGTAAATGAGATGAAATGAAATGAAAATGAATGCTATGGTAGTGACCATCTTATATATGTCAATGGGATTGACTTTTATATTCACATATTGTTATTATAGGAATTTTCTAGACTTGTCTAGAATTCAAATCGTCATTGATATATTGAATGAGTTTAGCTTATTATTAACACATGCTATTACAAGATTTGTTTATACATTGTTGAACCGTCGTGTTCACTAGTGTTATTGATGACATTACAGGCCTGTTTGCCCATGCCGGTGCAACAGCGCCCCTGGCGGGAGTGGAAGAGACCGCTCCGGTTCCTCCAGGAGGACTGAACGAGTGGAATGGTCGGGATATCGTTTGAAATGGGTATCCAAGTGCGAGAAGAATTATAACATTTTGAGAAATTATTTTTTTGTATAATCATTTTGATGTGTAATTATTTGTCATTGCACAGTATTTTGGATACGCACTGATTGACAAGTAAATGGTGGAAATGATACATGTATCAAGAACATTATTTTGTATACATGTAAATCGTAAATTGATGTTGTTAAATATAAATGTTTCCGCAGATTTGTATATTTGACAGGTTTATTGAGATTGTTATCCCTTGTGGATTTCGTTTTAACTACGGTTAATTCGGGATTTACGGGAGTAAGTATGGGCTCACGGCTCGGGGTTACCAGATCTTGGGCCCGGGTCGTGACACAAAGGGAACGAATGCCTTTGATCAGTCGACCTTTTCGGTTTAAGACAACATACAACTGTGTCACATTTTAGAAATCCAAAATAAAATGATCCAAAATTTTGCTCCTTGTATTTTCAAAAGTGCCTCTTCTTCAAATCTCATCTTTCCAAGCCTAATGCTGGTAGTAAATTACACCCTAGGTCCTGTCTAATGAATATCTAATTTGTTAAACACACGACACACCCTCTTTGTTTTTGGGATAAATCCAAATTTTACTCCAACATGAATTGTAAGCTGATATATTATATGAATAAAATATGAAAAAGAATCATGCATTTTACACATCATGGCACACTTTCTCAGCAAAAAGTTGAGATCGTAGTGCCCAAGTTTTTCAAGTCTCCCTCAAACGAAAATCTTGGGTCCGCCAAGTGCATGAGATGAGCAACCCTTCTAGTTCTAAGTGGCTTCATTATGGAGCTATTTCTATTTTTCAGAGGCCAAGTTATGGTGAAAGACTCATTTTTTAGACCAACATAACCGTAACTTGAGCAACCTAACTTGGCAAAGACCTAGATGCTTTTAAAGGAGATGGTTGCTTCTTTCCCAGTTGCATTGTGATGTTTAAGAAGGTGCAGCTGTAGCTATGTGGGAAAGACTCATTTCTTAGACCAACATAACTGCAACTCGATCACCAAACTCAGTAAGACCGAGACAGCTTTTTTTCCTAAATTGCAACATGTCAGGACTCAGAATTTCATGCAGTTCACAAGTTGATACTTTCTCATTGAGTTGAAGTTCATACAAGTTGATACTCACCCTGGAGTTTATGATTATGAAGTTCAGTTTATGTGTAATGTTCATAATATGATAAATTTAATAGAATGCTCGGGTTGTTTTCCTTGATGCCTTGTAAAGCATAGTCAGTTCTTTTAATGAAAAGAGGTTGTGGAGGATGGTTTCTAATTAATGGTTTCCACCTTGAGTGTGTCAGCTTTTCCTTCTTTTCCTCTTCAACTTGTTCTTGTGAAGTCATATGACATAGTTTTATTTATTTTGAGAAACTTACATCTAACCGCTTCTTATCTTTGCCAATACAAATAACCATCTCTGTTAATTTGAAAACCCCCGTCAACCACCTTTACTGTCTGACAGTGGGCTGTTCTTATTGGCTACTATGGACTATTGATGGGAACGCTACGGTGGGACCTACACACCCACGGATCGATCCCCGGGCGGCTATAAGTTGAGACGCCTCTTTACCGCTGAGTTGAGAGGCATTTCTTGTCAATGGGCTATTTTTTTGGTAGATCAGATAAGGTCCACTTTTCTTTCTTTAATAGGATAGAGACTTGATTAGATTTGGCCTCATTTAGATTAAACTCAGGAAAAGACCATTGAATCTGAGTTGTTTAATTGGGATAATGCTCTCAAGTGAATATAAGGATGCATCTAGAAAAAATAATTACCCGTTTACATTAAAATATATCAGATTCATCAAAAGGTCAAAATTGCCCTTTAATTGCAAGATGGAGTGGTTGACCGGCCTTTTTTTTTTTTTTTTTTAAATTGAGGGTGTTATTCATAAAATTGAAAAAGCAGGTGTTTATTTGTAATTATAGAGAAATATAGGTTGTTATATGTAAATTCTTTTTTACTTTCAGCCACTTTACAAGATTTCTCACAATTCCTAGGACTCTATTCCATGAAACAAAGAGGCCCTTGGAGGTTCTTCAAATCTGGGTTGCATAAGCAAGGGGCATCTATCATTAGTCTATTTTCTATTTCACTTCGTGGGCCACTTGCCCAAGACCAGCTATCTCTTAAAACCTCAAGGTGTTAGTAGAGGCAGCAGAAATACTTTTCAATATTCTCTCTCATGTCATATCTTTGGCTCTGATACTATCTTAAATTTTTTTAGCTAACCATTGCTACCAAAACCTTAAAGTGTTAGTAGAGATAGCGAAAATACTTTTCAATATTTTCCGTCGGGCGGAGCCAACTCCTTCAACACAGTCTCCTCCATGGATTGAACCCTGAGCTGACCAATGATAGGGCAGGTGCCGTGTCTGTCTGTCACTGAGCCAATGGTAGATTGGCCTACATCTCCTTTTTAGTATCTATCCATCTGTAAGTGAATGAAGCATATCGTTCAATGATTGGGTTGTTAGAAGGAACCCTACCAAAAGCTCCATCAACTCAGGCTGGATTGGATTGGGAAAAATTGAATAGGTAGGCCTCGTTTATATTCTTCACCGGGAGACGACAGCTTGTCTCCCAGCCATTGGATGTATCTGTCCAAAGTAGAAGTACTTGCATGTTAAAGGAACCTAATGGTCTTTCACCAGATATAAAGAGGTCCTTGGATTAGACATCAACATGAAATTAGTCATAATTTGCTATCATGATCCAGGGCATTGAAATAGCCATTTAAAATGAAAATCAGTGAACATGTCACAATCCTGATTGCTAACATCCAAATGAATCTGACTTTAGGTAGAAGGTGATGAGTCCGGCCCAAATGGCCCGATCTGTCATGAGCCAAAGCCCAAAGATAATGGAGATCCGTTTGCAGTCCGAGCCCGTATCCACGATGCCCGGCCACTTCATGGCAGTCCGGAGCGCTTCGGAAGCAGTCAGGCCACGTCCCGCTCTTACCAGGTCCAGCGGAGAATATCGCAACTGCCTCGCCAGTCGAGGACACCTAGAACGCTCCTCATGAACCGTGCTGAGAAGTCTCCCCATCTGTTAGGGGACGCTTATAAATACAAAAGCCCCTAGTTACTTGAGGGGCAAGCCATAATTTCTCTTTTACACTCTCTCCAAAGCTTGTAATTACTACACACTTGAGAAGTTAATATATCCGGCGACCATTGCCCTTGAAGTGGACGTAGGTCACATTGACCGAACCACTATAAATCTCTCTCTTCTCTTCATTAATTATTTTACCATTATCACTTGACCGGTGGTGTCTGAACCAGAGTTTGGCATCATCAGTTTGGCGCCGTCTGTGGGAACGTACAAAAAGTTTTCACCCTCATTCAAATTATGGTGACCACCAGATCGACAAGACGCGAGGAGGGCGAGGATGGTCCTCCACTGACTAATCCTGGCCCGAATGCTCCTGCTCCCACTCCTCAACTAATGTTGGAGACTATGCAACAGATGGTAGCCCAAAACCATCAAATACTACAACTCATGCTCGCGGGGCAAGGAGGGGTCGGAGAAGTACCGCAAGGAGGAACACGCCCGGGGCATCAAAGAGCTCCACGACGGCGAGGAGCTCCCCACCTAGGCGCCCAGGCCCCGGGCGCCCATGCTCCTGGCGCCCATGCCCCGGGCGCCCATGCACAGGGCGCCCATGGTGTACACCCTGGCGCCCATTCCCAGGGCGCCCCCCATGGGGCCCAGTTGGGAGGACCCCCACCTCCGGGAGGGTCAAATCACGGAGAATTTTCACGTCCTCCCTCCGCTTCTGATGGGGAGGATCCTCATTTCCGAGAAGCGGAGAGTGAGAATCAGGAGCTGGAAGACGCGAGCTACTTCTATGATTCAAGCAGAGCAGCCCCCAACCGATGGGACGAGAAGCTCAGAGAGATGCAAGATCAACTGGGCGATGTTTTCAACGCCATGAAGGCACACGCACCAGAGACAGTGGATTACCTGGTCAGGCGAACGGACACACCGTTCAAGCCTGACGTGGTGAACTATCCACTCCCTTGTAAGTTCAAGATGCCATCCGTAGAAACCTTTGATGGAGCGAAGGATCCGCTGGATCACCTAGAGACTTACAAAACAATAATGCAGCTGCACAGTATCCCGGAGGAGATTATGTGCAGGGCGTTTCCAACCACGTTGAAGGGTTCCGCCCGACAGTGGTTTTCCAATCTCGCCCCAGCTTCCATCTCCACATTCGAGGAGCTAAGCAGGTCCTTCGTATCACATTTCATTGGAGGACGCCGCCACCAAAAGCCAGCCACACACCTGCTGAGTGTAAAGCAGGATAGTAATGAGAGTCTCCGGGCATACCTCACTCGTTTTAACGAGGAGGTACTTCAGATTGAGGAAGCCGATGACAAGGTAACCATGACAGCCTTCTTGGGAGGCCTCCGTCCTTCCAGTTTCTACTTCTCAGTAATGAAGCGCCCGCCAAAGAGCATGACGGAGCTACTGGCGAAGGCCCAGAAATATATGAATGCTGAGGACGCTACTAGGGCCAGGCGAGGCGAGTCCTCCAGAGGCGAGTCCTCCAGGGCGGCGGACAAAGGAAAGCACGATAGAGACGACAAGAGGGAGCCAAGCAATAAGCGGAGCAGAACCGAGAGGATACCTGTCAGAGACCGACTCGGTCCCGCTCCCCAGAGAGACCGACTCGGCCCTGTTCCGCCGAGAACCCAACAAACTTTTACGGCTCTCAATGCTGCCGTTGGGCACATTCTGCTGGAAATACAAGATGATCCTGCAGTAAAATGGCCGGGGAAAACGAAATCTCCACCAAACCGCAGGAACATGACCAAATATTGTCGCTTCCATCGCGACCACGGTCATGACACTGATGATTGTTTCGACCTCAAAAGGCAGATTGAGGATCTCATCCAGCGGGGACACCTGCACCAATATGTTGCTGGTAGGGGGCAGGCGCCACCGCCACCTCACAATGCCGAAAACCAGCACCCTATTGGAGAAATCCGAACCATCTCTGGAGGGTTAGCGGAGTCCTTCTCCGCCATGAAAGCCTATGCCAGGAAGGCGAGGCATCCTGAGGAGCCACGCCCGTCAAAAGCACCGAGGCACAACGCCGACGAAACTATATCCTTCTCGGATAAAGATCTAGAAGGGATCCAACACCCTCATGACGACCCTCTGGTGCTCTCGATGACCATCGCCAATTTCCAGGTACATAGGATCTTGGTGGATAGTGGAAGCTCTGCAGATATCTTGTTTGTAGAGGCTTATGACAAGCTGAGGCTGGGCCGAGAGAGGTTACAGCCTGTCAAATTTCCTCTCATTGGTTTTTCGGGGGAGAAGGTGTATCCCCTGGGGGCAATCACATTGCCGGTTACAGCCGGGACAGCCCCCCGAACCTCCACCACAATGGTCAATTTCCTGGTGATAGATTGTCCATCAGCTTACAACATCATTCTGGGGCGACCTACTCTTAACTCCTTAAGAGCAGTCCCTTCCACCTATCATCTTATCCTCCGCTTCCCAACCCCGAATGGAGTGGGGGAGGTTAGAGGAGACCAAGTAGCAGCAAGAGAATGCTACGTCACCTCGATGAAGGCCAAGATAACACAGGAGGCGATACAGGTTGAAGTCTTGGACCCAAGAGATGATGCCACCACAGAAAGAGGGGAACCTGTTGAAAAACTTACCCCTATAATCTTGAATGAAGAGCATCCAGAAAGGAAAGTATATGTTGGCTCTTCACTCCCGGAGGATCTGGTTGGCCAATTGACAGATTTTTTGAGGGATAACATGGGCATATTCGCATGGTCACATGCGGATCTTGAAGGAATCGACCCAGCGGTCGCCACCCATCGCCTCAATGTTAACCCTCTCCACAAACCTGTTCGGCAAAAGCTAAGGGGCGCCTCCACTGAAAGGGCCCAGGCAATAGACAAGGAGGTCGGAAAGCTGATTGAGAACGGGGCGGTCAGGGAAGTGGCGTATCCTGAATGGCTCTCCAATGTGGTGATGGTGGCCAAGGCGAACGGGAAGTGGCGCCTCTGCGTAGACTTCAGCGAACTCAACAAGGCATGCCCAAAAGACAGCTACCCGCTGCCCAGGATTGACCTCCTCATCGACGCCACAGCGGGACACGAGCTTCTCTCCTTCCTGGATGCTTATTCTGGATATAACCAGATTAGCATGCACCCTCAAGACCAGGAAAAAACATCCTTCATCACTCTGAAGGGCACCTACTGCTACAGGGTTATGCCCTTCGGACTAAAGAACGCTGGAGCAACCTACCAACGCCTGGTGAACAGGATGTTCCACTCCCAGATCGGGCGAACGATGGAGGTGTATGTGGACGACATGCTGGTGAAAAGCTTGGCTGCAGCAGATCACATCGGTCATCTTCAAGAGACCTTCGGTGTTATTAGGACTTACAACATGAAGCTGAACCCCGAGAAGTGCGCCTTCGGCGTGGGATCAGGAAAGTTCTTGGGCTTCATGGTCAATCAGAGGGGGATTGAGGCAAACCCCGATACAATCAAGGCTATACTGGACATGAGGTCGCCATTATCGACTAAGGAGCTGCAGCGCCTCAATGGAAGAATTGCAGCACTAAACAGATTCGTCTCAAAATCTGCAGATAAGTGTTTGCCTTTCTTCAGAATTCTTCGAAAAGCTTTTGAATGGGGATCTGAGGCTGAGGATGCCTTCCAGAAGCTCAAGGCCTACCTGGCCACACCTCCTCTCCTTTCACATGCTTCGCCTGGGGAAGTGTTGTATTTGTACCTCTCTGCTTCTCCCTCGGCGGTAAGCTCTGTTCTCATTACGAACCATAGTGGGGTGCAAAAACCCATCTATTATGTGAGCAGAGCATACCGAGGGGCAGAGGTCAGATACTCAGAGTTGGAAAAGCTGGCGCTCGCCCTCATTTCTACTGCAAGGCGTCTACGTCATTACTTCCAGGGCCACAAAATCATCGTCGTCACTGATCAACCTCTGAAGAGAGTTTTGGCAAAACCTGACGTATCTGGGAGACTCCTTAAGTGGGCAGTAGAATTGGGCGAATTTGATATTCAGTACCAACCAAGGGTCGTCATCAAGGCACAAGCACTGGCTGATTTTGTTGCTGAGCTTACACATGTAGAGGACCCCACCATGTTGCTGCCTGCAGACCCAACCTCTCCCCCGGGCGCCCAAGCATCACTGGGCGCCCAGGACTCTGAAGTGGGCGCCCAGACACCTCTGGGCGCCCAGACTGAAGTGGGCGCCCAGAGCTCCTCTCTCGGCGCCCAGACTTCTTCTGGCGCCCAATCCTCTCTCGGCGGCCCGACACATGTGGGGAATTCTGCTCCCGACGCCCCGGCAACCTCTGATTCTTCGCCTGGCGACCAAATGCTTACCAAGACATCAGACTTTTCTTCTATGCCTCAGTGGAAGCTGTACGTTGATGGCTCCGCAACAAGTGAAGGAGGTGGCGCAGGACTCCTTCTGAGCAGCCCAGATGGTACACCCATCAAGTATGCGGTAAAACTCCACTTCAATGCCTCGAACAATGAAGCCGAATATGAGGCCCTCCTCTCTGGCCTGAGGTTGGCGATTGAGATGGACGCCCAGTACCTCGTCTCCCATAGCGATTCACAATTGATAGTGAATCAAGTCAATGGGCACTTCGAAGCAAAATAGGCAAGAATGCAGGAATATCTTGCCATGGCAAAGAGACTAATCCAGCATTTCAAGTACTTCAAGATTTGTCACATCCCTAGAGGGGATAACATGGCAGCCGATGCACTCGCCAGGCTCGCCTCATCCTTAGAGGCCTCATATGCGGAACCAACTTTCATGGGGCACCAGTTCGAACCAAGTAAGTTGGATATGGACACCACAAGCATCAACTGCACCACGGCCGAATTGAACTGGATGACCCCCATCAAGGCGTACCTCCAAGAAGAAACAGTACCAGATGATCCCCTGGAAGCCAAGAAACTCAGGATGAGAGCTTCTAAGTTCACCATCCTACAAGAGGTACTCTACAAAAAGGGTTACAATCTACCGTTGCTGCGCTGCCTTTCCCCAGAAGAAGCTGACTACACCCTCAGAGAGATTCACGAAGGGATTTGTGGAAATCACTCTGGAGGACGCTGCCTCGCCCATAAAGCGCTTAGGCAAGGGTACTTTTGGCCAAGCATGGTAAAAGACGCCAAAGAATTCACTAAGAGGTGTGACAAGTGCCAGCGCTTCGCCACTGTGTCAAGGCAGCCACCAGAGGAGCTGACTACCATCCTCAGCCCATGGCCTTTCTCCAAATGGGGCATTGACATCTTGGGCCCCCTACCTTTGAGCAGAGGCCAGTGCAAATTCATAGTCGTCGCCATAGACTATTTCACAAAATGGTCGGAGGCAGAACCCCTAGCGAAGATAACAGACTCCAAGGTGAAGGATTTCGTCTGGAAAAACCTGGTCTGTCGCTTTGGGATACCTCACGCCATTGTCAGTGACAATGGCAAACAGTTCGACAACAGGCTACTCAATTCCTTCTGCGCCGACCTTCAAATAAAGCAGCCTCACTCTAGCCCGGCACACCCCCAGGCAAATGGGCAGGCAGAGGTGATGGTGAGAACAGTCCTGCGCAACCTTAAAACAAGGCTCGAAAGAGCAAAAGGTCTGTGGGTTGACGAGCTTCCGGGGGTATTGTGGGCCTATCGAACCACGCCACGGACTCCTACCGGGGAAACCCCTTTCTCTCTTGCTTTTGGGACTGAGGCGGTCATTCCTGTCGAAATAGGGGTACATTCCCTAAGGGTCCACCACTACGACCCTACCACCAATGAGGAAGGACTCCGCCTCAACCTCGATTTGCTAGAGTAGGCAAGAGAAAAGTCTGTGGTCCGTAATGCGGAGTACAAGCGACGCATGGCCAAGTACTACAATTCGAGGGTGAAGCCTCGTTCCTTCCAACCAGGAGACCTGGTCCTCAAAAAGGTGATCCTCGCCACAAAGGACTCTCGGGAAGGAAAGTTGAGACCAAATTGGGAAGGTCCCTATCTCATAATAGAAGTGGTGAGACCGGGCACCTACAGAATCCAGAACTCTGAAGGAAAGATCTTACCTTATCCATAGAATGCAGAGCACTTGAAGAGGTACTACCAGTGAAGATTTTGAACGGGGTGGATTAGGGTTTTTGTTTAGGTACTTGATGTTGCACTTTTTATTGTTCAAAACATTGTTCAAAATAAAGCAATGGATAGATAAATAAAATTATGTTACTTTCATTACAAAAAGATTGCATAAGTAGAGGCAAAAGTCCCTATGCTCTAATCACTCTCATCCCCCTCCTCATCATCCTCCTCTGCATCGTCCTCAGCATCATCAGAGCTGCAGCCACCATCATCAGGCGCCTCCATCGGCACAAAGCCTGATATGTCAATGTCTGGAAAGGCAGCCGAAATCTTCTCTCGAAGCTCCTCGTAGCCATCAATGAAGGCATCTGCAAAGCCAATCTGTAGGTCCCTCTCAGCTTGAGAAGCTCTCTCGTTCGCTGCATTCATCTCTGCCTCCATAGCAACTTCTCTGAGCCTCGCCTTCTCAAGGGTCCGAGCAAGCTCAGCCTCACTGAGCGAAGCCCTCTCACGGGCCTTCATAAGCTCAGCCTCACTGAGCGAAGCCCTCTCACGGGCCTTCGTAAGCTCAGCCTCATTGAGCGAAGCCTTCTCACAGGACTTCGAAAGTTCAACTTCTGCCTCGGCCGCCCTCTTAGTGGCTGCTGAAAGTCCGATCTCAAGCTCGCTCACCCTCTCACGGGCCGCAGCAAGATCAATCCCCGAAGCCCTACCAGCGGCTTCCAAAGCAGTAATCTTCTCTTGAGCAGTGCAGAGCTCTAGCCGCACAGCCTCCTTCTCCCGTCTCATCTGACCATAAGATTGGGCTCTCGACAGCAAGCAGATGGATGCAGTAGAGACCTGAAGAGATAAGGGGCGAGGAATGAGACGGTTAAAAAGAAATAAAGGGGTAACGGCCTGGAGAAAAAGGAATAAAGAATAGTGAATATTTACCTGAGCCAGGCCCTCTACAAATGAGTCAATAACCCCCTCGGTGCCCAGGGCATTAACCCGAGAAGCCTCATGCGGCAGCACATATCTCCCTAGCCTTTCCCGCATCTCCCACGAATGACCCAGCATGGAACCAGTCCTAGCCGATACCCCTGTAGAAATGCCCGGTTGTGGAGGACACAGTTGAGGGGCAGGAAGGGTAGCTGAAGAGGAAGACTGCGGGAAAGCAGTCTTAGCGGAAGAGATCCCTGCCTGAGGAGACACTATGGGTGAAGCCACTCGAGGAGGAGGCACCCGGGACTCGACGCGAGTCGCTGGCGGAGAGGTTCTTAGAGAGGCGTCCTTCGTCCTCGCCGCCTTGGGGGAATGGGTACCCCTATCCGAGAAGCGGGTCGAAAAGCGGGCTCCAATCATCTCTCTGCTTATCTCTATGCCTATTAAAGAGAAGGGTTAGCGAATGGTACATGGATACAACATATCAGGTAAAGTTTAAGATTATTGCCAAAGCAGAAGTAGCTTACTTTTTCTTTTGGATGACGGTCCAGACGGGGACCCGCTTGTCCTATCCGAAGAAGAGCCCGGAGGAGGTCCACTGACCTTACCACTTTCTTTAGGGATAAGAACTCCCAAGTCTTTCTCGGGGTGATCCCTCACCGCTTGCAGCTTCGACTCTTGATCTTTGGAAAGTATAGGAGGATCTGCAAAAAGACAGTGAAAAAAAAAATATATATATAAAGGTACGGAGAAAAGGACAGTAGAGAACATACCGAGTCTCTTGGCGTCAATCCACCCTGTGGGTACCAAGGGTCGATCTGACTCAGCAACCCACTCTCCACCAATGAAGAAGAAGCGGCATTTTCAATCGTGGCAGTTGGAACACAATCCAGTGAGTAACTTGCCGCCTCGAGGGGTAAAATAGTACCATCCCCTGTTTGGGGCTGGGGACTCGATCAAACTGTAGGCAGCATGAAACTCGGGAGGAGAAGCGTCCTGTTGATGTACTCTCCTCCACAGTGCAAGGAATCCGATCAAAACTCTCCATCCGTTCGGTGCTAATCGCCCCGGAGTTAAGGAAAAATAGTGAAGAATACGGCAAATAGGAGAGGATATTGGAAACCTTAACCCCGCCTCGATCATCTCCTCGTAAATGACAACATCACCAGAAGAATCATCGCATGCTGGCTCGTCTGGTTCGGCCCGGCGGCACAATACGGTGGGTGGGATACATACAGCAACCCTCAAAAGATCATTGTCTGTTTTGAGTACACTGAAGATACTGCTTACCTTGGATCCGGCATCCTCAACAACGACTTTTCCTCGATGGCGACGAGGACGCAAAATCTTGCCTGATACGTTGGCGGGAGGACTGTTTTCTCTTGCCACATGACGACTCACGCCCTCTCCGGACGCCGAAGATGTCCTCGCCGCACAAGCAGCGACACCCGAGGGGGCTACTCCGGTCGACGCCAGGCTGGTGCCCACGCCCGTGACCGCCCGAGGGCGCACGACGCCCCTGCCTGCTCCTGTCACGCCGGTTTCCACGGATGCGTGAGCGCTCACCGCACCCGCGCCCGTGGGCCCCACTGCAGCGCCGCCCGCAGCGCGCACGGCCCCCGCACCGGCGCCGCCCGCAGCAGTGCCGCCTGCTGCAGCGCTCATCGCACCAGCTCCCGTGGGCCTTACCGCAGCGCCGCCCGCAGCGCGCACGGCCCCCGCACCGGCGCCGCCCGCAGCAGGGCCTCCTGCTGCAGCGCCCTCGCCACCCTCGCCGCCCGTGGGCTCCACCGCAGCGCCGCTCGCAGCGCGCACGGCCCCCGCACCGGCGCCGCCCGCAGCAGGGCCGCATGCTGCAGCGCCCTCGCCACCCTCGCCCGTGGGCTCCACTGCAGCGCCGCCCACAGCGCGTACGACCCCCGCACCGGCGCCGACCGCATCAGCGACGCCCACTGCAACGCCGCTAGCAGCAGCCTCGCCCGTGCGATCGATCCCCTCGCCGCCTGCGCCAGCTCGCGTGGCGTCCCTGCCAGCCGGGGCTGCTGTGCCCGGCGTCGCTGTCAGGCCGACGTCCTCCCGGGTCGCAGCACCCGCACCGACGCCCTGGCCGCCGCCTGCCTTGCCGCCGACGCCAGGGCCAGCCGCTGCCAGGCTGCCGCCGTCCCTGCCGCCGCCAGCCGTGCTGCCAGCGCCCTTGCCGCCGGCTGCCTGTCTGCTGTGCACCTCCTTCTTGGGTTGTTCAGCCATGGGGGGTCTTCTTCTTTGAGAATGAGGAAGGTGAATAGTTGAAGAAACTGGATGGGGTCTCCTCTCTTCAAAGGGCTTTTATAGCCTAGGGTTTAAAAAAAAAAAAAAAAAACCCCAAACGTAAGAGGAGTCCCACAATACAAGTACTCTCCCAAAATCCTACTCCTCAGGGTCTGAGAGGAACACAAGAAACTGGTAGGGAGAGGAAGGCGACAACAATTACTTAAATGGGAAAGAAGCCCGGATATTCAAAATGCCCCCCTTTCAAAGCTTCTTTGGGCGCGGGGCATTGAGGGGCAAATGATGAGTCCGGCCCAAATGGCCCGATCTGTCATGAGCCAAAGCCCAAAGATAATGGAGATCCGTTTGCAGTCCGAGCCCGTATCCACGATGCCCGGCCACGTCATGGCAGTCCGGAGCGCTTCGGAAGCAGTCAGGCCACGTCCCGCTCTTACCAGGTCCAGCGGAGAATATCGCAACTGCCTCGCCAGTCGAGGACACCTAGAACGCTCCTCATGAACCGTGCTGAGAAATCTCCCCATCTGTTAGGAGACGCTTATAAATACAAAAGCCCCTAGTTACTTGAGGGGCAAGCCATAATTTCTCCTTTACACTCTCTCCAAAGCTTGTAATTACTACACACTTGAGAAGTTAATATATCCGGCGACCATTGCCCTTGAAGTGGACGTAGGTCACACTGACCGAACCACTATAAATCTCTCTCTTCTCTTCATTAATTATTTTACCATTATCACTTGACCGGTGGTGTCTGAACCAGAGTTTGGCATCATCAGAAGGCTAATACTCCAACATGCTCACTTTGTTGGCCAATTCTACTTTGCTCACTTTGCTAACATGCCTAATGATTGAATTCACTTTCACGGGACTCGTGTGAAAAACCATAAACTAATGAAAATTTACTGAACACAGTTCAGAGTGTGCATGATCTGACCAACCATATATGCTTGAGCATAAGATTACGGCCTTCAACTAACCCAACAGCAAAGGCAATGCACAGAAAATATAATCTTACAGAAATCTGAAAGATACCAAGTGGACAAACGTCCAATTTTAATTTAGTTGGTCCATGTGGTATTGTAGTGTTCTGTCATTAATTGGTAAGCCAAAATGATCAGCATGTACCAGCTTTCTGTATTACAACTACACCAAATCAACCAAAAACTAGATGAAGGATTCAGATCCGAGAACTAACGATCCAAATCTGTACTCTTCCAGATCAAAGAAAAGTTCTGCTTTTTGTTGGATCCAAGACTTTTGGATATTAGGATAACCAAATACTCATGGACATCCCTACAACCAATATATTTCCTGGACAATCACAACCAATGTATTTATTTCCTTACCGGTCACATACACACGCACGCACGCACAGGCGCCTCAGGACTAGCTGGGTATAGGCTTGGCAAACCAGGTTCAAGCTCAGTTTACTTGCACGCAATTCATGCTGCACTTGGGCTTGATCCACACATGACCCGGACTTTCCTGCATCATTATCATCATCAAAGCCTTGTCTCGACTATGCTTGGCCCAGACTTTCCTAATTGCATCTTTAAATTGAATCATATCTATGTAGTGAGCCACCTTGATCAAGCCTGCTAAGATTCTAACACTAGATAGGATTACATCATATTTTTATCAGCTGAGGAGCTAATCATAACTCATTCAATGGTGCGGGCTCACCCTGATCACATTATAAAATGGTGGAAACTTGAAACCTACCATTTTTGTATCATTTTTTGGGTGTGTAGTTTCATACTCAGTTGTTCATCTGGCACGAAAGCTGCACACTTGCATATCTAAATAATCTAATCACTTGTTTATTCATGATTTCCATTGTTTAAAACAAAAGCAGACTTGTAGATAAGGCAGCAAAATAGGAAGAGAACAACGAGCACAGCTGATTGCCAAAGTCATATAGTGTGAGCCGGGATTTGGGAAGGATCCTTGCAAAAGTTGTTCGAAATATGTTGAGGTCAACGTCCACCTCCGTTCTTAAAAAGTCATAATTGTGGTCGAGCTTCGTCCTCACTTTAAAACCATTATTGTGTTGTTTTTTATCACCAATTAATTTTGAAATAAGTAGCATCAACGCTGTAAAATCCTACAAATATTAAAAGAATGAGCTACTAACTCATACTTGCCTCCTAAGTAGAAAGAAGACTTTAAAAGGTCCATACAGTACATTGGTTAGTGATCTGTTGCCGTCTGGGCCCATACATGTGGCTATAAAAGAGCCACGATGACTTTGCCTTGAATGAACGCGCTCCATCTTTTATAAAAATGGTTTGTTTTGAAGGGTTAAGAAATGTGATAAGCCTTGCGATTATTGTGGGAGACTTCCAACTTGGACTCAGGGCCCATTTGCTCAGGGGTATTTCCGAGAGAAATTCGCCCTGGACTTGAGGCCTACATCTTGAGAATTCCGAATTCAATTTTTGAACCATGAGAATTCACAATGTTAGACTTGTGAAATGCCACTTTTGACCTACAAAATTTCGAGAAAATCCATCTTTTTAAATATTTTTAGATAGCCTTTGAGCATTTTGAAATTCCACTTTTGGAATATAATTGGGACAATTTCAAATACTCCAAATAAGAAATGTCAAAAATACTTGCAACGAAATAGACCATATGATTTTTTTTAACCTTGACTTGCATTGGAACTTTATTTTGTATTAGTTTTAAAGACTAAATTAATTGTCAAAATAAACAAGAACACCTCATGCAACCATCTATGTAGTATGGTTATTACAAAGGTGTACCCGGGACTTCCGTTTGAGGGGGAGGACCAAACGAGTAGTTAGGTATTTGGGTAAACTCATGATTTTCATGTGGGTTTAAGAGGTTGGCCCATGTAGAAATATCATCAATTAGGAAATAATTGGTTTGAGAATATGTCATCGTATTTTCAAATTTGTGGTTTTCTTTGGGATATATAAAAATTTTCATGAAAAATGAACTAAAATGCTAGTAATAAATAGCAAATACTCCATTAGTTTGGAAATAAAAACACATTCCACTAATAGTTGCTAGGTGTTAGATTTTTTTGAAAAACTCATGATCACGTGAACACATTCAAGTCAGACCTTTGTACCTAGTTTAGAGAAAAGTAAGACAAGGCTCCTCCTCCTTTTAAATACCCAACTGGAGAAACCCTAAACCGAGGCATCGGATTCGTGTGGACATTAGAGAAAGACCCCCAAATCACGCCGCACGCATACGGTGATGGAATGTAATCAAGTACACATGCTATTGTAGTGCATGTTATTAGCAGTAACAATTGAGTTTTGTGGCACACCTAGATCCATAGTGAGGCATAGTGAGGCCCCACTCACTCACTCATACATGCCCACAAACTCTCACTCTCTCTCTCTCTCTCTCTCTCATCTGCAAAGGTGGCTAAGCCCTTTCACACATGCGATTTGACGTGATAGTAAACCCCAATACACCGGGGATGAAACAACTACTTGCGTGTATGGAGGAGAAGATTGATTGCACATGTAGAGAAGAAGATCAAAGGATCTAACTTTGTTAAGGAAAACTGGTGAGTCCTTTCACACATGCGACTTAACATGGTAGTAAACCCCAACACACACGGGGTCACTACTTGTATGCATAGAAGAGAAGATTGCTTGCACATGTAGGAAGAAGATCAAAGGATCAAACTTTGCCCAGTTGGGTGAAAATGAAACTTCCAACAATGACATTATCCCTTTATTTACAATAAAACAAAAATTGATAAAATAAATACCTTTCTTATTTGTAATATCCGGTCAAAATTCTTTACTCCAATACGTACGTTTTGGGACTTCATGAGATTGATCACACATGAATCACGTGAATAACATCATAGAAACTCTTGTGTTTCATAAATGATCGATATGATGGTGCCTTAATGTTCGGTGAATCTTGACAAGGGCGTATGCAACGAGGGGCATTTAATATGAGTGACTTCAGTTTTTCAAGAGATAATACCAACTAAGCATCTTGAATTTTGAGAATCTAGCATCCAAACTGTTAAAATGACTACATTGACAACAATAATGATGAGGGGATTTTGCAAAGAACCACTCATATATATTTGACAATTACAAATATCGCCTAAACTTTTTTATTTTTAGAATACCCACTTCCATGGGTGGTCATGGCCCTGGTCAAGCAAGATAAGGCATATCCAGGCCTGGCTCGACTTTAAAAACATAGGCTTGTATCCAGCTTGAGCCTAACATGGTTGTAAATGTCGACTTGAACGCTCCCATATTTAAGCAATTGAGCCGGGCTGGGTCGGACCAACTAAAAACTTGACCAATTGTTTGCGATTTCTAACAATTGCTCGGACAATATTTAGGCCAGGTTGGGCTTTGAACTTTCTAGACTTAATCCAAGGCCAACCCAAATACTAAATAGGCCTAGATTATTTACCCGATCAGGTTAGGGACCTTGACTTTCAATCAAAGACCCATCTTTGATTAAAATCGACGTATTTTAATATGGAGAATGAAAATCTTTTTACACTTAACCTCATTAAAATTAAATTGATGATGTTAATAACGATTAAATTGATCTGGATGTAACAGTTTTAGCAGTATCTCCATGAAGCTAACTCAAACAGGTTAGACTTAAATCTTATTCCTTTAATACTAAAAATATAATGAACTTTGTCAATCCAATTAAACCTGGTCATTGACTGGCTGTTTAGGTGACTTGCCAAGATTTTGAATAAATTGATGTTGTTATTTGTAAAGATAAAGGAACTGGTGACAGATGTCAATTCAATTTCAGGGCAAACATTACTCCAATCCCTTGATAGATGTCAGCTGTAAGTACCTCTTGAGAGTTGAGAGTAGGTTTAATATTTAATGAAACACATGTGAAACATGTTTGGGAGTTTTATCACATTTGTATAGGTTTATCCCTTTATTAAAGTGATATTTTTGCAGGAATAGTAGACCCACTGTAATCTTCCACCTTAGAAATGTATGATTTCTTAGTAGACTAGCAAATCTCATACATGCAGGGTCATTTTTCATGACCAAGGTTTTGAAAAACCTGGGATTGTTTTTTTAGAACCATACACAGTTCTGTGGTTTATGATGGCACCCACATGTGCATCATCATTCCACACCCTCGTTGATCTTTTTCAAATGAACTGGCACTCATATCAGCCTTTCGATTCCATTATAGTAATGAAATTACATTAGAGTATGTAAAATCAAAATTAGGGCCTGTTTGTTTCTTGTAATTGAATTCCAATGAGTTATAAAAATTTTAAGATCATTTAAAAATAAAGAATCAGATGAGAATTTCAAAAAATCACTGTTAAATAACCTCTCGTGAAATCGAAATCAATGGAAAATGAGAAGTAAATATTCAATCATCACCGTAGCAATTCATGAATGGAAGAAAATCAAGGTCCCATGTACGTATCTACCATGTATCTTTCACCCATATCTTTCCTTGACCCATCACCTCTTTAATTATCATTGGATGAGTTCATCTGTCCATGAAGTGCTATGTATATAATTCCTTTGTATTATATATAAAGGAGGAAAATCAAGGTCCCGTGTACATCTCTACTCTTAATCTTTCACCCCTATCCTCTTATTTTTCCTTGATCCATCACCTCTTTAATAACCCTTTGAATGAGATCATTTGTCCATGAACTGCTACGTATCTAATTCAATTGGTTTGTATTTTATGCAAATAAAGTTACATTTGGTTAACCTTGAATTCACACCATAACCTCTCATCCTTCCAACTGTAAGTGGGATGTGCTTTCAAAAGGCAACTAGGTTTTATACAGCACTCTTCCATTGTCCATTTCAAAATAATTCAAAGGGTTGATGTGATGTGCTAACCTTGGATGAGTGGCATGCACCAGTCACACCACACATATACATCCCCTCTAATGCCTTCATTTTCAATCCATCTTTTTTAGGTAGGCCACCAATCAAAGACTTGCTGTTTTAAATGACAGGATTGTCATAAGATCAAATTCGCTAATGCATATCACTTATAGGGCCCACAAGAAAATCAAAGAAATTTGAACTTACATGCATAGGTCCGGGAGTTTGAGGTTTTGGAATGTTATGGCAAGAATTTAATTTTTCTTATGGTATCATAAGCAAGATCCTACCAATAACTATTACAAATTACTAAGGAATCTTACCAATAATCCTACGCCTTCACTTTTGATTTGGCTGGCTCTCATTCCTGTTTAACAATAACACTGATCAAGCTATCATCATCATGAAAATGCAGTCATGGAACTATTGCTTAATTACTTTGACGCTCTAAAATCAAGGATTAGAATGACATGGTCTACGTGGCTGCCCTTCACCCCACGATTAACATGCATGTAGGTGGGGCCTAATATGCTTGGCAGTTTCGGGCCTAGGAAAATTTTCAAAAGTTGTCAAAAACTGCAGCATTTAAAAAAGGGAAATTTTCTGTACGGTAAGCTATAGTCCTTGATTTCTACCCCTTGTTATCAAAGTTGGTCATTTTACCCAAACGTTCTCCGTACGGTCCATACTATTACGCAGACCAAAAGGCTTGTTTTTAGTTGCGATATCACAATTTAAGTTGAGATACCGTAGGTTATAAAGTTGCGATACCGCAATTAATGTTGTGATATCACAAAAAAGACGTGAGGTATAAAATTCAATGAATACATTTCTGTTTATAATTTTTTTTCGTTCTGTTGCTTTCATCTCTGGCTTGGGTTCTCTGCGTCCATGCTCTGCAAGAATAACTCCACATTTGACATATACCGGATTAGACAGCATGAGCGATAATTTTAGTTCCACCAGAACAAATTCAAGCAAAGTCAGATTTAACACAGCGTGGGTTTCAATTTTTCAACTGATGCTAGCAGGAAGGTCTATAGAACAATACAAATAACACACATGCTTACCAAAGAAGAAAGGGGTGGGGCGGTAGTTTTGATACATATGGGGTATCAGCAGGGGGCCATTATGATTCTTAAGGGAATTCAGGCTTTGATCTGGGGCGACCACTCCAGATGCCATACAAGTGAGTCCGCCCCACTCTGATGCCTCAGATGATGTCGGTGCAAACTCCAATAGCAGTTGATCATCTCAGTTAGGAACCAAAAGCATTAAAGGTTTTCTAAACCAACAAATAGAGATACATAGAGAGATGAGGAAAAGGAAAGAGAATACTAGATCTCGCTAAAAGAGAGGGAATAAGGATTACTATGTTCAGCAGGGGCGACTGCAACAACAACAAGCTCGGAACGCCGAGATTGTGAAACAATTGCGGCCAAAATCCTTAGTTGATGGAGACAATGGAGACGATGATAGTTCTTCGACGTCGAACGGACATTGGCGGCCTTGTGCATTTGCAAATAGGTTGGCGAGGGAGGAGGATGGTCAAATTCGGCTAGTAGAGGGAGTTACCGCATGTGAAAATGAGGAATAGTCAAACAGAGAGGGATAAACGAATGAAAAGGGCTTTTCGAATTGTGGTATCGCAACTTTATAACTTGCGGATCGCAACTTAAATTGTGATATTGCAACTAAAAACAAGTTTTTTGGTATGCGCAGCAGTATGAACTGTATGGAGAACGTGTGGGTAAAATGGCTAACTTTAGTAATAAGAGAGAGAAATCAAGGACTGTAGGTTACCGTACAGAAAATCTCCCTTTAAAAAATACTTTGTGGGGCATATGTAAAAAACTGAGTATAATTTTCATAGTTACAGGGATCTTCAAAAAAAAAATTGGGGGGCCTTGGCTCCCTCTAGTTTAACAGCAGAAATAGTAGCTTGGACAAGTCTATGGGCATGGGATAACGGATTTCTGTCTTGCGCTAGCTTGTCCAAACCAGTGGTGGCTGTTCCTCACCAGATCTGCCACCCTAACTTGAACCAGACCCAGTAATTCAGAGATTGGGTTGACTCATTTCATTTTGGGTTGGTTTCAGACTGACATTTATGACCTAAATAACATTGGGTTGGGTTTAACTTAAACCAGCCCCATAAATCGCCAGCCCAACATAACCTAACCCCCAGGGTTGGGTTCAGGTTAATCTTATAAAGGGATTTTTCACTTACAGACATCCCCCTGGGTGCTCTAAAATCTAATGTGTTTGAACTTACAAGTTCCGACGGTTGTAGGAGAAAAATTTTAAATCCAAAACATAAACTACAATCAAATCTAACCAAAGTTGACTCAATGCCAACCTAATTCAAACTAAGTCAACTGTTTGATTGTCGCACAACACCAACCATCCTAAAATGTGAGCCACCTTTCTTCATGCGTCCTGGCCCAGATATCACAACCGTTTGATGTACTTACTAAATTGTGGGTGAGGATCCCATATTGGACTGTGTGACCCATCTGAGCTGATGATGAAGAATCTATTGGACTGTTGCAGCAATTACTGCAGAAGAGAGGAGATTTGGGAGAATGACTTGTTGGGACCATACAGATTAAAGACACCGGAGTGTTTGTATTTATTTTATTCTTTACAAAGCATCAGCAAAAGTCCCATTCTCTTTCAACGCTTCCTCTGTTTCTATCTATAGAAGCTCGTGTTGTTGTGTCTGCTTTAACTGAGATTTCTCATTTTTGTGTTCTTCATTTTTTATTTGGGTCTTTGACAGTATCATCCCAGATCAATAATCTTGACTCTGAATCTCTGTTTATGCTTCTGTTGTAGTGCTATTTGAACCAGTGAAAAAAAAACCATTTTCTTTGATTTTTCTTCCCTTTATGTTTTTCTTCATTTTTTATTGATTTTGGAATAGATTTGAAGAAATGGGTTTCCAGAGAGCGTTACAGGGGATGTTGCAAAGCTATGAAGTCAGTTTCTCTCTTCTTTCTTCTATCCGTTTATTTATTTATTGTATAGTTTCTTTTTTCCTGATTATGGAATGGTTTAGAGGTCCGTTTTAACAATTTGTGTTTCTATTTTCAAGTGTGGATGGTGTGGTTGGATTGGAATATGTTGTTTTGATAATAAAGATGACATTTTTATTGGATCTTTTGGTTCTTTTTTGGTGATATGAATAAGAAATGCTTCTTGATGGGTTTTGTGGGAGAATATGATTTATAAAGCTTGTACTTTTTTGGGTCTGCTTATCAGTTTTTACTCTTTTCTGCTGGAAACAATGCTAGAATGGATTTATATCCTTTATAGTGACATATGTGGGATTTTATGGGACTTGCTAGATGTTGTTTTTTTTTTTTTGGGGGTGGAATTGATCTTTCTATAGTGGGTTCTTTGGAAATTATTGGGCTTTCTATTGTCAATAGTTTAGATCTGATTCTCACTTGTTTCTTGTTTAATATCCTATAATATTTTCGTGTTGAAAGTGGAGCTACTTTTTTTTTTTTGGGACTGCTTCGTGGGAGACTATGTTGAGTCTTTTCCTTATTTACATTTCTTTTTGGGCTGAGAATGAAGATAGCTAGCATGTAGTGTCGATCTTCTTTGTGATGAAAATGAGGTTTTTCTTGTGTATTGGGAAGTTTATTTTATTGGGTTTCTTCAATTTGCAAACAAAGATTTTGTGGTAGGCGGAGTAAAGTTATTCAGACTATTTCATTATATTCTATTTGAAGTTATGCCTATGAATTTATAGAATCTATATTTGACTCGATTTTCTTGGATAATATGGCTCTTTCAGTTTGGTTGATATCTTGGTATCAATCTCTTTGTTATTGCAGCAATCTCTCTAAGTGTTTTCCTCCTGAGGGATTTTCGTGTTATGGGTAGAGGTAGAGGGAAGGGAAAGAAGTTGACTGTTACTACCAGTCATGAGGACCCAGGAAGTGGTGAGGAAGAAATAATTCCTACCAATAAGAGAAGGGGACGGCCACAGAAATCTCTGAAGGAAGAGGTTGATGAAGATGAGGCTAAAAAGATTGAGGAGGAAGATGGGGACAACTTAAATGCTGCTGTTACAGGCAAAGAGGCAAAGAGTCCAGTGGCAATGGAGAATGGCAAGAAGCGAAAGAGGAATACACAGGTAAAAGAGAATGTCGATTCGATCAAAGAAGAAAATGGTGCTGGAACCAGGTCCGGCACTGATGCAACGACAAAGTCTAATGGATTCCGGCAAAATGGAAGCAGGCGCAAGAACAAGCCTCGGCGTGCTGCTGAAGTAGGCGTCAAGTGCAAGTAGGAATCAGGACAGTGGTCCTAAAGGATTTTTGTTTTTTAACTATTGCCAGATTATTCTTAGTTAAGAGAGCCCTTGTTGGTTAACATCTATAATCTTATTGGTTTGGATTTTTCCTTTTTATTGTTTTACCTTCCTTTACTTATTCATGAATGATTATAACTAGAGGCTACAAACAGTTTATAGTGCTTTGAGATCATTCCTAAAAGCACAATACCACTATTTAGTGTTTGTTAGCATTCTCTTATAGTCCGATTCAATATGGAAGTCATTATCCTTTCACAGCCTGTTTCCTCTATTGTTAGGATGTTCAGGTAAGGTTACTTTTATAATTTCCATAATTGATTTGCAGCAATACCTTTTTCTAACACTGGAGACTTTTCAGCTCAGTTTATCACATGGGTTTGTTAAACATAGTGTGATTGATGCACACTTATGGCATCACACACATACAGTTTGATGATATACTTTCCCATATTGTTAGTTGTTACATCTGCATATAGTTGATATCACGTATTTCTGTTTGGTTTTGACTAGTCTTCAACTGGTTCCTTGGGCACATCTAACTGTTCTCATTTGTGTTTACATATTGTTTTGCATGAACTTCTGATTGGTTTTACATTTGTCAACTAGTTTCACAGATTTCTGGTTATTTCGTTCTTCATCTATTTTATAGCTTTTGTCATGTTTTGCTTGCATTGCCAAAATGTAGAAGTTAGAGTTTCAAAGCTAATGGTTTCCTCCTTGGGAATGTCTTTTTCCTGGAAATCGGCTTTACATGTACATTAGGCGTTTACTTCTATTCTAACTTCTTTATAAATGGGTGCATCTGTCATTATTGTTTTTGTTATTGCTGTTGCTGCTGCTGTTGGTGGTGTTGCTGCTAGATTAATTCCCTATCCAAGAAGAGCACTATTCTGTACAGAGATACCTGGCTATTTTGGATTTTGTATGTATTGAAAATTGCAGAACATATCAGTCTACCCAAGTAAAAAATTAACATGAATGGTGCTGTTGTTTTCCCTTAAGCACATTCCAGCACACCATCAAACAAAAATGGATTCCACATGTCCCATGTAACTTTTCCAATTTACTTTGGTGTATTGGACCCAAGATTCAAACTTCTTCCCACTTCAACTTAGTATGTGGTTATGATCCAAAGCAATTGGAGAATGGGGAGCGAGCTAATGAAATTGAAATTGCAAGATGAAGCCAGGCAAGATAAGCAATGACCGTAGCACTTTGCTCTGAACTTAATAGAGGTAACTGTCTACATACCCACGAGTTATCACTGGTAAAGCTTGCTTCTGTAGTCTGTACATTCATGTTGTATAAGCATATGTTGGACTTAATAGGATTGTTTGTGTTATGATTTCTAATGTGGAGAGGTATACCCTGGATTCTTGACTTTGGTCACTCCTTGCCTGATTGCCTTCCAAAATGAGTTTCTTAATGTTCTGTTACATCATCACTACCTTGGTATCTCAATCATGAATCCTTTGTCTTCCCACTGATTCCTACCTATGGTTGATGGCTTATTAGTCGTGGTGCATTATTAAATGGTTTAAGGGTTTGAAAAGTTTGTTGCCACTTTAAGAATGGGTTCTTTCAGTCTTTTGTCCTTATATTTTACGATGTTTTGTTGCAGTGTTTTTTTCTTTTCTTTTTTCTTTTATTTTTTTTGGGTTCATTAGTGAAGATCACTGCCTTTTTTTTTGGTCAGTATAAATCACTGCTTTTCAGAAGGCAAAAAGATTGAGTTTTTCAGAAGGTGAAGAACTCTGGGAAGGCAAAAAGATTGAGTTCTTCACCCTCTTCTTCACTGATCCATTAGTTCCGTAGTAGGAGTTTTGGTGGCAGGGGGTGGAAATAGTGATTCACAGCACTTGGAACACTGTAGTTGAGTATGACCATCATTTCTGTGTCATAGTCATGGATGAAAATAGTGGCCGCTATGCTATATTGGGTGTAGCGGTGAAATGCATTTAGCGCCATTCACACCAGCAGCAACCGTTACAGGGCTACTTAGGAATGAGACAGATTTCTATTTTCCAAAAAAATTTAAAATGCATAATAAGATTTATTTCTTTTCTTGTTCTCTCCAAATAACATTTCTACTCAACTCTTCTACCATTTTACATTTAAAAGAACACCAAAAAGCACATAATTTCGCTAAATTACAGTCAATACAGAGTTCTTTTCTAGGTGCATCATATTAGACACCCCATTTGGTAGAGGTATTCTTTTCTCCAGGTACTCTTAAGTCTTAAGTCTTTGACTTTATGACAGTTTTTTTTTTTTTTATGAGCCTTTCATTAGTTTTTAAGTTAGCATAACTAAGCAACAGGAATACATGTAAAAAAAAATGATCATTACTATTATTTCTATTTATAGAGTGATACAGGATTTCATACAATGAGGGGACCGCTACGCCCCCTTTTCTTAGTTACTTTTGCAAAAAAAAAAAATCTCATTTTCCAATATGCTAGATTTTCTACAAAATTTTCAGATTTTTTTACGATTTTTTCAAATCGCACCGCTACGCCGCTACGTAGCGTTTTGGCAACGGGCCGCTACGCCTGCTGCTACCGCTATTTTCATCCTTGGTCATTGTATTAAAATGGTGATTCCTTGAAAGTTCAGGAAACAGGATCATGTAGAATGCTTCTAAATTATCTATATCTTTTAATGCACTAAAATCAAGTATAAGAATTATCTAATTTTGTGTTGCTATCTATACATTATAATTACTTTGCTAGAAATGAAAGGAGCTAAAAGTTGTAAATAATAGCATAGTTGGTCGCAGTCTTGGTGGAATTATGTCAACAGTCATGTCAGTACAAACAATAGGAGCTTCAATAGGGTCATGGAGGTACATATGGTCCGCTGACTTGGTAGCATGGAGAGAAAGCATCCAAACTTGAAAAATCTGGCCTCATTGTCTTATTTCTCTCTCAAGCACCTTCATGCAGTTTCGTAAACCCTCTCAAGCGTCCTCATATAGTATATAGTAAATGGTAAGTGATGGACTTGTGATTGTAGATCCTTCAGAGCCACCTCCAATGAGGGTTGGGGATTATTATGCTATTAATGCACATCAAGTTGGATCATAGAATCTTTGTGAAGTACTCTGCAATCTTTGGTGTGATCAGGTTGATCCCCTTATGTTGCCCGCCTATTGTTTGGGCTTGTGTATTTCTTTGTATAATGTATATTCTCATACAAAAAACAGCTTTTACTCTATTGAGATATTATGTTGTTATTTGTGTTTTAAACCATAGGGAAACCCCCTTTTGTTTCCTTGGAATTTGAGACATTTTGCTCCTTTTTTTTGCTTGTGTAGATGAGTTTGAGTGCCACATGGAAAGTGGAGCCCTTTTCAAAGGCATTGCACGAGAGATTTCCCTATGCACTTGTGTAGTTATTTGTACATTCTCATACAAAAAACAGCTTTTACACTATTAAGATATTATGTTGTTATTTGTGTTTTAAACCATAGGGAAACCCCCTTTTGTTTCCTTGGGATTTGAGACATTATGCTCCATTTTTAGCTTGTGTAGATGAGTTTGAGTGCCACATGGAAAGTAGAGCCCTTTTCAAATGCACTGCATAAGAGATTTCCCTTATGCACATGTGTTTGGCTCCAAGGGGAGGGCTATGATGGAGAACACACTCTGTGCATGGGTTTCCATCCCAAGATAATCTGCTAATGGCAGTGTGTGATAAAAATGTGTGCTTTATGTATGCAAAGGGAGCTGAATGTTATTTGTTTTCGCCTGTTTTCTTGCTGTTTGCAACCATCTGGAAATAGGGGATTGTGGGTTTTATTCGAAAGGTCTCTTTTTTTTTTTTCTTTTTTTTTTAAGTTTAAAAAAAAAAAAAACCTCTCTGACAGAACCTTCAAGAGACAGGAAAAACATGCTCTCACAGAACCCATACAATTATGAGAATATCAGTTTTTGAACTCTTGTTGATTTCCCTTCTTTTCAATTGATATATCGTGCCAATCTAACGTTTGGAGAGTCATCTGAAGGGTTTACTAGTTAAAGTTGCTCCACTGCTTGAGCGAATGGTCAGTGAAGCAACCCAAGAAGGGAGCAATGATATCCTGGCGGCCAAAAGACAGCATCCAAGACATGCTCCAGCTCCCAATACAATTCCCAATTTTAATTCTCCTTTCTTCTAGATCATTTATTTATTTATCCCTATCCTTTTTGGTTCTACAGAGACGACAAATCATACCTATTCACCATTTGAAAGAAAGGTACTCTATTCAAGGTTGAATGGTTGAGTTTATTGCTGTATACGAACCATATACGAAGGCCAATGAAAACAAAATAACAATTACCACTTATATATGGTGATAGTGATGGCAAGGTGAAAAGCCCTAAGGGCATTTTGGGGATTTAAGAATAAAAGGGTAAAACTCTCTGGTGGGAAGAGGATACTGTTGGATGTCTTGATTTGAAATAAGTCCGGAAAACTTAAGGTCCATTTAAAAGCTCTCTTTTTTTTAGCCCATTTTGGAAACTCCCAGAAACTTGAGCCCTTTTCTCTGAAATTTTCCCTTTGTGTAGACGTAAAATCAATTTGTGATCTGGGATTGCAAGAAAATAATGCAGGAAGCTAAATATTTAATGATTGGAACTTGTTTGTATCACTTGAACCCACTTTTTCTTGCAGTATATACACTAGGTTTAAATGAATCTCACTCAGATTCAACACATTGTTAAGAGAAGTTGATCACTTGGATGAGATACTAACATTTGGTCCTGTAGAAGCTTATGACTGGGTATTGATAACTGTCATGTATCACTTGTATGATATACTACCTTTGATCCGCTATCCTGCGGAAGGGTATAGTGTAGTATTGGTAACTGTCTCATGTCAGATTCTTTGGCCTGATTAGTTTTGCGTTGTGTTGCATCTCATCTATTAGTTTATGGGGATAAGAAAGTAGTACTATGTTTCAGATTGTTTGGATCTGCATAATCTATTACTATTTTCTCCTTTTTGATAGTGCATGGCAAAAAAAAAAAAAAATGCTGCATGAATTGCTAGGGCGACATGGTTCTTCAATATACAGATTTCAGATGAAGAACCTGGAAGGAAGAAAATCCACTAAATCTTAGCTGCAATCTGGACATCTACCGAACATATTCTTAGTCTGCTAGTAATGGTTTATGATTTATTTTTTTTTGTACTTGTGCCATGTATGCTTCTATCCAATGTTTCTATATTGTAGTCTGTTGCTAGTGCCAATATGATTTTCATTCTCAATAATACAATGTGTAACCTTAGGGGCTTGTTTGTTGCATGTCGCTTGCGATCTCCGCAAACATGTTTTTTAGTATAAAAAAAAATGCAACCGTTAGATTTTATTTCACTTTATTTTTATCCTATTCCATGGCCAATAAACAGGCCCTAAAGAATGCAAGTTTCTAGTCATGCATGTGTGTGTATGCGTTTGCACATAATTTTATGCATGCCGGTGCATTCCTAGCACATATAACATCAAGATTCTATAGTAATTTGCTAGCACCTGTAGAGGAGGTTGTTTTGCACCCCTTTCACTAGAGATATGCTTCATCAATCAGCTCTAATTTATTCATAGAAACCTCTTTAGGGATCTTTTTTAGCATATTTTAAGGCGAGACAGCATTCATCTGCCTTTGGTCACATCAGAATCCTGGCTTAAGGCCAACCGCTTGCTGCCATCTCTCTTTGAATCCTGGACAGAGATATTTTTCTGTGAATCTTGGCAATTACAGTCTTGAACAATTGTATGTATCCATGGATTCTGTTTTCTCACGAGATGGAGATTTTCTTTCAAAATAAGCATGATTCTTGAAACAACTGTATATAGACCTGGATGGGAGATATTTTTCAGAAGAGTATGATTCTTCTCTTTTGCTTTTCATTCAGAGGTCTATTTCATTGTTTAATTAGTTAGAAAGGACTCAAAGCTTGGTTTCTATACCCTTTCCCCAATTGTATTTATTATCTTTTTAGTGTAATTGGTTAAATGTTTGTTTTGGACAGCATCTCAATTGAAAACTTTGGTATAGAAGATGTGCTACAGTGAATCAATGTGGGTTCCCATGGCATCTTTTGCCTTGTTTGGTGCTTTGCCATAGAGAACTAAAATTGACCCATAATTTTTTCCCCAATATCAGCAGTACACAATAGTATAAATCTGTAGATCCCATCATTCTTTTCTTGGAACATTTTGTCACCATGAGCTATAACATCCATATTCAGTGCCACACTAATCTCACCAGTCTCTGTGTGAAGAGCTCCAACAGCTCCGTGTTCATTTTCTACGTATTTTCTCATTCATGAAAATGCCTGTATATCTGTCATGAGCTGTATCATCTATGTCCTCATTTGCAGATAATTTGGCCTCTACTCTAGTCCTCTCATTTGAAATTTATTCAGAGAATTCCAGAATCTATAACAACTTTAATGATCATTTCACTCAGTATATTAAACTGCTTGGGCAGCAAAAGCCTACAAAGCTGCAATATCTCCTACATCTCCTATACAGGGCTTTGCTTATTCACAAATGATATAGTCTTCATTCTTCTCCAAGGCTACTTTGCCAGGTAAATGACCCTACATCTGTGCTCTTAGAATGACTCTCTTCTCTTTCTACCATTATTCATTGTTTCTACTCATAGATGTCAATGTATTTACGCTCTTTTAAGCCAGTATTTCAGTTTTGTAATTGTGGATTTGTGGCTGCTATTGATGACCTGCATTTCCATCCTCATTGGTCTCACTGATTTTTTGAGTAAAAAGAATCTCTTGAAGCCTTGTGATTCAGTAGTGATATCCCTACCACTTGCGTTAGCTCTGACCTGCATCTGTTTGTCCTTTACTTGTTTTACCATTGTCCATTGTGGTTATTAAGGCGTTTACTGAGATTTCTTTTAATCTGTTTCATAGTCATCCTTGTGAACCGATGGATTTCAATGCCCTTAACATTGTCGGTCGCTTAAAAAAGTTGGATGCAGTTTCTCCTGTCCATTTTATGTGTCTTGAGCACTGTGTTGGTCCCAAGCTTTCCATCCATCACACAAGAATTATTTCAACTATTCAAACTGTGAGTCCCAGAGTGGATGGGCCTAGTTCTGTAACAATGCTTATAGAAGATGACAATCTTTTGCCCATTAAATGTTGAGCATTGCTTTGTTTTTCTAATATTATTTTTAGACTCAATCATTGCAGACAATCAGTGATCAATGGAAGCTTTATCATCATCTGATTGGAGAACTTTTGGGCCATGCCAAATCAAATATTAGCACACCTAATAAAAAGGCCTTGATCATTCAAACCTCATAAGAACGCGCCCGATCACTGCGCTTTCACTTGGAAGTTTAATTAAAGGTGAATGCTCATATAACAAATGATCAAGGTCCCCAGTAATATCCCTTGCTAACCAAAGTTCCCAGTAGATAGTGATAGCTGAATCATGAAAGATGAGGTGCATGCAATATTGAAAAATAGCCTGGAACGATTTTTCTGGGTTCAGCTTAATTTTTTTTGATGTGGGCCATTTTGATCTTTCTTGTCATATGCCATAACCAGATATGTGAGTTTGGAGTAAGGTATAAGCAAGGGATGAAAAGGGGTGGGGGCTCAAGCTAGGTTCATAGTGTACCCACATCCAAACCTGAACTAGTAATTGCAGCCCACCCATGGGAAACCTGAGTCTGCATGAAGTTTGGGTTACAAGACCCGCACCCTAACCCAAATCCAAAGAACAGGTTTGAATAAGAAACTGTCCCCTGAAGGACCTGGACAGACCTGAATTCAGATCCAGATAAAAGCCCAGTCCGGTTATAAAGGAGCTGAGCGGGCCTGAGCTTGACTGCCCGATCCACGGCTCGAGATTGAGGCATTCTTGAGGAGCAAAATTTGAACTCCTATTGTTCTCATTTTATCAAAGCTTGTTTACAAACGAGCCGAGCTTGACAGACCTGTCAAATACATTTTTCTTTTATGCCTGTATAACACTATGTATACATATATAAAAATATGGGAAATATTCACGTGCATCCATCTCTCATCATGTTATGACACATAGTATGGTTGACTTTATGACACATCCGAACCATCTACACACATGGAACCCCCTTAAGTACACTAGACCCATTGAATTTTCACATATCCAAATGGATTGGACCTTTGGATTGATGGTCAGATTTTTTCCTTGAGTATAAAATCATTAAATTTGTGGGCCATGGATGAAGGGGTTAGAGGCATGGGATTGACCCCAAATTTGATATATGGTCTCATCCAAGGTGTTTCCCCCGCAAGTCCTATGATTAGTGGGTCCCTAGGTGGGCCCCATTAAGTTTGTTGTTTGTCCCTCACCATATGGTGAGGGAAGGATGCACAGGAATATCCCCCAATATAAATAGTTTAGAATATAATACAGGGTAATGGCACTGAAAATATTGGGACCCAGACAGACCTCATCTATGGAACCATAGACCTAAACCCAGACCCAAACAAAAAAACAGCTCTAAAATTTGACGACACCATTTTCTTTCCCCTTTCATTTGGGATCCTTAAGGTAATTGGGCATTTGGGACCCGTTTTGTTCTTTCATATACACATTGATGTCATAAGTTTTTAAAAGTTGTGCATGGAAACTGAGTTACAAGGATCCAAACAGGACTTGAGCAAAACTTCCTTTCTACTCTCTGAATTATTCTAATTTCTACATGCCAGTTCCAACAGTATCCACAGAATTATATTAGTAGTAACTGGAGTGGTCGTCTAATATATTACATTTACACAGGGTCTTTCTGCCTTTGGATGTGGTGCATCTAAACCAAGCCATGGATGAACCCACAAACGCAGAAGATAATGTGATCCAATAATTTTGATCAGCCCATTATAGAATAGTTGGCCAAGTACCAACATCAACATTGAATGTGGATTGATGACCAAAACTAATACAACCGTCCATTTGTTTGGCCTAGGTCTTCAAAGTTCCTTTTCTTCCAAAACTCCCTATCAAATCAAAATAAAACATAAATTGGTGGGATCAGATACCGTTGGAGGGAGTAGCTTATCTTTCTAAACCATATATGGCCCACCTGATTGATGGCTCTAAGGTGGAGCACATGGGCTGCCAAAATGGACAGAGAGAAAAATCTGCTCAACCGTTCAAGGTCCATGTTTTTTTCTTTTTATCAAGGGACAAAAAGCCCACCTATCCAACTATCTTGTAGGTTATTGTGGAGCAGGCCCCACAATTTTGGTGGTTTGCTGGTTGGAATTGGTCATTTTCTTGATGTATGCTTTGCTCTACCTTTTCATGACATCTTCATAATTTGAAGCTCAAGGACAAGACTGCTGCACACTTCTTGGACATTGTTGAAGAAATTAAAAAAAAACACATATCCCTTCATTTCCAGTAATTTCCTGCGAGTCCAAAAACCTCCAAGTGCAGCAAGTTTCTGAGCCATGTATCAGCAGGTCTTACCCTTGTGCTCGGAACCTTCTCTCAGCCCTCTCGATCCCGCTCCAAAAATGTGGATCGGCGTTTTTGGAGTGGATCCATCTTCGGAGTGTGGTTCGATCATTTTTAGAGCACGGTTCAACCATCCTCGGAGTGCAATTTGATCAAATATGGAGCGAACCGTGCAGAATTTTGATTTTTTATGTATTTTCTCTTTTTGTATGCTAGATATTTATCTTTTAAATGAAGAAAATGCTTTTGACTGATTAATTATTGTCTAGTTTATGTGATCAAATTGGAAAGTTAGTTTTTTCTCTCTATATTTGATACTTGAATATATGGATAAAATATATTTGTACTCATTAGTTAATTGTTTATAAACTCATAAGCACTATATTATATAAGCTCTCCGGATATATAATTATTTTAAAACTTAGTGTTTCACCGCTTCTGCTCCGCGCTCCAGACACTTAGGTCTTACCTTAGAAATCGAAACCATTGTCCCCACATTTTTGTCCTTAAACCAAAAGCACCGTAAAAGTTGGGGAAATCTTCTCATTTGCAAAGAGCTATGGGGGGAGCTCATCCGAACCATCCCCAAAGGCAGGACTCCCCTGAGATAGTTTGGTAACTCTACTAATAGAGTCAAGTAAAGTTGATTTTGAAGAAAGAATAAATATAAGTGGGTTATGATGGTATTTGTTTTTAGTTGTTTGTTATGGAATTTTTTTGACTTTTTGTATAGAAAAGTGGAGTTTTTTTTGTATTTTAGTGGATAAAGGTAGTTGATTTTTGACTTTTTGTATAAAAAAGATGGGGGAGTTTTGCATAAAGTGCATTTGATATGACATCTTATGTGAAAAATGGAGGCTTGTATTAGTAAAGTGCCAAACGGACCCTAAATTTCATGTGATCCATCGCGACTGCTGTCACTTATCTAAAGAGCATAGAAGAAAATCACTAGATAAAGCGACTAATGTCCATCATGAAAGTGATTGCATTCCAAAGACAATTAAAATAATAAAAAAGGAAAATGAGAGAAAAAAAAAAAAAAAAAGAAGATCTGTAATAGTCCTAGCCATTGCCCAGCTGGTTGGTTCAAAAAATCTCCCGGGGGCATAACTTTAAGATAAAATTTGATCGAATAGTGATTTTAACTTTTAAGTAATCATAGTTTCAAAGGTGAATCCCACTCTCCCTTTAATAGTATCCTATTCCCACTAAAGAAATTTAGGACGCAGCCAATTTTTCACAGAAAAGGCACACAAAAAAAAAAAAAAGGCTGCCTGTTTTTTACATGTTTTATGTGGCTGTCATAAGAAGAAACGTAAAAATAAGCCAAGTAATGTTTTTTGTGATTTCATAAGCTACATTGGAGGAGCAGGAGGATGGTTCAAGGAAGACGAAAAGTAAGCCTGAATATTAAATTTTTCACAGACTCTGCACAAGGCGCTGCAGAAAAATCCAATTTTACAAGTAACCTTTTTCCCCTTCCACATGGAAAACCCATTCCACCTCCCCCACAATGGAAAACTCTTTTACGGAGAATCATGAAATTAACTTTTATTTCATTTTTCTATTTCTCCTCATGTAGAAACAGCCACACTAAATTTGAAACTTCTTTAAGTGTGGAAAAGCTTATCAGCCTTTTTTTTTTTTTTTTTTTTTATGGAGCCGCACAAACTTACTCAATAGTAAGTAACTATTCCAACTTGAAGAGGTAACTCAGTGGATTTAGGACAACGGTTTACACTCAGAGGTTGTAGATTCAAAATTGCATTATAACATTGGGATCAAAGAAAATTTATCCAGCTTTCTTTTAGACCCGAAAGAATTAGTCGGGTACAAAAGGTTGAAATCTCTTATGAAAAAAAGAAAAAACCACCATCCAATTGGAAATTTATTATCCGTGGTAGTGGTACTACAGACAGCTCAAAATGCCCCTCCAATGGTGGAGCAGTAAATTTGTAAAACCCCAAGTGGCAAAAATGTACATTTTCTTGAGGTCCAAAGGTAAACTCAAAGGCCCTGCACTTATTTGATGGAAAGCTGTTTGGTCAGGGCACGTGCATGAAGTCTAGAGCACAGACAATTAAATGGTGGGCCCCACTATTGGGGCCCATGAAAACGATGGGCCATTACTAACGTTTGATTTTGTTGTATAAGACAAAAGATAGGTTGGGCCCACAAGACAGAAGCGTATCTACTTCAATGTCGCAGCTAGGGATGACCGTATCTGCTCATCAGAGTGGGGACCACTTATAATTTTTAATTTTGGTTCATGCGGCTAACGGTTAACTACCACTTAGCTAAACTAATCATCGTTAAGAGTACGATCTTATATTCTTATCATTTTGGGTCACCATCAGTAAAAGGAGAGGTCTATTTGATGAAAAATAGGTTGCTTTTGCATGGGCTAGTAACTAGTTTGTAGTATAGAGATGACTAGGATTTCTATATGAGATGGTCCCCCATGTGCCTACTAATACTATCTAGTATCTATTGTGGTTACCAATGTCGGTATTCATTTTTATTACAATGTTTTTTTGTTTTTTTTTTTTTTTAATTTTATTGCTGAAGAATGTCGGCATACCTTTTTGTTGGGAGATTTAATTCACACCAGCTCCATGGGGCCCACTTGGGTCTTCTTTAAAAAGTGCAGGTACTTTCACACTCTTATTCTCCTGTGATTTTATACCCAATCCAAATTCACTACCATTGGATCTTCATTCGTCGTAGGATTGAATTTCAAAGAAATTTATGGCTAAGAGATCACTAAATTATTAAAGTTATTAATTTTAGGGCTAGAATTATCTTTATTGGACCTTTTTTTTTTTGCCCTTATTTATAAGGAGGCCTTTTCAAGTACCCACGCCACTGATAAAAAGTCATCTTAAGTGTGCCCCATGAGATGAACTTCATATTGCTTGTATGAAGTTTGCTTGCAGGAGAACATTGCCCTTAGGATAGGATAGGTGTTCATGCAACATTAACTTCTTCTCTAGTCTATGCATATATAGTTATAGGTTTAAATTCAATACCGTTTGAGAATTATAGATTAAAGGCATAGGGTGTTTATATTTGTTTGCTTATATATTATGTAAGTTGTAACACATATATCTAGTTGTCCTAAGCCAGGCTCCATTCTTTTCTTTTCTTTTTTTTACCCTCAAGTTTAACGGATTTAAAAGGCATCATTTTTTCATGATTAAGAACCCAAAGGTCATTTTTATTGGGATTGGTGCCAAGGCCTTCTATCATGTGACGTTTGTTGGTGGTGGATGTTGATTGGAAGGATCAATCAATGGGGGCTCTACATGCACAAGGCAGGCCACACATATACGCTCTTTCTACATGCACAAGGCAGGCCACACATATACGCTCTTTCTCCTAATGGGGCCCACCTTATCGCCAACTTAAGTCCTCCCATGCAAATGTCACCGGATGTGTCGATCCATTTATGGTTGGATGGATTGTTCCCCGGTTTCAAAAGTGTTAAATTCGCGGACACAAATTCCCCCCCCCCCCCCCCCAAAACTAATTGGTGGGCCTCGGGAGGCCCCATCCGTGTGCACCATTAAGGTGCACAGGGGATGACCCCTTTATATATAGGGTTTAGGGTTATGTACTACTAAGAAACACCTCTAATGTAATCCAAGGGAGAGAAAGCTTTAAGTTCCTTATGGAACCCACTTGATTGCATACTAATGATGGGAGGGTAGTACCATGGAAATGTCTGAACGTAGATGTGATTTTCAATAAAAGTCATTTTCAAACAAATCATCACAGCCATGACGTGATGGCTTGTCTCTTAGCATTTGAAATGTCATATTTCTTTAACAAGAATTCCTGAATTTTATTTTTTATGTATTTTGTTAGAATTTCAAATCCTCCACCAAGAAGCAGATTTGTTAGAATTTTGATAAAGAAATAGCCATTTAAAGTCCATCAATTGATTTTCCCTCTTACTATAGAAAAAGATGTTGAGGGAGAGAGAGGGAGAGCGCTCTTGAAATGAGAACATAGGAGTTGAAAAGTTAAAAAGGGTTCAAGATATTCTTGATCCAATAGTTCTTCCCAAAGAACTCCTAAGAGGGGATCGTCTTCAAGATTGGAACTTCCTCGGAAAGCTATGGAAAGGGCTACCCAACAAATATTCTTGTACCGTCCATAGGCTAGTGACGTTCATGAGCCGGCCTGAGGAATGTCCAGGCTCGTCCCGTCTTATAAACTATAATCCCATACCCAGCCCAAGCTTGAGTCAAACTAGAAGTGGCTGGCCCGAGTCAGCCTGCCTAGAAATGATGAAGCCTGAGCCCAGCCCGAGCCTGATTTATAGAAAAACTTTGGACTTTTTTCATGTCTTAGGCTGTAGTGTGATCGGTTTAATCATTTTGCCTCATGTGAGAACACCATAGGGCCAACATGATGATAGTCTAGACTGTCTAAGATGAATGCCATCCCATCCATCTATTGATATATCTTCACATATTAGATCAATATGAGTGGGTCCTACATTTTGATTGAGCATATGAGTAAAATGTGATTAACGCCTCACAATAACAATGCCCTGTTAGCGCCTAGTCATGTTTTCAATCATGTGTTCATAATTATAATATAATCCACTACAATTGAACTTAAACTCGAGGAAATATCATTAGGGGAGATGGTACTCATCTCGGACTGTTCAAAATATCATTAAGTGGTCTGCATGGTAGAGTTTTGGAGACCTATTACATGGAAAGCGAATAATAGCCAATCCTTGGACGGTTCGGCTCTTCTAAAGGTAGTGGTAGGAAGGGACGAGAAGACGAGCTCTAAAGCAGGCCGTTAAAAGGATGCCCTATTGCGTCATGTACACAGGGTCGTGCAAAGACTTGTCATGTACTTTCAAAGTAATATAAATACAAGCTCTCTTCTGGCTTGTTTGGATAGATGAGAAGTGGAGTTAAATGAATTGAGTTTCACATGATGAGTGGAGTGGAGGAGAAGTAGGTTGAAGTTAAAGAAGAGTACTTCACTTCACTCTATTTGGATGTTTATTATGAAGTTAAAGGTTGTAGTAAAATCCACTTTTATTTAAGAAAATTGAAGTATTTGTTTAGGATTGAAGTGAAATTGAGTACTTGTGAATGACAACATTACTTCATCTATTGGGCTAGGGTGATTCAAATAGGGTAGAGTTAAAATTTTAGACCGTTAAGATTCATTCAACTTCACTCAACTCCTTTTTTTTTTCCGATCCAAACAGCCCTAGTTTGCCTATTCTAATAATGTATAGTAAACTCATACAAATGCTTTTTACCTAACAAACGCACTTTGGTCTTTAGTTCTCTGTAAGATATAAAAATTAAACAGACAGTCTGACCATTGAGGTTGATCGAGTTGCCTGGTCCGAGCAATGACATAGTTGGGATTGAAGAAAGTGGGCCCGAGTAGAGATCTCTTGAAGATGCACCAAGTTGTTGCTCCTTGCACCCAATCAATCATCTCATAAATTAAGGATTGTACATGACCTAAATGATTGGGCCACATCTTGAATTTAAACCCTTTCCTATGGTCTATTTGACATTCCATTTGTGGTAGCTTAGGAAATGAGAAAGACGAAAGAGAAATAAGTAAGCCATGGTTAGAAAAGTTTCATAATCATTTTGAAGATGACAGGGTCTATTTGGCTTCCATTCCATATTTCGACTAACATGTCAAGGAATCTATTGGTTCTCCATATTTCCAATGAAGGCCAATTTTCACCAACCAAACTCGTGCATGGCTTTTGTACAATAATCTTGGGGGCTTGGGAAATCCCGCTTAGAATATCCCACACTGTTCATGTGTGAGAGCCTTTGAAACAAAGCATTTGTAAATATAATGTAATTCTGAATGTCGCACCGATTGATTTTGAGATCACTGGCTAGCAACTTTGATATAATATCCGATCCAAAAGTACAATGTATTTTAGAAATACAAATCAAAGAGATATGAATTATTTATTACGAACGTTTTCATTTTCAAGACACCATTATATATTCCTTTTTTTTGTTTTCTAGGCAAATTTCTTTCTACGTTAATTCTTTGCTCTAATAAGGGTTTAATTTTGGAAAGACTAGACTAGTGGAATGTGCTTTTTTAGCTTATACCTTATTGATAGAAGATGCATATTTAATTATTATAGTCCAGCAAAATGGATCATAAAATGAATAAGTCTGGATCCTTTATTCCGTAGAAACTGAGAGATACTGTTTTATCCAATTCAATTTCGCCACCTATATGAAACCCTTTCTTGACTTTCTCATTCGGGAATTTCTCATTCTAAAAAAGCCTTTGATAGGGTGCATTAGTTAGTATAAGATTTCATATAGGCGAACTTGGATTTGATAAAATAGTATTTCTCAGTTTCTATGAAATAGGGGATCCGAACTCAAAATGAATAGCATGTACGAATTTCATAGGCAATAAATGCTGACTTCTACTATTGACTCTTTAACCTTTTTGTTCATATCTCCTTTTAAAAATAATTACAAAAGTATACTTAAGGCCTATTTGTTTCGTGTAATTGAATTTATTGGATGCCAAGATTTCCATTTCTAAAAATGGCCTAAACTAAAGAAGCGAAAGTGAATTTTCAAAATGTCCATCAAATTATCCCCCTTTAATTGAAAATGAATAAAAAGAAAATTAAAAATGAATGCCTAACCATCACCCTAACAATTCAAATCCCAGAAAAGTTAGGATTACATCTATATATCCACCTTATATTTTTTACTTCTCACCTTGTACCTTCGGTGAAGCTTATTTGATCTTGAATTTTATGTATTCTATGCAAATAAACAACCCCTAAAAAATATTATTGGGATGTCAATTTATATCAAAAGTCTATTTTTATAAATAATAAATATTATTTTTGGATTAAGAACACTTTTAAATATACGATTTCAAAGTTTCTTGATATCCTTAAGTTCGCTTATGTGAGAGATCACAACATTGTATTTTGAAGATATGATACAAGATCAATTGATCATGTATCCCATTGTTGTTCTGAGGGTTTATAGCACTTGACTTATACCATTGTTTTATTTATTTTAAGAACTCCCTTATAAACTCAATATATCTATTTGGCTTATCTCAAGAAATACTTACATCGCATTACTATATGATATAAATCACCTAATGCAAGAGATTCCAAATCCCTGCATTACCAAAGATCCTCTTCCTTAACATCTGGTTCCTAAACCAGGGCCAAACCTATAAGAAAAAACTCGCAAAATCTATAAATATCACCAATCTACTTTCCCCAAAGAACCAAAGTAAAAGTAAAGGGATCTATAACAAAAAAAAAAAGTACAAAGCAAAAAGAAGGCTCCCATTCAAAATCCTTCAGTGAGGATTCAAGAAACTTTCATATGTGCATGTCTTTTTTTTTTAATAGAAATCCAAATCACTTTGTGTAGGCTTTAATTAAATCCAATTTAAATAAAAGCCAGATTCAGCGGTCAATATTGTTCACGTATAAAACATCTGATTTTTTTATTTATTTATTTACGTATTTTATATATAATTAATTTCATGATAGCTACACGCCTACACATTATATTGAAGTGAAATTTGCTCTAAACCCATAAAAGATGAGATATTTATTAATTATTAAGAAGGTCTTATAGTTTTCGTAAGAATTATTAAGTTCCAAATCTCTGGTGAGCTCAAGCTTTTAAAATTATTGGCTTCTACGCTGTCGTGTGCGCTGAAGTCACTCACTCCGCAGAACATGTACATCATCATCATGTACTGGAGCCGTAGACTTGCAGACGACAACTTTCTAGTAGAGATGTGAATTGGTATTCATGGGTCTTGTTTGGACATTGGGGACACCTCAGGCATACGTGGACTGGGGAAGTCCCATGTAGCTATTTTCACATGGCTATGATTTTCTTTTAGGACCTATTTCCAAATGAAACTTTCACTTACTCTACGTTGGAAAAAACATGCCATATTATTGGAGATACATTAGTTTTACACTCACTTAGTCTTTCTCTAAACTTTTTTTTCCCCTTTCTTCAGGAGAAGGGTTTTCAACTCTTTGAATTTGACTAATTACTCCCGTCCAGAGGAAAGTTAGGTAAACACTCCTGTGACCTCCAATTGGTAGCACTAGTGGACTCAACGTTCGATTTCTGAAAAAGGGGAAACCGGTTGTCGATACCAAGACCTCTAACTCCAGTATAGGGAAGAACCGTAGTCCTAGCCACTCGGTCAACCCCTTGGGATTACTCAGTCTTACTCTTACATGGAGCAAAGTCTTGCACAAGGTTTTATGGCACGTTTGTTTGCAGGCTTGTTTGGGAACTCTACTAATAGAGTCAAGTAAGGTCAAGTCCCTATTTTTTTCAAAAAAAAAAGTCCCATCAAAAGTACTTGAATTCAAATTTCCCACCATATTTAAAAAAAAGTCAAAAAGTAACATCATTTCTCCACTAAAAGACAAAAATACTCCACAATCAATACAAAAAATAAAAATGATTCCTTAATAAACAACTAAAAATAAAATACTATCATAACCCACTTACATATGAGAGGAGTAAAGTGAAAAAGTACATAATATAATTAGCGCGCTTAGTTTTTAAACTATTTGGATGGTAAAAATATAGAGAGTAAAGTCACTAATGTGTCATGTTTACTCTTTCAATTTTTTGGATGTTAAAAGAGGATTAGAGTAAGACCATTTATTACATTAAGGGTTCCTCTTTTTTCTATTCTTGCCTCAGCCAAGTGAAATAAGATGGGGAGGAGTAATTCTTTTGTCATGTAATGCATTTACTTTGCACCTTTTCTTCTTTCATTTACACTTAATTTGACTATTTTATTTTTTTCTTTTACTCCTTCCAATCATGCTCTAAGTGAAATTTCCGGGCACATTTGACAATTTACTAGATTAATAAAAGTAATGTAAAGTCTTTATTTTTCAGACGATGGATCACATCAAAAGCATATACCTTCAAAACTCCCTCATTAAAAAAAAAAAGAAGTAAAAAGGCAACATTCTTTCTACTAAATGATAAAAAAAAACACTCACTTTTTACATAAAAAGTAAAAAAATTTCCCTACAAATCCACTGAAGATTAAATATCCTTGTAACCCCTTATATTTTATACTCTATTATTTTGATGCTTTACGCCACTTTCACTTTAATAATAAACTGACCCAAGTTACCTCATGAAGGGTGCAACTCGGGCGAGATTTGTCAATTTTGGGTCTTTCTAAGAATGCATTTTGTGCACTCTAGTTTTCTAAAGAGCAGCCCATTTCATTGTGAAAAAGCGACGGATTTCTGTTGTAATTGTTCTTTCTTGCAATGGAGGCAAGCAGAATGAACCCTCTCTTTGAAAATCCATTCACACAATGTTTACCCTTCGTCCAATGGAATGGACCATCCCAGATGCAGGTTTCACCCCTCATGTTAGATTTCAAACCGTCCTAAACTCATTTATCTAACATTGTAAAAAAGTGGTTTGAGTCCATAGAGTTTGGTTGGGTCTCATTGGTGCTCCCGCCGTGGATGCTAATGGGTCTCGGTCAACGTAAGAAAGTGTAAAAGGAAGACAATCAGACAAAGCAAAACTACCAAATTTAAGATGATGTATGGATTGATACTATTTGATAGACAGTGGGAGATCTTTTGCTAACAACAAAAGATGGAGAGAGAGAGAGAGAGAGAGAGTAATGTATGGAGAGGTTGAATAGGGCATAATGTAATGCTTTTGTAAAGGGCAAGAAAAACCAAAAGCTCATCACTGCAAACAAGTACTACTGCCTCTTTCTCTCTCTATCTCTGCCTTTCGTTCTCTTCCTTTCTCTAATATTGACAGGTTCCCAGAGTACTATAACAAGAGCTGGCATGGCCCCAATGGCAGGTGTCGGCTTTATGCTACAGCTCCAAGAGCACCACCTAAAAGACCAGAGAGCTGTAACCAGCCAAACTCACCCTTCCTTTTTTCCATTGGATCTTTCACTACCCTCATTTGTTTTCAAAACCCCACTTCCCTTTTTCTCCTTCCCTGCCCGGCCCTGCCCCCCTTCTGCAATTACCCAGCAAAGGCCAAGAAAGGAATGTAGAGAGAGAGATGGATGTGGGTTCAAGCTCTTCTGCAGCTACAGGGGCTTCTGCTTCAACTGATTCCATGAATGGGTTGAAATTTGGCAAGAAGATCTATTTTGAGGATGTGGGTAGTGGGGGTTCAGCCAAAACAGCTGCTCTTCCGGGCTCATCATCTTCTCCGGCGCCCAGGAGGGGAAGAGGTGTGGTGCAAGGAGGGCAGCCACCCAGATGCCAGGTTGAGGGTTGTAAGATGGACTTGACTGGTGCAAAGCCTTACTATTGCAGACACAAGGTCTGTGGTATGCACTCAAAGTCTCCTAAGGTGATTGTTAATGGTATGGAGCAGAGGTTCTGTCAGCAGTGCAGCAGGTCAGCTGGGTTTTGCTCTCTTGTTACTTATTTTAATCATCTTATTTTGTCTTTTTTTCTTCTTCTTTTCAGTACTACTAGATTTCAGTCTAATGTTGGGGTTGGGCTGGTTGTTGCTGGTTAGTTGTTTGTATTCTAGAATTGTTTGTCTTTATTTTTCCCCTTTAATTTGGTTATTTTGTATAAGTTTGGACTAAGGGTTTCCCCCTTTCTCTTATTTTCCTTGTTGGTGGTTTCATTCTTTGGTTGTTACTATTCTTCCATTCTATCTGAATGCTTGTTAATGCTTTTGAATCTGAGTTAGTTGTTGGGTTTGGTTTGTTGGGTGTCTTTAAGGGTGATTTGTTTGTTGGTTTTTTTTTCCTTTGTTTAACGCGTGAATTCAATGTGTTGTACCCCCTGGGTTTGAGCCGTATGCTTGATTCTAATGAGACAGGTTTTCCTTTCCTTTTCTTTTTTTTTGGAAGATGTCTTCTGTTCTTGAATTAAATTGGTCGTTTGGGTTTTGATGTTTGGTAATCATTAAGATGTTTGATTGTGGATGTGCCTTGCTAAAATTATCTTAATAGGAAAAAAAATTGCTCCCACAAAAATGTTCTCTCTTGTGGGTGAATGGTCTTTGGTTGACATCCATAGGTATGCAATGTTGGAACCAAAACCAGTTTGAACCTTCCATGAAGCAGCAGGAACGGTCTATAGTCCTGTTCTCTGTTAAAAAAGAGCTTATATAAGCTCTTTGTGAATTCCACCATTTCCAAATCCCTATATGGAGAGTCAGTAGACAAAGGGAGTTTCATTTTGTCTCATTTCAAACCCTGGGTTACATGGCTTGCAATGTCCAACAAATCTGATTTTTAAGACTAATAAACAACCCTTCTTCAAGCTATGACCCTCTTTGAATCTGCAACCCTCTGTCTAGTGAGTGCTGGAGAGAATTGGGACTCACCTGGGAAAAAGATGTGGGGGACGTCTAAGGTACAACTTTACTTCTGTACTAATGGCTTAGAATTCTTTTTAATATTCTAATGGCTTAGAATTCTGCCGTATGTTGTTCTAATGTGCGTGGAAATGTGCTTACCTTTCACAAGAGCTGGACAAATGAGAGTTGCTGTTCTCCCTTGTCCTTTATAGGAGATGAACTGATCTGTTGGTTCTATTGCATCATACATGTAGGCTTTTCTTTGTATTACCTGCTGAGACATTTCCTCAATTTATACCTATTCTTTTGTATGCATCAAGATGGATGCAGTGTTCAGCTGTCTAATGTGCTTATTTGATACAAGTGGGACCTTGTTTTGGTGAAATCTAGATCAGCAATCTGGTGGACCCGGCGAATGCCCAAAATCAAGATGGAAACATCCTACAGTCTAATCATCCTAGAAAATGTCTAGCAATAGTCCAAAAACATGGGTAATAGTTAGAGTACTATCAAGAGACACCGGAGCATATGTGGTTCAAATAAGGACATGGTTTACTTGTCCCTGATGCACGACCTAACTCTAATTTTTGTGAGGTTTAGTTGAAGATTGGACTTTGGAGAGGTTATTCTGTTCACATTTATGGCCTAATGCATACATGATATTATTAATAGTTATGGTAACTTCATATTATTACTGTGTGAAGAAGCTTCGTCTACTTGGAAGAAACATGATTGATGGGCGTTTTGATTTACTCTTATTATCAGATTAGGGTGGAGCCAATTGAGTGATGATGATAGGAAGGGAACCAACAAAGACAAACTATCTCAGGCTATTATCTTTGATTGAACCGTTTGTGTCCTAATGTGTTGTTATAACATTACATCATCGTTTGATTTTGTTGTCTAAATTCTGGTTCTGAGAGTAGCTCACATTATATATCATTCAATTGTATAAATCCCAATTCTTAAGAGTAGCAAATGCATCTACATTTACTCACTTTAGATTGCTTGGAAAAAAAAAAGTGACCTCATTTTGGTGCAGGCTAGACTTTGGGCCTGTTTGGTGGCAGATTCAGTTGTGGCAAGAATTGTCATTCCACTGCAGAAGTGATGGACGACCAAGATAGCTGATGAAGAGAGGCAAGGATGGGATGTGCTTGATATGGTTTATGAATTGGGGACATGCAAATGTAGTTATAGAATTGAAGTATACTGATAAATCCATCCAGCTGTAGAGTAGAACAATTTCTTAGTTTGCATACGTCAGTTACAATAGTTTAGTTACTATTGTAGGTGTTAGTCTTGATACTAGTTGTAATAGGTTGCTAATATTTTGCTTTCTCTTGTTTTAATAAAGCCCAAGTTTAGCTGAAACTGAAAAATTGGCATTTTAGGTATACACTAAAGCAGGAAGATCGAGATTGGATCTTCTTAAATAGATGTAACTGTACCTTTCACACTATATTTCATGAAGCTGCCTAGGTTGTGAACCAAAGGTCCCTGTACTCCACAACCTTAGCTGTATAGAGTAGTTATTTTATTTGTACCGCTTAGAAAAGTTTCAGAACCTTCTTTTCAAGACAGAACACAGTATCCTGTGGTAGAGAGACTACAGTCATTGAATATGGAGATTTTAAAGATAGCCTGCACCTGAAAGGTTCCTTTTCCTGGATTCCTCTTTAAGAATTTGGGAATAAGGCATATTGCAGTTGGCTGAAAATAGCTTAAAATAATTGCTTTGTGGTAGGGATGTCTTTCTTTCTCCATGTTCTACCTCCAAATGATCAGAAATAGCTTGGGATGCCCCAAAAACATTTGAAGATTATCTTTCGACGTCTGGTGGAGATGACATACTCATGTAGTAAGATAGATTGTTCTATACATCTTTCTTTACATGCATGGCTTTTTTATTTACCTGAATTTAAAAGGGTTTTGTTTCTACTTCCTATTGTTATTCAACTAGTGTCTTTTGGATAAATTGTACACAGATTTCATCAGCTACCTGAATTCGATGAAGGAAAACGCAGTTGTCGTAGACGTCTGGCAGGTCACAACGAGCGTCGAAGGAAACCACCTCTTGGATCTTTAACATCACGTTATGGAAGGCTGCCGTCTTCTTTCAACGGTTAGAGAAACCTTAGAGTAGAGTGTCCCTCATGTTTACTTTCAATAGGATACTTGACCCTGCTGCAAGATTAGTATCTGGTTTCACCTTTTTTTTTTTCGTTTTTCATCACTGGGTTGAAAATCTTTTTAACACTTCATTGACAGAAGACAGCAGCAGAGCTGGAAGTTTCCTGGACTTTACTTACCCAAGATCAACAGGGAGAGAAGTATGGCCAACTGTGAGGGTTGGTGAGCGGGAATCAGGCAATCAATCTACAGCATCATCTGGAAAGCATCTTCCACATCTTTGGCAGGGTAGCATAGAGGCTCCTTCTGCCAATGTCTTTACACATGGAACCCATCAATATCTGCAAGGTTCGGCAGGCGGGACTCCCTTTCCCCCTTCAGAAACTCCCTCAAGCGAATGCTTTGCAGGAGTCTCCAACACTGGTTGTGCTCTCTCTCTTCTGTCATCGCAGCCATGGGCTCCCAGGAATCGAGCTTCGGGTATCACTGTCAATAACTTCATGGATGAGAAAGGGGTTCCATTGGATCAATCAAGTCATGGTGCCATTGCAAATAATCTAATGAGCAATTCATGGAGCTTCAAGAGCCAAGAAGCCAGCAGTAGCTCACATATTATCCCACATCAGTTGGGACAGGTACAGGTTCCGGAGTCTGTCAGTAATCAGTTCTCAGGTGAGCTTGATTCTCCTCGCCAAGAGAGCAAGCAATTTATGGCCCTCAGGCAGTCCAGGGGCTATGGCTCCTCCAGCAATCAAATGCACTGGTCTCTTTGAACTCTGCTCTAGAGTTTGGGACGTGTGTTCTGTCCACATAGCCGTTGTCTTTATTTCTGCATGGATTATCATTTCCATTTTAATTTTCTTTGTAGTGATGGATAACAGTATTTTCCTACTACTACTTTGTGGGTATTTATGATGGGGACCCAGTATGAATCTCAAGACTCTTCAGATGGTTTTGCCACTTTTAAGGTTTTGGAGACATTGGTCTGACATTAAATTCGAGACCATTCATTCAGGTATTGTCTTTTTTTGGCAAACGATATAGGTGCTTCTGCTACTTCTAGTGTCTTTGTATTGTTTATTTAACTTCGGTTCCATCCCTAGTGTCAAATGAGTGAATGACCAGTGCTTCATATGCCACATGTGAATGGCTTTGTATTCATTGTGTTAATACACGTTTATGTCCATAGTACTCAGCCCCAGCCTCATTTGATTACCTTTCCCACCTTGCCCTAAACTTTATGCATTCCTAATGGTTGAATAATGCCCTGCTTTAAGTACTATCTGGCTACTGTTTTCCAATGTGCGCAGGTAAAACTCTGAATCTCTGATAAAACCAAAACTCCGAGGGACAACTTAGTCCGCCATACATACGCCCCTCAGTTTCTTTTTCATAGTTATCTGCATTTTCAAAGTTCATGATGTTGTTTCAACATGGCAAAAGTTGTCACATGCTCTTTGAAGCATTTATAATTTCTGATTCTCCCTCAATTAGAGCATTTGCAAGGTGATGAGCGCCATGAAAATGAATTGTTGGAAGTGGTTCTTTGATGACCATTTAATGTTAAGTTATTTTTTGGGTCTGACTGGGCTTTAGGCTGATTCTCTGAAATACTGCATTCATGTTTCAAATGGATGGCTGTAGCTCCCTTGGCACAAAATTACCAGAAATGGGAGGAAATGGATCTGACTGTCCACACGCAGTTAATTTCCTTCACTCATGTCCTTACGAGCCCTTGAGTTTTAGAATTGTAGACAGGCTGGCAGGAGAGAGGAATGGATGACCCAAACTTTCCCAATTGTTGTCATAGGGAATCAGAGTTCTTAGCTGTTGGTCATAGTGCCTAAAGCTAGTCCGACAGGTTTTGGCCCTGACCAGTGGGAGCCCTACTCAAAACATGTTTGATGGAATTAAAGAAAGATGTACCCACTGTACTATTCAAAAGCAATTGTTTTTGGATGCTTTATTTGAGGCAGTACAGTTTCTTTTACCCCCTTTGTCTCCTCCCTCCTTTCATGAAACTTTATCTTTTTTTTAGGCAGTACATTTTCTTTTACCCCATTTGTCTTCTACCTTATTCCCTGAAACTTCTATCTGTTTTACTGCTTCATGCATTGAAATAGAGGAACTTAAAACAGTTCCACCCATGTGATGTTTTTACTCAGAATGTTTTACTCTTAATGGTATTTCAGCTGTTTTACTCTTAATGGTATTTCAGCTAAGTACATTCACCTTTATTTCCAGGTAGCCAAACAAGCTCAAAATTAAAATAACAGGAGTGACCTTTTTCAATAATATACTGTAACATGTATGTAATTGAGAGGTTGTGCACGACTTCCATGCAGCACTTTAACCAATTGACTGTTCTGAGTTGGTTGGTAAATTGAAAGTCTCATTCTTCATGAAGTTGAGAATTGAGAGGGAATTACTGCTCTTCTTTTCTTGGTTTTGGACTCTGGAAGTGCAGAGCCGTCAGAATTGCTCCAGTTGCAGTTTTGACTTTTGAGTATGTGCATTATTCCGTACGTTTTCGCCTTCTTTTTACCTTGAATTTTTCTATCCCTGGAGTGGACCATGGTTTTGAGAGAGAGAGAGAGAGAGAGAGAGAGAGAGCCATGATTCTCCTATTAAAAGAATGCCCATCTTCTCTGGTGCGGACCAGGGTTTGGAAATTCGGCTGAGCCCAAGTCGACTCGGCTGACTTGACTCGGACTTGATCATGACTGAGTCGGGTTCTACCTGACTTGGGCGCGTCTTATTTTCCTCCTCCTCCTTCCAAGTTCCTTTTGAAATCCTAACGAGTATCACCCATCAAAACCCAATCCATACCCATCAAAACCCTTAGCTGCCATTTCCTTTTTTTTTTTTTTTTTGCCCCAAGGAAACCAACTCCTCAGTAGCAACCGGCAAGCATCAAGCATTTCCATTCTTCTAATTCGTCGCTCCCAAACATATATGCAAATAAGTGAGGCTCAATCCCATGAGCAAGATCCAGATCTCATGAAAAGAGCAAGTAATAGATACTTAAGGAAAAAGAAGCAGGCTGCTTCTGCTGAAATTGGTGAGACCTCTCAAACTCTCACCATCCCAACGATTTCAACTTCCATAAAATCCATCGTTTTGGATTTGCTTCAATCTGTCTCCAGAAATCATCCACATTTCAATGACTTTGGCCAAAAACATAAAAAGTACATCCAACATATAAAAAGAGTTGAGAATATGACTTGGCTGAGTCTCACGTGAGAAACGCCACTGGTGTCAACCCGAACGCATGACAATCAAATGAGTAAAGAATAAAAGGCACAAATTTCCTTAAAGATCGTTCATCTTCACCCGCATTCAGGCCTTAAAGATCAATCATCTTCACCCGTATCCAACTGAATGCAAGACAATCAAATGAGTTAGGATGACAGGTTTCAATGTTAGTTGATGGCATAGGCTAAGCAAATGATTGGAACTCTTTAGTTGTCAGTCTTCCAATTTTAAAAAATATATATTGTGCATTCAGTTTTCAACAATGAGTGATGTCCGGCTTAGTGCCAATTTAAAGAGGGAGTGTGTGAAGTGATTAGATTGATCGAATGTGAGCCTCTTTTCTCATCTTCAGTGTCATATAATGATCTGCAAAACTTGTGTTGTCTCTAATGGTTTTAGCCATCAGAGTTGCCACTAATTACAATATCAATCCAAAACACACCATTCATAAATAAATAAAAACACACCACTAATTACAATATCAACTCTAAACTCTTGAAACAACTTATTTTACCTTCAACCCTAAGTTTTATTTACATCTCAACCATCAAAAAATCCCATTGAGAAAGAAGGTCGCCGTCTCTAAGTTGAATAATTGATAGGGGTTTAGTTGATCAACCATTTTTTCAACCCTTCAATGACTAATATGAATATTTCACTGATGGGTTATACACAGGCATGGGGAAAACTGCCGACCTTGCCGCTTCATTATAATAATAAAGAGCAAATCTCACCTAAATCTGAGCAGGCTAACAGACTACCTGAAAAATCCCAATGCTTACATGTTTCAACTCCTCTCCATTGTGAGGCCAACACCTTAAAAGCATTGAAAATAGGAAGAACTGGTTGGAAACTAGGATAAATTAAAGGTGACCCAATTAGAAAGAAAGGAGATCAGCATCCTTCACCAGTCACTCTTTGCCCATTTGATAAAACTCCCTTTCCTAATAAATTCCAAGACAGGTTAAAAACACAGAGGCTTGCTCCCTTGATGACATTAAAACTCCATGCTGGCCAGTGTAGCTGAAATGCTGAATTAACAAAAGAACCATAATTCCTAAAAGAATTTTATATAGTATCAATTATTTTCTTTCTTCATTCTAAAAAAAATATGTGATGCAATGTAGTATCATAACCACAAAATTGAGTTTGTATGATGCTTGTTTTCACAGGTTCTGCTCTCCTATTGCTGGTTAACGATCTTTTGACAACTTCAATATCTACCAATCTAATATCCGGCCCAAAGGTACAGATGAAATAAGAGACTCCATACAAGCCAATTACTCGGAAGGTGCCCCAAAAAAGGGATGCCGCACTGGCATAGATTCATGTACAAAAATGATGTGCCCCACAGCAGAATCTTCAGCTCGCCTGTATACTCGGCTATAAAATTACCAGCAGGAGCCTAAGTCTTATAAAAGAAGCCATCCAACAATATTCATCTGAAGGATAGCCTCATCATCTGGATCTTAGAAACAATATCGTCCAAGAATAGACATTTTCACATGTAAAACAGCACTATCTCTGATTTTCGGTGTCAGAAAACTTACATAAGGTTGCTTCAATGTAGGGACTTCCCTTCCCAAACAACTGGTGCAGTAATGATGTCTTTGACGTTCATTCCTGAACCCGCAGCACTCTCTCAAAGCTCTGTCAGTGGATTCAATGAACTTGTGATATCTGCATTTGCTATTCTTACTCAATGATCTTCTTCATTAAGGCCAGGGCAATTGGATGACAGCGTCTCCAAGGATTCATACTGAAATAAAACATGGGCAGAAGAAATGTGAATCATGAAATGCATGTCAAATTGGTTGAATTTTAATTTAAGCGGGGTGAACTATAAATCAACTCAGCTGGATCAAGTTCAGAAACTGAAAAAACCAAGATTGAGCTTTTTTTGCACTGTCCATGTTGTGATCAAATTCAAATCCCTAATTAGCAGTCCCGAGGGAATGAATCTAGTGGTTGCCTATGGAGTTGTAAATGGATGTGGCTCACCTGACATCCACAGTAGAGGCAGTAACAATGTTCGTTCCTAAGCTTCATCAGTATGTCCAATAAATCCTGCAAGCAAAATGGAAAAATCTCACTCATCAAGGATGTTTGGACGCAAATCAACAGGAAAAACTACTTGATGTAGACAAAAAAAAAAAAAAAAACCCACAAATAAACACAATAGAAGTTACGAAATCAAGCATTACTTCCTGGAATGATACCATACAGAAGAATAAGACCTACATAGTGCAAGGCTACTGAACAGTTTAAAACAAAAATACCGATGGTGTAAAATAAGATATTTGCATGCTATGCTCACACATTTCAAGTGGATAACTGAAACATGTATTCCATCAGTAACTGGAAGAGAAACTTGAGCTGATGAAACAGACTTGCATCATGTGAGTAGCTAGCTAGATTTTCCTTTCCACTTTTTTATCAAAGAATCCTCTTTCTGAAAAGCCTTCTCTCTCAAAAAGTTCTGGCAGAGCGACATGCCCAAAAAGAACCAGAGTATGGATGCTGGGAATGTTCAAGAGGTAGGGCTCAAGACAAATTGGCCTTGAGAATATCTCAATAAACGATCCAGGCCATTTATAAAGAGAAGGCCAATCCAGTATGCCAAGGAAACCATTTTTTATACTAAATTTATTGAAAATAATGCATATATATATATATATATATATGTATGAATCTACATATATATAGAAGACCTATACAAAAAATCAAGAGCCTTGGAAAAATGGCTTGGAAAATCCTTATGAGCGCGCGCGCGCGCACGCGCACGCACACACACACACACACACACACACACATATATATATATGTATAGGGGGATATTCATGTGCATCCATCCCTCACCATAGGTTGAGAGACATTTACATGGCTTTCCCTCTTTGCACATGAATATTCTTTTTCTACATATGACCATGTATGGCTTTTCCTCTCTTGCACATGAATATTTCCAATTATGTAAGTGTCTCTCACCCTATGGTGAGGGATGGATGCACATGAATATTCTCCATATATATATATATATATATATATATAGTTGTAAAATCCCGTTCAGTCTAGAAGATCCTTCTCCATCTTCTTATAGACTAGGATGCTATGATGCACAGATACTTCAAAATAGGCAACGTATTGTATTGTATCTGATATTTCACCCCTTTTTTTTTATAACCCAGGGTATCTCCTGCCCAGCCTAGGAGCCTTTGGCCTTGAGCCCGAGGAATACTCAATTTTGATATTTCAATTTTTACTTGTAAAATCCGTGTCCTTGCCATATTTGGGCATCATAGCTATGATGCAACCCACCTCTTTCATTTGTTTCTTTTGCTGTTGGGCTGTGCAGCCCTCCCTTCTTCTTCTTCTTCTTCTTCTTCCTTTTTTTTCTATAATGTTGGGCTACTTGTCTAGTGCAGCCTAACCTTTTTCTTTTTTTGCCATGTTGCTGGTCCAACGCGGCCCACCTGATTGAAAATTCGAGCCACTCACACTGAAGTAAAAAAAAAAAAAATGGGCACAGCCATTTTGTGCCCTAAATTGAAAAAAAAAAAAAAAAAAAAACACTCCACTTATATCTATGGGTCCATGTTGAATTTCACTCTAATAGGAAATGGATTAGCCAAGTTTCACTTGCAAGTAGGGCCCTAGCCAAATTTTACTCAGCAAGAAGGACCCTAGCCAAATTTCACACTAATAGTAAATGGGACTATAACCTTAGTAGGAAATAGGACCCTAACCAAATTTCTACATATATGTTTATGTTTTTTAACGAAACATTTCACCGAAATTTTGAATGGCCAAAATAGTTCGGTTTGGTGGTCCAAAACGAAATTGACAACTATAGTACTATTCCAAGATAGCAATAAGATGAGCTTAAAAGTGCACATATGCTCTACCTAAAAGTGATGCAGGCCATCAGCTCATTACTCAATGGGCAGGCTCACATACAAAAGGATGGAATAGATCTGTTTGCCCAGACTGTCGTTTCCATTTATGGGGCATGCATGGCTTACAGAACATTTGCAAGAGAGAAATATAAATCCACGAAAGCTTTTATATAGTTGATGAATGGTTAGGATGACTAGGAATAACAACGAGAAGTTCATAGAGGCCTACTTAAGGTGACAATCTCATATTTCCACAAAAGAGGAGTGGGGGTTCAAGCAAAGATTTTGAAGTAAATCTTTTGCAAATTGTTGATGATTGATAGATTGAATAGCTAGGACATTGCATACGGGGAAACAATTTGGCCACGGACCATTAGACACAAATCAAGTCATTACCAAGGTTATCTAGATCGCTATACCACCCAACAAATCACGATATGAGTTACAGCGATCCACATATGGGTTGCGTTGAGTCACAATATTGAATGAACAACATTATTTGGTTCAAGATTTAGTATATGAATGGCTTGTCACAAAAATTCACATGATTTGATATCCGGATTATAATTCAATTAGGATAGGGACTCCGGCTCATCATATCAATGGTTTTAAATACCGGAACTAAAAACTAATCCCAATTATAAATCATCATCATCATTAAAGCCTTGTTCCAACTATGTTCGCGTCAACTAAATGGATTCTGTTTCGTCATTCTAGTCTATTCTGAGCCAAATCCTCTAATAAGTTGCACTTCCTCAAATCTATCCTTACTACTTTCATACATATCTTCCTCAATATACCCCTTGTCCTTGAGGGGCCATCAACTCACAGAGAAAAACTTTTCCTCACAAACATCGTTGTTGGCCTATGCCGAACATGTCCAATCATTCTCAAAAGAGACTCTCTTAGTTTATCATCTATTGATGCTACCCCTAAAAGTTCCTAATGCTACCCCTAATATGGGGTTCAGCCTAACGTGATCCACTCATAGATATAACTAATTAAAAGAAAAGGTGACGAAATTTTCCTAAAACCACATATGGGGTCGAGCAGCTTATGTTTGTGAAAAAAAAAAGTTTTTTTTTTTTTTTTTTTGGTAGAATGCCTCCAAGTTGGGTTAAGCATTGCGGCTCATTTCATGGTTTCCAAGCATAGATTCACATGTGTACCAGACATGGCAGCAATACCTACAGATAAGTATCAGATCCATACGACTTAGACAGGAAGACAGGTCAACTACGCCTATGCATTGGACACTCTGTCACTTGTATCAATGCATTTTGTTAAACATTGTTAACTTGGAATGCATTACGTAATGACAACAATTCTTCGATTAATGTTCAGTATTTATACCTTATAATTTTGTGCTTGCTTTGATTACCAATGTTGCATAAAAATCTTCAGTAATTTCACTCTTTAAAAACCGATTGTAAGAAATTGGAGTTACAGGTAACCTAAGCAAGGTGTAATTGAGTTCCAAGGATCCATATGGGGCAGAATCAAACAACATAACCGGGATTTCAACACCACCATATCAATGTCATCCAATCCAAATTCAAACCTACTGTGAATGATAAACAATAATTAAACAGAATACCTCTTCTGTGATCTCTTCTTCTTCTTCTTCCTCCTCTGCTTTCTCATCTCCTTCCTTCTCTGGTTCGAAGAAGATTTCCTCATTCTCCAACTGCGCAAGAGCCTTCTTCGCCTTATCGTAATCGACGGCAATCCGTCGGATCCTCCACTGTAACCTCTGCCGGGAACCGAAATCCGCCATCAAATCCTCCACCTTCCTGCGCTTCCTCTCGTCTCGAGCCTCCACTCTCCTCGCCTTCTCCTTCTCGGGGCTCTCCCGTCCGAGCCCGGCCCGCGACCGGCGTATCTGGATCCCGACAGGCTCAGCCCGGCCGGAGCCATCCCTTCCGAGGGCGGAGCCGGGAGTGTAGCCCATCTGACGGAGCAGTTTGAAGCCGATGTTGGAGGAGGGGATGGCGGCATCGCATCTGGCTAGGGTTTCTTCGTCTTCTTCTCGCTGTTTCTGCGCTCTGTTGATCTTGCGCTGCTCTTGCCAGCTCAGAACACTGCTGGATTTGCTCTGCTTCTTGAAGGAGGATGATTGGGGAGTTAGGGTTTTAGCAGCATCAGCATCGTTCGAGATCTGCAGAAGAAGAGATTGAGAAGAGAAATTAGGGTTTTAGGGGTTTGGGAGGAAGAGAAAAAAACAAGGCTAGTTTAAGGACCTTTTTGGAAGGGATGGAGGGTTTGGAGATGGATTCTGGAGGAAGAAAGAGGGAGAGATCTCCCATGTAGTCTTCTTCTTCCTCTGCTTGTTCTGGTTCTGCCCTTTTTTCCGCCATTAGAGACAAGGCAATAATGGATGGATCAAACAATGTGTAAGCCTCAATTCATCAAATCAAAAATTTTAAAAATGTATATCAGCCTCAAATCATCAAATCCAAAATAGATAAAATGTAGATCATTGATCCAATGGTGGATAGAGCTTAGATTGTTGATTGAATAATAGATGAGATAAATATAGTCACTCTATATATATAGAGCAAGGCTCTCCTTAGCTCAAGTTTAAGATAAAATCTCATAAGCTCATGCTTGTGAGACTCACATTTAGTCCATCCAAATGAACCAAACATATATATCCTCTAAATTGCACATGTCCACCAACTTTCAGTCAGATCCGAATTTACTGGACTATATATCGATCCGAATGAATTATTGACCATTAAACTTTTGAGTTCATATCGAGATTATAGAAATCACAGTTGGAGTTGATTTTTTGTAGAGAGGAAGATCGTAGGGAGTCCTTGAAACCCCCCAACCCCTATCCCCATGTGGATCTCCAGGTGCGCCCTACCACACACTTGAGCTTACTTTATTTTAAGTTTGAACTTAGGAGAGCTGGCCATATATATATATATATATATATATATATATATATATATTGCTTTTGATTTTGCTAATGGAGGGTTGGAACTCTTTGGATTGAACTAATCCTTTTACACCAAGAGAGAAGTCAAGTAAAACCCTTGTGGCCCCCACGTGGTAGCACAAATGGACTTAGCATTCGGTTGAAGAAGGAAGAATCGGAAATCGATACCAGGACCTCTAGATTTGGAAAAAAGAGGAACCGTGATTCTGATCACTCGGCTAACCCCTTTTAGGATTAGCCATTGGATAATTGATATAGGCCTTTTCACTGTTATTTCCATGATTTGTGGCTTTGTTTCATTGGATCGCGAAATTAAGGCATTGCCACCGTGAGATCATTGAAGTAAACACTTTGACAACACCTGATTAGGTAACACAATTCGCGTGGCTCATTGGCATGCCATCTTTCAATAGTTGGATTAATGATATGAGGTTTTATCACCTTTGGCTTTGGGTGTCTGATTCCTATTTTAGTTGTTGGATCAATGACGAAACCAATTGAACTTCTATACGTCTAACACGGGCTAGGTTTGGGCTTTAACATTTTCAAGTGAGCTGGGCTGGGACCAGCAACTTTTATCCCGACTTGGGCTTGGCTAGGGCTCGGGCTTCTAGTTGAGAATCGGGACGGGCCTAGGGCTGGACATTCCTTAGTGCAGCCCATGATACTTTGGTTTTGACTTTTGAACATGTATTTTGCATTCTGATAAAAAGATGTATATTAAGTGACAACTAATTGTAATCGAGCGGTCTAATCCGATCAACCTCACTTGACTTTTTAACGGTTTTTTATGGTACGGTTAGGGTTTTTAAAAACTAAAAACTGTAAAACACGGTTCGATCAACAGTTTTCTCAAAACACACGGTTAATCAAATCGTTACCCCCCTAATTCCACGAAAAAACATTTTCTATGAGAGACTAAAAAGAGTTGCAAGAGTGTGGAAGCTGTATGATACTCATAAAAAGTAACTTTCCTAGATATTCTTAAAAAGAAACCAAACAAAGAAAAATAAGTAAAAACAAATAAACAAAAAAGAGTGCAGATCCTCTATTGCACTTGGGTTTACAGTTGGATCTAAGTGTGTCACACCTATACAAATCAACCAATCACAATCACAAATTGGTGTCGATATGGTGCACCGTGATTGATCCACTTACTTACCTGCCAGGACAAAGGATCCATATTCAACAAGAAAAGGCTAGGAAAGACAATTTTTTAATGTCTCATCATTCAAGTGGTCCCATCGAATCCATTCAAATTGCAGGAGAAAAATGACATCATCAATAAATTGGAAAAATGGTGCAGAATTAGGATCTAATGATGCATAAGCCTCATTTCATCAACTTAAAAATAGAAAAATGTAGATCACTGATCCAATGGTGGAAAATCTTCAGATCGTTCATTGAATAGCATAATAGATGTAAATCATTGACCTAGTAGTGAAAAATCTTAGACAATCGATCCGATGGGAAAAAGATGTGAAACATCAGCCTAATGTGAATAATAAAGCTTGATTATATATGTAAATGACTTAGATAATCCATCCAACAACTATAAAAACGCAGACCCTTAATCTAGTGTTGGCAAGCATAGAGGATCTCTAGAAAAAAAATTGTCTCCATATTTTTAGCCATTGAATGAATGATTTGGGCTTTTCCACCATTAGTTCGATGATCAGTATCTTTTGTCTCGTTGGATTGACAAATTGAGGATTTTTCACCATTCGATCAATGATATAAACACTTCAACAAGACCTGTCTGGGTGACATCTCAAGGACTTAACACAATTTGCAAGCCTCTTGATTAACTAAAGATATGAGGTTATTCACATATAGATGCTTGATCTCCATCATTTTTTTTATTTTTTTTTAACCTCAAGGGGTAGCTCAGTTGGCCTACAACCCCGGTTTGCACTCAGAGGTTATAGGATCGAAATTGCGCTGCCACATTGGGGTTACAAGGGAGTTTATTCGGCTCCCCTCTGGGCCAAGAGAGATTTATCCAGCCCAAAGGGTTGAAACCCTCCAATCCGATAGCCAAAAAAAAAAAAGGATCTCCATCTTTTTTGCCGCTTTACCAATGATGTTCCACAATCATTTGTATCCTTTTTATTATCGGATTGATGAATTGAAGGTTTTTCCACCATTTGGCCATCGTAGTAAAACTTAGCCAGACCTGATTGTGTGACATCTTAAAAATTTAACACATATATGCTTTTCCTTGTAAGTTGAACATGGTATTTGAGTCATTTTATCTCTTCACTTAACAGAAGACTTGCATGCTTAGAGAATGGTAGGGAAAAAAAATCTAGTTTTTAAGATAAATTTTTTAAAATTGATATAATTATGTTGGGTCCCAAATTCATGGATTGGATAAAAAAGAAAAGAAAAGAAAAGAAAAGACCCAAACCCATTTACTTATTGGGGGCTAAATAAGGAGCAATATCCGATTTTTAAAGGATTGAAACCTCTTGGAGAATTGGACACCCATATACATCCCTACAAAAAAATCAGTCAAGCCAGGGGCAACCTAACTTGACTTGCATCTTGCGCATCCCGCTTAACCCATTCAATCTGAATCCTTCACAAACTTGTGGATGTTTGGCCAAGCCAAATGTGTTTTTTCTTTTTTCTGTCAAATGCCAATGCATATTGAAAGAGGACTCAGGAAAGACTGAGAAAACAATCCCCAAAATCACAAGAAAAGGCTGAGATGAAGAAGCCTATAAGGCTAAGCAAGAAAACAATCCCCAAAATTACAAGAAAAGGCTGAGATGAAGAAGTTAGGGTTTGTTTGGGAACTTCACTGGTAAAGTGGAGTGAAGTAAAGCTAGGGTGGCATTAAAAGTATAATTTTTCATAATTTTCTCTTTTTTGAAAAAAAAAATTTAAAAAGCAACCTAACTTTTTACTAAAAGATTAAAAAAGTATTTATTTTTTTAATAAAAAGTCACAAAGATTCTCTACCAAACAACTAAAAGACAAAATATCATAATAACCAACTTATATTTTATTATTTCACTTTTTGAGGCTTTACATTACTTCATTTTACATAAAGTTCCCAAACTATCGCTAACAGCCCGTTTCTTTATCAGAATTCCAAGAATTCATGTCTGGGAGAATTTTAAATTCTCCAAAAGTTGTCTGTCCCCTTAGGTGGAATTCCAAATTCCTCTTTTTGATGGAGGATTTAAAATTCCAACAAATGGTATAAAAAGTGGAATTCCAATAATTCCAAAAGGTATTTTGGGTAGTTGGAATTTGAAATTTTAATGAAAGAAACACAGTATTTCAAATGCCAGGGGACAAGATGTCATATCATGTCATATTATGTCTAAAAAACTCCAACCTCCCAAATTCTAGTCATAAATTCCAGTAAAGAAACGGGGCCCTAAGGCTCAACCAAAAAAGTAGCACAAAAAGAGGAAGAATGGATAATTTTTACATTGGAGTAGGGACTCCCACAAAATGCTGTTAGAATAAAGGGCCATTCTAAATACACCCACCCTATTCAATAATTACACCCACCCTATGCGTATGATCTGACCATTTGCTTGAGATGATTGTGACCACCTGAGAGAAATGTTTTTGACTGATTGGATGTGAGATATATCATGTAATCATATAAGTCGAGTTACATTGGAGCCCGCCTTCCATGGACATTTGCATTGTAGGCAACGCCCAACTCGTTGTACCTTCTTGTAAAAAGAGAGACCCGTGTTACCAACCAGTGGTTGGCTCAGAGGGTGGAAACGATTGGTTTTTTTTCCTTGTGTTTGACTGTTTTTTTTTTTGATAACGTAGGGTTTCAGCCTTCTGGGCCAGAAGAAAAAACCGGGTAAAATTCCCCTGTAGCCCCAGTGTGGCAGTGTAGTTTCGAACCCACAACCTCTGGGTGCAAACCGTGGTCCTAGACCAACTGAGCTACCCCTCGTGTTTGACTGTTAGCCAAGGGATGCTTAAGTAAAAACAAAAAGTACAGGAGCGTTTTCGAGATTTCATGAAAAGATAAGGGCCGTTTTGTAAAGAAACTCTTCTTTTTATTTACTCAAACAAAAAGATAGAGGCCCACAAGAACTTGTGGGGTCAGTATGTTTCTCTATCCCTACGTTCATCTTGGTCATAGTCCTGTAAAAGAATCTGGGTTGGTTTTCTCATGTGGTTATTGTGAGATTAAAGCATGGAACAATAATTGTATTCTTATCAGCATCCTATTTTTGATTGAAATTTGATCTGTTGGAAATTTCGGACAGAAAAATCAAGGGAATGTGTGCTTGTGGGAATTTCTCATTGAAATTTGATCTGTTGGAAATTTCAGACAGAAAAATCAGTTGTGTGTTTTTTTTATTGAAATTATTTTTATTAATGAAATTCCAAAATGATTTCAAGTGACTTGAAACATTTCAAGTCATATCTAATCTAGTATATGGGAGGATTTGAGAAACCAGTTGCGTGGCAGTATACCAAGGATAATCTCCCAACCAGCAATTCTCCAGCTTCCAGAAACAAATGACCCTGTAAGCAATATTATATCACATGTAATATATAAATATTGAAAGGCTTGTTTTTGTATAGTAAATAGTACATCCTTCCCCCCACTGCCTTTTTGGTGTCACCGTCGATATCCGACAAGGAAACTATCCCATCTAATGTGACATCTTACCCGGAGAAAAAAAAAAAAAAACACGCAAAGATGACTAGATAGGCATAACCTAGGGTGGGTGTATTAAATAACACCCTAGAAAAAAAGGGACTCTCCAGAGAAACGCTTCACGAGATTGGATAGGTCAGTGTCTGTTGCAGATGGAGGAATCCCATAAAATATGGCTTCGTTTCTGGTTCTCCATAGTGAGTAGATGGTGTTGAAAAAAATAGAGTCAGTACCTTTCCTTGTAAAAAGGCTGCAGTCCCTAGATAGAGCAGTCCAGAGGATGGAAAGGAAGAAAACTGTCGGTGGCCTTCCCATCATACAATTTGAGTTTAGTTGTTGGAAAGACTTAAAAAAAAAAAAAAGTCCAAAATATAAAATTATTAAACCATAGTACAATTTAAGCTGGATTAGATATATGGGTCGAACCTAACCTGACCCATTTCTCAAAAGTTTTTGGCAAGTGACCGACCTGTATATGATATGGTTCGGATTATGGGGGTCGGGGTTTGCAGGTTGGGCACATTTTGGCCACTCCTGATTGAGGCTAATCAACTCAATAATCTTTCAAGCTTAGTTAAGCTTTTGAGTTTCCTTGAAAAAGATTTGGTCCCATCTCTACTTTCTTCTACCTTGTAAATCATCCTTTTCCTCTATGACTCCATCAAGGTTTGAGCTTTACACACCATATATAGTTAGGAGTCGAAATCATTGGAGGCTTAGAACTCACCAAGTCACCATGAATTCATATGGAGCTTGCCCAAAATCTTAACTAGACAAAGTAAGTGTCCTGTTTTGTACATGCCTTGAACAAATTTAACAGGGCCTTTATACCATCAGACTAATTTATATCAAAACATCAAAAAAAAGCATCACAGATATATATTTTGTCTATTTTATAACCTCAGAGGAGCCTCACAGATCTCTCCTCTTAACTCATAAAAACAACCCATTTGTAAACAAATTTGGCAGCCTATAAAAAAATGTAAAATGAAAAGTCACCATCTTTCTCATCAAACCTACTTTAAGAGGTGCCTGGTCGGCTGGTCCCCATGAAAAACATGCTTTCTTTGAATTGAATGAGCCATTTGGAGGCCGAGCTTGGATTCAAGGCCCTTTACCCAAAAAAACAAAAACGTCCCATCTACAAGAAACGTCCGTCCCTAAATAATTGTCTGAGGGCTCTTTGCAATTGTAATATATTTTTCACTTCCTTTTATTTTTCTCACTTGACTCAGCATCCACTACTCTTCCCACTAGACGAATTGTGTACGATATAACTTCATCTGGATGAAATCCAAGACAGAATGCTCATTAATTTAAGATATAGATATTCTACGTATAAATTATATAATCATCATCATCATCATTGTTATAAGTATGGCCCTTAAACGGCCTGCTCAAGCCCGTTTGGATACTATGGCCACAGAACCAATTGTCAGCATGAAAGATCCAACCCCAATCAAGAAAGGCCACTTACCACACTGGTAAGTGGTGTCTGTTCAGGATTTAAATCCTGGGAACGCCATTTCTTTTTCACTTGTGCGGGCTGCCTTTCCTCGTATGTGGGGGCTCTCTCTTGGGTCCCGGTCCCCTTATTTGGGTAAAAAAAAAAAAAAAAAAAACACCCAACCCTAATCATTTTTAGATCGAATCTTACTAGTTTTGCGGTTGCACTCGACCCATCTTGGGCAGTGGACATCTTGACGAGGCCCTCGAAAAATTAATAGTGGCTCATCACAAAACAAGTAGGTCAAGAGTGCATGTTAATTAAGCTAATATAGTTCACTCATCTACTAGGATTTCTAATTGGAAAATGTGAGTGATGAATTCTATCATGTTAATGGGAATAGATAGTCGAAGAAATGTTATCTCACAGTTGGAAAATAATCAAATGTCTAGAGTGGGATACTTCATTCCATTAACTCCTCAGCAGAGTAAATAGAGTCCAGAGGGGAGGAGGAATGAAAATGGAGCAAATGAATGCAAGAAAGGTGCTTACTATAATCTCAGAAAATGACGTTGGCTACGAGAGATTTTTTTTTTTTATTTAAAAGAAGAACCTAGAATGTGGAAGCTATATGAATAAAGTAATTTCTCCACGTCACATCATTCACGTTTCGCCATGCTTTACTTCAGCTACTTGCAGATTTGAACTTATGACCTTCATTAATATAAATGTTACTGACCTAAACACTACACCACCTACTCATTGTGTGTATTTATTTTATCATAAAAAATGTCAAAACTAATAAGAGGGAGCCTGGACCATAGCTAGCCATATAAATCATGCCCCTGTTTAGCATGGATTATTATGCTAGTTTTAATTAGAGTAACAAACAAACTACGAATGAGGCCTTTGCTCTATCGGATGTTATCAAATTTTATGATAATAGGAGTTGTGATAATAGCCAGTCCATAGCAATTTTCACAGTAATATCGAGGCCTTCACTCTCTCTTCCTCACTTGATCTTACCCATATCTTAGTCATTCCATATCTCTCTCACCAAATATCCTCGGTTGTTGATTTTACCCCCACATGATCAGTACTCTTCATTTTATCTACTGTTTTACCATACATAGAAAAAGTATGGTATCATAAAATTCAAAAACAACTCATCACATTTAATTATTTAAAGAGACCTACATTCCAGCGTTACGTACCTTGTGACCTTGTGTCATCTTATTTAGGTGGCAGTGCACACAGTAACATTTGAGCGTATGATTAAGAATATGATTAACAATTTCTATTAGGATAAAATTTAGCTGTATAGATTTTTAATAAGTGGATCCCACTGGAGAATTTCATCATTCGACACACGGAAAGATGCGAGGGAGAAAAATGAATGGAAATGGTAAAATATTTGAGTTACCGCCAACTCTAAACAGTGATGTTCTAAAAATCTTCAGAGCATATAGCAAATGTTTCGGTTGTCTATAAATAAATACATCCAAAGCTACAACAAGCAATCCGAGGAAAGAGTTCAATGGCGTTCAGAGGTTGTGGCCTGGTTGGGTTCTTGGTTGGGGCTCTGGTCTTATTTGCAGGTGAGGTGGTGAGTTCTGCACAGTACAATGCAGCTTCGCTAAACAGGAGCAGTTTTCCTTCTGGTTTCATCTTCGGAACAGCATCAGCTGCTTATCAGGTTTGTTTCTAAACTATCTTTAGAAACGGAAGGCTATTTTTCCAGATCTGTGGTCTGCATGCCCTCATGGGTCGTGTTGTGTGTCTTGTGGTTCTAAAATACAGTATGAAGGTGCAGTAAAAGAAGGTGGCAGAGGCCCAAGCATCTGGGACACTTTTACTCACAAACACCCAGGTCTCTATTTCTCATCCAATACCTGAATAGATTGTGTTTTGTGTGTTGAGGTTCAAATGAACAATCTAGCACTTATTAACAAATAAAGGGGGTGAAGTTTCTCATTCAAATGTCAATTTTGCAGCCTCACATTTGACAGTTGACAACATCTTAGGACCTTACCATCTTATTTTAAAAAGCATTATCCTTAAAGCCCTCTGCAATGTTTGGAAACCAGAGTTCTGTAATCAATACCAATGAATTGGTTATAAGCTGCATTCTACATGGATGATTCTTATTAACACTCTTAATTGGTCTGAAGGATCTCAACCGTTTGATCTGTGGCTTACCAAAAACTAGATGGTGAGGGAAAAGAATACAATAACTATTTCAGAAAGAAATTAAAGGCCAAGAATGGAGGGACAAGATCTAAATTTTTGAGGCTTATTTTGTTTTCCTCCATCTATAGCAAGCCTGTCATATGGATCAGACGCTTTTTCTTTTAACACACGATTGACTGACTGGATTTATGTGCATATGCTGTTGATCAAATCCATTTGGGTCCAGAAAAGATAAAGGACCGCAGCAATGGAGATATAGCCATTGATTTCTACCATCGGTATAAGGTTAGTCTCCTCTCTGCTCTCTTCTTTCCTGGCTGTTCTCTTCTTCTTGTTTTTTTTTTGTTTGTTTTATTTTCTACGTATTTACCTTGGATATGAATCGATTGGTTGAAACGTGTTTGGGAGCAGGAAGATGTAAGGATCATGAAGGATATGGGGACGAACGCTTTCAGACTCTCCATCTCTTGGACTCGAATATTACCTCGTAAGACTAAATCATTGGTTCTGATTTTTTTTTAATCCCTGCCAAAGGGCCATGATCTAAAAGAGAGCCCTACACACACATGAAAACATATAAATATGGAAAAAAAGCCCACGCAATAAAAAAGAGGTGATATGCCTAGTGCTCGGATTCTCAACAGTCAGGTGAGAACTGTAGCTCCATGTCACTCGTGTAAAGAGCCGTTTTCCTGAGTTTTTAATTTGGAAATATACATAAGGTGCTTAAATTCAATGTGCGTTGAAAAAATTTAATCCCACGAGAAGCGGGACCACGTAAAATTGATACAGAATAAAATGAAATAGAAGCCGGAAGCACTCTCACATTTTTCATTGATAAAAGTGTCCTATAAATAGGCATTACATAGAAAGGGAAATAAAAAACCACTAACTTAAGATCTTAGAAAATAGGACAATGAAGCCACTTTCTGCAGCCACAATAACACGATCTTTTCAACTAAATAAATCCCTAAAATTTGGGTCAGATTGGTAACTCTACTAATTCAGTCAAGTGAAGTAAAGTTGATTTTGAAGAAAGAATAAAATATAAGTGGGTTATGATGGTATTTTATTTTTAGTTGTTTGTTATGGAATCTTTTTGACTTTTTGTATGGAAAAGTGGAGTATTTTTGTCTTTTAGTGAGTAAAGGTAGTTGTTTTTTAATTTTTTTGAAAAAAGATGGAGGGAATTTTGGTAAAAGGTGCTTTTGATGGGATATTTAAATTGACTTAACTTCACTTGGCTCTATAAGTAAAATTACCAAACGGACTATAAAGACCAGGACAAACTATTGCTACCAAACTTAAATAAATAAATAATAAAACTTAACAAAAACAAAGATAACAAAAGAAAATTGAGTTACATGTAAATATATATCTCCCTTCAAACTTGAAGCATCTGACATGTGCTGGCTACTGCTGGACTGAAATTTTGGATGCATAGTGTCAGTAGGACAGGATAGTGACACTAGGACAGTTTGTAAATTGATTGGTGTTCAGCCTGACAGTAACAGTAGGACAGTTTGTCGTACTTAATTGCTTGGTGTTCAGCCTCATTGATTAGCCCAAAGGAGTTGTTAAAGTGGTTTGGACAATGATTTTGGTCTGATCTCCTTTCTTTGAAAATAAGTTGAGTTCGCTGGGGGTGTCACTTTAGGGCACAGGAGTTTTAGGCCGGAAGTGATTATTTTCGCCTGAAGGGTTGAACTCCTTAATTTTAGTTAGTGCACAAATTGTATATGCTACAGTCACTCACTCCAATAACAGTGTAAATGGGTGGTGTTGTGTATTTAAAATATCAATCGGAAGTTGTGTATTTAAAATATCAATCATAAGCACACGAGGGTCTTCATTATAAAAAAAAAAAAAGAAAAAAAGAAATAAAATTGTACATTTTTCAGTCGCTCATACAGAAACATTTTCTACAGTAAACATAGGAGGGAGAACCATCAAAATTTTATGTTGATTGATGTCCTTACAATTTCAGATGGAAGACTTAGCGGAGGAGTGAACAAAGCAGGCATTAGATATTACAACAACCTCATCAACGAGCTTTTATCCAATGGTCATTACTCTCTTTCTCTCTTCCTCTCTCTCTCCCTTTCTCTCTTTCTCTCTATATATATATATAGATACCCACATACCCACATACCCACATAAAAACTATTAATTTTTTAACATTTTAAAGATATATTTCCTCACTATTTTTGTTATTCCAGTCTTGTTAATTTTTTCACTTATTCCCCATTAGTAACCCAAGGGTAGGTCACAACTAGTAGCTCCCTTGTAATTATGAACCTATTAATATTATTGTGGTAGTTCTCACAGGTAATCGCTGCTAAGATATGCTTTTTGATTCATAAGGCATGACAAATAATCTCAATCAACTCCAGTTATAACATGGGTGATGATGTTTATAAATCTTTGCTAATAGTAAAATAAGAATATGATGATGATTGCCCACTAGCCTTATAGGTTTCATTTGAAAAAGAAAGGGTCTTGCTGGATAAAAGTAAAGTCATCATTATCTTACCCTTATGGCTCTTGTCTCATCAAAATGGACTCAATTGATGACTCCAGCTGGGGGTAAAGATCAATAAATGTATTCTAGTCTCCTTTTGATGGGTTGAGTGTCTCCTTGCCTTTTGCTTTCTTCCTTTGTTTATGTGCTCCTTTCGTTTGCTTGTTGCTTCTGTTTTGTGATTGTTTTTATTTGCAAAAAGTCTCATAATCGGAAGGACAAAGAAAGCTACATCAATTGGTTGATGCTGCTTGTGATTTGATTTGGATTCTAGACATAACCTTAGTGACTTAAAATATTCTGCATCAATTTGTCTACTTACAAGTTACTTGGTTTGCTTTTCTTTTATTAAGTTTCATGGTTGGATTTAGGTCTCTTAACACAATCCAATATATGATCAGGATAAACTGATGATGCCAGAATCGATCACCATTTCACTCATTTTTAAAGAATGTCCAGCTCTCACTAGCTTAGCTTGCTGGTTGAGACTAATATGGATGGCAACGGGTCGTATTTAATAGATGTGTAAGGAAATTACCTTTAGGTCCATTACTTGGACCACACGTCCTTTCCTTTTCCGGAATGTGGTCATTATAGGAAATCCGTTTTCATAGGATATATGTTATTAATTACTCAAAACGGTTTCTTGATGAGATGTATTCCATAATATTCTCTATTTTGATGGATGGTTGAGATTAAGTCTAAAGAAACCCTAATTGGAAATTCGGCCATCTTTCCACCTATAAAACAAAGCCTTTCGTCTATCACAAAGGTATTCACAAAAATCAACAAATTAGGTTTTATAGGCAAGGAAAGAGAAACCGAAACCATTCACCTAGCCTCTTCCTTGACGGATCACAGCATTAATCAGTAACAGCATCAGACTGCATGATCAGAAAGCTCTCTGCGTCAGGATGTCTGGAGGTATTCTTTAATTTATTTAAGATTAAATCTTACACGTGATTATCATGCTGTTCACGATCTTAGGATTTATGTTAATAATAAGATGACCCATCGTGATTAGAGACTCAGCCCTGACCAACTTTTACTAGGGGTGTGGATTTGCTAGTGGTATTGTTACATTTGGTGTGGATATTGGTTTATAGATTTATACCCAGATATTACTAGATGCTCTACAAAGATGGGGAAGCTGTTTGCTGACACACATTCATTTTTAGGTGTACACATTAAGGCTGCACATGGGTGGTTCGATCGGTTTAACACTAAAACCAACAACCAAACCGAACCTATCGGTTTTTTAATTAACTGATCCGATCCGACCAATAGAGAGGGCATAAACGAAACCGAACCGAACCGAATGAAACGATTCGGTTCGGTTAGGTCGGTTATAGACTAAACGCATATAAAAAATAATTTTACTCCAAAAAGAGAGTTTAGATTAAACGCAAGTGCAATAAAAAAAAAAAAAGCAATAACTAGCTTATAGTAAAACATTCATTCCACATGATACCATTTGGAATTACAATAGAATAATAGCTCATGTCAAGAAAAATCACACACAAACAGAATCTTTATTAGAACTCACAGTATTTTTTAGAAATGAAGGTTTCTTAACACATTGATTAGGTGAGACCAAAACCAACCATCAAAAGGCTGACTCTACTGGCTTTTCTAGCATTTTCAAGAGTGCAACCTTCTGATAAAAACTTCATTGAAATGAGGTAGGAGTTATGATGGAAGAAAAACACCCTGTACAGTAATCCCTCCATCTGCAATGAAGTATCAAAAGGCATTTAAGAGATTAGATGAGATGCACTGAGGCAATGTTGATAGTTGAATTCATGTAAGAATGGACTTGTGGAATGTAACTTTGAAAGTAGTAAAAAAACGAAACTCTAAGGCTAAAATAGTAAAAAAGCAATATTAAGTTACTGTATGCGGTCGGTTCGCTTTTTATAATTTTCATACCTTTAACCGAACCGATTTATTATAAACCGATCCGGACCGTCCGGTTCGGTTCGGTTTTGTAGTGATACCGGATTTTTTGTGCAGCCTTAGTACACATGCTCATATCTTAGCAATTTGTGCCCAGCTTTGTAGGGCACTCCAGGAGCCATGCCAATTCATGGAAGGTGGAGAGATTGAAATTAAGATGTCAATTCATGGGAAGGTGGGGATCCAAAGATTTGGATGTAATCCACCAAGTGTGGAAGATTTTATGTTCATCGGATCATTCTAACCCCTTGATGTTTAACCCTGAAGTTCAATCATTTTAAAATGCATTGTTTTCTTTTACAATTTTCTTATATATATTTCAAACCAATAGTCTGTACTATTCGGATCAATGAAAAACATGGAATTGTGACATTCGGGGGAAGGGTGGTGGTTATGTGTATCCCATTCAAATTGATCATAGGACATCAACTTATAAGGGTTGTGCAAATCTAAGCTATTTGGCACAAGCCCACCCAAAAAATTTGACCTTTGATCCAACAGGTTATTTGGATCGGTGACTAACAAGGGATGTATCTGCATGTGGTCAATTTGGATGGGCCACAAAGTGGGCTCCACTAGATGGTATGTACCATCAGACAGTATATACCAGATCTTTTGGATCATTTGACATTTAAATATATGCATATGGGTAATATTCCCGTGCATCTAGATCGAGTGTATAGCCTTACTGATACATTGGTTGTTGGGGCCACCTAGGGCCCCACATATCATGGGACATAGAGAGGGATGGAAAGATCCACTCATGATGGACCCATATACCAAAAATGGGGTCAGTCTCATACCTCTAATTCCTTGATATCCATGTCCCACAAGTGATCGTGGGGTGGGCTTTTTGGAAGTACTCACTGTATGGCTGCACCTTAAGGATATAGGGAACATGGGCTTTCCTCCTGTGAGCACTTCTCCCACAGCATTGTGAGAGGTATGTGGATGGAGCCAACTAGAAGGGGCCCACTTGGGGGGCCATTGATCATTAGACCGGAAGATGGAAAGATCTATATGGGTAAGCCATAGATATCAAATTGGAATCAATCCGATGCCTCTAATTTTGAAAGTATAGCTTTCGGTCAACCTTGAATAATTGGCTTGGCTTTTCTACATGCAATTTAGGCTGAGCCAGCGCTAGGCCGATACCCGGCCTGACCTAGCCCAACTTTGGTGCACCCATAGCAGCCCTAGTTCTAATTAATTATGTGGTTGGGTTGTGTACTCATGCTTTTGAATTTATATATGAAAGGATTTTAGCCTGCCTGTAAATAATGTTTTCCATCCATGCTTGCTCCACTTAGGCTTATTATTCTGTCTCTCTCTCTCACGGCTTTGTTCATGATTCACAGGTATTGAACCCTTTGTGACTCTCTTTCATTGGGATTCTCCACAAACACTTGAAGACGACTACAACGGTTTTATAAGTTCAAATATAGTGTTAGTACAGATTATTGCATTATACATAATGTATTGACACCATTACGACCAATGAAAGAACTCTTTAGTTCTATGTCTGAGCCACCACTAAACGGGTTGACTCGCTATGTATAGCAACAAAAATATTATAGAGCTCACAACTCGGTTCAGATGCACGGTGCCCCTAAGTCGATTCCCTCTTGCTAAGTAACAAAAACAAGTCAACTAAAATTTGATTACATGGTTACGTGCAGGGGTGGCAATGGGATGTGTTTGATCAGTGTTAACCAAATCAAGTCAATCTGGTTGGGTTTATTGATCTGAATTCCTAGTTATTTTACAGGGCCGATTATCGCAACTACGTCGACGTCTGTTTCAGAGAATTTGGTGATCGGGTGAAGCACTGGATCACCTTCAACGAGCCGACCATCTTTTGCAATGGATATTTGTTGGGCTCTTTAGCACCAGGACGCTGTTCATCATGGGTTGGAAACTGCAGCAGTGGGAACTCAGCAACAGAGCCCTACATCGTTGGGCATCACCTATTGCTTGCCCATGCTGCTGCTGTAAAACTATACAGAGAAAAATATAAGGTGGGATAGCAAGTCATGTTTCTGAACACTGGGCTTTCCCTGGCAGATGCATTGCCCAATATCTGTACTTGGGCTCATATAACATATCTACTGACAGGGGCAGCCATTTATGACATGGCCCGTGCCACTGGGGCCCAAACTCAGTAGTTGGATTCTTATCTGGGTGGGCCATCGGAATCAACGAGTCGGCCCACCTTACCCAAATCTAATATGGGCTAAAAATAATGTGCTAAAAAGTGATTTTTAAGCAAAATGCTGAACTGAACTTCCCTCAAATTATTAGAGCAAGGCCTATCATCAACTATATATATATATCCTGTGTTTTACAGGGGACTTCACTCACATGTGTCCTTTATTTTGTTGCCTGCTCATAATTTTCCGAAGTGGAAAATTTTTTTTTCTTGGTAAAAGATCAATTGAGCTACATGGGTGAGCAATTATGATACAAAAATGCTTCATTTAGATGTTCTCTTTCTCATCCATCCCTTCCTGCAGGCATCTCAAAAGGGCAATGTGGGAATAACCCTGACCACTCGATGGTATATACCTCTTTCTTCTTCTAAGTCCGATCTTGCTGCAGTCCAACGAACTCTTGACTTCTCCTATGGATGGTATGTAATAACACAAACTCCCTGCTCCATACTATATGTTCTCTAAATGAGCCTATAGGCCCTATACAGTATAACTCACAGAGCATATATCTATATCTATATATATATATATATATATATATTTTTTTTTTTTTTTCTTTGGCAAGACATAGAGCATATATGTTATGCAAAGATTTTTTAACATTATCTAGATTCTACATTTGTTTCAGGTTTATAGATCCTATAACTAGAGGTGACTATCCATCTTCCATGAGGTCTCTGGTGGGAAGAAGGTTGCCAAAATTCAGCAAAGAGCAGTCTGAAATGTTGAAAGGGTCGTTCGATTTCATTGGTATAAATTACTACACTACATATTATGCGGCTAATGCTTCCCCATCTAACGACGTTCGTTCAAGCTACTTGACTGATGCACGTTCTAATACCACAGGTAATGTAACTCCCAATAAAATCTATTGATATTTCAAAAAACACTAGCACGTTTTGTTTTAATTATAAAAAGTAATTGATAAATGGATTTTTCTAAAGAAAACTGATCATGTGCTGCTGTCGTAACTTATTATTATGGTGTTTAGGAAAGCTAATATCGAATTAAACATATATAGTAACCACCTCTCGGTGATTCAGTTCACTTCTACAATAACTGTAATAAATTTCACTATAGTTGGAGTGAATGATATAGATAGATTGATCAAGTTGAAAATTTATTTTATGAAAGCTAAATCATATAGTTAGCTGAAGTCACTGCAACATGGGATTATTTCTCATTCCTGGAACAGATTAAACTTAATTTTGATATTTTAAAGATCATGAGGTACCTTGGCAAATATAAGAATTGTACGTAACAATCAACCAGAGTTTAAAATCATATCAAATGGTATAATATTTTCCTACCATAAATGGCATGTGGCTACAATGCGGTCTAAACTTATAAAGTCGACTTAGATGCAAGTTTATCAATAGGAGGAAGGCAAATGTAAGTAGAAAAGGAAATAATTATTTTAATGGTAAAAAGTTGTTGGGCATTATTTTTAAACTTATGTATTATTATTTTATTAAAAGAAAGAGAAGACGTGCTTTGAGAAAATCCCCTCAAGTTTCTTAATTTAGTCACAAGTGTCTAAACTCGATCATATTTAGATGGAGTGGGTGCATAAACGTGAATTTTTTTTTTCTTCTTGTGACAGCTCTGCGGAATGGAATTGCAATCGGACCTCGGGTAAATGTTACTGTGCCTTCACATGAAAGAGTAAAATCAGTGGAGTGATTCACACTATTTGGAGTTGCTGCCCTGGTAGATAGGCCCATGGCTAGGGATGTAATTGACTCAGGTTTGGATCAGGACCAAGGTGTACCCTAACCCATTTATTGGAGCTTGAGCCAGACGTGGATCCTGCACAGGTCTAATGTATAGGAACATTAGTATACTATTAGGGTTTTGGTCTCCTACGTATAGGAATCTTATATGAGAATTGTGGGATTTTTTTGTTGCTGCTTTTAATCAAGAGGTCCCACTTTACAGACGTGGGGGATTGAAAACACCACACTACCCAGGATTCTTGCTGTATTATATATTAATAGATTTTCTTAGTAATGTATATACATATATTGTAGTTATATAGTACACAGTCTTACATGTGAGTATTTCGGTCTAGGGGTGGGTCTCAAAAAGGGTCCTTGTCCAGATTCTTCCAGTTTGTGTCTGTTCTGGAGTGACCGTGTAACTGGGTCCATTTACATGCCCTTTTTTACCATAACCAAACAGTAAGTCTGGGCTCGCGTCTGACCATATTAATCGAATGCAGGCAGGTACATTTTCTTGGATATATGCATATCCAAAAGGACTAAGAGAACTCCTGCGCTACACAAAGGAAAGATATGACAACCCCACCATCTACATTACGGAGAATGGTAAGATGGTCTAAGTGCTTTTGGTAAAAGTCTATCAGGTTTCTACTCTCTAAGAACAGTAAGCTCATGCATGTAACATGGATGAAGGGGTGAAAGGTGAGGTATATGTATCTATTCTTACCAGTGCTTAAAGTTTCGATCCTGAGCGTCCATGCTATTTTTGCAGGAGTACCAGATATCAATAACAAAACCTTACCACTGCATGAGGCTCTGGAGGACAACATGAGACTCAATTACCACCGTGGCCATCTTTCATGGCTACACACAGCCATCAGGTACGCTACGCCTGCATGCATTTCTTTTATATTCATAGGTGTGTGTCTCTCATGTGCATATATTTGTCACCGAACATAAGGATGTCAATTAAAGCAAGCAGCTCGCAACCCAGCTCAAGCTTGGCTAGATTAGGCTCGAATTCAAATTTGTTCCCCATCTTATAAGCTCAGCTCAGCTTGTTAAGGCTTGGCTAGGCTGAGTCAAGTTGGGCTTTCCGAGGGGTTCGACCTGTCCCATTGTGTGTATATTTTTCAAGCATACATTTAATATAGAATGTAGAGGATTTTACTGGTAAAATCCCGAAATACACAAATATATCCCAATGAGTCCTCGCCATATTTGCAGTGCCAATGTGGTCTTCCCGCCACTTTTTTATTTTTTTTTTCATTTTTTATTTCGAGTGACGATAGCGTCACTCAAAGTAATACTGAGTGACGCTATCGTCACCATGCGCGCCCTTTGTAACTACCCATCGTCACCATGCAGTTGATCTCCTGAAGGAAAGGCTTGAGGAAGGACCACCCAGTTCCAATCAAGATAATCACAGTGAAGAGAAGTATACCTCAAACGAATTGGAAGATGTAGAAGACGATGTCCCAGCCATGTGGGGTGCCGGTGACCTTGATGTAGTGCTGTGCTTGTCTTCGGAGGCGCATATGAGATTGAGGGCTTTGATGAGGAGGAGCGCCGCCATGAGGAGGTGGATCCTATGAACGGCATGCTTGTTCTTAAAACAGATGGAGACCCAGACGCCAAAAACATGCAATAGGCGAGGAAGGAGAGATAGAGAAATGGGAGTTGGGTCTGTCCTGCGGGCAAGTAATCCTTCTCTCCACTTGGATCGAAGTTGTACATCTCGGTGTGGACGCGCATGGAGACTGAGCATTCTGGGGCGCAATTGGTTAAGAAGAGGGAGTACTCATTGGGGGGAAGTGACCGGATAGGAGTGGTTGAAGGTGGATTGGGAGGAGAGGTCTTGGAAGGTGAAAAGAGATTGGATGTAGTGGGAGGAGAGGACGCACCAGTTGGGGTTTTCTTGAGATTCTTGGAGGACTTGGAGGAGGGATTCTTGGGAGAGGAGGAAGAAGCCCAGGAGGGCAGGGAGGGCGGGGGTGGCGAGGGAGGAGGAGTAGGTGACGGAGGAGACGGAGACAGTCGCGTGGCTGGTGTGGGTGAATCCGAACTTCTTGAAGAGGATCATGGGGCGGGAGTCGGATACAATGCTTTGTTGACACCAAAAATGTCACTTTGCCTCTTCAACATCAAGAAAGCTGCATGAAGTCGCAACCTGCCATAAATAGGCAATGCAATTTCTCCAAAAAATCAAATCTTGTCAGAATCAAACAAAAACTGCAAGATCCTTCAAGATAGCCAAGAGAAGAGTACACATGAAGTTTCGGGCCATTTCGACAACATTTGGCCTAACTTCACTTCTCCGACAGCTAAAATGGCGCTCCCGGCGGCGACATCATCGGAGACGTCAAAACTTCGATCAAAGCCTACAGATGACTCCAGCATGTCTCAAAAGGGCTCTATGCCAAATTTCAAGTCAAACCGACAACGTTTGACCCTCCATCAATGCTCGAGCAGCAAAATCAAGCCTCCCGGCGGCGGGAACCACCGAATCCTTCGCTCATCAAACCAAGTGCATGAGTGGCTTCAACATGCTTCCAAAAGGCTGCACGTCAAATTTCAGGTCATTCCGAAAACGTTTGACCAGGTTTCGATGCTCCAAGAGAAAATCAAGCCTACCGGCGGCGGAGCAACCCGGGACCATGACATCCAAAACGGAGCCCATGGAACGTCTCAAAATGACTCCAATAGGCTCCCCGCCAAATTTCAGGTCAATCGGACATCGTTTGACCGCACATCAAAGCTCGGCATTTTCCCCGCAGCAAAATCAAGTGAAGCATCGACGGGACCCCAAACGGCTTCAAAACTCAAACAAAAGCCTATGGTTGGTCTTATTTATTGCTCAGGAGGCTTCACCTCAAATTTCAGGTCATTCCGACATCATTTGACCAAGTTTCGACTTCTGGCGGAAAATCAGCAGCTCTACGCGACAAAGTCTTCGGTTTTCCCGGAAAATTAGAAACTTTGCACTCTAAAAATGCAAGGATTCTCATCAAGTTTTCTACAGGGAAATCAAGCCAATAAATGAGAAGAAATGTCAAGAAAAATACAGAAGAAAACGGCGACGAAAAAGACCTCAAAACGACCGCAAAACGGGCTGCGAAGGGGAAAAATCCCCCAGGGTCGCAGGCCCCTGCGACCATGGCCCATGGTCGCAGGCCCCTGCGACCATGGCCCATGGTCGCCAGTCCATGGTCGCCGGCGACCATGGCCCATGGTCGCCGGCGACCATGGAGGTCCGGGTCACCGGATTTTCCGCCGGTGACCCGTTTTTCCGTCTTTCTTCGCGTTTCGCGCACTTTGGCCCCTGTGGTTTCCTGAAAATGTGATTTTTAGTGCTTGAAATTGACTCATATCCGACGACATCCGTCAAAATCACGGGTCAACCTCCAAAAGCATAAAATCATCAGTGATCGCTCCAAGATCGCCAACCGGCTGACCAAGAAAGTGCACTTTCTGTCCGACCGATCGTGAAATCGACAAGACAGATGTCACCGGCCCACTCTTAGCTATCAATGTCTGAAGTTACATGTTCATCCGATGTCGATCAGCATGTAGATCCATCGATGATCATCGCCAGAAGAATTCCAGAAGACACGGCATGGCCCGCGACTCTTCGACTGCTCGGCGACCAATTAATGTGGTTAATTGACTAGCTTTATTGCAGTCATTAATTCATTTCTTTGGACGGCCCAATCAGAAGCAAGCATTTGGGAGTTACAAGTCAATTGATTCATGGCATTTAAACCATGAAACTCCTCCCATTATGGTAATTAAGGTGATTAAAAGCCCTTAATCTTCATCGGCCAATCAGATTCAAGGAAAAAGGAGTTACAAAATCAAGAAATAAATCTTGTAACTCCTCCCATTAAAGCCATTAAGGCTCATAAACCCTCCTAAATGGCTACCAAAGGCCTATAAATAGGAGAGCATTCCATTGAAATGGAGATCGGGGAAAAATCAGAAAAAAGAGGAGAAAATCGAGATCAGAAAAGAGAGAAGATCAGAAAAAAAGATCAGAAAGAGATCTGAGAGAAAGAAAAAAAGAGAGAAAAACTCTGCTGAAGTTCTGCACCGGCCACCACTACAAGGTGACAAAAGTCCCTTGGGGGGCACCCCCCCCCAAGGTCCTTGCCTTCTCCTGCTGCCTCCAATGGCTTAGACGTGGCTTTTCAGCCCGTCTACTTAGCTTTTTATTGGACATAGGACATTCTCTTGGTCTTTGTCCTCTAAAAATCTGAGGTTATAGCCAAGCCAAGCGAATCAAGAGCATCCTCTGTTATCATCTGCATGGATGATGGCGAAGCCCATACATGGCTTGCGACCGTCAATCTGAACGAGTCCCCCACAATCTCCTGAAAAGTTAGATCTTCCTTTTCTTGCTTTTCATTGTAGTTTGTATTTTTCTAAAGAGACAAAAATCACAACTCTTGTCTTTCATTATTGATAAGAATTGTAAATCGGCTATAAACGCCAAAATCGGCTATAAATGCCAAACAAAATCGCCTTTCACGGCAAATTAAGAAAATGTCTCTTTTCTTAAATATTTGTGCAATGGAAAACTTGAAAGAAGTTGATTTCCTTTTTACTTGCGAAGGTTGATCTCCGGATGACCACTTGCAATTCCAAGTAAAATAGAAAATCTGGCACACCCACACAAAAGAAATGTTGATGCACGCTTCAGGGCCCGCCAGGGCGCGAAAGGGTCGGACCCGACGGACTCCCACGTTCCGCCGACCCCGGTAGCCGCCCCAGCAGGCGCCTCGGAGCGCGTTCCATCAAGCTGGCACACCCGGTGGGACTCGTTCATTTGAGAACACGGTGCTTGGAAATGAAATATTTGCATATCATACTTTTTGCTCTATGCTTATACTTCTTTTCCGGATTCCTTGGCTACTTTCTAGCTGGTGGCCTATGTTGGATTTTGCACCCAAAAAAAATGAGATGGGATTTTTTGGAAATTTCTATTTCTTTGAGTTTGTTTCCATTCTTTCTCTTTTCAAAAAAAAAAAAATCAGTTTTCTTAGTTTGAATTCAAAATTGAGAAACTTTGATCCTATCCTATCGTTCTTTGGTGCTTGCAGAAATGTTGAGCCCGTTCGACTAAGGTTTTGGGCCATCGTTTCTCTTCGATGAGTTCATTAGAGATTTCAAAAAAAAAAATATATTAAAAAAAAAAAAAAAAAAAAATCAGTTTTCTTAGTTTGGATTCAAAATTGAGAAACTTTGATCCTATCCTATCGTTCTTTGGTGCTTGCAGAAATGTTGAGCCCGTTCGACTAAGGTTTTGGGCCATCGTTTCTCTTCGATGAGTTCATTAGAGATTTCAAAGAAAAAAAAAATCAAAAAATCAGTTTTCTTAGTTCTGAATTCAAAATTGAGAAACTTTGATCCTATCCTATCGTTCTTTGGTGCTTGCAGAAATATTGAGCCCGTTCGACTAAGGTTTTGGGCCATCGTTTCTCTTCGATGAGTTCATTAGAGATTTCAAAAAAAAAAATATATTAAAAAAAATAAAAATAAAAAAAAATCAGTTTTCTTAGTTTGGATTCAAAATTGAGAAACTTTGATCCTATCCTATCGTTCTTTGGTGCTTGCAGAAATGTTGAGCCCGTTCGACTAAGGTTTTGGGCCATCGTTTCTCTTCGATGAGTCTATTTGGGATTTGAAAAAAAAAGACATAGACCACTAAGGTTAAACCAATTGCGTTCTTTGATCACGATTGATTCAAGAAAAGCCTTGTCCAGAGTGTGGAGACAGCTTGACTGTTCTAGGCAAGGGTCCTCCAAACGGGTTCATTAAGTAATCCTACCCTTACCTGGGGGCAATTCTATCAATTGAGGTTTCATAAGACCGGGTTAGGAGGCCTATGTGTACTCTCTCGTCTTTAAATCTTAAAAATTAAAAAAAAAAATCAAAAATAAAAAAAAAGATTTTCAAAAAAAAAATCTTAAAAAAATAAAAAAATCAAAATAAAAAAAAATAAAAAAATAAAAAAATAAAAAAAAAAAAGATTTTCAAAAAAAAAAAATCTTCAAAAAAAAAAAAAACTCTCGTCATTTTAGATTCAGATCCGAGAAATTGTGGTTCCTTCCCTTCTGGGTACTGGCGCTCGCGGAAATCGTTGAGCCCGTATTCGGATCGGAATATCATCTGCTCTCTTTGATGAATCCAATCTTGACATTTCAAAAAACAAAGAATCCCATCTCATGGATGCGATCTCCAACATTTGTGCATAGCAATACTGGTACGCCCTTTCAGGGTCTACTGTATCTGTGACCGGCACATTTGTAACTCCTACCTTATATTCTTCTTATCTCGAGCAAGCTCCGCTTCTCGATAAGTCGAATTTAGGTATACAATTACTTCTAGCAGTCATTGGAACGCTCATTTCGAGCCTACCATGTTCGCTGTCAGAACAATTGTACCATCTATGGCTTTTTGCCTTCTTCATGTCGCTTGGGTCATATCCCTTGAGCGATTTGAAAAGACAACCATAGAAATTCCCATTTATGATCATTATATTCTTGTGATTACTAATGGATGTGGTCTTGTTTCAGAACTTTTTCGAAACTAACAATGGCAGCCTTAACCATTAACTTCGATGAGAACAAGCACCAACTCATGCTTCAACAGAAGCAAACCGAGCGCACTTACAAGCGCCCTGCCAGCTGCCGAAGCGTCAACTCCCTCGGCAACTCTCTGAACTCCGGGTCGACCTCGACTCCCCGGACCATCGTCTTCGGGACACTGGGACCATTCCCACTTCCCGAAGAACAAACTGCGCCTGCCAAAAGGCAGAAAATCGCCTCTCAACGTGTCACTCCCGTGACACCAAAGGCGAGCGCCCAAAAGCCCGAAGCCCGCGGCACCCCCGCGAAGCCTCGACCAACAACCAACCAGGTCTACCCTAAGACTTGGTCTCCAAGACCTTCCCCAAAACAAAGAAGGTCTCAAACATCCACCAAGCCAGCATACCTGGCCCCACTCAAAGAGAACCAGTTCTACCCTCTTGCCTACATGAAAGAGGAGAGACCCATCTCCAACTTGACTCCCAAGTCGACCCAGCATGAATCGGCTTGCTCCCACAAGCCCAAAATCAGATCATGCATCACCAGGCCTCTCCAAGCACCTGCTAAGGCCTACACTCCTTCAGTTCGACCCTTCATCTCTACAGGGGCCGAACTCGAAAGGTTTAAAGCTTCGCTGCAACAGGCAAAGGACCGGGTCCGCATCTTGTCCTTGCCCAACCACAAAGAAGACAAGCTCGGCTGCTGCGCCCGAGGGAGCACATCCTTCATCGTCAGAGCCCAGCCAGAGCTGACTGAAGCTCAAATCGCTCGTCGAGCACGCCGTCGTGCGTCATATCGACAAAAGAGACTAGAGAAGCAACGGACCCAGCCTCCTACACTTCAAGTCTCCCACAAATGGGTCGAAAAAGAAAGACCCGACCAAGTTGCTGTCGTCCATATGGTTGGAAAAACCAGAAGACGCCAAAAGTCAGCATAAAAAATCCATGTCCGACGTCCGGTGACCCGTAGCGTCACCGGGACACGAAGACATCCTGAAGAATCTCCTGCCCCTTCAAGCCAAGGACGGGAGAGTAATCCTTCAACAAGCTCTTCATCAAAAAGAATGAGCCCCAGCTCGGTCACCAGGACGATTTCTTCGTTCGAATCCCGAGGGATGAACGTCTTGGCTACAAGTTCTGAGCCACCACCTCAGAATCCACCTCGAGATGATGCGCTCATACGCATCCAGCAGTTGGAACAAGGCCAGCAGAGGATTGAAACTCTGATGGAAAACATTCTCCTTGTCGTCCAAAATCAGGTGAACAATGAGCCTCCTCCGAATCATAACAATAACGAGGAGAATTGTGAAGAAAATGAGTCACGCGCCCTTACCAAAAAGGACGTAGACAGTATCCTCGCCAAAGCTAAAGAAGAGGATATACTCAAAGAGCATGGGATCAAGCCACCATATCCTTTATGGATGGACTCGGTCTCGTTCCCCACAAAATTCAAACATCCTACTCTCCAAACATATACGGGGAAAGGATCGGCCAGACAACACGTCATCCACTTCAAGATCGTGACGGGAGCTATCGCGGATCAAGATGCACTCAAGATTCGCCTCTTTGCAAGTACCCTAAAAGGTACGGCCTTCGATTGGTACTCCACTCTGCCGGAGAACTCCATTCAGAACTGGGCTATGCTGGAGACACGCTTCCTGACCCACTTCCAAGGTGAGGATCATCCTGTTACTATGGCTCAGCTCTGCAGCCTAAAACAGGGAGAGAATGAGTCAACTTATGACTTCATTCACAAGTGGAAAGCAATGGCGTACAAATGCTCAGATGTACTGCCACAAGCGTCGCTAGTCGACATCTGCCGAAACAACATGAGAGCTAAAATCCGCTCCATGATCATCGGCAACAAATCAAAAACCTGGGAGAACTCCTGGAAGCTTCCATGGAAGCTGAAACGGTGATCAAAGACCTCAACAGTCAGAAATCATCAAAGAAAGAGCCGACTGCTGTTGCAACCTCTAAACCAAAGAAGAAAGAGGTTCTCAATGTGCAGACTAAGTCAGCTCCTCAGCAACCAAAGAAAGCTGAAAATAGAGCTGCAGGTAAGAGACCTGAACTCTCTGATGCCTTCAAAGAACGTGTAGAAAAGAAATATCCATTCGATGAAGACGTTGAAGAAATCTTTGAGGCTCTCCTAGCAAATGGCAAACTCATTTTGCCAGAGCCCAAAAGACCTGGAGACGTTGGCAAAACCAATGATCCTCGGTACTGTCCATACCACCAGATGGTCTCGCATCCTCTCAATCAATGCTTTGTTGTGAGAGAGAAGATAAACGAGATGTGGAAAAACGGAGTCATCACCTTTGACAAAAACTATGGCCCCGCCTCCGTCAACATGGTGTCACGTGGCCAAACACCAAAATCACCGAAGAAGAAGATCACTACTTCCTTCAAGGTGATAAAAAGAATTCAAACGTCCGAAGTGTTGGTTCCTTACCCGACACCAGACGGACAACCCCTATGGGTACATCCCGATCTCTTGGAAGATGAAAACTGGGAGATCGTAAAAACAAAGCCGACAGCTCAACAGCGAAGGCAGGCTAGGAAACATCTCCTCAGGCTCAAACGGCAAGAGAAGACCCAGCCAAAACAAGAAGTCCATGAAAAGGCAGAGGCCTCCTCTACCACTTCACTCGGGGCAACAGAAACGTCCCTTCCAGGGACGTCAAAGGCGGTAAGAAACTTCACTCTCAGTGATTTCATGCCACCTCAATTCAAAAAAGAAGCCATGCAGGGGGCATTATACTCTTGCAACTCGGTAGTTGGATTCTCCATTGATGGATACGAGTCCAGCGACACCGACGATGGATTCGAGCCCAACTACACCGGCGAGTGGGAGGAATCTCTTGAAACAGGAGAGTATCTCTCCGACGAAGAATGGGTTCCTGAAACTCACCTTATGCCAGTAATCTGGTATAACCCCTTGCAACCACAAGGATCCTGGTCTGATGATGAAGAAGACCAAGAGGCTGCACAAGAAGATGCTGTTAACCCAGCACCTGTCATTGCTCCAGTGGAAATCAACTATGTTGAGCCACACGGAGAAGACGAAGAAGAGGATCTGGCTCCCATGCCTGATCTTGAAGAATATGCAAGGATCTTGCAGCGTCTCGCTCTAGAACAAGAGCAAGACCGCGTCAACGAGATTCCTCACAATCCAGAGCCGGAAGTCCCTGAAGCCCATCAGGTACCTCCTCCCTCAACTCCTGAAAATGGAGAACATTGCTGGATGGATGATCCTCTTACATCCGAGGATGAGTCTGACTCCGAGCAGGCAACATCTCCTATCAGAGCTTCCTGTAATGTAATATATCAGGATTATAGCTCTTCTGAAGCGTCGTCTGATGAGATTACCTACACTCCGACGACGCCTAGCAATGTATCCTCTGGAGCTACCTCGTCTCACGTGACTTTCACAGAGATGACACCCTCTCAGGTTTCTTCTCCTGAGACTGTGACTTCAGGATACACATTCTTCCCGACTCATCATCATGAAGAAAACCCAACTTGGGGTGATGGATGGGTCAACGAAGAAGAAAAGCTGCTGGATGCTGTTCAGGACTTGCTCCCGGAAAATGCTCCGTGCAACACAATCACTGAGGATGGCAACTCTGCTGCAGATACATCCCCAGTAGATGAAAAACGACAGCCTCTTGATCCTGAAGACAATCTTCCAAACGAAGATCCTTCTCAAGAAGCTCTCGAAGTTGGTAGAGGCACCCGTTCGGGCCGGGACTACCACAAAAATTACAACCAATCTTCCTTTACTTATGTAAATCCTTCGGGAAAAGATGTTGTAAGCGCCCCCAGTGGCAACAATGATGAACATGCAGGCCCTAAGGAGGCTTTCAAGTATGACTTGGTTGAGCACTTCAAACACATACCTGCACGTCTTCACATCCTGGATTTATTACGAATGTCTCCACGCACTCGTGATAATCTCATCTCAGAATTACAAAAACTGAATGAGGATGTCGACAAACATGCCCCGCAAGTCCTTCAAATTGAAATGGACTACCGGGTCAAAAACTCTGAAACTTCCTTAAAAGAAGAAAAAAAAGAAAACTGAGGGATCATGCATCCAATGCCTCTCGGTTCAAAAGGCAGCCAGTGCAACCATCGCCTTCACTAAGGAAGACCTCCTACTTGGCGAAGCAAGGCACAACCGACCCCTGTACTTCACAGGGTACATCAAAGAAATGCCGATACATAGAGTTCAGATCGACCCAGGTTCTGCACTCAACCTTATCTCCACTTCGGCTCTTGAAGAGTTGGGCATCCCACCCAGCAAGCTAAGCCACACATCTGTATCTATCTTTGGATACGATGGGAGCACTCAAAGGCCTATCGGCAAAATCAGGTTCAAATTGCAAATCGGTGATCTTATCTCTGAGGTCACTGTGTATGCAATAAAAACCCCCTCATGCTACAACATCCTTCTCGGACGTCCTTGGATACACGAGAACGGTGTTGTCCCTTCAACTCTACATCAATGCATCAAGTTCGTCGGCGACGACGGCATTGTACATCGTGTCTTTGCGGACAGAAAACCTTTCAAAGGTAAAGAAGTCCACTTCGCAGACTCCCAAATGTATGAAGGAGAAAAAGAAGAAGAGGAAACAGCACCCCCTGCTGAAAATCTCCAGAAAGATAAAGGCAAGGCTCCTCAAAAATCACCGGAAGAAAACAACCCCTCCGGCAAATTAGAAGAGAGTAGTCAATCTCCCTTCGTCATCTCCCTCAAATCTTCAAAACCTTTGGTCATCACGACTAAAGTGAAGAAGGCGAAACAAAAGTCTGGGGGCAAATTTGTTGTTTCTCTCGTGTCTATCATGCAAGACACAGACTCGGACTCAGAGCCAGAAGACGATGCATCGTCAAGCCAAGCTGACACTCAGCAAGTTCAGCCTGCCCTCACTCCGATGGAGACACCTGTTGACGTAGAAGATCCTACGTCTGCTACCTTTGTTGTTCCGACAACATCACCAAAGCAAAGACCGATCTTCTTTCATAGATCGGATGCTTCTTCATCAAGTTCTCGCTACTGGAACCATGCACAAACAATGCAGCTGAATACCAAGCTCTGATCCTAGGATTGGAACTCGCCATTGAATCCGGTATCACCATGCTGGAAGTCTTTGGAGACTCTCAACTGATCGTCAACCAGATGAATCAGAAATATGAAGTCAGGAAGCCCGATCTGCTACCTTATTACAACAAGGCACAATCGCTTCTGCAAAAGTTTGACATCTGCAACATCACCCACATTCGTAGAGGTGAAAATATCCGTGCAGATGCCCTGGCCGGACTTGCCGCATCAATGGCGACCCAGGAAGGGGAAAACATGCAAATTACAGTGTGTGAGAGAAGGATCCTCCCTCCTCTTAACACACACCAAGCAGTTGCTGAATGTCACCGAGTGGTTGGAAGTCGGATCTCTATCCTTCAAACTTCAATCGGCGATTGGAGGGATCCGTTCATTGATTACACTATGTTCGGAATCCTACCTGAAGATCCAAAAGAACGGGTAAGCATACAAAGGCGAGCCCCAAACTTTCATTTGGATATTCCTTCAAAAATCCTCTACAGGAAATCCTTCAACGGAGTACTTCTACGCTGCTTGTCACAACAAGAGGCCGAAGAAACACTTAAAGAAGTTCATGCTGGTCTTTGTGGAGCCCATCAGGCAGGTCCCAAGCTCTACGACCAAATCAAAAGGTTAGGTTACTATTGGCCTACCATGGTACCCGACGCAATGCAATTTGCTAAGCGCTGCCAACAATGCCAAGTTCATGGAGACTACATTCACATGCCTCCAGAATGGCTGCATCCTACAGCAATCTCATGGCCTTTCGAAGCATGGGGCATGGACATCATAGGTCCTATCTCTCCCCCTTCAAGCAAAGGTCATCGCTTCATCTTCGCCGCAACGGATTATTTCTCCAAGTGGTCAGAAGCATTTGCGTTCAACGAAATGAAGACCTCATCAGTTCTTCAGTTCCTGCGCACCAACATCATTTGTCGTTTCGGCATACCCAAGAGATTCGTCCATGATAACGGACCACAATTTCGGGATCATCGATTCTACAGGTTCTGCGACAAATACAAAATTCAAAGCTGTCCTTCGACTCCATACAATCCGGCAGCAAACGGATTAGCAGAAGCCTTCAACAAGACACTCTGCAAAATCCTCAAGAAAATGGTCTCTAGTCGCAAAAGAGACTGGAACGACAAATTGTCTGAAGCTTTGTGGGCCTATCGAACCACCGTTCGAGGACCAACCCATAGCACACCATTCTCCTTGGTCTATGGATGCGAAGCTGTCGTGCCCCTAGAGGTACAAATTCCTTCTCTGAGGGTATCTCTACAAAATGACATGACTCAAGAAAGCAATGCGAAATTACGACTTCATGAGCTGGACAATCTCGATGAGAAACGGCTCGAAGCTCGACAAAGCATTGAACTTTACCAAGCACGCATGGCAGGATCTTTTGACAAAAAGGTCAGGTAACGCGCCTACAAAAAGGGTGACTTGGTTCTTGCGGTAAAAAGACCAATGGTCTTCGCTCACAAGTCCAAAGGCAAGTTTGAACCAAAATGGGAGGGACCCTACGTCATCGACAAAGTCTTCTCCAACGGCGCATATGCCCTCCTAAACATGGAAGGCGACAGATGTATGCTGCCTATCAACGGCAAGTTCTTGAAGCGGTACTACCCTTGAAGACTTACCCAACTGGGTAAGAGCAATGCCTGTATGGCCAAAACCTGTTCTCAGGTACTCGCTCGTCAAACCCACTCTCTTTAGAATTTTCATATCAAATGTCAAAATTTCTAGAGATTCAAAAACAATGCTTACTTTCATTGTTTCATTGTTCAAAAACAAAAAAAAATCCAAGTTTAGGAGCCTCTCCCTGACTTGACCAAAACTTTCGATCCTTCAACCAAAATTCATGGTTTGAAACAAAAATCCGGATTCAGGGATTTCTACCCTAGTCCACCTTACCTTTTACCGCCAAATGGTTCCAGGTCAAAATTTACGACCCTCGTGTCTTTAAACAAAAAAAAAATGGTTTTTCAAAAATCGTGGGGAAACGACATCAAAGTCAGTACCCGCAAAACAAAAATTTTGAAAAAAAGCAAGGATGCGACATTCCATCGATACTTGCACCCAAAATCGCAGGGAAGCGACATTTCGTCGATACTTGCAAAATCCAAAAATCGTGGAGAAGCAACAAACCAGTTGATATCCACAACCCAAATTTCAAAGGTTCGAGAAAACCTAAAATCGTGGAGAAGCAACAAACCAGTTGATATCCACAACCCAATTTCAAAAATCGTGGAGATGCAACATACCAGTTGCTATCCACAACCAAAATTACAAATGGTTCGAGAAAACCTCAAATTTCAAAAATCGCGGAGAAACGACATTAAGTCAGTACCCGCAAAACCAAAAGTCTTGGGAAAAGCAGGGAAGCGGCGCTTAGTCGATATTTGCACCCCAATTCGCGAGGAAGCGACATTCCATCGATACTTGCAAAACCTAACCCGCGAGGAAGTGACATTCCATCAATACTCGCAAAACCGAATGAGCAAGGAAGCGACATTCCATCGATACTTGCAAGACCATTCAGCGGGGAGGCGACATTTAGTCGATACCTGCATTTTGAAAACCAAAACTCGGCTATAAATGCCAAAATCCGGCTATAAATGCCAAAACAAAAATTTCCGGCTATAAACGCCAAAATCGGCTTTCATGCCAATAAAACAAAACTTGGTTTTCAAAAAACTCGGCTACAAATGCCACACAAAAAAAAAAAAACCTGACTCTCATGTCAAAACCGGCTATAAATGCCACAAATTGGCTATCAATGCCACCAAACCGGCTATAAATACCACAAATTGGCTATCAATGCCACCAAACTGGCTGTAAATGCCACAAAAATCCGGCTTTCATGCCAAATTCGTTTTCCCTACCAAAACAACCATTTGACAAAAGATTTTCACAAAATGACAAAGCTTTTGATCAAATCCCATTTAGCAATCGCTTTCATCACAAAAAGATTTGAGTGAGCGTAGGGAAAACAAAAAAAAAAAGGTACCAAAAAAAATACATGTGGTACCAAAGCAAAAAAAAAAAAATAGAAAGTGTTCACAAGCACTACAAAAAAAAAGAAAAGAAAAGTACCAAAAAAATACATGTGGTACCAAAAAAAAGTGTTCACAAGCACTGCAAAAAAAAAGAAGTACCAAAAAATACATGTGGTACCAAAAAAAAAAGAAGAATGGTTTCTGCTATAAAAAATCAGGAGCTCAGCCAAAAATGGTCTCCAGCCAAAGCTTCAGCTCCTCAAGCAAACTTTTGGCCTCATCCGTCAGAGTTTCCAAGGCACGCTTCTTCAGGAACTTGCCATGAGATGCTGGCGAATGCCGTAACCCTTCTTTTACACCGGGAAGCTCTTCCCCAGCAGTTTGCCATCGTTCGTTTTCTAGAGTCCTCCTCTCGAGAGCTTGACCGGCATCTGCAACCCTGCGGATCAGAGTACTCTCCCTGTCACGAGCCTCTGTTATAGCAGCCCACTTAGCATCGACTTGTGCCTTCAAATGCTCAAGACGTTTCCTGGCCTCCTCAACTTCCCTATCAAGGACGTTAAGGTCATGCCTCAATCCGATGATGGCTAGCTCTTCCTTGTTCCTCTCCCGAACTAGCTGCTTCTTGCTTTGTGTAGCCTCATTCAGGTCAGACTTAGCCTTATCAGCAGGGTCCAAGAACATCTCCTTGAAGAATTGGTCGTCAGGGAAGCCCATGGTCTCAAACCACTTGTCACCCAGTGCAATGATCCTATCAACGGTCGCCCTGGCACCTGTGACATCCAGACCAACCTCTTCGGTGTCGGTCAGAATCTCCTGTACATGTGGGATCATGCCAAATCCTGCCTCCAAGTATCCAGAAAGGAGAGTCTTGACCCAAGAACTCAAAACCCGAGCCAGCACCTTCTTCGCAAATTGAAGAGACGAACTGGATGAAGATTCACCCTTCTCCGCTGATCGGCTGCTCATGTCATGTCCCATTGGAAGAGTAACAAAAGAACTCTTTTCACTTGGAGCCACTGGAGAGGGAATCTCAACACGAGGCATCTCCTCAATCATGTCAGAACTGGTCTCTACCTCCGGATCGACCTCTGGCATCCCTTGCTCTGGTTCTGAAGAAAGCGATGGACTCTCTTCTGTCACTTCAAAACCTGCAAATGAAACACAAAAAGGTATGAATATGATCCTGTTAAAAAAAAAATCATCAGGGTCATCACTACAAAGTACCTTCTTCGACGACTGGCGGAACACTCTCTTCCTCCATGAACTCATCAGAAGCATCATCGACATTTGCGTCCATTGATGGTTCAAAGTCATCGGAATCCTGTGGCAAGTCAGCTGACAAGAAAAAACTGTTAGCAAATCAAGTCGCAGCCAAAAAAAAAAAAAAAAAAAAAAAGAAAAAAAAAAGAGAAGAAGAATAGAAAGAAAGAAAAAAAAAGAAGAAAGAAAAAAAAAGAAGAGAAATTTTTTTTACCATCCTATTCTCTACATAAAGTTTTCTTGAAAGAAAAAGAGAGAAAACTTACTTGAAGCCATTGATGGAGAAGAAGAAGGAAAAAGCTTGAAGATCCTTGAAGAAGAAGCACTCTTGGTCTTGGAGCTCTCTTGAGATTTTTGCAAAAGAAAGCAATAAGAGCAAGAGATCCTACCTTCCTTTGCTTTTATAGGAGAGAGCAAATCAAAGAAGGAAACAAAGAAGAAAGGTAAGTGTTACTAATTAAGTAACCTTACCAAAAGAGAAGGAATTAGAAAGATTCTTTCCCAAAAAGAAAGATGTCTTTGAGAGATTTCCTCCCAAAATCAATCAAATGAGAGATTCTCTCCAACAAAAAAGGATATTGGAGATTTCTTCCCAAAAAGAAAGATACCTTGAGATATTCTCTCCCAAATTAAGGGAATATGAGAGATTCTCTCCTATAAAGATATTTTTAGATATTCTCTATCCAAATGAGATATCTTTAGATATTCTTTACAAAAATGGCCCCACATGAGATCTAAGCCATCCTAAAAAGCTTAAGGTCCCATGGGCTAGCCCATATGAGCCAGGTTTGACCACCTAGGCACTAAAAAAAAAAAAATGGGCTTTTAGTCAGGAAAAAAAATCCCTCTTACCAAGAGCATACAAAAATGGTTCCATGCCTCTTTTGAGTTGATTGAACCATACAAAAATTCCAAGCCCCATGAGCTTCCAAAAATCAAACCATCCAGCCTCATATACCAAATTGAGCCAAAATCTTGAAATTGACATTCCACAAAAATCCAAACCACTCCAATGGACCCACACAGTCCCAAAGAGTGACCAAAAACCAAATCCTGGTCCCCTAACTTGCCACATACAGCTTGTTAGGTCACAAGACCAAAACAAAAAAACCAAACCCTGATCCCCCAACTTGCCACATACAGCTTGTTGGGTCACAAGATCAAAACCAAAACCCGATCCCCTAACCTGCCATATATAGCTGGTTAGGTCACAAGATCAAAAACAAAAACCCAAATCCATATCCCTGATGTCATCTTCAAAACTTTGCCTCGAGATGGTGTGTGATTCCCCTCACTACCATAAAATTCCCCTGGAAGCTCAAAGGCTACTCTACCAAAGGAAAGATTGCTCAAAGACTCTTGGTCAAGACACAAGCTCTCCTTCAAAAATCTCTTCGAGGCACATCGACTACAAAAGTCAAGCAACTCGTCGCTGTACCTCGAGGGGGCATTTGTTGACACCAAAAATGTCACTTTGCCTCTTCAACATCAAGAAAGCTGCATGAAGTCGCAACCTGCCATAAATAGGCAATGCAATTTCTCCAAAAAATCAAATCTTGTCAGAATCAAACAAAAACTGCAAGATCCTTCAAGATAGCCAAGAGAAGAGTACACATGAAGTTTCGGGCCAATTCGACAACATTTGGCCTAACTTCACTTCTCCGACAGCTAAAATGGCGCTCCCGGCGGCGACATCATCGGAGACGTCAAAACTTCGATCAAAGCCTACAGATGACTCCAGCATGTCTCAAAAGGGCTCTATGCCAAATTTCAAGTCAAACCGACAACGTTTGACCCTCCATCAATGCTCGAGCAGCAAAATCAAGCCCCCCGGCGGCGGGAACCACCGAATCCTTCGCTCATCAAACCAAGTGCATGAGTGGCTTCAACATGCTTCCAAAAGGCTGCACGTCAAATTTCAGGTCATTCCGAAAACGTTTGACCAGGTTTCGATCCTCCAAGAGAAAATCAAGCCTACCGGCGGCGGAGCAACCCGGGACCATGACATCCAAAACGGAGCCCATGGAACGTCTCAAAATGACTCCAATAGGCTCCCCGTCAAATTTCAGGTCAATCGGACATCGTTTGACCGCACATCAAAGCTCGGCATTTTCCCCGCAGCAAAATCAAGTGAAGCATCGACGGGACCCCAAACGGCTTCAAAACTCAAACAAAAGCCTATGGTTGGTCTTATTTATTGCTCAGGAGGCTTCACCTCAAATTTCAGGTCATTCCGACATCATTTGACCAAGTTTCGACTTCTGGCGGAAAATCAGCAGCTCTACGCGACAAAGTCTTCGGCTTTCCCGGAAAATTAGAAACTTTGCACTCTAAAAATGCAAGGATTCTCATCAAGTTTTCTACAGGGAAATCAAGCCAATAAATGAGAAGAAATGTCAAGAAAAATACAGAAGAAAACGGCGACGAAAAAGACCTCAAAACGACCGCAAAACGGGCTGCGAAGGGGAAAAATCCCCCAGGGTCGCAGACCCCTGCGACCATGGCCCATGGTCGCAGGCCCCTGCGACCATGGCCCATGGTCGCCGGTCCATGGTCGCCGGCGACCATGGAGGTCCGGGTCACCGGATTTTCCGCCGGTGACCCGTTTTTTCCGTCTTTCTTCGCGTTTCGCGCACTTTGGCCCCTGTGGTTTCCTGAAAATGTGATTTTTAGTGCTTGAAATTGACTCATATCCGACGACATCCGTCAAAATCACGGGTCAACCTCCAAAAGCATAAAATCATCAGTGATCGCTCCAAGATCGCCAACCGGCTGACCAAGAAAGTGCACTTTCTATCCGACCGATCGTGAAATCGACAAGACAGATGTCACCGGCCCACTCTTAGCTATCAATGTCTGAAGTTACATGTTCATCCGATGTCGATCAGCATGTAGATCCATCGATGATCATCGCCAGAAGAATTCCAGAAGACACGGCATGGCCCGCGACTCTTCGACTGCTCGGCGACCAATTAATGTGGTTAATTGACTAGCTTTATTGCAGTCATTAATTCATTTCTTTGGACGGCCCAATCAGAAGCAAGCATTTGGGAGTTACAAGTCAATTGATTCATAGCATTTAAACCATGAAACTCCTCCCATTATGGTAATTAAGGTGATTAAAAGCCCTTAATCTCCATCGGCCAATCAGATTCAAGGAAAAAGGAGTTACAAAATCAAGAAATAAATCTTGTAACTCCTCCCATTAAAGCCATTAAGGCTCATAAACCCTCCTAAATGGCTACCAAAGGCCTATAAATAGGAGAGCATTCCATTGAAATGGAGATCGGGGAAAAATCAGAAAAAAGAGGAGAAAATTGAGATCAGAAAAGAGAGAAGATCAGAAAAAAAGATCAGAAAGAGATCTGAGAGAAAGAAAAAAAGAGAGAAAAACTCTGCTGAAGTTCTGCACCGGCCACCACTACAAGGTGACAAAAGTCCCTTGGGGGGCACCCCCCCCAAGGTCCTTGCCTTCTCCTGCTGCCTCCAATGGCTTAGACGTGGCTTTTCAGCCCGTCTACTTAGCTTTTTATTGGACATAGGACATTCTCTTGGTCTTTGTCCTCTAAAAATCTGAGGTTATAGCCAAGCCAAGCGAATCAAGAGCATCCTCTGTTCTCATCTGCATGGATGATGGCGAAGCCCATACATGGCTTGCGACCGTCAATCTGAACGAGTCCCCCACAATCTCCTGAAAAGTTAGATCTTCCTTTTCTTGCTTTTCATTGTAGTTTGTATTTTTCTAAAGAGACAAAAATCACAACTCTTGTCTTTCATTATTGATAAGAATTGTAAATCGGCTATAAACGCCAAAATCGGCTATAAATGCCAAACAAAATCGCCTTTCACGGCAAATTAAGAAAATGTCTCTTTTCTTAAATATTTGTGCAATGGAAAACTTGAAAGAAGTTGATTTCCTTTTTACTTGCGAAGGTTGATCTCCGGATGACCACTTGCAATTCCAAGTAAAATAGAAAATCTGGCACACCCACACAAAAGAAATGTTGATGCACGCTTCAGGGCCCGCCAGGGCGCGAAAGGGTCGGACCCGACGGACTCCCACGTTCCGCCGACCCCGGTAGCCGCCCCAGCAGGCGCCTCGGAGCGCGTTCCATCATGCTTAGGGTTTTGATCTCTGCAACGACTGAGGGGGACAAGAAGAGGAATACGAAGAGGAGAGAGGAGAAGATGACAGTGAGAGGATGGACGATGCGTAGTTAGAAAGGGCATGCATGGTGACGATAGCGTCACTCAGTATTACTTTGAGTGACGCTATCGTCACTTGAAATAAAAAATGAAAAAAAAAATAAAAAAGTGGCGGGAAGACTACATTGGTGCTGCAAATGTGGCGAGGAATCATTGGGATATATGGGTGTATTTCGGGATTTTACCGGTAATATATTTTAACAAATAAATATATTTTAACAAATCAAGATAGCTAATATTTTTTTTTATATATATGTTTTAGACATACATCCAAGTTCAAGCATAATAAATATATTAAAATCAAAGACTAAATTTCGCATTAAAAATAAAACCAGGATCTAGCTGAAATAAATAATTGTATTTTAATACATACCAACTTCCATAATCCATCAAAATGGAACTCGACGTTCTTTTAAATCTTGAAAGTCTTCAATGATTGATTCTGTGCTAAACTTCTCTGCAATTTCCCTCTCAATCTATACAAGACAAGAGTCTGTGAGAAACTCATCCTCCATTTTGCTGCGAAGTCTAGTTTTAATAAGGCTCATGGCTGAAAATGTTCGTTCAGTAGTTGCAGTGGAGATTGGAAGAGTAAGCACAAGGATAATAGCTCTAAAAACAAGTTGGTACACGGTTGATCTTCCAGTCCTTGCCAACCATTGGCACAGTTCAGAAAAAGACAACAGTGCATTTGGGCAACAATATTTAGCAAACACATGCAGACCACTGAAGAGGAAGAGAATCCTCAAAAGTCAAAACCTTCATCAAAACTCAAAACATACAGAATCCAAACGAGATGAGATTCAAGAGGAAGAGAAGACTTAGGGCATTATTACTGGAAGAAGCTCTGCCAGAGGAAATCGAGAGGGAGATTGTTGCGAGCGAGGAAGCGGAAGGCGACCTTAGGCGTGCCGACGAAGGGAACAATTGGGCGACGAGCCGAGGGAAGATGTCTGGGTTGGTCTTTTCTTTTTCTTTTTTTTTATTTTATATATATACACTTTGTGCAAACAGGGAGGGCCAGTTGTTATTAAATCATTATATAAATTAATTAAAACAAATTAATCTTAGGGTTACTGATTTGAGAGGGGGGGCCGGGCCTACTACTGGGTCCGCCCCTAGTTGATGGGATGCTATTTGATATGATTTGGGTGAGACATCACTTGTGTTTTGCAAATGGCAGGGCGCCTACCCTCCACAGAAACAACCAAGGATTCATCCCGGTTGTAACATGGATGGTGAGGAACTTAAGTAGGGTGTGTAAATGTCTATCGTGAGCATTTACCACAGCAGAAAAATGGAAATCTTTTTTTATATAATAGAGGATTCTATCCTCACAATGAAACTTTGTTTACCTTATTTACCACCTAATTAAGTGTCGGTGTGTGTTTGTGTGACGCTTCTTTCAATGTTGATCTCGTGATGCCTTAAAATCTACTCCTGCTGAGATCTACTTAATTTAGGATATTTCTTTAATTTCATCCATGAGTGCTCTGTTCCTTTCTTTCTATTGATTTTGTTGGTTAAAAGTAGAGGCTCCTACGGTCATATCCATAGAGAATTCATTCATACTTAAGGTTCTATGAATAAGCTTTAGACATGGTAGTGGATGTGCAAAGGTATTTTAGTGTTAACCAACACACATGCAAATCCTATCGACTATTAATGTTTGTGGTGTGGTTGTTGGCAGAGAGGGAGTAGATGTCAGAGGATACTTTGCTTGGTCATTTATGGATAACTTTGAATGGGCTGATGGATTCACAGTCCGATTTGGGATTAACTATGTGGATTTCCAAGATGGTTTGAAGAGATACCCTAAGAAATCAGCCATTTGGTTTAAGAAGTTCCTCAAAGGGTAATGGAGATTCTCTCCACATGATTTGTGAAACTGCTACGTTCTTATGCTTTCCTCTATCCTTATTGTACCTGAACAAAAACATGAAGACAGAGCTCTATTTCTTCTTCCTGCGGTCTGTGGTGTGCTCTTATTTGCTATCTTTTATTTTTTCTCACCACCATTTCCTACATATAAATTGAGGAATGGCCCCTTCAAAAATATTGTATTACACAGTGACCCATCTGGTGAGGATTTTCTCCCTTGGGCCGGCCTTGTTTATATTGTATTTTGTGTGTCTTTCGTTTTCTAATGATTTGTCCTGTTTAGAAGTGGGTACTTCTCAAATGGACTCTGTTAGGATCTCCCTAATTTACTTGCTCAAAGGGGAGGAGATTGGTGGCAATTACAGTCTACACATGCTTAGCTGGGTTGGACGATGGCGTGGCCCTGTTGAGGAGGGCCCACCTCTGTTGGATATTTTTATTATCTAATTAATTTTTTTCATCATCTATTATTTAGTATTAATTAATAAGCCATTACAAATGGCTTTGTAACTGCTAATGTGGTGTGACACTTGGAAGGCAGTCCTTAGCTTTAGACCTTTGCATCTGGCAGTAAAACAAATGGGGATCATATTAGGGTTTTAACCATGGTGACAGTGAGTGACCAATTACGGTCTGGCATGTCAACGTGGGCCGCCCCTATTTTGGTCGGGCTGCCCGTGGTGATATGGTGGACCGTGATATATAGGTCCACTTTTTGGGGTAAAGCTTCACTTTTTTTTTTTGGCCTTTATTTGGGTCAGTGATACAGCACGTGGGACGAGTGTGAGATGAGAGTCAAGGGACACCCTTTTCCAGTTGAGTATCTCATGTTTCGCCACTGTTTCCTGTCCAGTGGGGTATCTAGGTCGGCTGTGGTTTAATTTCATAGACCAAAAGCCTTGCATCTTAGATCAATCAGCAAGTTGATCCGCCAATTGCTAGATAAATGATGTTGCCCTCAGTTGAAGGACCATTTTGGAAGTCATTTATATAAAAAGAAATGCAGAAAGAGGCAAATTCTCCTACATTTAGCTCCTTTTGGTGCTGCAGTTTTTCTTTAATTCATACATTGGTGAACATTAGGGGCCTATTTGTTTACCAGAATTTAGATAATTTACGCGTGGGGCAATTTCAAATTCTCCAAAAGCTATTCTCTTGAGGTGGAATCCCAAATCCCTTTTTTTGGTGGAGCATTTGAAATTACAACAAAATGAATAGATAGTAGAATTTTAGAAATTCTGTAAGGCCATTTGAGACCTTATGTGGCTGGGGATTTGGAATTCGGTGAAAGAAGTATGACATTTCAAATGCAGGCAAGATGTCACATTATGTTAAAAGAAAAACTCAAATATAGCAAATTCTTATGAGAAATTCTAGAAAATAAAACATGCCCTAAAATTAAAAACTACCGATATTGATAGACGCCAAACCCATTTGCCAATCTATTCCTTTCATCTTCTTGAATTGTCATGCACCTTGGTGAACCCCACAAGAATCTGAGTTTTGTTGTAAGCAGCATCTTGCAGATGTTACAGTAAAAACTAAACGCACAGGTAAACTGGGCCGGGGTTTTAGTTCTCGCGAGTTGAAAATATTTCAATAGAAGAGTTCAAGCTCAGGTATGGTTCCAGAACAGGCCCTGTGATCCCAATAAGCCCCTATTAAGAGTGGGCATCAAAATTTACACCCTGAATCTAAACAAACTACAAAATTGTTAAAATGCTATTTTGTATGACACATATATGATGTTTGTAAATATTATATGATATAGATACATACAAAATACATAATATCGATTGTGCTTATGAGTCTAGGCCCTGGTCCATTAATGGTTTAAGACCAAGAATGGGTTCGGATCTTGTCCATCAATCTCAAATGGATGTTCCAAACCACTCTAAATGAACCTAGATATCAACTGGAAACTAGCCAAATTTAGGCCCATTGTGGCCATACGCTCGACCTAAATAAACAGTAGTAAAGGATCCTTATAGTCTACAAACAAATATTCTAATCATAAGAAAAACTAAAACTAAAAAATAAAAAAAATCCAATCATCAATCAAGGGAGTTCTCACCGCGCTGTTTAGGGTTCAAACCCTAGGTACACCACCTTTATCCACTTATGTGGGCTTTCTTCCCGCTTGTGTGGGCTCCATTTCTATTTGTATGGGCTGACTTCCTGTGTTTGTGCGGGTTCACTCTGGTCTCTCAACTCCCTTGGTTGGGTTAAGAAAAAGAGAAAAGAAAAAATCAAAAAAATATAAGAAAAATATAAGAATGTACCACATCCAACTTTTTGGACCCACTTAGAATATCTAAAAGGGAGATATTTTGGTTTGCACAAACCAAAAGCTTGATTGATGTTTGGGCCCCACTTAAAATCTACCCAAAGGCCAAACATATGACCTCCAAAAATAATCTGCCCACAAGCCTGGTCAGCTAAAAACCGAAAAAAGAACCCAGCAGAGAGGAGAAAAACAAGAGAATTCTCTCAACAGGGAACAAACAGATCAACCATTGATTGGTTGGAAATCACTCAAGGTTGAAGCCATCCAAGACCAACTACTATTACCCTTCAATATAATAGATTGAGTCAGCAATCAGCTTAGCACAGAGCCTAGCTTGAGATTTCTTTGCATCCAACAGTCTCTAACCGTTCTATTATTAGCTTGAATACTCTGGTATTCTTCGTGCTTTGCGGTTTCAGATAGAAGAATAAAGAAGATCAGTAAATGTACAGAAATGAGATAACTGCAAGTAGCTAGGAGAAGGGAGCACCCAGATACCATCTGAAATGAAGTGGCTAACAGAAATTTTCTGGCCAAGTCCGAGATCAGAAATAGCTCTGGAACCGAAGGACTCAGAAAACATTCCTTGCATGAACATGTACATGTGTCGTGGACTTCTTTCCATTGCATACTTTCAATCCTTGAATCATGCATCTTCATGTGATGTGTCCAAGGATTTTGATATGCTGTCATCCCTTGAACTTGACTCAAGGAATATTGCAAACGTGCATAAATTTTCATGGGTCCCACTCTCTTGTATTGACTCTCCTTTAAATCTAACCATCTGTAAAACCAGAAATTGGTATGAGACCCATTACGTACTAATCAAATGGTTTACTTTGTCTAAAACAGGCGGTCATCCTTTGGATGCCCCTCTATTTCCATGAAGGTTCCGATAGGATTTTGATTTGCCATAAAGACTTTATCCTTGATGTATTTCGTGTGGATCCAGTTAACCCAAATAATTTTTCTCTTGGAAGAAGCCATGCACCAAACCTGTCCTTGTATATATAACAGCTTTTGCAGTATCTTCAATTCATCCAACTCCAAGGCCGCCCAGATTCGTTGGCATATAGCCACACAATTGGTCAGAAATTTTGTATGCTCAAACTTTCCCAAGAAGAAATTACTTACGTGCTGGTCAAGAAGGCGGATACACGCCTTGCATATGCAGGAAGTTTTGACTTCCACATCCAGCAAGCTTTAGTCTCATCTTTTCAAAGATAGGCATGCATGCAGGATCTTACACCCCATCCAATTGGTGATTGACTTTAACAATTCCTCCCTTACTTAACGGCACACTCGCTGTGACTCGAACACTCGACCTACAATCCCTCCCTCACTTGTAGGATCTTCTACCTCATTGGGCCACAACTTATCTACAAACCAAACCGTACGACAATGGTTTTATGATGAGGACGAGGACTCGGCCACAATTACGAGGGTGGACGTTGACCTCAACCATGCGGTGGATAAGCTTGAGCTTGAGTCTAGAGGATATGAGAGATAATCCCACGTATTTATAGGAAGACTACTTTTTTTTTTCTTATAAAAGAAATAGGAATACTTATTTTGAGTAAATCCCAAACAACCGTAAGTTTCCGAAGTAAATTGAGCCTTTATCCCCAAAGAGAGTGAAAAACTAAAAGTCCGAGAGGAGCATTTGAATCATCTGCAGGATAAAAAATATTAGGTTGTCGGCAAACAATGTGGGAGACGTATTTGTCACATTGATCGTTGTCGGGAAGAAAATGTCAAAAAAAAAAAAGACCAGACTTTTTTTTTTTCTTTGGACAAGGTAGAAAAATATTTTATATATATATATATATATATATGGGATGAGTTTTCAAAGGACAAGGAAAGATGGAGGTTTCAAACCACGTGGAGTGAGAACATAAACATACCTTATATATATTTGAAGCAATTGCTGTGAAGTGAGAACATAAACATAATATATATATATATATATATATTTTTAAAGTCATTGCTGACTTAGCGTACACTCGGACATAGCGGAGTTGGGTTGGTGATGATACGTAGGTTAGGAATATTCTATACTTAGGATAGTTACATCTATGGATATCTATTAGAGCTATGTTTTATATTGTGGTTTGGATTTTATTTTAGCAGGCGTGGTTAGGTTTTTCTATTTATGCCATTGGAGGTAACTTATTTAATTTAGTTAGAATGGATTAGAATGCAATATACTCCTTTTGACTTTTGTCCCTTCTCCCCCAACAATATATACATGAAAAAAATAAGAGAAGCAGGACAGGGTTACAATGGTGTTTGGAAGGTATGATGGCCTGCCTTTGTTTTTTGCTAATTTGCAAATTGAATTAAGAAGAGGGGAAAAGGCCAAAGCCCCCAAAGAAACAAAGAGAGAGCCACAAATGGAGGCAAAAGAAAAAAGCACCCTAGCTACAAACAGAGGAGGGGACAAGAGAAAAAAGAACAACCAAAGACGCCAACAAGAAATGCACAACAAGCAAAGCCAGCAACACAGCCACCAAGAACAGCACAACAAAACGCTGACCCCAGGAAGAGCAGCACCCAAGAACAGGGAGGGGAGGAGAGCACTGCAGAAAAGAAGGGCACTGCAGACTCAAAAAAGAGGAAGAGGCTAGCAGCAGCAGCACAAAAGCACCCACCAGAAGGCACAAAAGAGAGCAGGACCTGCAGGGAGACGAAGGACAGCAGCAGAAAGCACCAGAAGACAGCCCCAATACAGCAAGAAGGCGAAACAAAGACCTGCCCAGGGAAGCAGAGCCAACCAAGCAAGCAGCAAACCACCCAGAACTGGAAAAAAGCACCAAGGCAAAGCTCACAGCCAAACCCCCAGCAACCGAGCAAAACTGCAGCAAAGCCCACAGCAAGACAAAGCAGCACCACAAGCACAGAAACTGCACACTCTACAAGGAGAAAAACGCAGCCAATGCAGGGAAGAAGAACACTACAGAACCCAGCAAAGAGGCTGGAAACGCCTAGGCAGCAGAGCAGCACAAGGCATAGCCAAACCCAGAGGACACAGCTGAAGAATTCAACAAGCCCACTACAAGGACTGCCCAGCTATGATGGCCTGCTTGGCTTCTTGGTTGTGGTGGTCTTATTGGCAGGTGAGGTGGTGAGTTCTGCACCGAACAAATCATCTTCGCTAAACAGGAGCAGTTTTCCTGCGGGTTTCATCTTTGGAACAGCATCAGCTTCTTATCAGGTTCGGTCCTTTTTTTTTTTTTTTTGGTTTTTGTTTTTGCTACATTGTATGATTGGTACACTACTGTGGGAGTGAAATGCCTCTACCACTGAGCCATAAATGGTGATTTCCTAGTCCTGTGAATGCATGCTATCATGGGCTCTGTGGCTTGTTGTTTTAAACACAGTATGAAAGTTCTGTGGCTTCTTGTTTTAAACACAGTATGAAGGTTCTGTGGCTTGTTGTTTTAAACACAGTATGAAGGTGCGGTCAAAGAAGGTGGCAGAGGCCCAAGCATCTGGGACACTTTTACTCACGAACACCCAGGTTTCAATTCTCTCTCTCTCTCTGCGCGCGCGCGCGTTATATCACACACGTAGTTTAACTTTTGAACTAATGAGAATCGGGATAAAATCTTATCCAATGGATTGCGTTTTGTATGTTGTTGGGATTCAAATGAACAATCCAGAGATTTGAAAATAAAGGGTGAAGTTTCTATTCCAATTGTCAACCCTTTGATCTGTGATCTATCAAAAATTTGCAACTTCTCAGAAGGAAAAGGCCCGAGAATAGAGGGTCAAGTTCTATACTTTTTAAGCCTTTTTTTTTTGTTTCCCCCATTCATTGCAAGCCTTTCATATTGATCAAACGTTGTTTCTTTCAATATACGATTTACTGACTGGATTTATACGCATGATGCTGTTGATCCAATCCTTGTGGGTCCAGAAAAGATAAAGGACCACAGCAATGGAGATATAGCTGTTGATTCCTATCATCGATATAAGGTACTGGCTCTCTCTCGTTTTCCTTTCATTCTATTTTTTTTTAGTCATTTACTAAGGATTGATTTAAATGTGTTGGGGGCAGGAAGATGTAAGGATTATGAAGGAAATGGGGATGGACGCTTACAGATTCTCCATCTCTTGGACCCGAATATTACCTAGTAAGACTGAACAAAACCTTGATTTTCATTTGTTACTCCAGATTCTGCTTTATAAATCATGGACTCAACTTTAACTAAAACTACTTAGAATTATCATGTGCATTCCAAAATTTTAGTCCAACGAGAGTAGGGCCTATCATCAAATTAATCATACTATTAGAAGTGAACATAAAATGGTAAAAGGATCACTTGTAAATAAAGTGAATTATATTTGCTTCATCTGCCGTGGACTGTACTCCGATTGAAGTGAAATTTGTCATGACAGCAGTACAGAAGAGGTTCGTTACTTTTTATTAGTTGGATTTAAGGTTGGCACTTTGATAGTTTGATTCATTTAAGTGGACTGCACGCTGAAAACTCATTTTGTCCTGCCCACATAGGGTTCACTCGAAAATGTTAGTGCACAGGTCATACATGGGACATTTGCTCGTTCAATTATCTACCCTTCACAAATTCAAGAGTAAAAACAATCCAAGATTTTTTGTTGACTGATATCCTTATGATTTCAGATGGAAGACTCAGTGGCGGGGTGGACAAGGAAGGCATTAAATATTACAACAACCTCATAGATGAACTTATATCCAATGGTCATTACTCTCTCTCTCTCTCTCTCTCTCTCTCTCTCTCCAAGCTAAAAAGTTTGAACTTTTAGCATTTTAAATATATATATGCGCACTAATTTTCATTCCAATCATGTTAAATTTTCACTTATTTTTCACGTTAGTAACCCAATTAAGAATAATCACATACAATTTAGAAAATCCCCATTAGTAAGTCACTTATTATGAAACCGTTAACATTATCTGTGATGATTCCCATAGGTAAACAATGCTAACATATGCCTTTTGGATCATGAGGCATGATTAAGAATCAACTACATTGTATCTAATGGAGATTATAATTCATAATGTAATGAATTAAGTCATTTACATTTGCAATACTAGATAATCTTAATCACTTGCAGAAACACCAAAAGCTCGAGCTGTTAGTCTCTCGAATGGGTAGGGGTTCTGAATTTATGACATCTGGTTCTGATACAATATTAATAACCAGTAACAAAAAAAAATTCGAACTATAGGTGAATGTCATAACAATGTATATCAACTATAAGATATGTGGTGGTGTTGATAAATCTTTGCTCAGAATAATTGTAGTAAAAATTAGGCCATGATGATGATGGTGTCAATTGGAGGCTATTTGGTAAAGATAAATAGATGTCCTTTGTTGAACGGCCAAAAAAAAAAAAAAAACCCAAATAAATAAAGATGCCTTTTGTTTCGTGTGGTTGTTTGTTTTGTTTTGTTTGTTGCTGTTGTTTCTTTATTCTGTTTTTTCCTTGTAGAAATGAAAAAAGAAAGCTATATCAATTGATTAATGAATACTGTGTTTTGATTTGGATTCACGTTGCGACTTTGGTGACTTAAAATATTCTGTATGAAGCTGTCTACTTACCAAATAGCATAAGTTATTTGGTTTGCGCTTCTTTGAAGTTACATGCCGAATTACAGGTAGCTTAGCGTGCTGATTGAGAGTTTCGTGAATCCACTGGCTTTGCAGTCTGGCCATATCTATAGAATACTATGGATCTTTGTTTTGTTAGATCTGATCTAGGGCCTAGGATTTTTAAGCCTGAGTGAAATTCGAACCAGGCTTGTGCTCAGGTCTCAGGTTGTAAAACATCCATTCATAGTGTACTTAGGTATAGGCTTATTAAAAATAAACTGGAGTGCACCCTTTCAATTATCACCCTGTCTCGACTTGGATTTTGACAATATAGTCTGGCTGCCAGCTTGAGAGTTTGAGCCTCATGTGGCTTTGGCTCTGGCTTACTACATGCACTTTGGGTCGCGCTTGCGGTAGGTCCTAGCCCACCTTTGGTGCAACAATACCAGTCCTAGCCCTAAAGCCTTTCATGTTAGTTATAGCTAATCCTAGGGTTGCTCAATTGGCATAGGTCCATAGTTTTCTCCTAAAGGGAGAAGTTTGGAAACTGCGCTACTACATTTGGAACCATAGAGAATTTACTTGGCTTCCCCTGGGTCCATAAGGATTACTTCGGCCCAAAGGGTTGGCACACTCCCTTTGTAAAAATAAAAAAAATAAAAATTGTTAGTTGTAGCTAGTGCTTAATTCCGCGGTTTTGTAATCAGGCTTGATCTATATCATCTTTCTCTGTGATATAATTTAGCTTACCTTTTGAAACAAATCTTTCTTATATAAATTTGTTCATGATTCGCAGGTATAAAACCCTTTGTGACTCTCTTTCATTGGGACTCTCCACAAAAACTTGAAGACGACTACAACGGTTTCCTAAGTTATAATATTGTGTTAGTACTGACTGCATCATCCATGATCACCCCCTATATTGAGCCAATGTAACTGAATAAGGTCAATCTGATTGGATTAACTGGTATGAATTCCTTGTTGTTTTACAGGACCCATTTTCGTGACTACGCAGACATTTGTTTCAGAGAATTTGGCGATCGGGTGAAGCACTGGATCACCTTGAATGAGCCATTGTCCTTTTGCTTAGGGTATACATCGGGCACTTCTGCACCGGGACGATGTTCATCATGGGTTGGAAACTGTAGCACTGGGAATTCAGCAACAGAGCCTTTCATTGTTGGGCATCATCAATTGCTTGCCCATGCGGCTGCTGTAAAACTATACAGAGAAAAATATAAGGTGAGATAGCTGGTCATGGGGCAGATGAGGGTTCCATCGATCCTTGTCAATGGAAGAACAAACTTGCTAGCATGTGGAAAGTGGTACATAAAAAAGAGACAAAAATTAAGAAAGAAGAGGTATAAGATAAAAAAAAGCAGGACATTTAGAATGTTAATGGGCGTACTGGCCATGAAAGGCCTGTGAATATGCATCCATTGGTATCTCTAAGACAGGAAAGAATTGGCTTGAACCATGTTGGATAAATGTATGTTTTATGTTGTTATTAGTATATGTATATGATATATAAAGCATATATCCATATAAATATATATGGGTCTAGTAACTGTCTAATGGACTTCTAACCCTAGCCCCGAATCTAACAATCAAGTGTTTCAGACCCTAAACACATGGGTTTGAGTTTTCCCCCTTGTACAAATGCATCGCCAAACTTGCCTAAATGGATTTGCATCTGGAAAGGACATGAGCTCAATTCATCTTTCCTTATAATTTTAAACACTACTAAAAACACATTTCAGATTTTCTAGGAATTTAATTTCACTAAGACAAAGGGAGTTTAACACAGCTCTACCTTTTATTTTAATATACTTTACTCTCTACTTTTTTCATGATTTGATATCCATTCCTTTAGCAGTTAAGTCGAAAGTCCAACTTGAGCTTATATTTTGTTGTTTTCTAAAAAAACACCATTAATCAATGGATAAGTTGAACCCATAAAATTGGCCCAAATGGGTACGCATTAATGTTGGATCCTGGGTTTGAAAAAAAATTCTGTCTCTCACATCATCCTTTCTTGCAGGCATCTCAAAAGGGTGTTGTGGGAATAACCCTGGCAACTGCGTGGTATATACCATATTCTTCTTCAAAGTCCGATCATGATGCAGCCAAACTAGCTTTTGACTTCGCCAATGGATGGTGTGTGCTAACACAAGATACCTGCTTCCCTTGTATATGTTCTCTTAATGAGCCTCTACACCCTATTCACAATATCACCCACATTGGCGTATATATAACAACATAGATGAAGTACATGGCATGACAATAACCTCAAAAAGTACATTGTATATTATCTATACTTACACTTTTAATGTCATTACGAGAAATGAATCATGATAAACATTAAACGATGTATTTGTTTCAGGTTTATGGATCCTATAACTAGAGGTGATTATCCATCTTCCATGAGGTCTCTGGTAGGAAGAAGGTTACCGAAATTCAGCAAAGAGCAGTCTGTTATGCTGAAAGGATCGTTTGATTTTTTGGGCTTGAACTACTACACTTCAAATTATGCAGCTAATGCTCCCCGATTTCAAAATGTCCACCCAAGCAGCTTGACTGAGGAACGTATTAATATCACAGGTAATGAAGCGATGTTTCAAAAGTACTATACTTTTGGTTTTAATAGTAAAATGTTCTTTATAAATTGATATTTCTAAATAAAACTGTTCATGTGATGCTTCTAGCATGGAGTTTAGGGCACCTAATATCTAGTTAAACAGTTGTAGTAACCATTTTAAATATTCAGCTCACTCATAAAAGTATTGACTTAAATCTCAATTCAGCTGGTGTGATATGGATTGGTGTCTCATCATGGTGATGAAATATGTACATGGTTGTATTTTCAACGAACATGATGGATCCAGAGGTTCATTCTTATATGTAAAGGTCTATGTGGTATGAGTGAGTTTGATTAGACAAAAACAGACCCCATGAAAGTTTTCATTTTTTTTGTGTGGGGGGGTGGGGGGGTTAAGGAATTATATGGGCATGACAAAGGGAAAATGGTCACTTCTCATGTTTTAACATCTTTTTAGCAAATGTTTGAGAGATATGCACTAGTAATTGCTAGTTGATATGAACTTACATATGCAAGGGGACACAACTCACACATGCAGGGTTAAGTTAGTTTTTTAAAACAGAAAGATCAAAGAGGTGCTCCGACAAAATTCATAAAAGCTTTGTAATTTAATTATGAGTGTTTAAACTCATAATTAAATTTTTTTTTTGGTAGAAAACTTACATTTAGATCGAGTGGGTGCATTAATTAACATGAATTGTTCTGTGACAGCTTTGCGGAATGGAGTTCTTATCGGCCCCCAGGTAACAGTACTGCTGCTTCATATGAAAAGTACAAATGAGAGGTCCAATTAACATAATCTGCATTTTTTTGCTTTGGCGAGAGGGCCCATGGCTGAGGGGTCAAGGATTGGATCAGGTCCAAGGTGGACGCTGACCCAATTAGCTTTTATGCATTCAAGCCAGACATGGACCCTACACGAGTCTAATATTGTATATATAGGACTGGACCCAACTGATACATTGGACCCATCTACACATACTTCCTTAATTAAACATGCCCAAGATTGTTCTTGAGCCTACAATACCCCACTGATCATCATATTCCTATTCGATCTACCTTGGGTGTTGGCACACAACCACAATAACCCCATCGGATCCGACCACACCAAACAGTAGGCTGTTCTTACATCTGACCGGATTTAATCAAATGCAGGCAGCTTCATCTTGGCTACATGTATATCCAAAAGGCCTAAGAGATCTCCTCCGTTACACAAAGAAAAGATATGACAACCCTATCATCTACATTACTGAGAATGGTAAGACTGTGCAAATGCCTTTGGTGCCAATCTCTTCTACTTTTTACTTTCTACGTCCTACTTTCTACTGTCTGATAATAATTAGATCATTTATATAAAAAAGATGATGAAATATCATACGAGGTAGACCGTAGACCTAATCTTACCAGTGCTTATTAAGTTTCTGTCCTAAGCATCCATGTCATTTTTGCAGGAGTATCAGAATTCAATAACAGAACCTTACCACTTCATAAGCAACTAGAGGACAACATGAGAATCGATTACCACCGTGACCATCTTTCATGGCTGCACACAGCCATCAGGTACGCCTGCATGCATGTCTTTTAGATTCATGGGAGTGCTTCTAGATAGGGTATGTCAATTAAGCCATGTGGCTTGCAAGCAAGGTTCGGCTTTATTGGGCTCCAGTTCGCTTGGTTTAGCTCAAGCTAGGGTTCTCTCAGCTCAGCTGATCAACTTGTTGAGGCTTGACTGGGCTGACTCTAGTTGGGCTTGTGTATATTTTCAAAGCCTACCTTTAATATAGAACGTAAATATTTTGGTTAATATAAGTATAAAGCTTTATTTATTTGATTTTTGTTAAAATAAATTCAGATGGAGTACAATAGGTTTGTGTATGCTTCTTTATTCTCTCTTTGGTGTGTGTGTGTGTGCGCGCGCGCACTCAAGATGCCTAAAACTTGCACACACCCAAGTCCCCAACCAACACAGCAACAATTAGGGATTAAGCCCTCATTATTTTTATGGAGAAAGAGATGCCTCGACACTGAGCTATTAATAAATCGACAATTCAATGGATATTGATCATTTTCATGCTTAATTCTTTTAGTCCTTTCATTCTAGTGAATCTAGTGACTAAAAGTAGACCCCTAGTGGAGCACCAACGGTGCTCATGTAAGTGGCCCTTCTTGGTCACCTGTAGAAATTCCCTACGGTAATAACCGTTGATAATTCAAACTTATGGTGCATGCAATGAGACAATTCCTAGCTCCATAGATTTATGCCATTACGTGAGAGGATAATCCTAATGATTTTTTTCCTCTTATCCATTGAAAAATAGTTGGATGACCAAAGAATTGGCTACTAATAAAATGAAAATGATTTTTCTCTCTATCATTGAATCCTTTTGTTGTACAAAAAACATACACTAAGATTTTATACTTGTACAATAGACATGGTAGTGGATGTGCTATGGTGTCTTTTATGTATATCTTATTGACTAATGTTTGTGGTGTGTGTTGCTATAGCAGAGAGGGAGTAGATGTAAAAGGATACTTTGCTTGGTCATTGTTGGATAACTTTGAATGGGCTGATGGATACACGGTTCGATTTGGGATCAACTACGTGGATTATGAAGATGGTTTGAAGAGGTACCCTAAGAAATCAGCCATTTGGTTTAAGAATTTTCTCAAAGTGTACTGAAGTTAGCCTTCGCTTGATTTGTTAAACAACTGGAATCTTATCTTTACCTTTATCCATATGCAATATTATTTAATAAGAAGAACAAGGCTTAAGTTCTTTCTCCTGTTTTCTGTTCTTAGTCTCTATCTTTACTATTATTATTATTTTTTATTGCAAAACAAATTAAAGATTATATAAAGTTGATGGTGCCGTTGATATTACAGGCGATGTGATAAATGACCAAATGGTGGGAGTTTCTAGTTATAAGCATTTTGGGTCTCTTATAATTGGTTGAGAGGGATCCACATCCACCTCAAGTTCATACCACTCATGAGTACCAACCTCCTTTGTATTAAGTCTCGTTCGGTCATCAAACCCGAGTTTAGTGATTTTAAATTCTCAAAGCTTTAGGTAGGTAGAAATCCTCATCTTTTAAGAATTTTCAGATCTAAAGCTTATAAACCATACGATTTTGTGAAATCTCATGAAATCCTCAACCATACAAATTCTCAATGAAAACCATGTTGGAAGGGCAATATGGAATACTCAAACTTATGGATTCCTCATAGATTCTTCACCTATTACCAAACGCGACTTTAGACCGACGAGCATGATTTCTGGTACGTACATTGTGGATAGGCCTATCAGTGTGAGTGATCCAAATTACTGAAATATCTCCTTAGATGTAATAATTCTTGACCAATTAATGGCTTCCCATAAGTTGGATTCACCTATGTCCAAGCACAAATCCCTTTGCAATCAAAGAATCCAAGCAATAGACCCTGATGCTGCTCGGATACAGTACGCCCCTGTGAAAAGTGGATAAATGACCCAACAAAATTGCTAAAATGCAATTTTTGTACAACTTAATTATGTCTGATGTTTGTTTAGTAAAATAAATCACATCCATCGAGCAATGTCCCAATCAGCCTGTTAAGTGTTAACGGTTTCAGAATTCAGACCCAAACGCATGTTTCAAGCTCCTCTAAATGAATCTTGATTTGGGCCAGATTTTGGGGGACTGCCGCAAGGCTCTTGTACATGATTTTGAGTAGGTGTCTTTAATTCAACAGGGTTCCCACTTTGTTGAGGACTGGGGTTGAAAATCCCTCAAAACCCTTGTGCAATTTCACTGAAAATGGATATAAATTTGTGTTTGGGCATGAACTTGATTGAACAATCAATCGACTCCAAGATGAGTGCCCATACCCTGATTTTTCTCGGGTCGGGACTTTGGGGTAACCAGATGATCAAAGACCAGAGACCCCTCTACATTTGTGCATGAGAGTTTAAATTTAAATAATCAAAATAGCTCGACAAATCAAAATATTCAAAAATTTTATAATCGTTTTTTTATTAATTAATTGATGATTTTAACCTGTGTACCATATGTATTGGGCTTCAATTACATTTTTTTTTAGTTGAACCTGGTCGTTTAAGTATTAACCTACACATCATGAAAAATCTAAATGTGAGGTTGTGGTCTTCTAATTAAGATCTGTTAGAATTTTTTTTTCTTTGGTAATCCCAAGTGAGAGCCCCTATACACACGGGAAGAAAGCCCAACCAATTGAGAAAGGAGCCTGCACACGCGGGGAGAAAGCCCACATGAGTGGGAAGGGAAGCCCGCGCACACGGGAAAAGGTGGCGTGCCAAGGTTTCGAACCTTGGGCAGCCAGGTAAGAAATGCTAGCCCTCTAGTGTAGGAAAAAGATCTCGGGTGAAGTAGCATGGCCCTTGGATGAGGAAAAATGCATGCCCAGGTTCAAACCCAGTACATGCAGGGTAAGAACTCACATCTCTTACCATTGGGGTAAGAGGCAGTTCTTCCCGTTGATGTATCTTAATATATCATATTATGATAAATCATTTCCTTCATAGGTTAATGAGACTTGGGATGGCAATGGGTCGGGTTTAAATAGGAGAGTCGTCTTGCCCTACTCCTATTATGGTGGATTTGGTAGGTTTTTTTTTTTTTTTTTCCAGTGTATGTGTGTAGGTTGGGTTTGAGTTTTGCTGCTATACTTGCCCCACCTTGTATATATAATATATGTTTGTTGCTTGATAAAATTATAAACAAAAATAGTGTGGTTTAAGTAGTATTTGGCATTAAATTAATGCATGTGGGAAAAAATTATATATTTTGAGAATTTAACATTTAAATTCAACTTAACCCAAACCCAAATGGAGCGGGTCTGGTATCATATACAACTAACTTGTCCCCAAACGATTGACCATTTGATAAAAATGCGATTAATACTTTTTTATGCATTATTCATATAATAACTTTTTTTTATCAAACGGTTGATCTTAGGGTGGGGCCAACTCAAATTGGGAGAAAATATAAAAAAACCCATACGGTGGAAAGGACGTTATTCCGAGCGGCTTGGACCTCCAATAGGTAGGCTTCACCATGGAGGTCTAGTTTGAATTCGGGATTTCTCTGAATGGCTCGGAGGATCCGGACCCTTCTCACAAATCTACCCTAGAAATCAGCACTTGTACGCGTTGAGCTTTGATCTAACTATTTTCTGCCATTAGATTTGGAGTTGGAAAAATAAATCTAGTACCCCTTTATTGCCATTAGGGCTTGCCTATTTGGATATGAAGGAAATGAAAAGAAAACTATACGTGAAGAATCTTTTGTAGAAAATCATCAATTTTCTTTAATTTGTAATGATTTGCTAAACGTGTTTAGATTTTAATGGAGGAAACTAATATGTATTTTGAGAAATTCATTTGAACAGTATCTGCAAAAATTTGTTAAGAATAATTAAGAAAGCACACTGTGAAAAAACTCCTCAGTCTCTCCCTTTCTCTGGCCCCAGGACCCCCTCTGCCCCTATCACTTCTAGCTCCATCTCTGCTGAACCCAGGCCCAAGTTCCTTCACCCACCTACAGCAGCCATCCCCCAGGCTAAATCCCCCAAGGAATCTGTCAAGAATCCCCCCACAGGCAAAGGGCGTCTTCCCAGTCATCCCTGTTCCATTGGTCCAACTACTCGGAGGTCTAGAAGCAAGCGCACCTCCACCTCCATTTATCAATGATTAAGGTCCTTTTCTAGAATTGTAGGGGAATAGCCAACCCCCCAACCATTAGAGCCTTGGCCAACCTGGTTCGCAACCATAGCCCTGATATCATCTTTCTCTCTGAACCTATGACCTCTTTCTCTTCCACTACATCCTTAGGCTTATCAACATTCGGTTTCGATACATTCCACTCTAACCACCCTCATCGCCTTTCTCCTAACCTGTGGTGTTTCACCAAATCTTCCCATCTCCTCTTAGCCACTATCTACAACTCTTCCTCACAACACCTATCTATTCTCCTTTCTAACCCTTCATCTGGCATTAATTCCCTCATAACAGGCATTTATGGCTCTACCAATCCAACTCAAAGGAGAGACCTTTGGAAAATCCTATTGGACACCTCTCACACCACCCTTCCTTGGTGCACCATAGGAGATTTCAATGCTATCTTGGCTCATCATGAGAAACTGAGTCTTCGCCAAGCCAATCCTTCCTCCACCAGAGACTTTCAAGCTGTGGTGACCTAAGCTGGCCTCTCTGACCTTCAATACTCTGGTAGCAAATTCACTTGGAGCAACAACAGAGATGGTCTCTCCTATGTTGCAGCTAGACTAGATAGAGCCTTGGTTAACCATCACTGGCTGGCCATCTACCAAGACCCTACAGTCCTCCACCTCCCTAGAATCTCCTCTGACCACAGCCCCCTCTTACTGACTCACCACACTCTCCCCCAAGCTCCAAATGCTCTTTTCAAATTTGAAAATAAATGGCTTCTCCATACTTCTTTTCTAGAAGTTGTTAAGTCCAGTTGGGAAACCCACATAGAAGGAAACCCCCAGTTCATCCTAGCCCAAAAACTCAAGATCCTCAAAAACTCTCTCAAATCCTGGAGCAAGACTACTTATGGCTATGTCCACCAAAACATCAAAGCTGCCGAAGCTCTAGTCCTAACTTGCCAAAAAAACTTTGATGCCTCCCCCTCAGCCACCCTTAGAAAAGACCTCTTGGATGCTAAGCTTAACCTTCATGGTGCCCTTCAAGCTCAGGAGATCCACTGAAAACAAAGATCCAGAATCTCTTGGCTAAAGGAAGGTGACAAGAACACAAAATTTTTCCACCAGTCTGCCAAGGCTTGAGGCTCCTTCAACAGAATCAAGCAAATTTCTTTCAATGACATTGTCACTGATGACCCCCTCATTATCCAAGATCAAGCCGTGCATTACTTCTCTAACCTTTTCACTCCTCACATTGGTCAGCCTAACCAAATCCTCTTCCAAACCAATAGTCCTAAGATCTCAGATTCAGAAAACTCCTTCCTTGTCTCTATTCCCTCTGCTTCCGAGATAAAATCTGCAGCCTTTGCCCTTAAGAAGAACAGCTCCCCTGGCCCTGATGGCTTCAATGGAGCCTTTTTCACCACAGCCTGGGACATCATTGGTCTAACCGTCACCAACGCTGTGCAACATTTTTTCATCTCTAGGAATCTCCTTAAAGCATCCAATGCTTTCTTCCTAGCCCTCATTACCAAATCCAACAACCCCACTTCCTTTACAGATTTCAGACCAATTAGCCTTCTGAATTTCTCTTACAAAATCATCTCCAAAATCCTCTCCTCCAGACTATCCTCTCTCCTTCTAAAATTAATCTCCTCTCACCAGGCTGCCTTCATCTCTGGGAGACCAATCCACCACCACTCAGCTCTGACTCTGGAACTCTTTTAGAAACTCAACTCTAAACTCAATAAAGGTTCTCTCTGCCTCAAGCTTGACATTTCCAATGCCTTTGACAAATTAAGCTGGCCTTTTCTCTTATCAGCCCTCAGATTCTTCAATTTCTTGGAAACCTGGATCTCCCTAATCCAGGAGTGTGTTTGCTCTTCTAAATGCTATGTCTTGATAAATAGATCCCCTCAAGGCCTCTTCAGCCCCTCTTGTGGCCCCAGACAAGGAGACCCTCTTTCCCCTTACCTGTTTGTAATTGCCGAGGAAATTCTTAGCCTCCACCTTCACAACCTCCAATCCCAACATCTCATCCTTCCCCTCTCCACAGTTCCCCACACTCCCTGCCACCTCCTTTATGCTGATGACATAATCATTTTCATGAAAGGCAACACCTCTGGTGTCCTTGCTCTCCAAGACCTTTTAGACCTCTACCAATCTTCTTCTGGCCAGCACAACAACCTCCAGAAGAGCCAGCTCTTCATTGGCAAATGTGGCAACAGAAGAAAAGCCAGGATTCGCTCCATCCTTGGAATGCAAGAAAGCCAAGCCCAGCTAAAATACTTGGGCTTCCCTATTGTTTTCGGCTACCCAAAGAGACTCCACTTTCTCCCCTTACTAGACTCCATTAATTCTAGACTAACTGCTTGGAAAGCAAGATTTCTCTCTTTTGCAGGTCGTCTGATTCTCATCAAGCATGTGCTCTCCTGCATCCCTTCTTACACAGCCTCCATCCTTCCCATCCCAATCTCCATCTGTCAAGACATAGAGCGTCTAATGAGGAACTTCCTATGGTCAGGTAACTCCTCTTCCAAGATCTACTACATCAACTGGCCCCAAGTTTCCCTCCCTAAATCTGAAGGGGGCCTAGATATCAGGAAGATCTCAGATATGAATGAAGATTCTCTCATCAAATTGGGCTGGCAGGCCAGCACTATGTCTACCATCTGGTCTAATTGGTTCAAAAATAGATACTTCAAAAATGTCAACATTTGGAGCTCAACTACCTCTAGTCTTGGTTCCTGCATTTGGAGGAGAATCCGCAGGCTTGCTCACTACATCCATCATGGTAGCTCCTGGGTTTTCGGCAATGGCAAGCTCATTGACATCTGGCATGACACTTGGAGTGGAGACAGACCCATATCAGCAGTCTTCCCCAACCTCAATTTCCCTCCAAACCAGAGTCTGGCCTCCTTGTTCTACTCCGGTTCCTGGCACACCCCTTCCTCTCAACCTAAAGCAGTGCAAACTTTCATCTCTTCTGCTACTTCTTTGCTCACCCCAAACCCCACTTCTAATGACCAGCTTATGTGGAAGGGGTCCCCCTCTGGTCAGATTTCCCTGTCTAGTGTCTGGAATGCTATCAGACCAAGGGGAATTCCCCTCCAATGCCCCCCCCCCCCCCGCCCCCCCATCTGGAATGGAATTTCTCTCCCCAGAGTCAGCTGCTTTGCTTGGAGACTGATGCTCAACCGCACTCCTACAGAATCCCACCTGCAGAGAATTGGCTTCTCCCTAGCCTCCAGATGTAGCCTTTGCAAAGAAGGATTAGACTCATCCAATCACTTGTTCGTCAGCTGCCCTTTTGCTAGAGCCATCTGGTTATGGATCCTTCAAGCTGCCAAAGTTCTTCAGCCCCACATCATCTCTGCTTCTTCCCTTTGGACTGCTCTTTCTTCAGGGAACGACAAAAAAGGCCAGAAGATCATGGCATCGGTCCTCCTCTCAGTCATATACTCAATTTGGATAGCAAGAAACACTGCAGTTTTCAACAACCATCTTCTAACCTTCAGCCATATCAGTGCTCATCTTCGTCAAGAATTCGGCTTCTCCCTCAGCCAGATCCCCACGCCGATCATCAGCCCTCAATTTACCTCGATCAGAACCTCGCTGAACTTGTAGCGAGCCTGTTCCTCCTGTTGGCACTCAGATTTCTTCCTCTCAGTCTCTCTGCGATCACCTCCCTGGCTCGAGAGCCCGCTGCTTTCCTCTCCAGTGCTTTCCCTGCGTCTTCCTTCTTTGTCTACGCTGTGGTTGGTGCCATTTTCGTCTGTGCTGTTGCCGTTTTGGCCTGTTGATCTGTGCCGTTGCGCTAATATGGTCTAAGCCGCTGCGATCTTCCTCTTTTTCGTCAGTCTGAGCTGCTGCGATCGTCCTCATCTTCGTCAGCTCTGCCGTCGCCTGTTGGATCGTCGCCTGCTGGTTCCTTCTCCTTTGTGCCTGCTTTTCTCTGCCGTTCCGCTGATCCCAGGTCGGATCCCTGGTCCCTCTCTGTGGCTGATCTCCCCCGCCGTGTTTCTCTCCATGTGGTGGAGCTCAGAGCTTGTATTCTTTTGTTTTTCTTCCTCTGTTTCCTTTCCCTATTTAGGGCTTTTTTCTCTGTTCCCCTTTCTCCCAATAAAATTTAACCCTTTTCCCAAAAAAAAAAAAAGAAAGCACACTGCCATAGCTTATAATGAAGATATAGATATTTTCATAATCACATTTCTATTCTTTGTAAACATGAGACTCTGAGGAGATTTCATATATAAGAATGACAGGATAAAATTAAAGATAGCTTTATTGATAGTGCACTCAATGGAAAAAATGCAACACCCTCAAGAAATCGTAGGGAAGAATTAATGGGGAAAAGAATAGAGTTGCATGGGTTCTCTATCAGGTAGGAGAACGAAAGAGTAACTTGTGCGAAACGTCTAGGCACCATTTTTTTATTATTACTATGAGGCCGCATGGAGAATCATACCATGTTAAATAACTAGAAACACCAAATCCTCGAGCCTATAGTGAACGGCATAACAATTTATATTAACAAATCAAGGCCTTGATTCAACTATGTTGGGTTGGCTATATAAATTCCGTTTGCACCTACCAATCTATCATAGGTTAAATCCTTGGATATGTTGTACTTGTTTAGATTGATCTTAATTATTATTTTCATCCATATCCTTTCGTTTGGTGGGCTAGCAACTTTTATAAAAAGACCTTTTCTCAACACTTTTTAACTTGTCATGCATATGGACTTGGACTAAAAATTATAGGATCAAAATGGGTCCATAATCCAATCTAAAGGCCCATGGTCTACTGGCTCACAAGGTTTTTTCAGAAGGCCCAAGATGATTATGGATAGCTCCAAGCAGGGCTGAAACTAGGTGGACCCCCCTCCCGAAATATGAAAAAATCCTTGGTGTAATGAAAATTTTCATTTTGTTACACTGGCCCTCCAAAAAACTTGGAATACACCCCTTATAGAAAAAGGCGAATTTCCAATTCCACCCGACTGTAAGCCTTTTTAGGCAAATATATAAAGATCTAGAAACCCTAAAATAGAATAGTAGAGATCAGAATAAAAAGTTAAATACAGAAGGATCATGAAAACCAAAAGATAGAGGTGTAGAGATCAGAACAAAAAGATTCTAGAGTGTCCAGCCATTAGATTTGGACACATGCACAAATCTTAACCACTCTTTTGGATTCCTATGTCTAAAGGGTTTGGCCTCCCGTTTGTAACATTTCCATAATAGTTCTCTCTCGTAATATAAGTTCACCGCTAGTGTGATTAATTAAGACCACTTTTGGTCCATACAGATTTCTCTGATGTGCTAAAATTAAAAACTATATTCATTTGATTGGACACTAGAGGTCAAGCATGGCCTAAAAAAAAAAACATCGATTGGCTGGATTTTTTTTTTTATGCCTAGGGTATCCCTTTCCACCCAGTCTTATGTCCCAGGTCAATGACCCGTATTGGCATGCACATACTAATCCTTGGGAGTAACTCACATGGCCCCGAACATAAGTCACCATTTAACGCACTCGGTCTCCAGGATGTTTCGAACCGGACCTAAAAACCTTTGGTTGCACGCCCTGTTCCTACACCTTCACCCGGGAGGGCTGGCCAACTGAGCTACCTCAGTTGGTTTTGGCTGGGAATCACTCCAAGGTTGAAGCAATCCAAGACCACATACTATTACCCTTTGACAAAATAGTTATTAATTTCGTTTTGTTTCGGCTGAAATTTCTCGTTTCGATCAAGTGGCCAAAACGAAATTTCGGCCAAAACTTTTCAGTTTGAATTTCGGTCAATTTTGGCCGAAATTCAAGATTTTGGCCAATTTCGTCCGAAATTCGGGATTTCGGCCGAAATGTGACTTTTCGGTCAAAATGGAATTTTACAAAATTATTTTTTTTTTTACTTTTTTTATACATAGATTTTGTATTTCTAATATTTTCATAAAATATAATTTCAAAAAAATCACTATAATGGATTAAATCTATATTGATTACTTTTTACATTTTTTTTTCACTTATATATGTATATATATTTTGTTATATTTTCCCCGAAATGTAATTCCGAAAAGTTTCGCCAAAATTTCGAATTGGCAGAAACTTTTCACTTTACAGGCCAGAGCGAAATGAGGCCTAAAACGATATAAACAACTATATTTGACATACAAATGACAGACTTGAGTCAGCAATCAGCCTAGCACAACGCCTAGCTTCAAATTTGCACTTACAAGGACATTTCTTTGGATCCAACCGTCTCTAATCCGTTCTGTCGTTATTAGCTTGACTGTCAAAAAAAAAAAAAGACTTCATCCTTGATGTATTTTGTGTGGATTCAGTTAGCCCAAATAAGTTTTTTGTTGGAAGCTATGCACCAAACCTGTCCTTGTACAGCAGCTTTCTCTGTATCTTCAATTGATGCAACTCCAAGGCCACCCGATTCGGAAACAGATGCTCTGTTTCGTCCAAATAGGGGGTCGCCACATGCGGGGGTGGACAGGGGATCCGATTCCGTGGGCATATAGATTTTGTGCCCCACAATGGGTGGAAACTTTTGTGTTACCACGAGAAGAAGTTGCACACGTCCTTGACTTGATAAGGTTCGGCCGCCTTGCATATGTGAGAAGCTTTGACTTCCCTCCAGTACGTTTAAAAGACAGGCAGGCAGTGGATAAGCTTGAGTTTAGAGGATAATCATATATATGAGAGATAATCCCAAAATCATATGGCCGTCGGCAAAGGAGATGTATTTGTCACATTAATCACTGTCGTGTAGAAAAATGTAGTAAAATAAAAATAAAGAACTATTTTCTTTTTCTTTAGACAAGGTAAAAATACGTTTTAAATGGCATGAGTTTTCAAAGGACGTGGAAACATGAGCGGCGCCACATTGATCCACTGAAATTTGAAAAAATATTTAAAAATAAAATTTTTTATGTCATGAATTGAAATTTTGAGTTTGACCCCTCTCAATTTAAAAGTTTCACCCCCACATTAGCTAATTTTACACAGTTTTTTTGTTTATATCGTAGTGAACAAAAGTCACCATAAAATATCCACCACCTAAGTTAATGGGCCAATTGTCTGCTCAAATATAAAAGAAATTAATGGACCCACATTTCTGTTATGTGCTCTAGCAAAGAATTTTTAGAACTTCAAGGAATGGGTGACATTATTAGAAAATTAGTAGAGACAAAGAAGGACATCGTATACTAATTGGTTTATTTGCTTCTAAAATTAATGTTGATTTTACCAGTAGTGACTGCGACGGTTAAAAGAACTTTTTCAGCAATGAAATACGTAAATAACAGGTTGCGTAACCGAATGAAAAATCAATGGATGAATGGTTATTTTGTCACATATATTGAAAAGGATGTAGTTGCCAGTGTTGATAATTAAGTTATTATACAACGATTTCAACACATAAAAACCTGATGAGGGCACCTTTGTGAATTTTAATAACAATGTATTAAAATTTATATATTTTTTTTAAATTCAATATTATCTTTGTCGGATTATCGGAAATAAATTATTTAAGAATTTTATATATATTTGTGAGATTATCAAAAGTAGATGATTGATATTGATAAAGGAGAAAATAAATTTATTCGATTTACAAAAAATAAGACTTTTGTTGACCCCACTTACTTGAATTTCTGGAGTTCATGCCGCTCCAAATACTTTGGAGATGTGGTCGTCATTGTCGTGAAGAAAAATGTAAAATAATAAAGAACTAATTTTTTTTGCCCTTTAGACACGGTAGAAAACGTTGTGAGTGGGACGAGTTTTCAGAGGACGTGGAAAGTGGGAGGTTTCACACCACGCGGCGAGAGAACAGAAGTATACTCTATATATACCTTGAAGAAAATACAAGAAGCAGGACAGTTGTACAATGGCGTTTGGAGGGTATGACGGCCTGCTTGGCTTCTTGGTTGTGGTGGTCTTATTTGCAGGTGAAGTGGTGAGTTCTGAACAGAACAAATCAGCTTCGCTAAACAGGAGCAGTTTTCCTACTGGTTTCATCTTTGGAACAGCATCAGCTGCCTATCAGGTTCGGTCCCCTCCCCTTTTTTTTTTGAGTTGTACATACTGTAGAGAGAATTGCCTCTACCACTGAGCTATTAAATATTGGCAATTTCCTAGTCCTGTTGTTCGCATGCTATCATGGGTTCTGACGTTTTTGGTTTGTTAAACACAGTATGAAGGTGCCGTAAAAGAAGGTGGCAGAGGCCCAAGCATCTGGGACACTTTTACTCACAAACACCCAGGTCTCAAATCTCTCTGATCTCTCTCTGTTATCTCACAAGTTGTTTGAACTTTTGAACGAATGATCGGTACAAAATCTCATCCAATGCCCAATGGGCAATGAGTTGTGTTTTGCATTTGTTGAGATTCAAATAAACAATCCAGCGATTTGCAAATAAAGGGTGAAGTTTCTATTCCAAGTGTCAATTTTGTAGCCTTACATTTGACAATTGGCGACATATAAGGACCAGACAGTCTTATTTAGAAAGCATTATGTCTTATAAGGGCTGTGTAATCTGTAGCATTGAATTGGTTAGCTGCATAAGAAGGATATATGATACTTATAAAAACTCATTAATAGATTGAAAGATCTCAACCGTTTGAACTGTGACCTACCAAAAATTTGCAACTTCTCCGAAAGAAAAGGCCCAAGAATTGAGGGACAAGTTCTTTACTTTCAAGCCCTTTACATTCATTGCAAGCCTTTCATATTGATCAAGCGCTTTGTTTCTTTCAATATACAATTTTCTGACTGGATTTATACGCATGATGCTGTTTATCAAATCCTTGTGGGTCCAGAAAAGATAAAGGACCACAGCAATGGAGATATAGCCATTGATTCCTACCATCGATATAAGGTCAGTGCTCTCTCATTTTCCTTTTTGTTCTCTTCTCCCTTTGTTTCAATCATGTACTTTGAATTGATTTAAATGTGTTGGAGGCAGGAAGATGTAAGGATTATGAAGGAAATGGGGATGGATGCTTACAGATTCTCCATCTCTTGGACCCGAATATTACCTAGTAAGACTGAATAAAACCTCAGATTTTCATTTGTTACCACAGACTCTGCTTTGTAAATCAAACTGCTCAGAATAATCATGTCTAGCTATGTCAAGATTTTACTCCAATGAGAGTGGGGCCTGTCATCAGATTGATCATACTTTAGAATGTGAACAAAAAATGGAAGAAGAATCACTTGTAAGTAAAGTGAATTATACTTGCTCAATCTGCCGTGGGTTGTGCTCCAACTGAAGTAAAATTTTGCATTACAGCAATACAGGAGAAGTTCGTTATTCTTGATTAGTTGGATTTAAGGTGGGCACTTTGATAGGTAGCTTGGTTGATTTAAATGGACTGCACACTGAAAATTCTTTTTGTCCTGCCCACATAGGGTTCACTCGAAAATGTTAGTGCACAGGTCATGCATGGGACAGTTGCTTGTTCAATAATCTTCCCTTCACAAATTCCAGAGTAAAAACAACCCAATATTTTATGTTGACTGATGTCCTTATGATTTCAGATGGAAGACTCAGTGGCGGAGTGAACAAGGAAGGCATTAAATATTACAACAACCTCATTGACGAACTTATATCCAATGGTCATTACTTCTTTCTCTCCACAAGCTAATTGTCATTCCAATCATGTTATTTTCACTTATTTTTCTCGTTAGTAACCAAATAATTGTCATTCCAATCACTTATTTTCCAGTGGCTCAACTAGGAGGGGTGTTTTGCTTGTTGCTGTTGTTTTATGACTCTGTTTTTGCCTTGCAGAAGATGTCATTATAGAAATGTAAAAGAAAGCTCTATCAATTGATAAATGATGTGTGATTTGATTTGGATTCTTGCCTTAACTTTAGGGAGGTTTGGTAGTTTTTTCGGAAAATAAAGGAAAAAGAAAGCATCAAATTAAGAGAGAATAAAATCAGAGTGATTTATAATTGTATTCTGTCTTTAGTTGTTTGGTAGAAAATGTTTTTGACTTTTTCTGTAGAAGGTCACTTTTTTTTGGTATGAAACTGTCAATCGCCTATAGCATAAGTTATATGGTTTGTGTTTCTCTTAAGTTACATGGCTGGATTTAGGTGTGCCAACACAACCCCTGTGTATGCTGGATTACAAATAAAATGTTCGGTCATTAGCTTAGCTTGGTGTGCGGATTGAGAGTTAGGGATGGCAACCTGTTGGGCTAAACAGATGGCTCACCCCGACTCCTATTAGAGGTTAGTTTGTTTAGGGGTTTTAGTAGATTTAGGGTGGACAATGGACATGGATTCATAGATTTAGACACAAGTCAGGTTTAGAGTAGCGCGTTCATATTTTGGCTATACTGAGCTACTCTGTCCCTTCAGCCATTACCAAATCTTCATAACTTTCATAATTGGAAGCTGTCTGCTGCATTTTAAAATAGGGCGCATGAGACTGAGAGTTTTGTGGATCCACTGGCTTACCAACTATAAAGGACTAATTTGGAGTCTGACCATATCTATATAAAAGGACCTATGGATCTTTGTTAGTTAGATCTGATCTAGGGCCTAGAATTGTTAAGCCTGAGGAAAATTCAAACCAGGCTTGTGCTCAGGTCTCGGGTTGTAAAACATTCATTGTGTATTTAGGTATAGGCATACATTAAAAATAAACTGGAGGGCACCCTTTCAATTTCACCCTTCCTTGTACTTGGATCTTGACAATATAGTCTGGCTGCCAGCTTCAGAATTTGGGCCTCATGTGGCATTGGCTCTGGCTTATTACATGCACTTTGGGCCGTGCTTGCGCTAGGTCAATGTCCGGCCTGGCCTAGCGCACCTTTGGTGCACCAATACCAAACCTACCCCTCAAGCCTTTCATGTTAGTTGTAGTTAACCCAGAGGGGTAGCTCAATTGGCCAAAGTCTGTGGTTTGCTCTCAGAGGTTAAGGATTCGAAACTCCGTTACCACACTTGAGGTCACATGGGAGTTATTCGGCTGTCCTGGGCCCCTAGGTATTAGTTCGGCCAAAAGGACCGGGACACCCTCGGTTGTAAAAGAAATTTGTTAGTTGTAGCTAGTGCTTAATTATGTGGTTGTGTGTTCATGCTTTTATATCATCTTTTTCTATGATATAATTTTAGCTAACCTTTTGAAACAAATCTCTCTCCCTCTCTCTTCCCCACTCTCTCTCTCATTTAAATTGGTTCATGGTTCGCAGGTATAAAACCCTTTGTGACTCTCTTTCATTGGGACTCTCCACAAAAACTTGAAGACGACTACAATGGTTTCCTAAGTTACAGCATAGTGTTAGTACTGACTGCTGTCATACATGATCACCCCCTATATTGAATCGATGTAAATGAATCAGGTCAATCTGATTGCATTAACTGGTATGAATTCCTTGTTGTTTTACAGGACCGATTTTCGCGACTACGCAGACATTTGTTTCAAAGAATTTGGCGATCGGGTGAAGCACTGGATCACCTTGAATGAGCCATCGTCCTTTTGCGGGGGGTATACGTTGGGCATTGCTGCACCGGGACGATGTTCATCATGGGCTGGAAACTGTAGCACTGGGAACTCAGCAACAGAGCCTTACATCGTTGCACATCATCAATTGCTTGCCCATGCGGCTGCTGTAAAACTATACAGAGAAAAATATAAGGTGAGATAGTTGGTCATGTTTCTAAACAAAAACACTGGGTTTAGTAAGTTATCCCCCTCCTTAATTTAGCTAGCAGGTGATATTGATTCTCAGTCGTCAACTGAGCACTACTATCCTCAATGCGATGATGCATCATATCCTTGAGTCTAAATTGATAATATGTGAGCTCCAGTTTTATTACTTGAGACTATTGATATGATGGATGGAAGTAGAAGGGTCGTGCCACCAAATCTCCTTCATGGATAGTTTTGATCCTTCAATTAGTGAATGCAAGTTTGTGGTCAAGCATGATATAAGAAAATGTGGGGGGTTGTAGCAGACCTACTGTGGGTAATTGGTAAGACATGGGGCAGATTAGGATTTGATCCTCGTCAATATGGAATAAAAAACTCGGTACCATGTGGCAAGTGGCACATAAAAAAAGGACAAAAATAAAGAAAGAAGAGAAATGAGATTAAAAAGCAGGACATTTAGAATGTTGATGGGCGTACTGGCCATGAAAGGCCTGTGAATATGCATTCATTGGTATCTCTAAGACTCTAGACAGGAAAGAACTGGCTTGAACTCGGTTGGATAAATGTATGTTTTATGTTGTTATAGTATATGTATTGATATATAAAGCATATATCCATATAAATATAGATGGTTCTAGTAACTGTCTAATGGACTTCTAACCCTAGCCCCGCATCTAACAACCAAGTGTTTCAGACCCTAAACACATGGGTTTGATTTTGCCCCCTTGTACAAATGCATCTCCAAACTTGCCTGAACGGACTTGCATCTGGAAAGGACATAAGCTGAATTCATCTTTCCTTATAATTCTCCCCCTGTTTTTTCAATTTTAAACACTATTATAAACACATTTCAGATTTTCTAGGAATTTACTATCACTAAAACAAAGGGAGTTTACCACAGCTCTACCTTTCATTTTAGTATACTTTCTACTTTTTCATGATTTGACATCCATTCCCTTAGCAGCTAAGTCCCTAGTCCAACTTGAGCTTATATTTTGTTGTTTTCTAAAAAAAACACCATTAACCGATGGATAAGTTGAACCCGTAAAATTGGCCCAAATGGGTACGCATTAATGTTGGATCCTGGGTTCGAAAAAAAAATCTCTCTCACATCATCCTTTCTTGCAGGCATCTCAAAAGGGCGTTGTGGGAATTACCCTGGCAACTGGGTGGTATATACCATATTCTTCTTCAAAGTCCGATCATGGTGCAGCCAAACGAGCTTTTGACTTTGCCAATGGATGGTGTGTGCTAACACAAGCTACCTGCTTCCCTTGTATATGTTCTCTTAATGAGCCTCTACACCCTATTCACAATATCACCCACATTGGCGTATATATAACAATATAGTTGAAGTACATGGCATGACAATAACCTCAAAAAATTCATTGTATATTATCTATACTTACACTTTTAATGTCATTACGAGAAATGAATCATGATAAACATTAAACGATGTATTTGTTTCAGGTTTATGGATCCTATAACTAGAGGTGATTATCCATCTTCCATGAGGTCTCTGGTAGGAAGAAGGTTACCGAGATTCAGCAAAGAGCAGTCTGTTATGTTGAAAGGATCGTTTGATTTTTTGGGCTTGAACTACTACACTTCAAATTATGCAGCTAATGCTCCCCAATATCAAAATGTCCACCCAAGCAGCTTGACTGATGCACGTACTGATAACACAGGTAATGTAGTCATTAAAATCTAGTGATGTTTCAAAAGCAACTTGTACATTTGGTTTTAATAGTAAAATGTTCTTGATAAATTGATATTTCTAAAGAAAATTGTAGTAACCTTTTTTTAAACATTTGTAGTAACCTTTTTTTGTATTCAGCTTACTCAATACAAGTGCTGTCTTAGATTTCAATTCAGCTGGAGTGGTATGGATTGTTGGACTCGTCATGGTGAAATATGATTGTATTTTCAACAAATTTGCTAGATCCAGTCGTTCATTCTTATACTTAAAGAGGTCAATGTCATACGTGAGTTTGATCAAACAAAAATGAATCCCATGAAAGTTAAATCATGTTTATTAGTGGCAGTCACATCAGCATGGGACCATTACTCATTCCTAAATATTCTTTAACCTTGTATATATTTATGATTAGGTCCATTGGAAGACGTTAGACATTATAACAATCAACCAAAGTTTAAAATCAGATAAATTAGCCATTATCAGTTGAGAATCTTTGGAAGGGAAGGGTTCATCATGAATTCAATTGCGGGGGTGGGTGGGGCATGACAAAGGCAAAATAGTCACTTCTCATGTTTAATTTAACATCTTTTTAGCAATTGTTTGAGAGATATACAATAGTTTTTTTTTTTTTTTTCTTTTCTTTTCTTTTCTTTTCTTTTCCTTTTGGTATCCCAGCTAAGGGGTAGGGTCCTTGAGAGAGGCTCACACATGCGAAGTGATATGAACTCACACATGGAAGGGGACATAACTCACACATGCAAGGTTAAGTTAGTATATTAAAACAGAGAGATCAAAGAGGTGCTCTGACGAAATTCCTAAATGCTATGTAATTTAGTTACGAGTGTTTAAACTCATAATTAAATTTTTTTTCTTGGTAGAGAACTTACAATTTGATCGAGTGGGTGCATTAATTAACATGAATTCTTCTTTGACAGCTTCGCGGAATGGAGTTCTTATCGGTCCCCAGGTAACAGTACTGCTGCTTCATGTGAAAAGTGCAAATCGGAGGTCCAATTAACACAATCTGCATTTTTTTGCCGTGGCAAGTGGGCCCATGGCTGGGGATGTAAAAGGGTCAAGGATTGGATCAGGTCCAAGCTGGTTGCTGACCCATTAGCTTTCTGTGCATTCAAGCCAGACATGGACCCTACACGAGTCTAATGTATAGGACGACTGGACCCAACTCCATTGGACCCATCTCAATTTGGACCCTACATAAGGCCTGATTCAAAACCCAAATACATTATTTTTTATGCATATACCTCCCTAATTAACCATGTCCAAATTTATTCTTCAGCCTACAATGCCCAACTGATGATCAGGTGGTGTGTCCCACTCTTTACATCATCATATTCTAAATCGATCTGCCTTGGGTGTAGGCACATTATAACCACAATAACCCCATTGGAAGATACCGAAAAGTAGGCTGTTCTTACATCTGACCAGATTAATCAAATGCAGGCAGCTTCATCTTGGCTATATGTATATCCAAAAGGACTAAGAGATCTCCTCCTCTACATAAAGAAAAGATATGACAACCCCATCATCTACATTACTGAGAATGGTAAGATGGTGCAAATGCCTTTGGTACCAGTCTCTTTCTACTCTCTGATAATAGTAAGATCATGTATATAAAATAGATGAAGAAATATTAGAAGAGGTAGACCTAATATCACTAGTGCTTATTGAGTCTCTGTCCTAAGCATCCATGCCATTTTTGCAGGAGTATCAGAATTCAATAACAGAACCTTACCACTTCATAAACAACTAGAGGACAACATGAGAATAGATTACCACCGTGACCATCTTTCATGGCTGTACACAGCCATCAGGTACGCCTGCGTGCTTGTCTTTTATATTCTTGGGTGTGCTTCTAAATAGGGGATGTCAATTAAGCCATGTAGCTTGCAATCAACATTGGCTGGCTTGATGGGGCTCTGGTTCAAACTCGCTTGGTTTAGCTCAAGCAAGGGTTTTCTATTTTGGTTAATATAATATAACTTTATTTATTTGATTTTTGTTAAAATAAGTTCAATTGGGGTAGATTTTGAATATGATTATATGTTGAACTTCAAGTTCATTCTCAGCTTTTTGAAAAGTAACTCAATGGTTTTGTGTATGTTTCTTTTCTTTTTTCTTTTTCTTTTTTCTTTTGCTCTAGTATATACTAGAGACACACAAACTTGCATGCACCCGAGTCCCCAACCAACACAGCTACAACTAGAGATTAAGCCCTCGTTCTTTTAATGGAGAAAGAGATGCTTCAACACTGAGCTATTAATGAATTGACAACTCAATAGGATATTATAACAAAAATGATCATTTTTCATGCTTAAGTCCATGCTTCTTTCATTCTGTTGAATCTAGCGACTAAAAGTAGACCCTTGGTGGAGCACCAACAGTGCTCATGTAAGTGCCCCCTCAGTCACCTGTAGAAGTTTCCTACAGTAATAACCATTGAAAACTCAGACTTACAGTGTGTGCAATGAGACAATTCCTTGGTCCGTAGATTTATGCTATCACATGAGAGGATAATTGTGCAATCCTACTCCTCCCATTGAAAACTGAAATCTTTCCTGTCAAGGAAAATCGTTGTCATTTTGTTCCTTTTCTCCATGTTTAAAATGTTGTACTATCAAATAATCAGCTACACATAAAATGAAAATGATTTTCCTATCTATCGTAGAATCCTTTTGTTGCACAAACATACTCTAAAAATTTATGCTTATTCCATAAACATGGTAGTGGATGTGTTATGATGTGTGTGTTTTTTTTTTTTATGTATATCTTATTGACTAATGTTTGTGGTGTGTGTTGCAAGCAGAGAGGGAGTAGATGTAAAAGGATACTTTGCTTGGTCATTAATGGATAACTTTGAATGGGTTGATGGATACACGGTTCGATTTGGGATCAACTATGTGGATTATGAAGATGGTTTGAAGAGATACCCTAAGAAATCAGCCATTTGGTTTAAGAAATTCCTCAAAGGGTAGTGAAGTTAGCCTTCACTTGATTTGTTGAACAACTGGATTCTCATATATCTAGCTCTATCCTTATGGTAACGGAATAAAAAAATAAGAAGAACAAGCCCTTAGTTCTTCCTCCTGTGCTCTGTTTTTATTCTCTATCTTTAGTATTATTGTTTTGTTGATGTTGACTGCAAAACAAATAAAAATTAGATTATATAAACTTGATGGTGCCGTTAATATTACAGGGCATGTGATAAATGACCATGGTGAGAGTTTCTAGTTATAAGCATTTTGGGTCTCTTATAATTGGTTGAGAGGGATCCACATCCACCTCAAGTTCATACTACTCATGAGTACCAACCTCCTTTGTATTAAGCCTTGTTCGATCATCAAACCCAAGTTTGGCGATTTTAAATCCTCAAACAAATCCTCATTTTTGAAGATTTTCAGATCTAAAACTCATAACCCATATAACCCGTACGATATTGTGAAATCCTCAACCATACAAATTCTCAATGAAAGCCATGTTGGAAGGGCAATATGGAATACTCACACTTGTGGATTCCTCATAGATTCTTCACCTATTATCAAACGTGACTTTAGACCGATGAACATGATTTCTGGTACGTACATTGTGGATCCCATCAGTGTGAGTGATCCAAATTACCGAAATATAGCCTTAGATGTAATAATTCTTGTCCAATTTATGGCTTCCCATAAGTTGGATTCACCTATGTCCAGGCACAAATCCCTTTGCAATCAAAGAATCCAAGCAATAGACCCTCATGCTGCTCGGATACAGTAAGCCCCTGTGAGAAGTGGATAAAAGACCCAACAAAATTGCTAAAATGCATTTTTTGTACAACTTAATTATATCTGATGTTTGTTTAGTAAAATAAATCATATCCATCGAGTAATGTCCCAATCAGCCTGACCCAAACGCATGTTTCAAGCTCCTCTAAATGAATCTTGATTTGGGCCAGATTTAGAACTCTTGGGGGACTCCCGCAGGGCTCTTGTACATGTTTTTCAGTAGGTTTCTTGAATTCAAGGGTTCCCACTTGGTCGATGACGGGGATTGAAAACCCCTCAAAACCCTTATGCAATTTCACCGAAAATGGATATCAATAGGATAAATATGTGTTTGGGCATGAACTGGATTGAACAATCAATCGACTCCAAGAAGAAGGCACATACCCTGATTTTTCTCGGGTCGGGTCGGGTCTTTGGGGTAACCAGGTGATCAAAGATCAGGTAAGACCAATATATATATATAGGGGGATCTTCAAGTGCATCCTTTCCTCACCACTTTTTGGTGAGGGACACCCCTTTTGGGTAATATTCAAGTACAAAGTGTACTTTTGTACTTTGCTTTTCCCCACTTTTGTACTTGCTTTTTTCCCAAAAGGGGTGTCCCTCACCAAAAATGGTGAGGGATAGATGCATATGAAGACCTCCCATATATATATATATATAAATATATTTCTGCATGAGAGTTTGAGTTTATAAAATTCAAATAGCTCAACAAATCAAAATATTTAAAAGCTTTATAATCATTTTTTATGAATTAATTGACAATTTTAACCTGTGTACCATTATTAATTATATTTTATAGGACTAGGATTCAATTTTGAAATTGGAGTCCGATTTCACAATTGATTGAGAAATTGAAGCTCCATTGAGATTTCAATTGCGGAACTGGGGCTTCAATTTCAATTTTAATTTTGATTAGAGATAAATTCTAAGTTTGCTTGAAATCTATGTTGAGAGTCCACTTTTGTCAACCTTCTTTAGGAGATTTTCAAATTTAAATATATTTCATAACACAAGCACATTTCTCTTTTTTTCTTTGCCATTTTTTTTAACGTTCTTTCTTCTATTGAAAAGTAGAAGAACTTGCACAGGATTTCTCTATGTCAAAGCCTTTTAGAGGATTCGGATTTATCCATATGTATAAATCCAACAGTGGAGCCAATATCTTAAACTGTTCACATCACTAGCTAACCCTATATTAGATTTATTTTAAATTCTACTCTAATAGAACTTATCTCATCATCAAACTGAGAGTGTAATTTTGCCATAAGATGATGATCTATCGCTTGGTTTAAATTTCTCACATGGGCTCCACTGATAGACTTACATTAATTGATTAGAGAAATCTATGTCAATTAACTATGCACTTGCAGTTGTAGACACCATTCTCTGGAAACATTGGGCCCTTTCATTTTCTTTTCTTTTTAACATGAACATGCATTTCTGATGTGATTCATCCTTTGCTCTCCACTTGGGACCTCTATGAGACCTTAACCCATAGCCGAGGTGGGTTCATGAAGTTAACGTATAGTCATGATCTTCTGACAGTGGGCCCCACGTGTTCTTTTCAATCCCCAATTACAATTTCTTATCTTGGGTCATCAGTCAAATTGTGGTGACTTTCCAAATATTGACAGAATAGTGGTAGTGGTACCATCAGATTTTGCCCCTCTAATTTGGACCACCGACCTTTTTTTTCCATCTCCACTGTCTATTTGACAGCCCTGCTTTGATGGTCATGATCATCAGGGAGGCACCACAATGTGGAAATTCCTTCCAGTCCAAACTTGTTAGTGGTTGAGCAGGCCTTGCATTTAGGGCCTAGTAATTAAGTAGTTGGTTCTCTTACCAATTTAGATAAATTTGTCAAAACTCAGATAAATTTATCTGAGTTTTGCCAGAACTTCAAATAAGTTTGCCGAAAACTTAGATAAATTTGCCCAAACTTAGATTAATTTATCTGAATTTTGCTAGAAGTTTAGGTAAGTTTGCCGAAAACTTAGATAAATTTGCCCAAACTTAGATAAATTTATTTGAATTTTGCCAGAAGTTTAGGTAAGTTTGCCGAAAACTCAAATAAATTTATCTGAGTTTTGGCAAATTTATCTAAGTTTTTGTCTAGTTTATCAGAGTTTCTGGAAAATTTATCTGAGCTCGGCAACACCAAAAGTCAGAATACAGAAAATCAGATTCTAATAAAAATCCAAATCCAAAACAAGAACACTTAATGACCATGATCTAATCGAGAAAAGAGAGAGAGGGAAAACAAGCAAAAGAGTAAACCACTCTTTTTCAAATCAGTTGTAGAGAGAGATTTGGATAAAGAGAGATTTCAAAACCGTTTCTATCTTTGAAGAAATAAAAAAAAGAGAATCGGAAGTCATGGTGGCGACGAAAGGTGCTCTACAACGATACTCCATAACCATGAAAAGGAACGGAAAATGAAAAATGAGAGAGAAGAAGAAGGAAGGAGTTCTTTGGGACAATAGAGAATAAGAGAGAATTTGGCCTAGGAATGAGGGTTGAAAGGGGCAAATTAGTCATGAAAATATATGACGTGGCATATTAGGGACTTTTCACAAAAACATCTTCAGCTGTCTGGTCTAAAAATATTAGAGAAAAAGTTGTTGTCTTTAATGCCTTACAAGACCGTGCTCAGAGATTGTTAGCTAATTTACCCTTAAAGTTATACGTCAGCACTATGAAGATATGAGATTTGACTGAGTTAGATAAAATGAGCTCCTAAAATCTCTCTCTAATCCCCATTAATCTATGCACAGACCTCGCTCAAATTTTTGAAACAGTCAGGTTTCCTCTCCCATCATAATAAAACTGGAAGCATTGGCAACTCATTTCAAACGAACGAGGTCTTTTTGATAAAAGATCCAGAATCTACATCATGTACTCCTTTTAAGTTCTTTAAATAGAGAAATAGAGATAAGGTGTAGCTAATAAATACCCCAAGATTTAAATTCCAATTCATCTATACACATTCATGGAAATAAGAGCATACTATAATCCGGTCTCCATCCAATCATTGATCTTCATGTTAGCTTTCATTGCATAATGGAGGATTGAGCCAGGCGGTTCCATGATTTTTTTTTTAATGATTAGTATTTTCTCTTTTTCAGACCGGTAAGGCTGAAAATGTTTAACAACCAAAGAATATTGTGTTATACCCTGACCCAATTTAATTATTTTTAACCTTAATTAATTATGTTTTGGTTAAATTAAATATGCTTAGACACTAATTGAGTTAATTTAGTGTAATTCAGTCATATTCTAGCTTTGGGTGGGTAGTTAGTTTGATCAAGGATTGGCTCTTTTAGATAGAGCCAGCTGGCGGGGCTTTTTCATAAATTCATATTTTCTTATTTTGCATCATGTGCACGTTATCTTAGCATCTTGGCATCATCGTGTGTATCTCGTCGAGTACGTCATCCTTCATGTTGGACACTTCCTCATTAGACCTCAAACTAACCACATATGCTATCATTTGACTCAAAATGTAAATAAAGAATAGAATCTGGACTTTCTTATAAAGACTGAAATTAACTCTTTTAAACAAGAGCCCTGCTACTTGTCCCGGGATTAAATCCCGGGACAAGTAGACTTTTTGTTTAAACAACTGAACTCATTTTCATTCGATCATTCCATTTGGTTGAGCAGAGAACAACCTTTCTTTTCCCCTTTGTCTCTCTTATTTCTCTCTTCTAAATTTCTGTAAGTGAGGCTTGCATGTGTGATTAGAAGTTGGATTTGGTTTCTCCCTTTCCACCTCTACATTTCCGTAGCTTCATTGTGGCAAGGCCTTTCTCCTCCAACTTCTACTTGATTACCATAGGTTAGAACTACACTCAATTCAAGACTTTGGTTGTAATGGAGTCATGTGGCTTGAATTCTTTACAAGCATGCATTTTAATAGCTCTTTTGGCGTTGCCTTCTTGTTATTGCCTCTGCCTTGTCCGGGCCGAGAATAGTGTAACGCAACGGTAAGCTCCTCAACGGCAGAGAGAGAGGGTCACATGGAGAGGCAAGGCCGCGCGAGGGAGACGAGAGAGACGATGTCGAGTGAGAGAGATGAGGTCTGGGAGACAAGATGCTCGATTCAACTCCTTGTCCTTCTGTTTGATTTCGGAGATTGAATCCTTTTTTCGTTTCCCTCCGTTAGTTATATAGTCGTAATATGGAGTGTTGGATGAGCCTCGTGAACTGACGATTGGAATGAGTCTGTAAAAAGAAGGATGAGGACGGTCCTTACAGGACTGTCTCTCGTATATATATATATATATATATATATATATATATATATAGTAATGCTATAAAACTCCCTGGGCGTTTTTCACAAAAAAAAAAGCCACTCTTTTAGTCAATGAAAGCATGACACGTGTCAGCAATGGTACACTTATTCATTCTCTCTCCTAAATATTCTCCTAAAACTGTAAATATTTTATAAATTCTCTTAAATCATTGGCAAATATATATGGGCAAAAACTCCCCTTTTGAGATAGGGACAAAAACTGTGGATATTTTATAGATTCTCTTAAATCATTGGCAAATAGATAGGGGCAAAAACTCCCCTTTTGAGATAGGGGAGTTTTTGAGAATTTCCCATATATATATATATATATATATATATATATATATATATATATGGGGGTGGCTCTCCTGAGCTGCAGTTGAGAGTAAAATAAGCTGCATTGTGCAGAACGCCCGTGTGGGGGCAAAAAGTGAAATTTGCTGGGCCCGCGCTTCGGTCATTTCCCACTTTCATCTTCGGCAGACCTTTCCAGCTCTCTCTACTGCTCATCTTCTCTCATCAAGCTCTCTCTCGCCACTGCTCTCCCTCTCTCGTCGATCTCTCTCCGTCTCTACTGCTCTCCTTCTCGCGTCGAACGTCTCTCCCTCTCTCGTTGCTGATCTCCCTCTTTCGTTACTGCTCTCTTAATTGGGTCGAGCGTCTCCCTCTCGCCACTGCTCTCCCTCTCTCGACGAGAGAGGATGAGCAGTAGAGAGAGTTGGAAAGGTCTGTCGAAGATGAAAGTGGGAAAATGAAAGTGGGAAATGACCGAAGCGCTGGCCCAGCAAATTTCACTTGATTTTCATTTTCCCGTTCCGCCCCCACACGAGCATTCCGCACAATGCAGCTGATGTTATTCTCAACTGCAGCTCAGGAGAGCCACCCCCATATACATATACATATATATATATATATATATATATGGCCAAGTCTCTCCTAAGCTTAAGCTTATTGTAAGATTCCATAAGCTAACGCTTCTGGGGCCCATCTTTGGTCCATCCAAATGGACCAAACACACGACCCCCCTAAATTGCACATGCCCACCAACTTTTGGCCAGATCCAAATTTACTAGACCATTGGATCGACTATGCACCGATCCGAATGGACCATTGACTATTAAACTTTTGGTGCTTAAATGGAGATGATAGAAACCACGGTTGTAGCTGATTTTTTACAAGAAGGAGGGTCCTAGGGAGTCCTTGAAATCCCTCCCACCCCCATCCCCATATAGGTCCCCAAGTGGGCTCCACCACGCAATTGAGCTTACTTCAGCTTACCTTATCCTAAGCTTCAGCTTAGGAGAGTTGGCGCGCGCGCGCGCGCACACACACACACATATATATATATAAAGAAGACTAATTTCAATTGAGAAATCAATAAGTTGATTTTGATCTTCTGATTTATTTTGACCGTTTGATAACTTCTCAATAACTCCTTTCATTTTGGTAACTCCACCCGCCAAAAAGCAGATTTTTAGTTCCACCTCAGACTCGAGGCCTTCTGGGCAAATATATAAAGATCTAGAAACCTTCAAATAAAGTGGAAGAGATCAAAATAAAATGTGAAATATAGAGGGATCTAGAAAACCCTAATATAGAGTTGTAGAGATCAGAACAAAAGATTATAGAGTATCAGTCATTAAATTTGAACACATGTACATATCTTAACCACTCATTAGGGATTGGCTGGACCTATCCAAGAATAGTGTTCTCGCAGATAATATAAGTTCTCTTCTTTGTCCATACAGATCTCCAGTAAGAAACCATCTGAGATTTTCTAGCAGACGGTAGGGATGTTATATATATATATATATATATATATAAGGGGTATTCATATGCATCCATCCCTCACCATTTTTGGTGAGGGACACCCCAAAAGGGGAATTTCCAAGTACAAAAGTGAGGAAGTACTACTTCCTCACTTTTGTACTTGGAAATTCCCCTTTTAGGGTACTACTTCCTCACTTTTGTACTTGGAAATTTCCCTTTTAGGGTGTCCCTCACCATTTTTGGTGAGGGATAGATGCATATGAACATTTCGCTAAAGATTTTGTAAGAAAAATAGATGGCCAAAGCGAGATTCTAGACACAAGTTTCTTTTTTGAAATATGCAACTCGCTTGACAGAGTGAAAGGAAATGGAGCAACTCGAGTAAGAAAGCTTTCTTCTTTTTCATTTGGGTTTTCATTAGGATGTTTTCTGTCTTAACATCTGATACTTGGCAGGATCTGCAATCCTTATTGACTGTAGTACAACTCTGATTCAAGTAATAAACCGATATTTTGTTTAAAAAACTAAAGAATAAAAAGTATCACGTATCGGGTGGTACTTGAAATCATGCTCAATCACATGAGAAAAACATATAAATGTTGGTTGTATCAGTAACATGACTTGTGTTGTCATATTACTCGATCATTTGAAAATTGGTCCAAGTCTATGACAGATCTTTTGAAAATCTTAGAATTTGCATTGTTCCAGAGATTAATACCCAAGTCTGTGGACGTGTCCCTCCAAGACGAGGAATAGATAGCTAGCTAGGTTAAAGCATGCATTAGGTGTGCTCTCAATGCCAGTCCTATCAAATGATCATAATCCTTAATTTTAACTCCACATCCTCCGCTTGTTGTGGGGCCCACTCAGGGTCCCACGAACCAAAGAAAAAAGGGGATTGAAGATTTTGGATGGGCCCTACTTCGTATAAAATTTGAGGCCCAATGGGTCATCCTCACCCTTCTTCCTTAGCCGACAAGTTCAACGGTTATATATCAAAATGAAAAAAAATGAATAATCGATTCAACAGTACAGTCCATTCATATTAGTATAAAAAAAAAAAAAAAGAGATTGGAAACCATCGAGGAATCTGTGTAGGGATTCATACGGATGGTTGATCAGATGGGCCCCACTAGGGGGTGTGAACCGAAATTTTGGTGTGTACCTAAAAATTTCTGCATAAATGATAAAACTCTCTCTCTCTCTCTCTCTCTCATGTATGTATGTCTGGAACATAGGAACGTGTTCTATAAACGCTATCGCCATGTTAGTTACGGTGCTTGCGATGCGAGGGGGTTTGACATTGTGTCACGACCCGGGCCCGAGATCCGGTAACCCCGAGCCGTGAACCCATACTTACTCCCGTAAATCCCGAATCAACCGAAGTTAAAAACGAGATCCACAAGGGATAACATCTCAAAAACCTGTCAATTACAATTCTGCGGAAACAATTTCATTTGACAACATCAATTACAATTTACATGTATACAAAATAATGTTTCTTATGCATGTATCCTATCCATCATTTACTTATCACATAGTGCACGCCCAAAATATTGTACAATGACCATTAATTACATCTAAAATGATTACACAAAAGAATAATCTCTCAAATGTTTCTCAAAATATTCACTCAAAATATTCCGATCTCTGTTTCGCTCTTGGATACCCATGTCAAACGGTATCCCGGCCATTCCATTCGTTCAGTCCTCTTGGAGGAACCTGAGCGGTCTCCTCTGCCCCCGCCTGGGGCGCTGCCGCACCGGCAATGGCAAACGGGCCTGTAATGCCATCAATAACACTAGTGAACATGACGGTTCAACAATGTATAAACAATTCTTGCAATAGCATGCTAGTTCATGAGTTAGATTCATTTAATATACCAATAACAGTTCCAATCCTAGATGAGTCTAGAAAGTTCCTACAATAACAATAAGTCGACATGAAAGTCAATCATGTGGACATGTATAGGGTGGCCACTACCATAGCATTCATTTCATTACATTTACCATCTTCCCTCAAAGGAAGGATTCATTACTAGCATCTTCCCTCAAAGGAAGGATTCATTATTACCATCTTCCCTCAAAGGAAGGATTCATTATTTCCATCTTCCCTCAAAGGAAGGATTCATCTTCCAAACGGAAGGCATCGATCAATACCCATAGATACGATCGGAATTTAGTGGGACTTACTAGTATCCGGGCCAGGGACAACTAGCATCACCACGGAGTTCCAGAACGCCCCCAAATCCATCTACTGCAGTAGGATTAGACATTTGTCTCATTTATTCATTCATTGAACTCATTTAAAGTTCTAAAACAATAGCTAGGTAGTGCCAGACTCAAGGGTCAATACTTTTCAGTGAGCAATCCACTTCTGGATTCAATTCAGTTCCATGATTCCCATAATAACAAGAGAATGGGATAATAATGATATCAATCTCATCGGATTGGGACACAGTGTTACAATGAGGAACTCACTAATCAATTGTATTTCTATTTAACGCTATCTCGATCTTAAACAACTATATAGGTATAACCAACGGTTACCGATGCACGTGTTATTCTTGATGGGCATCACATTTATATTTGATATGCGCATTATAATCCCCATAGTTAACACCTATGGAAGTTTAGACCACAATCAATTAACTATGCAATTATTCCTTCATTATCTTTAATTCTTAACAGTTTCACTTTACTTCATGATTGACCTTTGAACTAATCAAGGGAGCATTTATACTCACAAGGAGTGCTCCAAACTTACGCAAAATTCCAAAATTCACTGGACTCAAACTGAGTCCCCCGATCGATCGGACCGTTAGGTCTGATTGATTGGACAAATTTTCACTCACAATTAATGTGTTGGCCAATATCGGTCAGCTCGGCGGTTACCCGACGGTTAGCCGCAACTCAGTTGGCGGCTAGCCGAAACCTACTTGGCGGCTAGCCGAATTTCGACTGGCGGCTTGCCGAAATTTCGGCGGTTAGCTCACGGTCAGCTTTCCAGAAGCTGACATTTCTGTCTCGATTTTCGGTCACCTTACGGTTACCTTGCGGCTAGCCGAAATTTCAATTTCGGCTAACCGAAATTTCAGCGGTTAGCTTTCCAGAAGCTGTCATCTTGACAAGAAATTCTGACTCAATTTCGGTCAGGTTACGGTCACCTCACGGTTAGCCAAAATTTGGATTTCGGCTAACCGAAATATGGCGGTTAGCTTTCCAAAAGCTCACCCATTTATGGATTCCGGCGGTTAGCTTTACGGTTAGCCTCGCGGCTAGCCGAAACCCACCCAGAATCCCATTTTCGAGCTTCAGAACTTCTGAAGCATCTCTGAAAACTGAGTTCCTTGAACTCTAGTCTCTCCAATCAATCAATAAGAATCCAAGGAAGTGGTATGGATACTAGGAGTAACCTTTCTAACCTTCCATTTCACCTTCACACATCATCCATTCACAATAATACTTCTAATATACATCAATCTTCACATTCAATCCATAGAAATTCTACGATTTCTACAATGGTTAACATTAATCACAAAGAAAATGTTTATACTTGCCTCTTGTAGTCAATGCACTCAAAGCCCTCTTTAATAGCTTGGCTTGAGCTCTAAATCCCCAAATCTCAACCCTAAATCCATAAAACATGCAAACATACAAATCCTTAAGCTATTTGTGCTACAAACCTCTCCTAAGCACTCATTACAACTTGAAAACTCATTAAAAAGTTCCAAACACTTACTTGTAGTTCAATGGGAGGAAACCTTGAGGTCTTCTCCAAGCTTTACTCTTCAACAATGGGGAAAGAAGGCTCAAGGAAGAAGATGAAGATGGATGGAGTAGCCCACTCCACTCCAATCACTTCATAAAGCTCCAAATCTCCACACCCAATGGAGAGAAAATGGAAGAAAGAAGAAGAGGAAGGTCTGCCTAGGGCTCGTTGACGATAGAATGAACGAATGAATCGTTCATTCATTCATTTCATTCTAATATAAGGGCCCTTTTACACAAAAGCCCCATTCTCTTAACCATTATCACATTTTAAGTCAAATGGAACCCCACTTGGTCCATTTGAGGTCAAATGAAAACACGCCTATTATGAAAGTTAACGTATTATTCGAGATACACGCGTTGGTATCAAGAATTTCCGTATTCGACGAAATACGCGTAAACTCGTATTTACGAAAAAGTCCTTGGCCTTGTTTATTTGACTCTAAACTCACTTTTAATCCACTCAATACCACTCAAGTCCATTCCATTATGCTTAATGCATCATTTGAGAGTAATTTATCTCTCTTTGGTTATTAATCTTCATTAACTCAATTATTCGTGCTTATTTGGCATTAATCTTAATTAATTAGCCTTAATCACGATTAGTTCGGGTCAGAGTGTAACACATTAGCGGTCGTTGTTCTTGTGGCCTCGTTGGCACTGGGAAGACGGTCTAAGAAGGAGGAGCTTAACAGAAAAAGCCTTCCCCAAGGTTTCATATTTGGGACTGCATCTTCTGCTTATCAGGTCCTTCTCCTCTGATCTTGTTTCTTCTTTTCTAAGAATCTTAAGAATATTTGAGTGGCTTGGAAACATGGAAACTGATCACTCATGACATTCTTATATAGAATGAAGGTGCAGCAGCAGAAGGTGGGAGGGGTCCAAGTAGGGGTGAATATCGGGTCGGGTTCCGGGTTAACGGACCTGGTCTGACCCGACCCGGTATTTTTTAAGAGCCTTGGACCTGGTCCGGTAACCCTGTTAATGAATACCGGGTCACCGGGTTACCGGGTTTGGGTTCTGGGTCACCCGATAACCCGATATGCCCTTTACGTAAGTTGGATCCAATGCATATATATTATATCCAACAAATGTTATATAAAATACACCATCAGAATGAAGCAAAACAATTTCAACTTTTCTTTTCCCAAGATTATATCAACTAAATTATTGGGTTATCGGGTTATCGGTAAGGTAAATTGAAATTAAAAAAAAAATTATTTATTTGTTATCGGTCACCCGATAACCCGATAAACAATGAAACAAAGACCCGAAATCCGGATCCGTTAACAGAGGTCCAAGTCGAGTTTGGCCCGGCCAGATAAAAAGGTTATTGGGTTAGCCCGATAACCTCCGTGTCGGACCGGCTCACCGGGTCGGACCGGGTTTTCCGACCCTGAACACCCCTAGGTCCAAGTGTCTGGGACACCTTTACTCACGATAGCCTAGGTCTCTGTTTCTCTCTATCTCATTTACATTCTCATGTAATGTACTTTTTACTTTCTACCTTACATACAGTAAATTTAAAGGCAGAAGATAATTACAATTTTTTTTTTCTAGCTATGTATCCTTGTCCACGTGGCGTTGCCATCAGATGGTAGCGTTGGACATAGAGAACAAGACAAGATTAATAAAACTTGAATTCAGCTATTAAGAACTCTTGCTCAGGTTTAGATCTGGCCTGAGGGCCTCGGATCTTGCTCCTATTCTGATATATGCAGTTGAGCTGGAACTTTGATTTTTTTATTATGTTGGTTCCTGGTGGACCTGTCCAGTGTATTAAATCGATCATGGATCTGGATCCAATCACTGCCTTACAACACAAGCCCTATCGGATTACTCTAACCTTTCATTTAACAGTCTTAAAGTTTAAGGGCACGTTTGGTAAGCATCCATGGTAGGGAGGGTATTCTATGCTCCAGAGGATTCCCTTGCTCCAGTGGAATCAAGCCATCCTCATATAGGATTTGTAAAGAGAGCTCTTGGTTTGGCATTGAAAGAGGATTCCCACCATTAGTAGAATGTGATACAATAGTTATAAGTTTTTTTGGAAATAATTCAAGATCTATGACGAATCAGGACCTCAACTTTTTTCTCAAAGTTAATTTGGGCCATCTAGAGTATTTGAACAGTTCGGATCATGCAACAGGGCCCCACAAAAATAAAAAATTAATAATTTAGAATCCGGACGTTTTTGCAAATATCTCAATATCTAGACATGATCAACGGCTGAAATTTGATCAACTGGCCGTTTTTGACCTTTCAGAGATAACTCATGGTTTAGATCATGATTATGGGCCCCACAGGAACCAAAAAATTGAAAAAAAAAACACTGTTTTTCATCCCGGTTTTTGCCTTGTGTGAAATCAACGGTCAATAGTTGTTGGCCAATTTCTTATGATCCATATTGAATCAGGCTGCCAAATTTGGACCTAGAGCCGTTTTAGGCATTTTGAAGAGATTGGACAGTTTGGATTTCGCAAACGGACCCCACAGAATTTCAGAAATTGCCATCCAAAGGTCTGGACGTTTTCGTAAATATCTCAAACTCCGTGAACAATCAACGGTTGATATTTGATTTTCCAGCCGTTTTTGGCCTTTTAAACAATACTACCGGTTCAGATCTTAATTGTGGGGCCAAGAAAAGGTCAGATTTTGAAAACAACGGTGAACCCTATATTACCGCCATGCACACTGTAGCAGCGCCTTTCTGCCCATTCACTGATTCTGTCTTTCAGAGGGGGGAGGGTCTGACATGGGAAATACACAAGAATGGTGATGCAGAGATTCCTCGATAAAGGTTTCCTTGCATTACCAAACGTGGGTTTTCCACGGGAGCACAGAAAACTTGCGAGGAATCCTCACCAAGGATGCTTACCAAACGTGCCCTAAAAGTCATATCTTTTGATGATAAATTATTTTGAGATTCAATCGAATAGTGAGTAAATAGGTCCGATGGGTACTATATTGAGCTTGATGCCTTATATCAAAAGTGGGCCCAAAGTAGGCACTCCACACTTCTTAGCATGAAATTTCTCTTTTCTATATGTACTGACAAATGCTAGATTGGCAGAGAAGATAAAGGACCGCAGCAATGGGGATGCAGCCGCGGATTCATACCATCGTTATAAGGTCAGGTCTTCATTTCAATTGTCACTGTTGGTGATATTATTTTTTTCTGCTGTAGCATTTCCTAAACAGTAAGAAATGTAGCAGGAAGATGTGCAGATTATGAAGGAAATGGGCATGGACGCTTACAGGTTCTCCATCTCTTGGTCGAGAATATTACCACGTAAGAGTGAGCCATTTCAATGACACATTCCAAACACACATCTAAATTATTGATTGCTATTCGAGCACAGGAGCTAAAAATCTAAGCCCCATGTGAAGCCCACTTAAATGCATGCTAATCTCAGATGCAGAGGTCTTCTTTTGAACATGAGTTTGGGCGGAAATCATCACAATCATTGATTTAGAATCTTAACGTTTAAAATTCAATCCAACATTTCATATATAGTTCAAAATAGTGTCAAATTAGGGTGAATTTTCAGTTAATGGAAATCAAGGAGTGAATGTAAAGGGGGTGGATTGATCATGTGCAATTTTACGTAATTGTAAAAAAATTACCTCTCATACAAGTTGAGTGGTTTTTCTCAGCAAAATGAAATCCAATCCTAACCATGAATTCGGGTTCAGCTTGCTGGACCCATTATGGGGTGAATCCTTGTTTCCCTTCCTTACCTGACGAATAATTTAACAATTGTGATCTTATGATGGTTGTACGTTTTAGGAGTTCTCCCTTTTTTTCAATAAAACCTAAACTTACCTTTCAAAAGAAAAATCTTGTTCTAACTCTTAAAAAAAAAATTGTTAGGTGGAAATCTACGTGGAGGAGTTAACCAGGAAGGCATTACATATTACTATAATCTCATCAACGAGCTTCTATCAAATGGTAGTATTTAATTTGTCCAAGCCATCTCTTCATCACTTCAAAGTCCTCCATTTCTCGTTTGATGTTTGACAAATCTTTCTTATTCATTTATCTATTGTGCCTTGCAGGTCTGCAGCCCTTCATCACTCTTCCACTGGGATTCTCCTCAAGCTCTCGAGGATGAGTATGGTGGTTTCTTAAGTCCCAACATAGTGTGAGTGCTAGCCCTCATTCCTAATGTTTCTATGCTCGGTTAAGCTCAGAAACAGGGCCTCAATTAAACTAAATGGAATGGAGCTCATGGTTGACATATTGGGAGCAAAAAACTGCCTGGGCCCCTAATCATTGGGCCTATTGACTAAATTTGTGGCATGGCCAAAACCCTGTTATTTTCTTCCCTGCAGCATTTAAGTCCTAGTTAAGGAGACACAAGACGACCCGCCTTAGGATCAAATGAACATTCCCTAGCTCAAGATATATGACCTATTCAAAGGCCTGACTGCTTGCAAAAGGTGGTCAGGTCAGCAGCCAGCTGCCACAAAATTGGAACTAGTACTTAATGGTTGGGATTGGGTTTGGCGTAGCTCACCCCAAGAAATTTCCATCTATCTACAGGGATGATTTTCATGACTATGCGGACATTTGTTTTAAGGAATTTGGCGATCGGGTGAAGCACTCGATCACCTTAAACGAGCCATTAACTTACAGCATGAATGGGTATGCAACCGGAGAGTTTGCACCTGGCCGGTGCTCCACGCAGGAGGACGGAAAGTGTAGTGCTGGAGACTCGGCCACCGAGCCTTACATAGTGTCGCACCATCTTCTACTTGCCCATGCAGCCGCAGTGAAACTCTACAGAGAGAAGTATCAGGTGAGTGAATTTTGCCCAAGTAGACCACTTAAGCTGTCGAAATAGTAATGTGGTAATTCCTATAACTTCTCTACAAAATAATGGATGTGAATAATATGACAGTGTGTAGAGAGAGAGAGAGAGAGAGAGAGAGAGAGAGAGAGAGAGAGAGAGAGAGAGATTGTAGGGTTATGTTGTGCTACGAGGTTCCTCCACGTGCATTGCATGAGAGCTCACACTTGTACATCCATGTGGGATTCCTCATTATCAATCCAACCCCTACACACATAAGCACTCCTAATTTCACTCCAATGTAGGCTATGCTTACTATTGGATTGGATTTGATGAAAAATGTAAATTAAGAAATTATTAAACTTTAAGGCCCCTTTAACATTGATTGTGATGATCTGATTGAGATGATTTTTGCCCAAAATCATATTCAAGGTGAGACCTTTTTATAACATTGTCCTCCCATCATTGACGTGTATTTAAGTGGGTCGTACAAGGGTAACAAATCATGAGATATTGTAGCTCTTATCAGAAAGCACGACTATATATGTATATATTTTTTAACATAAGCAACACTACTACTTGAATTCACAACCTAAGGTCACATTATTTAATAGGCATCTCAAAAGATACCTAAAAATAACACTGTATACTCTGTAGGCATTCCAAAATGGAAAGATTGGAATCACATTTGGGTTGATATGGATGATTCCTCTCTCATCATCAAAGTCCGACGAAGATGCAGCGCATCGAGGTCTTGACTTCGCGCTTGGCTGGTGAGCTTGGGAGCTAAAATAGTTACAGTTTTTATTATTTAGCATTGTCATTTGTTTATGAGATATGAAAATTAGAACCTGCTGAATCATTGTGTTTGTAAGAATGATGAATTGTTCACTATCCTCAGGTATATGGAGCCGTTGGTTAGAGGTAAATATCCATTTAGCATGAGATCTTTGGTTGGCGGTCGGCTACCAAGTTTCACAAAAGAGCAGGCTCACATGGTGTCATTTGATTTCATCGGATTGAATTACTACAGTGCATCATATGCAACGGAACCCCCTCCTTCAAACAACACTCGAAAAAGTTACCAAACTGATACAAATGTTATACTTACAGGTAAATTTAGTTTACACTTGGATGACGATGATAATTCCTTTCATTAATTTATTGCATCCCGCCTCTCCAATAACGGTTTGGTGGTGAGGCATCTCCCTCTCCGTAGACACAGCTATGGATTGATTACTGTTTGCAGCCCAATTGATCAAGGATTTGGGTAGTGTGTGTGGTGTAAAATATTTACAATAATAATAATAATATAAAAAATAATAATAACAATAATAACAGCAACAACAACACCAGCACCAACAACAATAAGGCCCATCCATGCTTGAATTGTATGAACTCAAAATATAACTCACATAACCAAAGGATTGGGTGGCTTAAAAAGTCATGTTTAATTCCTCAACCAAGTACGCCCGGTGCTTAAGATGCACACCAAGGGTGGTTCCTACCTGGTGGTCCATTTGATTAGACCATCCTGCTAAATTTCACATGGGGCCCACCTTTGCACCCATTCAATGTGCTGTGCACCTATTAGAATGGACAGTACACCGTGAGGCCACATAGAGATGATAGGGATCAATGATGGGGCTGGTTTTTTGCGGAGATGAAGAGCCAAGGGAGTTTAATCCCTCTTGGCCCCAATCCTAGGTGGGGCCCTACATTGAGGTACACACAATCATGTAGTGCATGCGAAAGTCGAGCGCTGCATGACTGCATGACTGCTTTCTCTCTCTCTCTCTCTCTCTCTCTCTTTATATATATATATATGAGAAATATTCAAGTGAGAATTAGTTCCCACCTATCAACAAATAGGGAATCCCCTAATAGTTACTAATTATAAGGTTGGCACACATCTGAATGGATTGAACCGTTGGATCGATGGTTCAATATTCTTTTGAATATGAAGCCATTAAACTTGTGAGCCACGGATGAAGGAGTTAGGGGCATGGGTTTGGGGTCAAACTTGATACTTGGGTGGTCTCACATAGATCTTTCCATCCCCCAAGTCCCATCCTCAAATGAGGCCCACAATTGGACCCCACAAAAAAGTTCTCATATAACATGTGAGAACTAGTTCTCACCTGAATATTACTGTATATATATATATATATATAAACTTTTTGTTTATCATTTACACACATACATCATAGTTCTCTTACATGCATGAATGTGTACGTGATTTATGTGACAGCTTTGCGAAATGGGATTGTAATCGGCCCGAAGGTAATGTGGATTATGTTATCGTCATTTATTTTTTTAAAAATCTAACATTACCATCATCTATCCTTATCTATCTCATTTGATCTTTTCTTCTGATTTTGGCGATTAATGTAATTTCTTCTATCTTTATTAAGCTCTCTTTTAATTCAGTGTGGTCCAATTTCTATTCAATGTTGTTTATGTCATCATTCATTTACAAATTGAGAGTAGACAATTGAGACCATTTGGACCAAAAGTTTACTTCTGCTATATATTATTTTTTTCTAAATGGCATCTAAATTAGTGAAAAACCAATGTCTCATAAATGAATTATTTCATTCGAGTTGGAAGAAAGAAGAGAATGTGATTTCCCCGATCCCCTTCATGTGTTTGATTTATGTTGGAATGGAAAGTGAGCTTCACTTTTTTTATGGTTTTATTCCATTTGAGATAAAATTGATTATCCCATATTCATGCATCTCTCTCCTAAAGATTAAAAACTGTCTCTGTCTTTCTGCTATGGTTTTCATCCAGGAAATTCTACTTTGTTCCTTTCCATGGAAGGACCAAAAAAAAAAAAAATCAAAACTATCCACCCACAGGATGGAATTGATCCTTTTCTTTTTTTCCCCGCACCGGCTGACCTACAGCCCAGGACTATAAACTGCTCTTTTTATCTGATCAACAAGCATGCACAAAAATTATTTTCTTTCTATATATAGAATACCTTAGATGTGGGTCTACTCTATATATAGAGAGCAATTAGTTAGGCATTTTACACAATTCCATCCAGCATGCAGGCATAGAAATCAGTTCTTTGTCAATTCTTTCCTTCTTTTTATTATTATTATTGTTGTTGTTGTTGAATAAACATTCTCTAATAAGGTGTTTCATGAAGCTCTATTATTCTGAGTAGGCAGCTTCACCTTGGCTCTACATTTATCCTCAAGGAATGCAAGAGTTCTTGGTTTATTTTAAGGAAAAATACAAAAGCCCAATTATCTACCTCACTGAGAATGGTAAGAACAAGATGTTCTCATATCAGCTTCTTCCTTTCGTTTTCAAATCTTTCTATTCAGAATTGAGAAAAAAAGGATGTATTTTTAGACTCGAGCAAGTTTTTAGACTTGGGCTTCTGGTGGACCAAATTATGTTCAACTGGAAGGATGTTGTCTTTTTTTAACTGGTTCTCTGATTTGTTGTTGTTTTTGGGTTCATGTGGTTTGTTTTGTTGGTTTTTCGTTCTCTTAGTTTCTAGTTGGGTGTTGTAAGCATGTCAGTATAGCTCTCATGTACTGCCAATTCCTTTAATGAATCTAACTATTAAAAAAAAAAAGAAATGATAGGTTTTTTTCTATATTAAAGCATCCTTCGTGTACTTTCAGATTTCTTTATGTGAAAGTGGAAAACATTGCGGTGTTTGTAGAGTTGAAGAACACGTCCTTAAGCTTCACTTATAAATGGTGCTTGCTTTTATCGCGTTCTTCATATTTTTGGCTTTGCAGGAGTGAATGAGTACGATAACAAAACCTCAACACTAGAGGAAGCCCTACGTGACGACATGAGAATAGATTTCTACAGGGAACATCTAGCATGGCTGCTTAAGGCCATCAGGTGAGCGCACTTGAACAATGCACCTCCTTGAAGTTTTTGGCCTTTTAGACCCTTTTGGGCTGTCTTTCTTCTTATCCAGATAACTCCATTTGAGAATATCTTGGGGCATGATCTGTTCACAGTGAGGCCAATCAGATCAACAGTCCAAATTGACCTCTCGCATTCAAAGATCATATAGTACCTGGCACAACCAATTTGAGTGCAACTGGGGCATCTCTTGCTTAAAAATTGTCTGTGAGATTAGACTAATACAATTTTTGGGGTTGTGGCAGGGAAGGAGTGGATGTAAGAGGATACTTTGCTTGGACTCTGTTGGATAACTTCGAATGGTCTGATGGATACACTGTTCGTTTTGGGTTGTATTATGTGGACTTTGAGAATGGATTGAAGCGATACCCAAAGCACTCGGCCCATTGGTTTAAGAAGTTTCTCAAAGGGTTGAGACATTTTTCAAAATCCATTTATAAGGACTGGTGCTTTCTCTTGTATTACTCTTTTATTTCCTAGTTCTAATCTAGAAATAAAATAGAGAACATGATACTCCTTCCATTAAGAAGTAAGAAGATGATTTTGTAGCGCGTAGCAGTAGTAGCTGTTTGTAGTTGTTGTAGATGAAGCAGAGGCCATAGTTTTAATAATCCAGAACAATGAATGGATAATCCGTTAATCTTGGACATCTTCTTCGCAGGTTTTAGAAGGTTTCAACTGGAATGATTTTTCCTAGCCATCCAACCCACGCTTAAATTGCTAGAGTGGTTGTGATGTTCAGTAATGAGACGGAGGTCATGGCTTCTAATCATTTGGGCCTTACCCAATACACAGTGATAGTGCGTGGTGTTGTATATCCGAGGTTTTACCAATGATCAATTTAAGGAGGGTCGGCAAGTTCCTCGTCACAAAAAGATTTCCTTGAAATCTATCTAATAACCTAAGCCCAATAGTATTCAAGTTATTAAAAAAAAGTACTAAAAACTTAAGTGTATGATGTGTTTTCTTATATTGAGTGCATAGCATATTAGCGAGGTTGGAAAAAAAAAATCAATTAGGCCTTGCTTCCAAAAAAAAAAAAAAGAAGTCTTCGATCACCTTGTTACCCAAAAATGAAAATGAGTCCTAACAGATTTCCACCTATAAGTTTATACAACGTTCAATATAAAATAATTTCCAAAATTCACCCATGCATTTTGATTAAAGCAATTTAAGGAAATAAAGGGACATTTCCTCCTACTAGGGTGCACAAAAAATCTGCCGATCCAATTTGATTCAATCTACAAATTTTTAATCGAATCGAAGGTAAACGGATCTATGATGGATTTCACCCTCAATCCGATCCAATCCGTTGACATGAAATAAATAAAAAATAAAAATAAAAAAAAAACCGTAAGGGGTCTAAATATAAGTTAAGATGTCTAAATATAAAAGAAGAAAAAAATTTCAGGGGTCAAAATGTGATTCACTTTTATATATAAGTATAACAAATGAGATCCTATACCAAATATCACTCTAGCCTTGAGAGCATGCTCTTTAAATTTTCTTTTACATTAGATTCAACGGATTGAACAGATTATACCAATCCGATTCGATCCAAATCCGATTCGAAACCTCCACAGATTGGATCGAATCGATTTTTAACAGTCACAAATTGGTGACGACGGATTACAAATCCGTCAATCCATAGGTAACTGATTGGTGTTGGATTTGGCCTAATCCGCACCAATCCGATCCGTGTACACCCCTACCTCCCAAGAGTAGAGCTTTGGGCAATATTATTTTAGCCGAGGAATTTCTTCACAAATTGGTGACGACGGATTACAAATCCATCAATCCATAAGTATCTAATTGGTGTTGGATTTAGCCTAATCCGCACCAAACCGATCCGTGTACACTCCTATCTCCCAGGAGTAGAACTTTGGACAATATTATTATAGCCAAGGAATTTCTTCATAATTTTTTTTTTATCGGGGCTCTTAAAATAGACATAAGTAAAGCCTATGATAGTACTTCAAGGCAATTCCTGGGAGCTTGTCTAAAAGATTAGGCCTGCTATCAGATTGCATTTATGGGTCGAGAGATCTACAACAGGGAAACCGAGTCCGGATCCGGATCCCCTATTTGAATGAAATAGGAAAAATACCGTGTCGATCCATCCTTGAGCGCCATCTTATCAGCTAATTGCACACTCTCGATTGCTTCCTAAGAATTATAAGTTTAGGAAACGTGACCATCTGTCTCAATATGAATTAGAAGTAGGCCAACGCATGAATATTCAAAAAAGCAGACTTAGATTTTGTAATAGATATTGGCATAGTGAATTGCCAGAAAAATCCAAATATTTGGGATCCATTTACAATCTGGATCAATAAAAAAGGTCACTTGAGTTCCCAATGGTAGTGGAAAAGAAAACCTTCACCATCAGAAGATCAAGGATATGTGAAATCAAACCAAGGGACTCCCCATTCTTCAGCACAAGCTTGTCATTTGGGGCCGCCAAAGATGGGTTTATTTGATTGTGCCGTTGATGTTAGAGGTAGGGCCCAAAGTTGGAGATTTTTACTTGTTGATCTGAAGGCCATGTGAGAAATAACCAATAGTGGGAGATTCTGGTTGATGGGCATTTTCCAGGTAGCATGCTTGTTTCCATAGAATGGATATTTTTTTCGTTTTGGCACTTGCTCTGCTCCTCTTTCTTATCGGTCGTGAGGGACCCACTTCAAGTTCATGCTAATGAGTACAGCCCTCTACAAAGATCTCGTTCGGCATTCAAATCAAACCCATGTTAAATCCTCCAACATTTCTTAGATGTACACATTGATGTGAAATGTATGCGTCCATGTACAACGATATTGATGTGAAATTCTCAGACACAAATTCTCATTTTCCAAGAAGGGCAATAAGGAATGCTTTTGTGGATTCCTCAGCTATCATCAAACGTAGAGTTTAGACTCATAACCACGATTTGTGATACATGGTGGGTCTTAGGACTGTAAGTGATATGAATTATAGCCTTGGATTGTGCTGCTAATGTTTCTGTTGACAGAAAGAGCTGTGCTGGACTTGTTCTTGGAAGCCTTCTTTCAGAATTATTTAGAAAAACAGAATCAGTAAAATCATGTTAGGACCATGTTCTTGAGTTAAATATCAACACAACCATTTTATACCTTGGAAAATTTTAGAGGAACATCTGTGTTCAAAGTCTTAAAAAAAATTAAAATATACATGTCGCACATAAACATTGCAATAGTTAAAAATTAATCATTAAACGAAGCATAAATCAATCTCCTGGTACACCATAATTAGCGATGAGAGCCTTCGTTATTTCATCTCACACATGCAATTTCTTGCCTTCCTGACGCTATTCCTATCTCTAATGCTACAGAGGGACCCCTCTCTCTCTACCTAAACTATGGTTTGCAGGGGGAGAAGACAAACCGTTGGTGGGGTTACTTGTTTGAGTCAGTCCAAACTCCACAATTGAGTATGAATATGTACTTTGAGTTTCATTTTAAGGCATGATAGAGACATTCTTCCTGCAGTAATTTCAACTCTGGTTTCATTTTCTGCAGAAAATAAAAACTGATGGCTTCTTATAATACATCTGTGTTTTTATGTGGTTATTTGATTGATAACATGACACACACTGGCAATCTAGTTAAAGCCTTCATTTTTTCTGCAGTTTTGTGTCTATTTTTTGGTGCAGAAGAATATATTCTACAGTGAAATGGTTTTCTACCTCATGGGTTTGAATGGGTTTTTCAAAGATGTTTGAAAAGACGCTTCCACCTTAGAAAATGAAAATAGGAAGAAAATTAGCTTGGAAAATCATTCTGCTTGAAAACCATTTTTCGTTTTGCAGAAAATGATCCACACAAATATACCCTTCCACATGTTAAATCTAAACACTAAAAAGAGAGATAAATACGCATTGGCGAAACCAGAAGGTTTTCCCCAGAGACCATATGGCAAAAAAAAAAAAAAAAAAAAATTTCACTAAAATAGTAGGGGTTTTCCAAAGATGCACACAAACATACCCCTTGCCCTCCACCCTTGTGAATATTAGGTCAGGCTTTACAATGAAGGGACTTTCCCACTAGTCTGAAGGACCACAAGTGAGGGGCTTTTTTTCTTTTCTTTTAAAAAAATAGCAATTAGTGGAACTACAGGAATGCCACACCTGCCTGGCCACTACTGATCTACATATGTGATGAGCCTTGGACAACTTGTTCCTGCAAGCCAGAAAAGAGACGCCTTGGTTGCTCTGGAAGCTCATGAATCTTGCTCCAAATCACCAACTCGGGAACAAACTGTTGCCAAAAAATCTGTAGCTGATTGTCCAAGCGTGAGAAGTATCTTCCCTGCAGAGATTGCATTGTTTTTAGATAGCCCTCCACTTCATTTCAGCGGCTTTTAGCATCCATTCAGCAGTGCTGTCTCTCATACCTGAGCTCTGCATTGATGATGGTTAGGTCATCTCCAAAAAGAGGTCCTGCACACTGTTGACGATAGTGAAGTGGACTCCTATTAGAATTTAGAAGGGGTCAACAGAAACTTTATACAGATTGTCGTGTGAAATGCAAAAAAGGATCAAGGATTGATTAGATTTTGTCAATACCCACATAACATCCTCACCTGGCCCTGAAGCATAAAAAATAAGGGGGCCAGACCTTCTGAGAATATTCTAGCAAGGACTCCCTCTACTTCAGAGCCTGGTTAGAACGTTTCACAGTTGCTCTGGTTCCTGTTCCAACTTCAGCTTTTCCCATTAATCAATCTTAATCAACCTTCATGAAGTAGATCTCTCATTCAGCTCTCTATGACTAGCAACTTTTCATCCATCTCATTGTACGGGATAAGAAGTGGAACTAGTTTATTCGAATCCCCAAGAAATGGTGCACCTGCCTGCTCGTAGGGTTAGATGAGGTCTAAGGAGAAGCAATGAGGTAGTCCTCTTTTGCCGCAATGGGCATTTCTGATCCACCAACCAAGACCAGTCAAAATCTCAGACTCATATCAGAAGAGAAGAAAAAGGTATACTGGCTGGTTTTTCCAAAAGACCCTTATCATTAGAACTCATTCCTGCTGCGAGCCAGTTTGAGAGAGGGATCTTATTTTGGGTTTTTGCATGAGAGAAGAGAGTGAGGTGAAGTTTTTAAATTTTGGGTCCTCAACCCTGGTAAAAGAAGTAAGGTTAGAGGAAGATATGCAGTTTCCTGAATCTTGATGTCCTATGCAGTTTTAGTTTTTTTGTGGGCACCAGGCGGGTGCTCACCGGTACTTGTGCATGTGTGTGAATGAGTGCTTATATCATAGTACAAAAATTAAGATCAACACCGCTGTATCTCCCACTTTCAGCTAAATTGCATTGCATTTCTTCTGACAGATTTGATACATTGTTCGCCATGTTCATGTTTAAGGATGTTCCTAAAGAAGTACAACCTATCCAAGGACTTAGCCCAACATAGACCGGATGGAGAAGAATATTCATGTAGCTAACCCCAACGTATTTGGGACAAGGTTTTGAAGATGATAATGATGACATTTGAAGAATTCAAGGAAAAGAAGCGAAAAATGAAACATACCAAGCTTCATCAAATAAATATAATGGAACCTTTTCTTTTCATGAAACATACTAAGCTTCATATTATAGATAAGTGGAACTATTTTATTATTATTATTATTATTTTGTTTTTCCAAACACAACTAAACATTTGATTTTTTGGTACTTCTAATCTCATTCCATCAGAGCCATCAAAAAAGGAGGCTAAAGCTCTAATCAAAACAATCCCAGAAATGGGGCCTTTCATTTTAAGACGATTTGCCTCTACTTCTCTAAAGTGGGTAGAGAGTAGAGTCATGTGCCAAACACACTTATTTTTCAAACTTCTACCGCTTTAGACATTTAGACAAATTGAGGTTGGAAATAGAGATGCCAAGCATGGGCTTAGTTTTTGGCTTGGTTGGATTTCAAAACATAATGAGTACAAAAAAGGTCAAAAACAAAAACAAAAGTAATTTGATTTCAAATAAAAACCAATCCATTGCATCCTATCACCCTTTCACAAAGAATTGAAGTTTTAAACAAAAGAGGTAGAGAGGTAGAACTATGCTCGTGTCACCCGAAATTGATACCATACAACCGAGAAACTCCAACACCTGTGGGGGAAAACAACAGTCACAACACCTAATATTTATTATCCTTAGAAACTGTATATACCTGCGGGTTGAAGCCTGAAGGTAATCCATAGCCATCAGTCAGCTGGCTTGCAAATTCTCAAAATTATATGCATTGCCAGTTTGTCACCAAGTATCCTAGTTAGCATACTTCCAGCTCTTTCCCACCATGGTTCTTGCATTGACGTTTCTCCACTATTGTCGCTTGCCTGTTTGATGATAGGTTCCTCGCTTCGGTTGCTAATTTGTCGGATGAGCATTCTGTTAACAATTGTCAAGAAATATCCTTCCATCAGAAGATGAAAACAGGCAAACAGAAGCTCCACAGTCTGCTGTATCTGCTGGTGAAAGATCATAAAGCAAGTTGAATTTGTTTCTTTTTCCCTCTTCACCAAGTTTCCGGTGATGCTCTAGTAATATCATCCTCCTTAGAAGAAGCCTTAAATGTCCAAAAGTTATCAATCTCATCCACACTATCACCACCAAAAATAACATCATCAACACCAGCAAAATCCTCCCAATCTTCCTCAATCCCAGCCTCAAACAACTCCTCAAAACCATCACTCTCTTCCTCTTCCTCGTCTTCTTCTTCAATGTCATCATCATCAATGTCATCATCATCATCAACTCCATCAACACGGTTTCTTCTCTCTCTCCGCATCCTCTTCCCCTCCCTCACCAACTCCATCAACTTCTGCTCAGCCACCAGCAGCTCGTCCCTGTCACCATCCAGCTGCCGCAACCTGCCTCTGTCATCATAACCTTCCACCAAGAAAACTGAATCCCTCTGCCCCTTAAGGCTGACATAGAACAAGTCTGGGTGCCTCACCAGCATCCCCCTCACCTTATTTGACAGCCCAAAGTCGTGGCGGAAATGTGTTATATGGTCAACAAGAGTCCTCTTCTCCACCGTCAGGCCCAACACCTCCCTAACAACCGCACAAGCCTTCTTCTCTGCCTCCATTGTGTGTGGCACCTTTGCCTCCGCTGTATATGGGTTAATCTCTGGCATCTCGTTAAATCTTATCAGAAAGTCACGATGCTTGCGCTTCACATTCAATCCTTTCATCAGTCTCAACTGTTTGAATCTTGGGGGCCTGTCAATGATGCGATCATTATCACAGGGATGGGGTGAAGGTGGCAAGGGGATGGCAAGATCGGGGTCCCAGGAGACAAGTTCAAGTGCACGGCCATAGGAGGTGTCAACAGTCTTGAAGCGGTCAGGGTGGTCATTACAGAGGCGGGAGCGGAAGTTTGGAGGAAGCCCGAGGTCAGGGCCAAGGTGGGCGAGCTTGGAGAGCAAGAGGCGGCGGTGCAAGGAGAGCATGAGAAGTTTTTGGAGCTTGGAAGCGAGGAACATGGAGATCTGGTTCTTGAGTTGTGCCTCTTCGGCAGCCAAGGATTCAGCAGCAGGAGTGAGCTGGACTGCAAGCAGGTCAGAAGGGGTGGAGAAGAGCTGGAAGATGGCTGGGTAGCGTTTGATCATGGAGAGGATGGAGCGCTTGGGAGGGAGGGAGAGGTAGGAGCGGCATTTGGAAAGGACACGGAGTGGCATGAAGTGACGGGGCTTGGAGAGGAGGAGGGTCTTGAGCTTCTGTACAAATCGGAGCTTGCTGCGCTTCACCACTTGCTTGTCCAGTTGTGGGTTGCGTACTATCTTCTTGGAGGAGGAAGATGAAGCAGAACAAGAACAGCACAAAGGAGAAGATTCTAAGACAATTATGCTGCTTCTTGGTTTCTTTGTAGGCTTGTTGTGGATGGTAAGGAGTGGATACTTCTTCTTCATATTATTGAGATGGTTTGGAGGAGATAGGAGCGTTTCCATTGGCAAAAAAGTTGAAAAAGCTATCACCATCTTTTAGATTCAACTCCTCATGAGGGCTCTTTTCAGATCCTTGTAACTCTGTTTCCCTTTTACTCTGGTTACTGAAATCTGACTATTGTTGTTCAGAACCTTGCAGTCCTTCTTAGAAACTCAATACACCTTTTTTAATACAGTGGGTAACCCTGAAATGTGAATTGAAGATCACATGCACACCGGATTATAATGGCATCTATGCAGGAAATTTTATTAAACATCCACATCAAATTATCTTCCTTTCAAGAACTATAATTAACAAATACATTCAACCACCTATTTAATATAAAAAAAAAACCACATTTCAGAAGTCTTACAACATTCATTATAGCCACTAATATATTCACTTCGCTCTTTGTTACGCTTTTTTTTAACTACTTTAATCTCCAAAAAAAAAAATAAACAACAACAATACCAGATTATAGTCTTACAACAATCTACAAAACATAGAAACCATACCTTAAAATAGAAAAGAAAACCAACAAAGAATTTTTCTTAAGAATAATTTTATCATTTAAATGACTGTTGTCCTTTTTTTTTTCTTTTCCATCAGAAATTGTCACCATTATACATTGGAGGTTTCTCAGCATTTCACTTTGAAAGTGCTGCTAATGCTCATTCCACTTCCCGTGGTGCAGAAGGGGCAATAACACTCATTTATACCTATTAATCTATACACAATAACTTCCTATGTTGTTTATATTTCAAATATACCTTTAACTCTAGTTACTTAATTCCGATTCTTGCTACTTTGTCTTAGAAGCCCTATTCACTATCCTTGACACTATATGTAACCCTCAAAACCTAATTTTAATGGCTTTCATGTTCATTTTGAACATTCACATTAAACCATCGGTCGCATAATTTTAAGATACATTCAACCATATCTTTTTTTTTTTCTTTTTTTATGATGTGGGTATCCCTGTGGTTTTTGACCCAACAAGACTAATCCCCTGGGTGGCGCCTGCTACACCCGCATAAACCCACACGGGACAAATCCGGGGCGGGTTTTCGGACACAAGAAATGGGAAGAAACCCATGCCTTATGCCACTCCACCAACTCACTCAAAAGGAAGTCCTACAACATTCATTTACAGCTGCTTATTTTCACCCTGGTCCCTGTTCCCCTTGTTTGAGTTTTCTAACCACTAAAATAAATAAAAGACATAGAGCTATAATTGCCATAATAAAATAAAGTAAGAATAAAAATCATATTTTTCACCCCCAAATCAAATCATCATCTAAACCTTGTTCCAAAATGGGGTTAGGCTTATCGACATGATTATAAAGAATGTCAAGGAGGAAATGAAACAAATAATAGCAAAAGAAATCTCAAACAGTAAAATGAATGGACAAAAAAGAGAAAAATTACAGGAAATCGCATAAAGATATTGAGCCTAGAAATCTTGCTATCAATTAAAAACATTACTCAAACAATTACAGGTTTCTTTCAACTGAAATTATTACATTGAACCCCATGATTTTGAACAAAACCCAGATTTTAATTCTTACATTCAATCTCAAGTTCCGTTTAAAAACACTGATAAAAACTTTTACAGAGTTCCTGGTAGGATATGTGGGATTAAAAGAAGTAAATAAAGAAACTGATGAGATGAGTACCTTGGATGCTGCTTATTTTCTTCCCTCTGATTTTTTAAGGGAGAATTTCATATAAGTAAATAAGGTTTTTGCCTTATTTCAAAAAAAGAACATAAAATTCAAAACTTTTTATATTAGGCGAAAAGAGGAGAGAATCAATAGAAGAAAGAGCTTACAAGAGATGGTATGGTATCCTTCTTGAACAGGTAGAGTGTGGAGTTCTTGAAAATGAAACCATGATCAGTCAATTGATGATGTGCAGGTGAGCTTCTGCAAATGCGTAGATCTTGTGTTTGGATCTCTTCGACTTCAAAGAAGAGAGAGAGAGAGAGAGAGAGAGAGAGAGAGAGAGGAAAGCGATCAAAAGATTTGGAGAAGCCATCAAACCTCAAAACCCAAAAAACGAAACAAGGGTCTGGAAGGAGAACGCATCTCTTCAATACTCTTTGACCGAAGGAGATTTGGAGAGACGGGGATTTGGGTTTATTGCTGGCGATTTGGATAGATAGGGAGAGAGAGAGAGGCAGAGAGAGCGATGGAGATTAGGAATGTCTTGTGTTCAAGGACGAATTAGTTTGCAACCAGAAAGTAGAGCTAAGATCTGGTTCAAAAATAGAACGCTTTGGATAACAGGGAGCAAAAAGGGTCGGCCCATTTAAATGCGGTTAGTGGAGTTCAACCCGAGTCCATTACCGACTCATTGGCCAATCTTTCCATCTTCATTTCATCAAATTAACCCAAAGGGGTTGGCCAAGTGGTCAGAGTCACGGCTCCTCCCTCTTCCAAATTAGAAGTCTTAGTATCGACCTCCGGTTCCCCCCACTTCAGGAATCAAAGGTTAGTCCACTTGTACTACCATCTAAGGGCTACAGGGGTTTTATATTGCTTCTATCTAGGCCCGGAGGGAATAATCCGGTCCAAAAAGTTGGGAACCCTCTGTTAGCAAAAAAAAAAAGAAGAAAAATTCATGAAATTCAAAATGGTTAGGAAAGACCCACTCCCACCTGCTTAATCATCACACAAAGTCACATCCACCGCAAAACCCCACCTATCTCACCACATGTCCCCTATGCACCTCAAAACTACCAAAACAACCCTCAAAAGAAACCCCACCAATGCAAAACTCAAATCACCAAAAATAACACCAATTATAATATATTAAGCTAAGAGGTTTTTGGGTTGAATTTTGATCGTCAGTTATGATTTTGAATCTTTTCAGCTTTCTCCACAGTAATCTCATATAAACTTTCTTTGAAACCACCATTTTGTTTCTACCTTTCCACTTTTGAGACTTCTACATATCTTCATTTCTATGCAAAACTCTATCATTCCCTTTCTTCTTTCGTTCTTCTCATTCCTTCTTGTCCCATAATGGCAACCTTTTATTCATTTATTTTCTTTCTATGATTTATGGCTATTTTCTGTAATACATAAATGCTGGTGATACCTGTGCTAAGCACGGATTATTATGCTAGTCACTGCATTAAAACAAGAGAAAAACCCAACGCACGACAACTCATAATCACCAATCCTATTTATCTATCTATCGATTAAAGATGCATTTTTGAAGCCCCTACATGATTACATACAAATCAGACAGAATTGGAACACAGTGCAACCGAAAAACTTAGAAAAAGAAAAGCCATATGCTAGAATCCGATAAAGATTGCAAATTTAAACCTAAAAGAAGGGAAACGGTGGCATTGGAAGAGAGTGGAATTGAGACGGAGCTGAGATGGAGCCTAGAGTGGGAAATGGGAAGGAGAAAGAGAGAGATGGAAGAAGCTAGGGTTTGTTTGTAAGAGGGAGGTGGGTAGATTAGGAAGAGAATGTGAGAAAAGGGTATTAGAAGGGAAAGAAGAGTCGTTTGTTGCAAGGGTTGGGTAGGCGAACCAACGGACGGTACCTCTCTCTCTCTTCTCTCTCTCTCTCTCTTTATATTTGATTGGGGACTTTGTAAAGGAGGGAGAATGGGGGATAGTTTTCAGTTGAGACCGATTAATCTCCGGACCCACTCACCTATCACATCGCAGTTGTTGTACCTTCGTCCTAAGTGGATTAATGAGAGTCCGCTGCGTCGTCTAAAAATTTAGATCGAGGAGAGAGGGAGAGATGCTCGACGCGAGAGGCAAAGAGTAGAGAGAGAGAGATCAAGGAGAGAGGGAGAGCATTGACAAGAGAGAGAGCTTGACAAGAGAGGATGAACACTAGAGGGAGCTGGAAACTCGATTAGGTCTGTCGAAGATGAAAGTGGGAAATGACCGAAGTGCGGGCCCAACAAATTTCACTTGATTTTCATTTTCTTGTTCCACCCCCACACGAGCGTTCCTTACAATGCAGCTGATGTTACTCTCAACTGTAGCTCAGAGAGCCACCCCTATAACCAGCTCTCATAAGCTTGAGCTTAGGATAAGGTAAGCTCAAGTGTGTAGTAGGGCCCACTTGCGGACCTTCATGAGAATGGAGATAGGGGGATTTCAAGAACTCCTCGAGATCCTCTTCTCTAAAAAAATTAGCCCTAACCGTAATTTCTATCATCTCTATATGGGCCCAAAAGTTTAATAGTCAATAATTCATTCGGATCGATACATAGTTGATCCAACGGTCTAGTAAATTCGGATTTGACCGAAAGTTGGTAGACATATGCAATAGGGGGGTCATGTGTTTGGTCCATTTGGATGGACCAAAGGTGAGCCCCACAAGCATGAGCTTATGGAATTTTATCTTAACCTTGAGCTTGGGAGAGCCTTGCTCATTTATATATATATATATATATATATATATATGTATGTATGTATGTATGTATACACATTTAAAATAAATTATATCCGTCGAGTATGTGACCTTAACAAGTTAAAAGAAAAAAACAACTGGAAAAATCCCTTAAACTTGTGAAAAGCCCAAACCGCCATCAACCTCTTGTATAGACCAATTTGGTCCTCTCGCCGGTTTTTTCATTTTTTTTGGCTTATGGCGCAAATATCGCAATTCATTTTAAATAAATGACTGGGGTATCCTCATTGATCATTCATTGCAACATAAAGAATGTCAAACTCCCTTTTTCCATTTGTCTTTTCTGGAATCCGGACAAATCTCTCTACAACCCCCTTCCACTTTAAAGCCCTATCTATAATGAGTGCGTGTTACATGTGTTTTATGGAGAAGATATGGGGGTTTTGGATTTGGACTTCTCTTCTTGATAGCTGCTTCTTCTCTTCTTCAAAGAATCCTTGCTCAGAGCAAATGGGGAAAATAACGAAAATGAAAAACGGTTTTGGGAGTTTTTTAAGGTAAAAGTATGGAGAAGCTATGGGGGGGTTTTGGATTTGAACTTCTCTTCTTGATAGCTTCTGCTTCTCTTCTTCAATAAGTCTTTGCTCAAAGAAAATAGAGAAAAGAATGAAAATGGGAAAAGGGTTTTAGGACCTCTTTAAAGTAAAAGGAGCACGATATCCCTGCTAAGAGTCCTATATTGGTCTATACAAGAGGTTGATGGCGGTTTGGGCTTTTGACAATGCTAAATATAGGAGGATCTAAATGGCCCTAAAATAGAGTTGTAGACATCAGAACAAAAGATTTTAAAGCATCCAATCATTAAATTTAAACAAATGTACGTAACCTAACCACTCATTTGAAATCCTAAGTATAAAGGGATTGGCCTACTGACGGTAATTACTATCCAAGAATAGTATTCTCTCTCATAATATAAGTTCTCTAGTGTGCTCAAGACCACTCATTGCCCATACAGATTTCTAGTGAGAAACCATCTGAAGATTTTTCAACAGATGGTAGGGGTTTTTCTGTTCATAAATAGACCTGGAAAGATTTTGTAAGAAAAACAGATGGCCAAAGCGAGATAGTCGAGAGTCGGTTTTGATACCAACTTGTAACGCCTCATGCTATACCCATGCATGATATTATCCGCTTTAGCTCATGGGCTACTTGACCAGAGGACCTGGCCCAAGCGCATCCAATCTTGCCTCACAGTTTTGCTTCTGATGGGCCTCAACCCATCAAAAGGCCTCATGCAAAGTAAGGGTGTAAGCTCTGCATATAACCCCATTCACTTTCCTCTCTATAGTCGATGTGGGATTCCGGGGCGTCACAATTCACCCCCCTTAAGGCTGCACGTCCCTGTGCAGTAGCCTGCCAGTCCCTGTAGCCTGCCAGCCCTCTTGGCCCGCCTACATGGAGACCCGCCCACCCACTTGCACCAGACCATGGCAGGGGACCCACACTCGAACTAGTCGAAAGTCGGCTCTGATACCATTTGTAACGCCCCACCCCATACCCATGCATGATATTGTCCGCTTTAGCTCATGGGCTACTTGACCAAAGGACCTGGCCCAAGCGCATCCAATCTTGCCTCACGGTTTTGCTTCTGATGGGCCTCAACTCATCAAAAGGCCTCATGCAAGGTAAGGGTGTAAGCTCTACATATTACCCCATTCACTTTCCTCTCTATAGTCGATGTGGGACTCCTGGGCGTCACAATTCTAGGTGAAGCTTTCTTTCTTTCAAGCATGCAGCTGGCTTGACAGAGAGAGGAAATGGATCAGCAACTCTTGAGTAAGAAAGCCTTCTTCTTTTTCATTTAAGTTTTCTACCTTAACATCTGAACAAGCCGATACAAGGCAGTATCTGCAATCCTTATTGATCGTAATACATCTCTAATTCAAGTCATATGCTGATATTTTGTTTAGAAGGAATAAAGGATGAAAAAATAAACAACACGTATCAGGTGGTACTTGAAATCATGCTCGATCACATGAGAAAAACAGATAAATGTTGGTCCTATCAGTGACATGATCATGTTTTAATTTGTCATATTAGCCGATTAATGTAATCTAAAAAATTGGTCAAAATCTCAGACAGATTATTTGAGAATTCTAGCATTTACAATGTTCAGAGATTAACGCTCAATTTAGTGGATGTGTCCGACCAAGACAAGGAATAGATAGGGTAAAACATGGAGTAGGTGTGCTCTCAATACCTGTCCAATAAAATGATCATGACCCTTAATTATTTTAACTCCACCACCACAGCTTGTTGTGTGGTCAACTTGTGGTCCTAACAACAGAAGGCCCAAGAGAGATTGAAAGATCTAGATGGGCCCTATCTCTAGATAAAACTTGAGGCTCAACCGGTCATCCGAACCCTTCAACCTTAGCTAGCAAGTTCAACGGTTATTTATCTAAAAGAGAAAAAAATGGACCATCGATCCAATAGTCCAGTACATCCAAATTAGTATAAAAAAAAATGAGATCGGAAACCATTGAGGAATCTGTGTAGGGATCCTGGTTGATCAGATGGGCCCCACAAGGAGTGAACCGCAATTTTGGTATGTACGTGAAAATTTCTCTCTCTCTCTCTCTCTCTCTCTCTCTCTCTCTCTCATATGTATGTATGGAACATAGGAACGTGTTTTGAGAACGCCATCGCCCTGTTAGTTACGGTGCTTGCTTTGCGAGGGGGTTTGACATTGGCGGTCGTAGTTCTTGTGGCCTCGTTGGCACTTGGAAGATGGTATAAGGAGGAGCTTAATAGAAAAAGCTTTCCCGAAGGTTTCATATTTGGGACTGCATCTTCTGCTTATCAGGTCCTTCTCTTCCCTTATCTTGTTTCTTCTTTTCTAAGAATCTTAAGAATATTTGAGTGGCTTGGAAACATGGAAACTGATCACTCATGACATTCTTATATAGAATGAAGGTGCAGCAGCAGAAGGTGGGAGGGGTCCAAGTGTCTGGGACACCTTCACTCACGATAGCCCAGGTCTCTGTTTCTCTCTATCTCATTTACATTCTCATGTAATGTAGGTTTTTACTTTCTACTTTACATACAGTAAATTTAGAGGCTGAAGATAACTACAATTTTTTTTCTAGCTATGTAGCATTGTCCACATGGCGTTGCCATCAGATGGTAGCGTCGGACACAGAGAACAAGACAAGATTAATAAAACTTGAATTCATGAGCTATTAAGAACTCTTGCTCAGGTCTAGATCTGGCCTGAGGCCTGAGGGCCTCGGATCTTGCTCCTATTCTGAGATATGCAGTTGAGCTGGAACTTTGATTTTTTTATTATGTTGGTTCCTGGTGGACCAGTCCAGTGTATTAAATCGATCATGGATCTGGATCCAATTACTGCCTTACAACACACAATCGGCCTCCAACACAAGCCCTACGGGATTACTACTCTAACCCTCCAACACACATATCTTTCGATGATAAATTATTTTGAGATTCAATCCAACAGCGAGTGAAAAAGTCAAATGGGTACTATATTGAGCCCAATGCCCTATATCAATAGTGGGCCCAAAGTTGGCATTCCACACTTCTTAGCATGAAATTTCTCTTTTCTTTATGTACTGACAAATGCTAGATTGGCAGAAAAGATAAAGGACCGCAACAATGGGGATGTAGCCGCGGATTCATACCATCGTTATAAGGTCAGGTCTTCATTTCAATTGTCACTGTTGGTGATACTGTTTTTTTATGCTGTAGGATTTCCTAAACTGTAAGAAATGTAGCAGGAAGATGTGCAGATTATGAAGGAAATGGGCATGGACGCTTACAGGTTCTCCATCTCTTGGTCGAGAATATTACCACGTAAGAGTGAGCCATTTCAATGACACATTTCAAATACATATCTAAATTATGGATTGCTATTCTTGCACAGGAGGTAAAAATCTAAGCCTCATGTGAAGCCCACTTAAATGCATGTGTTGAGGTTAACGTCCATCCTTACTTCTGAGCGGTCATAATTGTGGTCGAGCCTTCGCCCTCACCATAAAACCATTGTTGCGCCGTTTCCTATCACCAATTGGTTTTGGGATAAGTGATAGCTCAATGGGGTGTAAGATCCTACAAGTGCTATCAGAGCCTAGTAGGTCGGGTGTTCAAGTCAAGAGATACGCGCGCACGCCTTCATCATAAAACCATTGTTGTGTCGTTTCCTATCACCAATTGATTTTGGGATAAGTGTCACAGATGCAGAGGTCTTCATTGGTTTCGGGATAAGTGTCACAGATGCAGAGGTCTTCTTTTGAACATGAGTTTGGAAAAAATCATCACAATCATTTATTTAGAACCTTGAAATTTAATTAACTTTTAAACATTTTTTTATAAAATTCAATCTAACATTTCATATATAATTCAGTTTAGTTTCAAATTAATTAGCTTTAGTTTTCAGTTGTAGGAAATCAATGAGTGAATGTAAAGGGGGTGGATTGATCATGGGCAATTTTATGTAGGAGTAAAAAACTAACATCTCATGCAAGCCGTGAGTGGTATTTCTCAGCAAATGAAATCCAAACCTAACCATAAATTCGGGTTCCACGCTCTCGAACCATTATGGGGCGAATTTGAGTTCGCATTCCTAACCTGATTATTAATATTTTTTCTAACTCTTTAAACAAATGTTATGTGGAAATCTACGTGGTGGAGTGAACCAGGAATGCATCACATATTACAATAATCTCATCAACGAGCTTCTAGCAAATGGTAATATTCGTCCAGGCCATCTCTTCATCATTTCAAAGTCCTCAATTTGTCATTTGTTTTTGGACACATCTTTCTCGTTCATTTGTATATTATGCCTTGCAGGTCTGCAGCCCTTCATCACTCTCTTCCACTGGGATTCTCCTCAGGCTCTCGAAGATGAGTATGGTGGTTTCTTAAGTCCCAACATAGTGTGAGTGCTAACCCTCATTCCTAATGTTTCTATACAAAGTTAAGCCCGGAAACAGGCGTCAAATAAACTAAATGGAATGGAGCTCGATGTTGAAATGTTATGAGACTTAGCCTATGTTTGACATCTCTATTTCCATACTCTATTTCTCTAAAATGGGTAGAGGTTTTGGAAAATAAGAACAGTGTTTTGGCACATGATTCTACCATCTATCCGCTTTAGAGAAGTAAAGGCAAGTCCTCTTAGAAATGAACTTGTGAAAATAAGAACCTTAATTAGGGCTTGTTTGGTATCTCTATTCTTTTTTTTTTTTTTTATAGATCCATCTAAAATAGAGCCATTAAAAAAAGAGCCATAAAAAAAGATGCTAGAATAAAATTTAAAAAAAAAAAAAAGAAAAAACGTGTTTGGTAATGCATGAATCTATTTTTATAATACCTCGTCTCTATATTTTAAGACTCAAAAGCTCTATTTCTCATTTGCCCACTTTTGGAGCATTTTGTTTGTAGAGGATTTGCCTCTAAATGTCTAAAGCGGACATAGACATTTAGAGAAATAGAGGCATGAAATAGAGATGTCAAATATGGGCTTTGCCTCTCTTTTTTATGACTCTATTTTGGATGGTGTTGTTAGAATAAGAATAGAGATATCAAACAAGGCCTTAAACTAGCTGCCCCCGTGATCATTGGGCCTATTACCTAAATTTGTGGCTTGGCCAAAACCCTGTTATTTTCTTCCCGGCAGCATTTCAGTCCTACTTAAGGAGACACGAGTACTAGACCCACATTAGGATCAAATAAACATTCCCTGGCTCAATCATATGACCTGTTCAAAGGCCTGATTGCTTGCAAAAGGTGGTTAGCAGTCAGCCAGCGAATTGGGACTAGTATTTAATGGTTGGGTTTGGGTTTGGCGCAGCTCACCTCTAGAAATTTTCATCTATCTACAGGGATGATTTTCATGACTATGCCGACACTTGTTTTAAGGAACTTGGCGATCGGGTGAAGCACTGGATCACCTTAAATGAGCCATTAACTTACAGCACGAATGGGTATGCAACCGGAGAGTTTGCACCTGGTCGGTGCTCCACGAGGGAGGACGGAAAGTGGAGTGCCGGAAACTCGGCCACCGAGCCTTACATAGTATTCCACCATCTTCTACTTGCCCATGCAGCTGCAGTGAAAATCTACAGAGAGAAGTATCAGGTGAGTGAATTTGGTCCAAGTAGGCCACTTTAGCTGTGCAAATAGTAACGTGGCAAATCCTAGATCCTAAAACTTCTCTACATTTATGACCTAGATCTTCATAGTAATGGATGTGTATAACATGACAGTGAGTGGGTGTGTGTTTATAGGGGGGCGCTATTTATGTTCTTACGAGAAAACTCCTTTGTAGTTGGGCCCATTCGGATGCATGATGATGGATATTCTTTGGATGGAAAGATTCATGTGAAGCCTAAACTCTATGCATAATCTTAAGTCCATAAGATCATCCTAACATTTTGATCTATGCCCCTAAAATTTATTGGTTTAGAGGTATGATTTCAATCCAATTGTAAGAAAAAGTACGATGAGTGTCAAACTTAAACTTGTAGCTATTCATATGGAAGGTAGTGAGTATGAAAAGACTAGATTGACTCAACATGGGTCCCATGACAAAAAAAAAAAATAGAGGAGCAAGAAAATGGATGTTCTCAAAGTAGGGCATTTTTGAGAATTTCCATATATATATTTCAATCCAATTGTAAGAAAAAGTACAATGAGTGTCAAAGTTAAACTTGTAGCTATTCATATGGAAGGTAGTGTATATGAAAAGACTAGATTGACTCAACATGGGTCCCATGACAAAAAAACAGAGGAGCAAAAAAATGGATGTTTTTAAAGTAGGGCATTTTTGAGAATTTCCATATATATATATATATGGAAATTCTCAAAAATGCCCATTTCCCGCCCCTCTTTTTCTTTTCTTTTTTTTTTTTTTTTTTGTCATGAGACCAATGTTTAGTCAGTCAAGACTTTTCACACACACACTACCCCCATGAATAATCACCAGTCCAAGTTTGATGCTCATCCAACTTTTCCTCACCGTTGGATTGAAATCATTATAAAAGATGCATCTAAACCATTAAATTTTAGCATAATAGAACAAAAGGTTATGATGACGTCATGGACTCAAGATTTTGCATATAAGTAAGCCCGATATGGATCTTTCCATCCAATTGACTTCCGTGATCATCATGCAATCTAGTGGGCCCAACCAACTCTCCTAAGCTCAAGCTTAGGATAAGGTAAGCTCAAATGTGTGGTGGAACCCACATGGGGATGAGGATGGGGGGATTTCAAGGACTCCCTGGAACTCTCATCTCTGCAAAAAAATAGCACAAACTGTGATTTCTATCACTTTTAACTGGGCTCCAAAAGTTTAATGGTCAATAATCCATTCGGATCGGTACACGGTCAATCGATCCAACGGTCCAATAAATTCAGACCTAACCGAAAGTTAGTGGACATGTGCATTTCAAGGGCGGGCCCTACAAGCACAAGCTTATGAAATTTTTTCCTAAGCTTGAGCTTATGAGAGCCAGAGAAAGAGAGTAGGGTTATCGTTCGTCCCCACGGGTTGTGTGAGAGCTAACATTTTTACGACCATGTGGGATCCCTCATTATCAATCCGAACCCCTCACAACTTCCTAATTTCACAACAATGTATAATGTACTCACTATTGAATTGGATTTCATGAAAATTGTTACTTAAGAAATCATTAAACTTTAAGGCATCTTAAACAATGATTGTTATGATCTGACTGAGATAGTTTTTGCCCAATCATATAAAAGGTGATACCTTTCCATCGCATTGTCCTCCCATAATTGACCTAATCCCTTTTTTCCATAGGTCACAGTAGTGGGCATCTCAAAAGATACCTAAAATAAAAATGTACACTTTGTAGGCATCCCAAAATGGCAAGATTGGAATCACATTTGGAGTCGTATGGATGGTTCCCCTCTCAGCATCCAGGTCAGACGAAAATGCAGCACATCGACTTCTTGACTTCACGCTTGGCTGGTGAGCTTTGGAGCTAAAATAGTTAACAGTGTTCATCATTCAGCATTGTCATTTGTTTATGAGATATGAAAATTAAACCTGGTGAATCATTGTGTTTGTACGAATGATGTATTGCTCACCATCCTCAGGTATATGGAGCCGCTGGTTAGAGGTAAATATCCATTTAGCATGAGATCTTTAGTTGGCGATCGGCTACCAAGTTTCACAAAAGAGCAGTCTCACATGGTGAAGGGGTCATTTGATTTCATCGGATTGAATTACTATGGTGCACTATATGCAACGGATCTCCCTCTTTCTAACAGCCATCGAAAAACCTATGTAAATGATGCAAATGTTACAATTACAGGTAAATTTAGTTTACATTAGGACGATGATGATAAATCCCTTCATTAATTAATTTATTCATTTCAATAAGGTGCATCCTGTCCATCCACTAAGTGTTCGGTGGTGAGGCATCTTCCCTCTCCGTGGACACAACTAAGGACCGGTCACTATTTTGTGGATGTAGATAATAATAACAACAATAACAATAATAAGGTCCATCCCTGCGTGAACTGTATGCACTCAAAGGTATCACTCAGATCACTAAGGGATTGGGTGCCCGAAAAACATGTTATTAATTTCTCAACCCAATCATCTTACTTGAGATTTGACCAATCAATGAGTGGGTTTGATGGAAAAATTGGGTCGGCAAAAGGATTGGAAAAGTTAAGACATTTTAAAGGCCTAATGTAATTCATATCACAGTTTGATCTCTATCCGGCGAAGCTTTTGACCAAACCTAATTTCAGTTTTGGTGGGGAAGAAATATCCTATTAGGGATGGGTTTTTCACTTGGAAACATAATCCACATTGGACTGGGGTTGTATCAGATCCCTGGAGTGGTTAGAGTAGACCAAAAGTGTGTCCAGTCAATTTTATATTATTTCTAAAGAAAGATTATATTAAGAAAAGGAAATAGAAACTTGAAACATAGTTTGGAGAGCACATTGGCAGCGCTCTTAAATAAGAACATACTCAACGTTAATCAAATTAAAAACATTAGCATCTTCCATGATGTCCCGAACAATCGTCCTTAATCCCAACGGGTAGCTCTCGGAGGGTGTAAGTTCGAAATTGCACTGCTTCACTTGGGCTACAAAGTAGTTTACCCGGCTTTCCTCTGAGCAAGGAGAGATTAGTCCGGCCCAAATGATAGGGAACCCTCCTATAGAAAAAAATCTGACTTTATTGCCCACAAATCTTCTCCATTGATAGCAATGATGACTTCCTGTGCGTCAGACACAACAAGGAATTGGGAAAATCCTTTTGCTCTGGCACTTTTTGAGGCCCTCGCTTCAGCTTGTTAGGAAGATTGCAGGCTCATGTTTGGTAAATATACTTGTAGGGTAACTTGAAGTGAATGTTAAAGAGAAAATAAAATATTTAGAGAGTCTAATCATAATATGATGACATTTTATTATTTTTTATTCTTGGACCTTTGAGATAATATACTCCGTGCATAAAATCCCTGCAACCCACCCTACCTCTCAATTAACTCTCCACGTATAAGATGAAAGATCAAAACATTAGTGGATTCACGAAGGATGACTAAATCAGGTTTATATTCATAAATCATAGGCCCTAGTGTAAACCACAAACTTTCTTCATCAAAATGGCTATATATATAGATGAATATTCATGTGCATCCATCCCTCACCATAGGGTGAAAGACACTTACATAATTGAAAATATTCATATGCAAAAGAGGAAAAATCATATATGGTCATATACAGAAAAAGAATATTCATATGCAAAGAGGAAAAGCCATGTAAGTGTCGCTCACCCTATGGTGAGAGATGGATGCACATGAATGTCCCCCGTATATTTTTTAATCATATACACACATACATCATAGTTCTCTTAGATGCATGAATGTGTACATTTATTTGACAGCTTGGCGAAATGGGATCGCAATCGGCCCACAGGTAACGTCGATTACGTTAAGTCATTTATTTTTCAAATTTTGACATTACCATCAACCTTATCTGTCTCAGTTGATCTTAAATTCAGCCTTTTGGGATTAATGCTATTTCTTCTATCTTTATTAAGGTCTCTTTTAATTCAGTGGTCCAATTTCTTGTCAGTGTTGTTTCTGTCATCATTCATTTACAAATTGAGAGTAGACAATTGAGGCTATTTGGACCAAATGTGTACTGCTGCTCTATATATTTTTCTAAATGGCATCTCAGTTAGTGAAAAACCAATGTTTCATAAATGAATTATTTCATTTGATTATCCTATATATGTAGTGACACCCATGGGAGAACTTGGGTTGGGAGAAAGAAGAGAATGTGATTTCCTCTATTTGCTTCATGTGTTTGATCTATGTTGGAATTTGGAAAGGAAAGTGAGCTGCACTTTTTTCTGATTTAATTCTATTTGAGATTAAATTGAGTATTCTATCACATATTTCCCTCCTAAAGATTAGAGATGTTGTCTGTGTCTTTCTGTATGGTTTCCATTCAACTTTGTTCCTTTATTTCTATGAAGGAAAAAATCAAAACCATCCACCCACAGGATGGAATTGACGCTTTTTTTTTTTTTTTTCAGGTTGAAAAAACTTGAGTAATTGGAGCTTACTTTTCTCCTCCCTAATCAAAACATAAACGGAGAACAACAGCAAGACAGGATCTAGTGAGGGAAAATCCGACGGTGACCCTGAGTGGACCATTCAGGGTCCCCCACGTCACCGGCAGCCTGCCATGCATCCGGGCAGGGGCTGCCCGCAGTGACGTGGCAAACCCTGAGTGGCCCACTCACGGTCACCAAGCGTAATGCCACTAAGAGGATCCCGATTCGATCACAAAATGGAAATGGATGTTTTCCCTTCTTCCTCCCAAAGAAAAATAGAAAAAAAAAAAAACTCAAACCAAGTAAAAATGGCATATTATGTCAGTCAGGTTCAATTTTTTATAGATGAAGTGATGTCCCGGCAGCTGATTTTAGATGCGTTGCACTAGACATTTGTTTTTCCCTTTTGCACGTGACATTTGGAACCTCTCAGGACCTTAATTTGGGAGGACCGCACTGGATGATGATTTTTTTTAGACAACTCATTGAAAGACTACTGTGAGACCTACAATCTCAAGGATCAATCCCTGGCACGTTTGGCAATTAACTAGTGCAGTGTAGATGAGTATACTGACACACTAATCTAATGTTTACGAAAGAAAAAAGAGAGAATTTGTATAGTGAAATCGATGAACAACAAACAATACTGTTTATTACTGTTAGTCATTTATTTTAAGCAAATGAAATGACAGTTGAAATAAAAAACAGAGAATGTTCCATAAGTCCCTATTAAATTTGGCTCACAAACAACATCCAACGAATCTGATTTGGTCTATGTACCAATTTTATAGACCGTTTTTATTTTTCTATTCCTTGTTTTTTTAATTCTTGCAACAGGTGACCTACTGCCCTGTACTATTATAAATTGCTCTTTTTATCTGATTTACAAGCATGCCCAAATTAAAGAACGGCCTTTTACCCTAGTGGCGTACCTGCCTATCTTGTGTTTGAACTTGGAAAATCACCTTTCCTCACCCGAGGTTGTGATACCTTACCAGATGTTTACTTCCCTCACCAGAGAGCCCCTCACCTCACTTGACATTTACTCCCCTCACCCGAGGCCCCCCTCTCAAGAGGGCTAGGGCCCTAGTCCAACCTACGCCAGGACACCAAAAAAAAAAAAAAAACGTGCACAAATTAAACTCTTTATATATATGACATACCTTACATGTGGGCCCCTTCTATATAGAGCAATTAATTAGGCGTTTTGAAGGTTTTTTGGATGATCTCTAAATTTGTCAACTCAGCAACCTAATGTGTGCAAAAACAATATAATATGCTACAGAAATAAATAGCAAAAGCACACACCAAAAGGACACCAGATATAACGTGGAAAACCCAAACTTAGTGAAAAACCACGGATCCAAACTGGATCAACAATCAAACACTATGAATATCGCAATTACAAGACACTCACAGATCTCTCCCCCAGATAATCATTACCAAAGGACTGCAGTTACCTCTTGTATAACTTCACGCCTCAACGACTTCACACCGTTGATTGCAACAGATTCAAACTCACTTGACTCTTCAGATCTTTTTTGAAAGAAGATGATCTTTTACAACGGATGTAGAAGAAATTGCTCTCTAAATGGACTCTTGTAGCACAACCCTTCAACTGAATCTCTAGAGAAGAACTCTCTCAATTAGATCTTCCAACTTAGAAAAATGAAAGAGAGTGTAGTTGGTCTCCTTTTATCTTTTTGGGGCAGCCATAGAGTTCTTCAAATAGGCTTAGAGACATGCTTAAGATTGCTTAAGTTAATTAAGACTAAAACAAACAGTCTGACAAAAATTAGAAATAATATTTCTAATTTATCCTGACTGCTTTTTCATTCCCTTAGTATACTTCTAACTTCTAATTCTTCTAGACTTCTATTTTTTTATTCTTCCAAACTTCTATCTTCCAATTCTTCTAGACTTCTATATTTAATGTGAACCCACATCACAGTCCACATCTAGAAATAAAATAAATTACAACTTAATGGAACCAAAGTTTTGTCCAATCTTTGAATTAGCCAACACTCAAAAAACCGAACACATTTTACACAATTTCATCCAGAATGCAGGCAATATAGAAATCAGTTCTTTGTCATTTCTTTCCTTCTTTTCACCGCATTATTGTTGTTGTTCTTGTTGTTGTTGTTAGATAAATAGCATGAACATTCTCCATGCTGATAAGGTGTTTGATGAAGATCTATTATAAATGCAGGCAGCTTCACATTGGCTCTACAATATTTATCCTCAAGGATTCCGAGATTTATTGGTTTATTTTAAGGAAAGATACCAAAGCCCAATTATCTACATTACTGAGAATGGTAAGAACAACATGTTCTCATATCAGCTTCCTTCCTTTTGCTTTTGAATCTTTCTATTCAGAATTGAGAAAAATGATTGTTGTGTTTTTAGACTTGAACATGTACTTGAAGTCTTGAAATCTTCTCTCGGAAATGGTAAAGTTTGTTTCTGTCTCGAAGCATTCTTAGTGTATTTTCCTTTGTTGCAAAACATATATAGCTTCTCTTTATATATTTTCAGCTTCCTTTATGCAAAAGTGGAGATCGATTGCGGTGTTTTTAGAGTTGAACACGTCCTTCAGCTTCACTTGGAAATGGTAGCTTGCTTTTATCGTGTTCTTCATGTTTTTGGCTTTTCAGGAGTGGATGAGTTCAATAACAAAACCTCAACACTAGAGGAAGCCCTACGTGACGACATGAGAATAGATTTCTACAGGGAACATCTAGCATGGCTGCACAAGGCCATCAGGTGAGCTCACTTGAACAATGCACCTCCTTGAAGTTTTTGGGTTTTTAGACCCATTTGGGCTGTCTTTCTTCTTATCCAGATAACTCCACTTGAGAATATCTTGGGGTATGATCTGTTCACAGTGAGGCCCATCACATTAACAGTCCAAATTGACCCTCTCGCTGTCAAAGATCATATAGTGACTGGCACAACCGATCAGTGTGCAACTGGGGTATCTTGTGCTTAAAATTGTCTGGGGGATTAGACTAATGTGATTTGTGGGGTTGTGGCAGGGAGGGAGTGGATGTAAGAGGATACTTTGCTTGGACTCTGTTGGATAACTTCGAATGGTCTGATGGATACACTGTTCGTTTTGGGATAAATTATGTGGACCATGACAATGGATTGAAGCGGTACCCAAAGCACTCGGCCCATCGGTTTAAGAAGTTTCTCAAAGGGTACAGACATATTTCGAAATCCATGTAACAGGACTGGTGCTTTCTCTTGTTACTCTTTTATTTCCTTATCCTAATCTAGCAATAAAATGGAGAAGATACTTGAGAATACAATTTTGTAGCAGTAGCAGTAGTAGGTGTTTGTAGTTGTTGTTGTAGATGCAGTAGAGGCCATAGTTTTGATAATCCAGACCAATGATTGGAGAATCCATTAATCTTGGACATCTTCTTTTCCAGGTTTGTAAAGGTTTCAAGTGAGTTTTTATTAGTTCAGGATTTGACAGCCCCGTAAGAACTAATGAATAGATTACTGTTGGGAGTACTAAAGTTTATGCAGATAAATTTGATGTTTTCTTGGGTTGCAATTCGATTCAGCCCACTTTTACATAAATATGAGCAACCTTGTTGGGCCCTGGGTCCGGTACCGGGCTTGAGATTGGTTTTTTTTTTTTTTCATCAACAACTAAGGATCTGTTAGAGGTTAAAAGCAGATTTTTCCTCTTAAGAATTTGATACTTAACCTATACTCATGGGGGGTGAAATGAGGATTCATTTTCCAGTAAGTAAATCATGTTATGAAAAGTTGGGCGTTGGCTTTCTATTTTGTAGTAAAGCCAAGTTTCTTTCTAAATTAGGACCTTTTATTTTTACATTGGTAGGTAGTCCACCAATCATAGCAACATGATTTTCGCCTTCAAAGCCAAACCAGGTGGCTATCATTCTCTATATATAGTGGTCATGGTTAATCAAGAGACAGGTGATAAAGAGTTGGGCTTTCGGTTTTAAGGCTTCCACAAGTGATGATAAAAAAAAAAAAGGTATCTTGTAGTTATAGATAATCAAATCATGTTAAATGGCGCAGGCCTACAATTGGCATTTATTCATGCAGGAACAAAAGATCTACATATTTCCTTTCAAATTCAATATCTAAGGGAAGTAAAGAGTAAAAAGTTTTCTTTCAGTTTCAAATGGAGATGCTGTTAGGAACTCCCATCCCAGTCACCCCTGGCTTAGAGAAGGGCTTCAAAAGCTCATATGGGACAACGCCAGCTCCTGCTCTATTCCTTTGATTTTTATCTGAATTGCGTGCATCTATAATTCCTTCAATCTCTTTTAACCTACCATTGAGCCGCACAAATGCAGCCTTTACGGCTGGATTTTCTGTCCAGGCTGACTCAGGCAAGTCACCTAGATACTCCTCATCAGGAGAGTGATTTGACAACACATCCAAGACTGCCATCACTATGGTTGCTTGAAGCTGAGAAGGGAAGCACTCCAGCATAACAGCCCCTGGGTTAGTCCAAAACTTCTCAAAATCCTGTCCTGACTCATCCTCCACGGGCATGTTATTGCGCGCAATTGATGGGCGATTCGGGAAGTAGCCCCCAAAGGTGTACTGACCAAAATTGACGGCGGCATGGTGAGCAGAAGCAACCCAGATGATGGTGGTTAGGACTTGGATCAGATCATCTTTGGTTTTCAATGTAGGCCACCATGGCTCATCTTTCTTGTCTCCATGCCCTTTTGTTCGGACTTCAGTCCAAAATTCCTGGAGCTCAGTATCTGATGACACCATGCTGTTGTCTGCATAGTAGATGGTTACATAATCACTGACCCACTGCTTAATGGATGACCAGATAAGGAGACCATCGCTGGCAAAAGGGTAGTCCTCTATTGTCAATTTCAGGCCGTGCTCAGCTGTTGGGTCCTCGACCGCCATGCCCCTGTTTGTCAGTAAGTTCAGTAAAATGATAGTTTAGCAAGAATAAGAATGCACAAACCAGAACCAGCAGTGTAAACCATGTCACTGCTGATCAGTCAATGCAACTGAAAGCAGGACACTGAGCAGATGTTCCTAACATTCTAGTAAATGGACTAATCTGAAATGGTTAAATATACAATAGATTATTAAAATCATGATCTTGTAAGTGTCCTCTTGGGCATGACCCATCCAAGAGGTGCACCTATCTTGATGAATTGAATTTGCCTGTATATATGGTGGGTGCACAGATTTCTGATGTATTTATTCTTCACATATGCATAGCTGTTTTTTAATTGTACCCAGACAATGGAGGAGAAATTGCTTGAAATAAACCAAGTTTTATTTTTCTGAATGGATTACCTATTAATCAAGTCAGCGGGCAGGGCCTGCAAGTCGAATCTCCAAAACTTGTCGTAGGCCACAGAGCTTAATTGCATTGAATATTTTAGCGGCGAGAAGGAACTTTCGATGATTCCCCCAGCATTGATGAGGGCCTCACGAGCGAGTACATTGATCTCCATAGTGTATCGGAAATGGGGGTGAAGCAATCTGTAAATTGGATGCATTACGCTAAGCTGCCGATTTGCTGCGATTATGTAAGGCTCTACACAAGCGTGAGTTCTCAACCTGCAATGACAATTATGTTCATGTTATGGTCTTCCCACTGAAACATTTGCAATAATCTTGATTTAACTTGTGGGGCCCAACAATTGAGCAACAATCCATGCCAATCAGAGTAGTAGGCTTACAACCTACTGTTAGAAGGACCCATACTGTGATAATCATCTGATCAAGGTGTGTTGTAAGATTTAAATTTTGAATTCTCGTGCAGTTAATCAGCACTTGGAAACATTTGCTTCTTGATAGATTGGCATATCCTTTAACTTTTGTTCTTCCCAGCCCATTAGAACCCACCCTTGTGTCAGCATCATTGATCCTTACCAATGTATTACGAGCTCATGGTAACCAGAGTCGTGAGCGCATACATGAACTTTAGCAAGCTTCCAGAGCCAGCAATCAGTGGCATCAAATCCAGGCGTGAAGACTTGTTTCCACTGTGGCTTGGTGGATGAGGCAGGCCGGGTGAGCTCGATAGCAATGGGCCTAAGTGTGCCCTGATGGGTGAGAAAGAAGAGCGTCCGCGACCCGTATAAGGTGGTTCCTTCTAGCTCTCTTACTTTGTGAACATATGGAAGAAGAAAATCGTGGTAGTCTAGAACGAATAGCTTCTTTGTTTCTATGGCCTGCACAAATTATGCACTGTCAGTGGTACTTTTTTCTATATGATTATGCTTAAAAATAATGGGTTGCACTTGGTAATTCTGATTCATTGTTACAGTCCTAACAAATTCTGCAGGCCCAATCGATAAGACCGGTCTGCCTCTCCAGATGGACTAGTTTAAAGCTGGATCTTATCCGACTTAGTTTATATCTGTATCTTATCTGACCTGCAGATCTAAGTTAGGCCCATGACCTATGCTAGTATCAGTACCAGGAGCATTAACAGAGAAGAAGATAGAAGCAGTGGCAACTAGCAGCAACAATTCTTGTAGTAAAACAACAAATCATACAAGCAACAACAAGAAACATTTTATTTATTACCTCTTCCAATGTCATGACCCCTTTTATTTCTCTCTCAACAAGTTCTTTTGTGATTGCAGACTCTGGTGGACCATAAATATTAGGATCAAGTTTGCTTACAAATGGAAATTCCTGCACAAGTTTATGTTTATTATCAGAACTAGAATATAGAAGATTTATAACCAACAAGATGATAGATGAAAGAATCCCCATTCTCCAAACACAACAATTCTCTACTTAATTAGTATTTGTTTCTATATGACATACTAAGAACAGTGAAAAAGAGAGGACTCAAATGTAATCTTGAATCATTTTTATCAAAAATAAATAAATTAGGATCACATTTCTTTTTTTTCACCCATGTCTGCATTCACAGGATTCTCTAACATGTTTCATTCAATTTCAAGCATCTGTACAAAGGAATGCATGTGCATGCATAAATATGTAATGCAAAGTACAAAGTCTCATGCATACCTTAACCAACTCAATGCTCATGGGGTTAACACCTGCAAGTGTCTGTCGAGAGAACTCCTCATCCTTCAACCAAGAGAATCTGTCCCCTGCATGTAAAACAGATCAGGAAAATCAGAATGGAGATAAGGAAAATCAGAATGAGAGAGAGAGGGGGGGGGAGAATGCTACAAGTCTTACTTTCAATCATATCTGGGGTCTCAAAGCTCAAAATTTCTTCCCCAGTATCAATAACAGCTTTTACCAGCCTGGGCAGTTGGAGCCTAAATATACCAGACGGCTCTTTGGGCTTTGGTAACTTGATACCTTCTTGATAGAGGGAATCAATAGTGATGAAGGCGGGGAAGCCAAGTTTGGAATCAACGAGTACTGTCTGGATGGAGGGGACAAGTGCTTTCAATACTGATCCCAATGTCTTTGCATTGAAGGTCAGCCTCTTCACTTCGGAGAAGTCCTCATCTCTAGGTACATACACTGTGCTGCTCCTGGATTCAGATAAAGGGTCTGCACCATATGATACCATGCATTTATAATTCCTTTCAACATGTGTATGATTATCCAAAAGGGTAATTTGAAATGTGATTGATTTTGGAGAGATCTCTTTCTATTCTCATCAAGTGTATTAAAGTTCTGCAATCACTACAGGTTCTCTAGAGTGCCCCCTGTGTTTTTAGTTGAGGTAATAAAGCCACATTGCTTGAAATGAAGAGCACTCTTAGAATGAAATTATGTTATGTTTCCTTCAAGTCTTTCTCGTTTTCTCCAACATTGATGAAAAATATTCATTTGGTGGCACGAAACAGTAGCCTGTAGTAACTAGTGAGTCAGTGTGAAATGGTGTTGAAATTGAAGGAAGCAAGAAAGCTTTATAATCTTTTTTGTGATCATGTTGACGGTTGGGATCAATTCCTGAGTGCCAAACAATCACCATGCAGTGCATAGGTACCTTTCTTCGTTGGAGGGCGGCCTGTCCTGCACCGCCTAGGATAGGGATGATCCTTGCCGCCTAGGACGGGTCTCGCCAAGTCATCACTGCTATCAGGATTACCAAGATCATTGTAGGTGTCATAGTCATATATCCTCTCAAAACTCTTTCGCTCCCCTTCGCCGTCACCTCGTAGAGCTTCAAGTTCCTCACTCCTTAGCCGCTTCAGGCCACTCGGTGTCTGTGATGGCAAGAAGGACTGAACACACACACACACATCTCATGAGAAACATAGAAATATGAATGAGCTTCTGCAAAGAAGCAAAAACCTGTGATCAACACAAGAAAACAGTGAGATAGAAAGATGAATACCTTGTTGGTGAAGAAGATTCTCTTCTGGGAACTATCACCCTTGGCATGGACCCATGAATTGCACATGATGTTGATGGGGTCATTACCATAGCCTGTGAAAACTATGTCTATTAAGTGCATCTCTTTGTGGTGCTCGTTTATTACAATCACTCCCCCAACCTCACCAAAGCCCTCTTCTATTTTGAAATGAGCCTCATATGTCACCTTATCTCCCTCCTTCTTACCCAGACCTGCAAATGCCTTGATAGGCTTCTTTTCCAGCCCCGTCTCTACAAATTAAAAGACACAGACAAACACACACATTTATTGTTTTCAATTGAGTTTATAAATTTTACTAACGAACAATCATCTCTGTAAGGTATAAACATAAGCCATCTCTATCTTCTAATCAATGATTGACCTTGTATGTGCCCGTTAATCAGAAGCATTTGTTGGTCAATGGGAGTGAACAAGATGTTACTTAAATTGCTCGGTTCTCTCAGTACATTTTTTGTTTTATAATTATAATTCAATTTTAGGATAGGGACCATATAGAAACTAGAAAGATTTTGAACCAAGGTTATATAATACATATTTCATACTGGAGATGCCAGGGCCAAAAGGTGGCAAAAACCGCTTTTCAACAGTCGTTTTAAATTTTATAATGGAGTTGCTTAAATTTGATTTCTGAAAAATGCAACGGCTTTTCCTAAAAGTTACCTAGGCTTTTGGGTTGTATTCAGTAGGTTTAGTCTCTTTTCTAGGTTGCAAAAAATGCAACTGCTTTTTATTAAGCCTTGATATAAATATGCGACTGAAGAAGGTAGAGATAAAGCAACAAGAATGTTTGTGTATCATATGTATTGGTTTGTATTTGTTTGTTTTATCATCTTTACCCGAAGAAAGAAATCTAAAAACGTTTAAAATTAAAATTTTCTTTATAATCATTCTTTAGGCAACTTTTTTTTTCCAGTCTTTGGAAATTGGAACCCTATTGCCATAGTCTGTGACTGTAAGCTAATTACCTGTATTTGATTAATTATGAAAAAGAACAAAACAACTGTGAGTTATGGATAACTTCAGGTTACATAAATGCATGTACTCATTTATGTATAACTCAGATTACCTGTAAATATCAAAACACACCTTTAGGTCTGGTTTAAGTTCCATGGAACTTGGTTACCTTGTAACTCATTTTACCTGCATAATAAACCTGATTATTTGTAACTTTGCCTACTAATCAGTACTACTGCCGTCTTTCACGGAAAGGGCTCGCCTATAATCAATCTATTCCTTTTACATGCACCTACCCCATTGAGTTGGCACCGGTTTGAATATAACATTTATTGTTACTATTTAGACTTTATCAAAACAAATTTACACGATCTAGAGATTTACCTTTGAGGACCTAAAACTAGAGAAATGTTCTCCTACGAGCTTACACAAATGCAATCCAGCTCTGTGGAGGCTACAGGGGCTCATCTTGGATTGGTGCAGGCCCTTTTATGCTCTCATTCCCTCATGCTCTATTACTAGGCCTAGGTTCACTATCATCAAACATTTATCCACCATTGGATTGAATCTCAAATAAATCTATGGTTAAAAGAACACTAAAGTGCATGGCTTTTAAATCAAGGGCTCAGATTATGTTCCAAGGATGGGGGTTTTTTTTTTTTTTTCGTTGGCTCTTATCTGCAAGGAAACCTTCTCAAATAAATCTATGGTTAAAAGACCGCTAAAGTTCATGGATTTTAAATCCAGGGCTCGAATTATCTTCTAAGGATGATTTTATTTTGTTGGCTCTTATCTACAAGGAGACCTTCTCATGTACCACATCCCACTAAAAAGAGGCACTAAAAAGAGGGCATCTTAATTGTGCCCCACGAGCTGGACCACAAATTGCTCATATGCAGTCTTCTTGTAAGAGAACATTGCCCCTTAAAATTAAGTCATTTCCTACCTCCCTTAATTGTTATGCATTCAGTTGAGGTTAGCAGTATTTTCCAAAAATAGTGTGTGCATGGCGTGACACAGAAGGAAGAAGAAAAAAGAAAAGAAAAGTACAAGAAAAGGAGGTTTTCAAATATAATAGAACAGGAGAAAATAGGGTTACAATCATTGTTTCAAAAACCAGTATCTCTAACCTGGGTGAACTAGAACTGCTACATGTCGAAGCTTGGTTCAATAAAAAAACCATTGACTATCATTATTTTCTTCTTTTATTTGGGTATTAAGTTTACTGTCAGTGAAATGCATGGTTCACAGGATTTCAGTAAAATCCTGTGTGAACCATGCATTTCAACTGTTGAACTGTTCAAGCCATTAAAATCAGCCAATATTTTGATAAGATACAAATAAGAGTAAAGCATACGATAGAAAAAATAAAATCTAAAATCCCAAATTATCATTGGTTAATATTTGTTCAAATGAAACTTTCCAAGTATCTCTTTTAAAATTGAACGTTGATTTTTAAAGTCTGCATTTTCTTTCAATTTTTTCTTTAGAATATGTTTTTATAAGAATTTTAACATATTGCTTGCGAGGATCAAATATGTCATGTTTCAACTCAAATGAACCATCAGTCGAACCAGCCTTGACCAAGCAGCTTAGTCTTCAACAGCTTAGCCTACAATGGATCAATGGTCATGCCCATTGTTTAAAATCTTGGCCGATACCGGTTCATATTGGCCGATATAAACCGGTATCGGCCCATACCGTAACGATATTTTGCCGCAATACCAAGCTAGGCAAAATATCTCCAGAATATCAACCAATCTCGGTCGATATGGTCAAAATATTGGTTTGACTGATATCTCGGCCCATATTTTCAAAATATCGATCGAGATGGAGTAATAGTCAAAACAATAATTTTTTGTGACTTTTTCCCTATTCCCCCATTTTCTTCTCCTCTCCCCTCATCTCCTTAGAGCAACCATGTCTCCATAGCTCATTCTCTTACATATTTCCAATTCCAACACTATTTATTGAAGAAATCATTTTATTTAATAAGAGAAAATCAACTTAACTCCCTTATTTTTACTATTACGTATTTTTTATTTTTTATTTTTAGATAAAACATAGAAATGAATGAAAAGACCATCGGCATGTCATTTTTGGGTTTGTGTTGTCTTCTTCACTTAGATCTACACACTTTCATACTAAACCTACTTATAAACATGATTTTGGGTGTAGAAAAATAGTTTTTTTTTTATCTTTTACTTAAAAAAAATTGTTAGAGTATTTATGATACTAAATAGTAAATACTAATAGCTTATTAATAGTGTATGGATAATTGTAATATTATCTTTATTTTCTTATATTTTACACTAATAAATTGGCCATGAGCCAAAATAATAGTTGCATTATATGAAATACTGAAGAAGACAGCAAATTGCGACACATACAAGACTCATAACTTAAGGTGACCGATATTTTGATTTATTGTTGTTACAAATGGGGTAAAAAAATATTGTTTTCTAGTATTTTCTAATATTTTAGATTTTTTGGATATTTTTGCGAATTTTTTTGGATTAAAGAAAATTCACACCGTGACGAGCGCGACGGGCCGATAATCTTGGCCGATACCGATATCATATCAGTTTTTGTCCCGGCCAATACTGCGCTTTTAAACCATTGTCATGCCCGAGCCAACTTTTAACACATCTACTTTAAAACAAAAAGTCTATTTGGACAAACTCTATAGACAGAATTTGGGACAAACTGTCCACATGGCGCAACGTGATTGGGCTCTCTCAAAAGTTGAAATGCATTGTACCAATCACGTTGCGCCACGTGGATAGTTTGTCCCAAATTCTGCCCATGAATTTATCCATATAGACAAACTGACTCTAAAAAGAACTTTAAGCTCATAGTTGATAGCACTTGATAACATATTCGATGATGTCAATACATCTAAACCAAGTGGACTCATTTTGATATTTGCCAGTGCACAGTCCATGTACTGTTAGCTTGTAGTCTTCTTCTTAGTTTTTGGCTTCCTCATTGTCAGGTTGCACGAGGAAACTTCAAAATACACAGGCAGGAGGGGCCCGCAATTGAAAAATTCTTCTTTACATGAAAACTATGTTACATGGATTCTTCTTATAAATCCATGAAGGGTCCATTTCTTTGGAACTGAATAGCTAAGAATTCTGGCTATCAAATAATCTCGGTTGGGATAGGAAATGTCGAGTCAGCCATCACCCAAGTAAATTAAGTTAAGGAAAGTGAAAGTGAGCGTCTCTCATCTACATCTTTGCCTTATTTCCCCACCGCTTTAAGGTTGCTTTGTGAGAATTCTCTGTAATTTTCATATTTCCATTTCTATGAACCAACAATTTGATGAAGAAGAAGAAAACGAAATACATATGTGAATATATTGATTGGAACACAACAAGCCAAAAGGCCTAGTGTCACTCTAAAATTTCCAAATGTCACAATCATACTTTTTTGTGTCACAATATTTAAACCTCTAACAAATGTGATGCATTCAAATTAAAATCCATTTAAAAGTAATAGCAAAGATTCTTGATAATGTATAAATTTCTTCTATTGGAGATTACAAAATTAAAATTGAGTGGATGAAATTAAACCCACCATTGGAAAAGATGACACGGGCAAAAGTACAGTCAAGCTAGTGCTTAGTAATAATAATAATAAGGCAACGGTATTCTACTGCTTGTTTTTCACTTATTGTCACCTACACTGCAGGAGGACTAGCAGAAATACACCCTCTCGACAAGCAGACTACATACTTCTCATACGTAGTCTACTTCGTGAGGCCCACTTAGATGCCTATATATCGGTGTGATTGGAATAATGGGAAAGTCTCCTTATGGATACGGGTTAACAAGAAAATCAGCCCCGGCATATCTTCTTAGCTCTTGATTTAATATCCATAAAAAAAAAAAGCATAAAACTTTTAGCTCATGTTCAACAAATACATGAAGATTCGAATATTTCAAAGGAGTATAACAAAAAATTTTATTTCTTTTAATGATTGCTTTTTTACATTTCTTTCAATGAAGTCCTCACCATAAAAATAATTTAAAAATGATAAAAACACCCTTGTGCCATTTTTCAAACTCTCCCTTCCATAAATTATTTTAATAGAAATGATCAAGTCCAATTTAAACGACCTAATGGGGGATACTTCAACTACCTTTATGCATAAACAAGTAAAAAAGAAGGGTTTACATGGATTTCAAACGGCTGAAAAACTAGTTCATTAAATGGTTATGATCATCAAAATCAAGTCAAAACTTGGGCTACATGAGAATCCAAATAAAAGAACCCCAATACCAATTCTAAGATTCTCCTAGGTAACTATACCATAAAACTAGGTACCCCACCATCAATATTTGATCAATGGGGGCCCATAAAGTGATTTTTAGATGGTTTTGGGGTGTGAAAGAAGATTAAGATAAGATAAAAATCTGTCACAAGGGTTATTTTGCCGTTCTTCGAAAAAAATCATGGAGAGAACTTGATTAAGAAATGTGAAAATCTTTTATATTTTTTTGAAATATTCAAGTTGTACTTTTTTTGAAAATAAGATTAAAATTTTTTTTATCCTCCATTGAAATTTTACTCATTTGTAAAGATATTTCCCGCTAAGTGGATTGAGTGGTGTGGACTGTGGATTGGACTGTGTAAATGAAAATTACTCATGAAGCTGCAGTCTTGACTCTAGACTCAGGTAGGGGCCAAGTGCAGCCTTATCTACTCATTTTCTTTTCCTCCATTGTAAGGCGGATTCCACTACTAAAGTCCAAAAAGATATTTATAGGGGGTGACTTTTCTTCTGGTACAATTTTGGACCCAACAAAAATCTGGAGAGATTTTGGTTCATGGATCTAGTTTAGCACAGGCTAGACTTTTCTCATTTGGTCTGCAATCTCCTTAATATCACACTCCCATCCCTATGGCAAGCCTTAATATCACACTCCCAGTAAAATAAGCTTTGTCAAAGATTAATGGTTGGGATAATTTCGTCAAGAATGCAGATAATTTGAGGAAAAGACTGATGATTCTATAGGCTCAGCGACTCAGCCTTACAAGGCTGCTGTCAAGTGGGGTGGTCCAGCTTAGAAATAAGAGTACTCAAAATCACTGTCGTTATCAATTGCAAGGAAAACAATTCATTGCAATAGGAGTTATTCAAGATCTGTCACATCAAACTAAAACACATGATTGTAATGAAACCTTCCATGATGATTGGATAAGGTGGATTATCTCGAATGATTTGGATTAATTTCAAAGACAAATCCTGATTATGGATTTTATATTAATGGGCTCATAGAGTCTCTTGTCATTGAGACTTGAGTCCTCTTTACCCATGTTAAGATTCACATCCCCTTCTTTGCATATAAAAATAAAATAAGACGAAGTTTAACATGTAAAGTCAAGATAAGGTGAAAAAGATGGAAGGGCAAAAAAGTTCAGGCATTTTCAACTTTCAAGTAATCTTCTCTCGTGTACCCGGATTTAGGAGACCACTAATTGCTTTAAATGGTATTATTTTTGGATAGTTTTTTAAGAGAATTCATGACACATGGGAGTAAGTTGCATAAGCATAACCATTTGGGCCATATTTCGAAAGCACAATTACAACTAAACAAATGACATGATATTTAGTATTAAAACACATCATATGATTTTAACAAGAGAAGAAAAAACTATCCAGCTTCAATTTTTCTTTTATTATTTTGACCCATCCAGATGGGTTTGTGGTGGATGCATACCGGCTATGATGTTCGATCCAAGACAAAGGGAGATATAGGGTAATTAAGCACAGCTTACTTAGATTAATTAACTTTGGACTCTTTTTTGTAATGCTAGGATTCTGTGCTCTCCGGAAATTCATTTTCAGGGTAATGCAAAAACAATTCAAAATTCCCTTGCCCATGTACAAAAGAGAATTTTTTCTGTAAAATGGAGAAAAATCGGCTCAAATTTATTTCTTTGAAAGCATTCACTGCACCAAGTGATAAATATTTTTTGAGAAACTACTTTACCAAGTGATAAAAAAAAGTTTAGTATGTGAGAAATCAAAATGTTCTCCGAGGCACATGAGAATCCTTTTAGGGCACATCTGTGTAGTTGCTTTTCAACAAAAATGATTAGGAAAAGTAGGATATTTTTCCACTGAAAATCCTTTCCATCGTTTAGTAAAAATGCTTTATCCACATTTATGATCAATAACAAAAGCACTTCAAAATCCAGGTGGATATGAAGAAAAAAATTCTAAAAATGACTATTTTTCATGAAAAAATAGGATTCCATTTTCGTTTCAACGAACACTATACAAACATGCCCTTTATCTATACAGATACAAAAGTGCATATCCATATGTAGATCTCACTGTTGGATTCTCCACATCCTGCTGGAATTAAGTGATTTAATATTTTACTTAGTCAAAGATTAGCATAAGAACTACTAGCTATCATTAACTACTTACCGGGGTCGAGCTCTGCACTAACAACCTCGAGGAGAAGGGATTTTCCAATCAAATCAACAAAAGCGTCGAGTGGAGCGCTCCATGAAAGGCTGGAAAGTAATCCTCCGCCAGCCGTTAGTTGGACAGTAACGACAGCTTTAACTGCTGTAGTTTTGACGACCGTGGTGCTACTACCAGCAGCTTCTGCAGCTTCTGCACGAATACTAATATTAGAAATGGATCTAGAGGAGAACCGGCAGCCTTTTCCCGAAACCCTCCTGCTGCTTCTGCTCTTTTGGAGAGTAGAAGAGCAGAGGTTGAGGAGGAATTTGGCATGGCCATGGCTGGGCATTAAGGACTCGGACAAGACCATACCACAGGGAGAATGGTGAGGACTCAACATCTCTCTTTTAGCTTTCTTTGTTGTTAGGAGCACAACGGTACGTTCTCTATATGCTTGCTGTCTGCTGTGTGTTGTGAGAGAGAGAGAGAGAGAGATTAGAAATGTGTGAATTGAGGAGGAAAGTGAGAGACTGGAAGAGACTTGACAAACTTTAATACTGTCCTACCTCTGCCTTCTAATAATGCAGGTACGATTGGGCACGTGAAAATTGAAGTCTCGCTTAATGTAGTTTTATTTTGTTTTTCTTTCGGATGCTCCACTCGTGTTTGCCTATTTATAAACATCCATTTGAGGAGATGATGAAGGCAAACGAGGAAAATGGGGAAGGTAACAATGACACGGACGATCTAATTAAGAATTCATTTTTTTCTTTCATGATCTTATGTCAAACAGCTAAGAGTGTCCAACACGATTCTTGAATTGATTAGTTGTTTGACAATAAGAGATTTCTCAATTGATTAGCAACCTAGCTCCAATGTTACTCAAGATCAATTTCTGGATATGCCACTCTTTTAACTTTCTTTCCATAGATATGGCTAGGCTTTCTTTCCCCAGTTGTGCAAGCTCTCTTGAGTCTTAGCCTACTAAGATAGGGCACCAAAAAGAAAATTTGTTAGTTGCTTAGATTTGAGAACGCAGAAGTCCTTCTCTGACAACCTAAGGTTCGAGCCTTGAATACGCCACCTCTTACTATTTGTGTAAGATTTTTTCTTGCTTGTGCAAACTCCTTTCCCACTTGTGTGAGCCTTTTTCCCACTCGTACAAGTTGTCTTTCCGTGTCTGTGGAGGCTCTTTCTTGGGTCTCGGCCCCTTGGCTAGGTTACCAAAAAAAAAAAAAAATTAGTTGCTTAGATTTTAAAGTCCGATCATATTCTTTTTCATGGTATATAGGAGGAATGGTAAACAATCATAATTTACAATAACAAACTCATTTTGTGCATGGAAAAAAAATGTTAAACGTAAAAGCACTAAAAGATATCAAAAAAAGAAAAAAAAAAAAAAAAAAAAAAAAAACTACCGCTCCCCTTTTCATCATTTAGGGTCTTTTAAAAGTACCTTTTTATCATTTTGTCTTTTTTAGTTAGATTTTTGCCTTTTTGTAGTTTTATTTTAAACCTTCTTCTTTTGCTTTTTCTCTTAATTTAACCCCTTAATTTTAACAGAAGCACCAGAGACTCTCGGTCTGGCCCAGTTCGTCTAGGACTTCTGCACGATCCGTCAACGTCTCCTCCACCAGAGTTCCGGCCAGTGAAACAAAATCCTCAGAGATTGGATCCTCTGAGTCTTGCTTATGTTAACAACCTTCGAATCCTTCAGGATGATGGGTGCGGCCCACTGCTCCTTCTCCGATGAGTATGGAACAGTCCGAATCCCTTCTCTCCTCACCAACCTCAAACAAAATAGAATAAAGTCATGTCCCGTCTCTGATCGACCAGCCCTCTGAAAGCCACGTACAGAAGTCCGAATCAAAAAGAAGAGGGAAAATGAAAGATTTGAAATTTCAAATTTTAAAATTTTATGCCTAATCAATTGAAAGGGCAAATCAATCATTTAAATGTATGAGGTGGCATGTCCAGGGACCTCTCATCGAAATATGTCCAAGTTGCAGGGATTACAGACGTTAGAGGAAAAGTTGATGAACTAGAGGCCTTACAAATCCTATATAAGGGACATTTTGTTAATTATCTCTAATTTTAATTTATTTGGACCCCCAGTATACTTATTGTTTTCTTTCGCATGTGCTCTCTTGCTCTTTTTTTTTATTCGACCCCTTAATTTTATTTCATTTGGGCCATTAGTATACACATTGTTGTCTTCCACATGTGGTCTACCTTGTGCTTTTCCTCATCCTTGTGTGTCGGTCCTTCCATTATTTTTTGAGAGTTGCTACATGTCCCGACATCAGTCCCGATGTCGGAACCGATCACATGGGAGGAGGCATTTTGTTTTTACCCATTTTGCCCTCCTCCCATGTAAGAAGACTTTTCTTTTTTTCTTTTTTTTTTTTTTTTTTTTTTTTTTTTGAGGAAAGCAGTGTCGGTCCTAGCACTTGCATGAGAATGAGACGGCCTCCTCAATAGTCTATCTCATGATTCTCGAAGCCGTTTGTGTTTGGCGGACCAATTAACACCTAAACAAGCTTGCTCTTTCTTGAAAATCAACAATGACGTCCTTCCGGCTGCAAAAAGCCGTACATGATTTGGACCATTGAGACTTAGTCAATGAAGATAAATTTTGATCTTCTGCTTATTGAAGAAAACCCGTGCACCTCATTGTATAGTTTTAAACCCCTATGGAAATTGGCCATCAAACTACACAATAGGTATTATTAACACTATAATATTTAGTTTTACTTAAATATCAAAATGCCCTTGTTTTTTCAAAAGTTTGCTTTTGAAAAGAAAGGAGAATTGGTTGAGTAAAGTATTTCAAAAAATAATTTAATATCTCGAGTGGGCTCGTGAGTGGAGATTTTTACCCACAACAACCAAAAAAAAAAAAAAACCGAAGGAAACTTTAACCCACTAGGTGTACCTACTTGTTATTTGCTCTCTTGCCAAATCGCACACTTGATGAGGGATGGCTTATCGTTAGATTGATCATATATAAATTATATGAATATGTATTTTTTAATGCTTTATTCAACTAGATTATACCTATCAAGGACATGGTGGACCCAAAATATACTAGGGTAAAATTTTTACATATCTCATCCAAAATGCATTAGTATGTGGATAAAACAAATCCATTAATTTTATATTTTTATTCAATTACATTATACATGATCAATCTCATGGTGATTCTAGAACATATTAGAGTGAGATTTTTCCATACCCGACATGTTCATCCAAGCTGATGACCTTAGTTTTGTAAATTGTTTGGTTATAGGATGATCACAGCCATTTGGTTGTGGATCGATCACTGACTTGATCATTAACATCTATGGTCATTGGCAGGATTTGAGGGGTGCTCGGATCTTTTAGACTACCTGCTTGGTTTTTTAACCTATTGGGGCTGGAGTTGATTGGGCAGGTCTACAGTAATAAAACAACTATGGACATTTCATATAAGGATAGGAAGTGGGTGGATGGAAAGAAACCAGCGAGACTGGATCCATGTTAGGAGGAAAAACAAATAAGTTCTCCCTCTCCAGCATTGCATATGAAATTTGACTGGAGATGCAATCCTCTACTATTTTAGACTTTTCTCCCCTAGAAGTCACGGTCGCATTAAAAGGGTATGCCCTTTTTTGAAAGTATACTCAATCTAGTATACTTTCATTTCTGTATATTATCTTTAAAAAAATGATGACCCAACTTACTCTTAAAAAAGGAAAGAATTCATGATTACATCGCGAGCGAACTGAATTCAAATGTGTCTCACCAAATGCCCCATGCCTTTTTGACATAATGACGGGAAACTATAACTTGCATATGGGTAAAAGATATTTTGCCTTGGACAAAGTCGCAAAAAAAAACACACGCCTGACAACAGTAAAATTCTCATGACATTAAGTTTTTCCCCCGCTAATAAATGTCACATAAGCTGTCCTCGCTATACACAGAGGCGGACCCAAGTGTTAGCACACAGTTGTTGTCGCACCTGCGTGATTCAAGAAATCCCTGCGAACCCAAGTGTTAACACGCAGTTGTGGTCACACCCGCGTGATTCAAGAAATCCATGAAAAGATTTTATTTTATTATTTAACTTCTTAACCTGACCATATATTGCATCACTCAAACGAAAATCCTACATTTGCCATTGGCTATACGTACAAATCCCTAATAAAAAAAGCCCTACTCCAGGGTTAGTGAGAAATACTCATATCTATGGATTCTTCACCCATCCAAACGTAATCTAAGATCTTGATAGCAGAGATTTCTAAACCATCTAGTTCTTAGTAGAGGACTGACTAATTTAGAGACTCCTTCATCAAGGGTCATCAATGGGCCCTATAAATGCCTAAATTAGTTCCTGTAATATCGAACGGTACTACTATCACAGCTTTAAAAACTTGTACTTAAATTCTAACTTCGCAGTAAAAACTCCTTTTTACTTTACCCCTTGTTCCCTTCTCTCATCCCCCACTATCTTCTTTTCAGAAGGAAATTAAATGGCTTGGAAGGATGCTCATTTACAAACAGAAATGGGATTTTGCATTTTTAATTTAAAGATTTCTGACATCACAAGCTGTGAATATGAAACATGAGAGTGATAAGACATAAACCCATTTCTAATGTGCTACAAGGCAACTGAGATCTATGCACTTGCCCTCCACTGCCATAAGACCCAGCCAATGACCCACCACCCAAAACGGCCATTTCAGCTGGGCGTCCTTGATAATATATTACTTAGGTTGCAAACTGATTCGGTGGATCGACTCATGATGCTGTTTATTTCGTGTTCAAACCCTCAAAATGCCAAAGTCAACTGCAGTAAAACTACCACCACGACAACCCATTCCAAAAACAAACCATAGATAGATATCATTAAAACTAAAAGGATCCAATGTTTTTATAAGAAAAGAGACCCACAAACAGCAGACATACTCAAAACATCACCAGCAGAAGAATATCAGAAACTGATATACAACACCAATCTATCCAACTCCTCTTTAAAGGGCATCCTTCGACACCATTTCCTTCTAGAAAGAAAATGGTGCAAATAAAAATAGAGAAAGAAAAGAAAAAAGGTAAAGGTAAATGGGTTTTCTTTGAAAAATTAAGAGTTTGTGTAAGTTTCTTAACTTTGCTACACATAAAAAATGCCACTCTATTAATTTTCCATGACGACTTTTCTTTTTCATATGAAGCATCATATGATAAATAGGGTCCCAGGCGAGAACAGCCACTTACCTCACTATAAGTGGTGAGAACCGGTAAGTGGCGACAGTTCTTCCCTGGCTGCCCAAGTTTCGAATCCTGAGTTCGCCACCTCTTCCCACTTGTATGGATTTTCCCCCCACTCATGTGAGCCTTCTTTCCCACTTTTGTAGGGTTGTTTTTCGCGGGTTATTTTTTGGGTCACAACCTCCTTAACTGAGTTACCAAAAAAATTTTAAAAATAGAGTCGTTGGCTCCATACACAAAAGATATATGAACTCGTCGTGAACTCTCACACACTATGCCATGTCTCTTGACAAGCTGAGTAATAGTGAGGGATAAAGGATCCATCTTTCGAAAGAAGTGAAAGGAGCGCATAAAGTTAAGGGCATTGTTTTGGTAATGCAATTGTGTGCTTTTGTGAAATTCCTTCCAAACAAAAACCAACCATCATACAGACCATTTTTAAAGAATGAAAGTAGATTAATTCAACTGTTTTATGTCTAGAAAAGAAAATGCACCACGTGAAATCACAAAATTTGGTCGCATAAAAAAAGTAGATCATTTTCCCAAACACTAAAGGAGGTGTTAGTTTGAGGGAAATTTTTTGCAAGAATTCCATGCATTGGGAATTTCTCATAGCAAATCATTTGAAATTTCTTTTTAGATTGCTAGAATTTCAAATTTTCAACCTTTTAATTGTTACATCAATTTTAGCATTTTTTATTTTCCAAATTCCATCGTTTTAAATGCAAGGGTACGTAGAAGGATTCAAAAGAAAATCTGATGACAGTCAACAATTCTCACCAACAAGAGAATTATCCAAAAGGAAACCCACACGAAAAAATGCCTGGAGAAGGTTGAAAAAGGATTCAAACTTAATACGTAGGTTACCAAAGGAAGGAAGCAGAACGTCACACTTCATGGCCAACCGGCCACGTCGAAGAACCATACGAGAGATCATCTTTGAATAGAATGGACTGAATATGAATATGGGTCATCTGTGAAAATTCTACCAAGCACGGCATAAATTTCTTCAAGATGGCTTCCTTACTCACCTACCATTCATTTCCACCGGTCTTTCAAACACATTCTCATAACATCTAACTTTCAATGGAAATCTCTTTCCATTATTTTTTATGAATTCAGGTCTTCTATCCCATGCTCGCCCTAGGTGGATCAATCATGATACGCCACATCACGACATGATTTTAAAGTTTGAATGGAAGGAATGCGGGGAACAATGGGATTAGATAGGTGTTGACTAGCAGATTGTGATTAGACCACGAGCATGTAATAAGGGAGATGAATTGAGTTTCCGTGTATTTTTCATGAATTTTGTGGTTGTAAAGCAGTTATCAATGCATTGGATTGGACAATTACGATCACAGGCAGTAAATGGGTCTCAATACCCTGATGGTGATGTAATCAAAACCTCTCTGCCTACTTGTACGAATTGAAAACCCATACGTTTATCATGTCACCATATAAGTTAGTTGAAATTTTTGAATGGGCTGCTTGGTGTACTTACTGTCCTCATTGGTTACTTGAATCTGGGGCTAAATCTTGTTTTGTTCAACTAATCAACTCTCACTGATAGTTACAAGTTACAACCATGTGCAGGCATACTAAAAGTCATAGTTGTCATTTGTAGGCACGGCACTATTGCGTATGGGTGCCATGATTTGCACGATACAGAGGTGCTGGGTAAGTCACTAGCCCGTAGCTCAGTTGACTGTAAAATATGGATGGGTGGCTCCAAATTGGGATGGGTTTTCCAAAGCTTTTTAGACTGGTCACCAGAAATTTATGAATGGTCAGACTGTTTCTAAAACTTTTCGTTAAATCACACATTAGAAGGTATAAGATAAAGATGATTGGTAATATACAATTCACTTTCCATTAAAAGAAGATTTATTTGGTTATCACTTTTTTCTATTTATCTTTGATCTTCTTAATTATGGCATTGATTTCTTTATACTCAATTCATATATAATCTGTGAAGACAAAGAGGCCCTTATATAGTCTAAAGGTATCAAAGTTAAATAATCTTATTTATGCAACCTTTTAAGCTGATATTATTATGTTGGAATAGGTTTAAGGGTGCGTTTGTGTACACACTCGTTTTGCAGAAAGAAAAAATTATCACGTCAACAAATTCTATAGAAATGGAAACCTCGGAAAAGGATTTCCATAGAATTTACAAAATCAAATTTTTTTATTTGGTAAAATAAATTTTTGAAGAAAAATAGCATAACATATATATTATACATTCAATATCAAACAATAATTTATTTAATGAAATAAAAAATGAAAGAGTTGTAGGGTTTTAAATTGAAATGGACAAGAGTGAGGAAAAGATGGAGAAGTTTTTAGAAAAAATCCATTTTCCATACCCCTTTTAGGAAACTCATTTTTACTATTATTAAGGAAAATACTGATGAGGCTGCAGGAAAATATTTTCGTGAAAATGCTCTGCACCCAGCATCTAAAAAATAAATTTTTCACGAAGACCGTCATCTAATCCGCAAAAAAGTGTCACGCAAACATGTCCCAAATTAGGATATGATTGCAAAAACTTTCTATGACCGTCACCTAATCCGCAAAAAATTGTCACGCAAACATGTCCCAAATTAGGATATGATTGCAAAAACTTTCTATGACTGAATTCGGCAATGAATGAATATCAAATTAGGACAAGCATGGATGGATCCATAGAGAATAGACGTTTGTGATGTGACTGAATTGTGGGCCACAGAAAAAATATATTTTATAGGCTAGAACCGTTAGGTCATTTGGGGTGTACGGTTTTTTTAATGTCTCGTGGTGGAGTGGGGCCGTTAAATGAGGCTGACCTGGCGTATTGCTTCCTTTAAAAATGACGATATCTCGCCCTCTATTACGTATGAATCGGTGGCGTGGAGAAATTGGCGGTTGATGCTATGTCATAAAAATCCTTACCTATCTTCACGCGGCTGCCCTCTAATGACAGACATGAATGTTATCAGCATTCCAGCAAGGATTTATTTTAGGTTTCTCAATCTGTTTCTCTTTCTTTCATGGATAAGATTTGAAAATAAGATTGGGGATTTGAAAATAAGATCGTGGAATTGTAGTTTTGACTTGACCTGGTATTGTATTCCTAATAAAAGGGCACTTTCTATCCATAAAAAGCACAGGATTACTCGTGGAAAAATATCTCAACTTTCATCATCAAGTGGGGTTACCGATGGCTAAAGATTGTCCCGCAAGCAAAACCCCCAAAATAAGATTTTTACAAGCAACATCTTTCGTATGGGTAGATATTAAAATGGCCATAAGAAGTGTCACACAACCAAATGGCAGAGGGGCAGCTCACCTTTATAGAGACCCAAAGATTAATCCGTGGGTGTCTATATCTCATTGTTGTCTTTCCACCACTAGTCCTATAGTAGCATGAAAGGAAAAGGAAAAAAAGTTATAATGATTGTTACATACATATAATCTCCATATGTCTCAAAATATATGAATTTCGAATATATAAAACTAAGCATTTTGAGTTTTATTATTATTTTTTTAACATGGTATCCTTGGGATCTTTGACCCAACATGATTAATTCTATAAGTGGCACCTGCTAAACTCACACAAACACACACGAAACTCATTAAAGTTTTGCAGGCTACTAGAATAGATACTAATTCTAATTTAACCAATCAACATGCAGCGGAAATAATCAAATAAGCAATATAGAACTAACAATCTACCAATCACACACCATAAGAAGGCAACATAATATTTAGCGTGAACCAGAAATCAAGAACTAACGAACGGTTATAAAATATGCTTACAACTCATTTCCCTCAGTCTGTACATCGACCTAAGGACTGTAGTTGTTCTTGCACAAAATCAATTGCCACGACAACCACTGTGCACCATTTTCCTTACTTGATCTCCTCGCACCTTGTCAGCCAAAATGAACTCTCTTGTAGGCAACAATAACCTTCTAGAACAGCCCTTCAGAACGATCTCTCAATGGTTCTAGAGAATAATTTTCTCTCTAAGATATATCTTATATAGATTGATGAGAGAGGTGGTCACTTTTAGAGTTGAGATTGATACCCTATTTATAACCCCAAATTCATTCCTTAGACTTAGATCACAAATAGGACTGAAATTGGGAAACAAAATCTAAAAAGAAAACAAATTCGTATCAGTTTAGGAGACTCTTCCGAATTCCTGCGGCCATCTAATTGATCGGATGGACAAGGAAATAACTGGTGGACGAGGTGTTTTGCCCTGTTTCGCACGGTTTTCTCTTTTCTTTAGTTAAGCTCTTCCGGCGACACAATCACAATCCATTCTAAAATAAATTAGAAAATACAAATCAATAAACCCAGCGTTTTGTCCAACCAATAAATTAGAAAATATAAAAAATACTTACAACTCACACAAACCAAACAATATATGAGGCATTTTAAACTTAAAATGTGGGGAGCAAAACCATGTTGCATGCCATTCCACCAACTCGCAAGTGGAGAGCAAAAATTATGAGGTTTAATGGGTCGATACAAAAATTGGGTAGTTCGAGTTAAGAATTTTGGCCCATGGGAGTTGGGAAAATTAAAAGGCAATGAAGGGATTTTAATACCACAACCTATCCTGAGTGTCTCTATACTAGTGCCTTCTTAATTAAGAAGGTGTTAATTGTTCCACACCTTTTTAGATGTGAAATTTCTTAAAGGAGGGATTATCCTAATAAAAACTTACATAGATCCTTCTTTCATTCTCTTTTGGCCCTCATGTCAGTCATTTGCGTGAAAATGGTGTGCCCAAGGGAACATGGTAACATGTTTCACATTTGTACATTTAACATACATAAAATTCATATTTGTCAACTTTATGTATGTAAATCGCATTTCATATCCTATGTGCAAAAGGGCAAAATACCATTTGGAAGCTTGAATTTGGAGGATTTCTAAGCGAAAGTGATGTTTCAAATGGTTGAATTTCTGAAACTCTATGGAAACATAGACTTCCAAATGCTCCATAAACAGCAACTGGCATTGTTGGCATAAATTCCTCTAAAGAAACGACCTGGATTTTACACTCTTTTACACATTTTTTACAACTTACATTGATGCCTTAAAATTAAAAGCCAGGTCATTTAATTGTCCTGATATTTCACCTTTATGTCTCCTATGTCTAGATCTTTCTTCTGCCCTACCTCTTTTAATTATCATGCATCCAAGTAGACTATACCCAAAAAGCCTCAAAAGGTTATATTTGCATTTGTGTGGAATTTTCTATATATCCCACTTTCTTGCATTCCCTTTTTGCAACTTTAATCAATACAAACCTACACTCATTGGCCTCCTAAGAACCCGCATCAGTCCAAATGCTCCAAATGCAACGATGACCCATACATTATTTACCATAAGATTCTATCACAATAAAACTGCACAATGTATAACCATTAAAAGTTGAAGACTTAAAACTAAGGGCAAGAATTATTCGATGGCCTAATATCTCATATTCTACTTATCTAAATCTAGATTTTTTAAAAAATTCATGCCTTGTTGGATTGTCATGCATTTGGTGATCCAACTAGATGTTGAGAGAAAAGACGCCTAATATTTTGTAGTTGGGCTATATCATCATCATCACCTTTATTTCAAGGCAAGCTCAAGGTCTACCTGGACGAAGCCACTTCATTAGCGATTTCAAGTCAAACAGTTGAGCATTTTCTTACAACTCATTTAACAAACGATCATTTATAAAATAGGCTAACAACCTGACCAAAAAATCTCAATGAGCCCACCAAATATGCATTCATGCTTCACACGTGCATCTGAGTGCACACAGACACATGGCTGTAAAGGTAGGAATGGCAATGGGCCGGATCTAAATGGGGACCCACCCCGCTCTTATCAGGAGTGAGTTTGGCAGTTGTTTTCTTGGAACAGGGCGGGTTTGGATTTTGTTGACCTAACCCACCCCACCCTATGTATATAATATATATTTATTTATTACTAAAAATATAAGCAAACTTCATATGGAGCAAGTGGTGTCGGGTCATTAACTAAAAAGGCATGTGGTGTCAATTTAGCCCGTTGAAATGGGTACCTAGCTCAGCCTGGCCGGTCCCAAGTCCAAAAACACAGGGCTTTTAAAACAAATTTGAGCCCAGCTTGGACAATTATTTGAAAGTCTGGCCAAAATGAGACTGGGAATGGGCAGAGCCTGTCCAGGCCTGGTGTCACGACCCGGGCCCGAGATCTGATTACTTCGGACGGACCCCCGAGTCGCGGAACCATACTTACTCCCGTAAATCCTGAATTAACCGGAGTTAAGACAAGACTCACAAGGGATATCAAATCACAATACCTGTCAATGTACAATGTGGGGAAAACATGTATATATACATGGACTACAATTAACTTTACACGAAAGTAAAGTTCCATTATACAAATTTACAGCCCACTAAAACCAACACTGCACACTTAAAATACAATGCAGTTGGTATTTAATCACAATCCAAAATTCTCTATTACAAAATATTCATTCTACAATCGCCCTCCGACTATGCCCACTCCGCTAAACCTCCTGGAGGTAACGGACGGGCTTCCTCCGCAGGCGGCGCGGCCTCGGCAGGACCGGCACGGGCATCTGGGCCTGTGATATCATCAATAACACGTGAACACGAAGGTTCAACAAGATACATGCATTTTCATGATTCTTCATGTTATTTAACAATTCTTTAACAATTCTATACAAGAATTCAATAAGGTAAGAACTTAAACAGTTCTACAATAAAAGAACTTAACAGTTCTATATAACCTACTTCAATTCCATAACAAATATCTATGTCAATCATATCCTTTCATTTCGTTCATTTCGTTCATTTCGTTCATTTCGTGTCTTCCAACGGAAGCAGTGTAAGCACAAGGCGGAAGGGCAAACCATTCATGGCCTAGGCTTCAAGATTATTCAATTTTCATTTAGTCACATTAATTAAGCACAAGGCGGAAGGGCAAACCATTCATGACCGAGGCTTCAAGATTGTTTCACTTTTCATTACATGACTTTTCACAATGGTGGAAATTTTCCAGTGTCTTGATCAGAGAGCACTGGCATTCCACGAGGCTCCGGAACGCCCCTCACATCTACTGCAGTAGGAATTATTCATTCATTCAAGTTACTGTCACCTTTAGTGACTATTCATTTCATTTCATTTCATTAATTCAATTCATGTATTCTGTCATTTCGTGCATTATGTCAATGACGTTCACTATGTCAATGAAGTTCACCTCTGTGTCACTTCATGGATTCTATTCATTTCTTATCAATTCTATTCATACTTCTAAGCCAGACAAACGAGTGAAGCGTTAGTTATCCAATGTACATGTTATTTTTGATGAATATCACTTTATGTATTTGATTTGTACATTGAGACGACCTTCGCTAACACCTATGTAGGCTTAGACATCAGCATGGAATAGCCTGTACAAATTAGGCTTCATTTCCATAATCTTTTCTGAGTTCATCTCAGCTGTCGGTTGGCCTGTCGGCTGACCGACCATACAACGTCGGTTGACCTATCGGTTAACCGACACTTTGTCGGTTCAAGTTCCAGAAGCTGGATTCTTCAGTCCACTTCCTGATACACATTCGTCGGTCAGGCTTCGGTCATGTGTCGGCTGACCGAAGATACCATGTCGGTTGACCGACCTATTGTCGGTTCGAATTCCAGAGAGCTGGAATTCACTGAGACAGATTTCAGATCTGTCGGTTAGTCCGTCGGTTGACCTGTCGGTCGACCGACACTACCATGTAGGCTGACCGACACAATGTCGGTCAGAATTCCAGAGAGCTGAAACTCTCCGAGACAACTCCCAGAGCTGTCGGTTAGCTTGTCGGTCAGGTGTCGGCTAACCGACACATGCTCAGAAGTTCAGTTCTGAACTTCGGATTTTCTGAAGCAAAACTTCCCGAAATTGAGTCAAATAGACTCCAACATCTCTAAAACACTATAAATCATAAGAATGCATAAGTACTTGCCTTTTGCGAAGGTTGAATGGATAAAAACCTCCTTCTAGAGCTTGATTCCAAGAGAAAACCTTGACTCCAAGCTTGACACTTTCACAATTTGACAACAAAGTTGGGGAAGATGAAGTGAAGGATGAAAACTCCTTGAAAACACTTACAAATCCCTTGTTTGCCTCTTGATTGAGTAAGATTGGAAGGAAAGAAGAGAAAAGCAAGAGAAAATAGTTGCCTAGGGTTTGGAATGCTTTAAAAAAATGAGATAATGATCTCATTAGGGTTCTCTTAGCTTATATAAGCTAATAAATTGCATTCAAGCCCATGAATCTCACTAAATTACAATTTAAGTCAAATGAAGGGTCATTTGACCAGATTCTCGTCAAACGACTTCGAACCTATTATGAAAGTTGACGTACTCGTCGAGATACACGCGTTGGTATCAAGAGTTTCCGTATTCGACGAAATACGCGAAATTTCGTATTTACATAAAAGTCCTTCATTTCTATGTTTGAGTCTAAAACTCCATTTAAACCATGCAAATCCATTCTTTACCATTCCATTGAGCCCAATTCATTCATTTGAGGCTTATTCCATATTATTTGGTCATTGACCATCATTAGCTCAATTAACCGCAGTTAATTAGCCTTAAGCATAACCAATCCACTTAATCTTTTCATTATCCGTTCATTCCATTCATTTGGGACTTCCATTCATTTGGGACTAACTCATCGAGCTTAGTCATTAATTACCATTAAACTAGTTAAACATGGTTAACTAGCACTAATTTTCTATTAACGAGAGTTAATCTTGATTAACTCGGGACGAGACCTGACACCTGGTCAACCCTCTCATAAGTTGTTTAACTAATTTTTATATATTTTTCCGAAACTGCCCCGATAATAGTTAAAAAAATGGCTAATAACAGTTAAAAAACTGATTAATACATCTTTTATGCCTTTTAGTTACCATCCACATAAACAACCAAGCTTTAATCGTTGGTTGCAATACTGGTAATGAGACTTTTTTTTTGGGAAGGCTCTGGATTGAGAGTGAGCATTTGCCAGGGAACAAAATATGCCTGAGGGCCTTTTTTTTTAAGAGAGTTTTTACTACTTGTTCGGCTCCAGGCATTTCATATGGGATTTCATTGTCTCGAATTTCAAACAGCAGTGCAGGTGTTGTTTCTTTGAAATTCCAAATAACTTGTTTGATTGAGGAAAATTTTATAAATTAGTATTCCCAATGACACATTTTCCATGTAGAGTTCTTATACATGTGGCAACGGACATTTTTAATCAGCGCAGGGCATTCGAGAATTCTACTGGCATTCCAATGGTCTCGTCACTATTGATAGCCTAGAAATCATTATGAGTACTTTACATCAGAGGAGAAACCATTCACTTTATTGATTTTATATCTGATGTATCACAATTACTGCAGAAAACTTTCCATTTTATAGCCTAGAAATCCTATTTGGAAAATAACAAATAATGCTAAGAAGAAAGTTAAACATCCTAGACAACCCAAATCAAAATAACTCGATTTAATTCAAAATTAAGATGGAACATCCTACAAATATAAAGAAGTTTTTGTTTTTGTTTTGTTTGGCTATGCATTTCTACCAATTTTTTTTTCTTTTCATATTCAAAATTGTCTTTTGAAAAAATCGTGTTTTATAATTTTACAATATTTAATTTTAGAATACTTTAGAAAAATACAACAGCTGAGGTGCATGAGAAAGCAAACAAAGATCCAAGTCCGAGATTTATATCTTTGTGACACCAATCCAAATAAGTGAGACATGAAGCTCTCAATTCTCAAATCATACATTTTTGGCATTGCGTACTGTGAGCATGCAACTCACGGCTGTGATAAGTGAACTAGCAATAAAAAATTAAGAAGAAAGTTGATGCCAGAGCTGCAAAGTACATCTTCGAAAAGATAAATTACTGTCCCCCACAAAGCTACATCTCTGCCATGTTGCTTGTCGCATTGCATTGCCAATCTCAAGCCCGGAAAAAATGAGTCTCAAGGCTGGAAAGAAGGAGGAGGGTTTAAAGTTCGGCGATAGTATAAGAATAATTAGATAATGTTGATTTGATGTTCAAGATCGTACTAAAGCCCAAGCCCTGCCCGAGCCGCACGAGATGGGATTTGACATAGGCCCGCTCAATTTAGGGCCGGGAATGGACAACTCCTGTCCGGCCCGGCCCATTGACAGGCCTAGGCTTTGTGTAGATCAACCTACTAAATCTTACATCCAAACGAGCTAAGTTGATTGACATGTAAGTCCATCGAAGGCAAAGGTCAAAAACTTTATAGATCCAATTCAACATAGAGGACAATCCCATGTCAAATTCGAAGCCCTAACGCCCAACAGTGGGCCCACAAGATTGTGACCCGATGAAAGATATGTCTGCATGTATAGGGTTATGATCAGGGGGATCACTGTGCTTATGGCAACTTAAATAAGTATATCAATTTTGGGCCTAACCATGAATAGCTTTGGGAGACCCCACAAAATTTCTTATAGTCCCTTTTTAAATTTTTACATATGATCATCCAAAATCTTTAAAAAACCATTTTTTCTTTAGAAGATTTTATAGTTTTTTACATATGGACCCCAAAGATTCTCAAAAGCTACTGCATGCATTTTTCATATTGCGACGCCAAAGAAAAATAATTTTTTTTTACATAGTGCCTCCCGGGAAGAATTTCTGGATTCGCCCCTGATTTCAATCAAGCCCAAATGAATCTTTTTTTTTTTTCTTTTCATTTTTTTAGAACACAAGCTCTCCTTACCACAGTCAGAATTCCAAATGTATTTTAAAGAGTTTCGGGCTTAAAACAGATATCATTAAACTAAAAGTCTATGAATCCAAAAAGGGATCGATTTGGTCTTGTACTGGGTATGATTTTATGTTGAATTATAGGGTTAGATTGGGCTAGATTTTGTGGTGGGGTTTTTTGGGTTTGATTTCGGTTTGGAAACTTTGAAAACAAGTGTTTATGGTGTTTACTTATATCTCTGGGTCGGGTTAAGATAGGATAAGGTCAAAAAGATTGCTCGGATCTCACTAATAGAGGTTAACCCCAACCCAGCCAGACCCGACCCAAGTTACATCCCTAGACTCGGCGGCCCAAATCCTTGATTCTTCCGTAGTCGTTTCTCCACTTTAGTTTGTCAAGGTTTCTCGTCTTTTCTCTGCAGCACCAAACATCAGACATGGAAGAAGAAAACGATCTCTCCATCTCCCAAACGATCTCTGCTAAAACCCTAAACCCTCGTTCCCAAAAGAAGCACGCCGCCATGATCGAACGCCTCTCCAATCTCCACCAATCTCGTCTCAACGAATCCATCTCCCGCAGATCCGATGCTGATTCATCTGCCCCCTTCGAATCCACTCAAGCTTTTCTCAATCGCTTCGCCGATTCTAAACGATCGATCGAATCAGAGCTCGATCGCTTGCGCTTCATCTCAAATGATCTCGAATCCAATCCCCAGCTGAAATCCGATCTCGAGAAGCTATCGATCTCCATTTCCGATCTCGAAAAGCTTGTTGCGGAGAATTCGTATTTCCTGCCCTCGTATGAAGTTAGATCTACTCTCAAAGCCATTGCTGAATTGAAGGAGAGCCTTGAAAGCGTGAATTTGAAGCTGGTTCCGAGAAAGAAGTTCTCTTTCAGGAATAAGCCAGCAAAGAAAGATCCGGCCAATGCAGTCAAAGAAAGTGAGATTTCTGCGAAAGAATCAAACTTTCCTGTCAAAGGAGGAGATGATGCTGCTTCTGCTGAAAAATCAAGGTTCGAAACCCGGGATTCACCTGGATTCCGGAACGAAGTGGGTGCTGTTTTGGTTAAGCAGTTTGAGGGTTTTGAAAGTGGCGATTTCACGCTCTCCAATCTGGAATCCTGTGAAATCCGGCTCAAGGGTAGATTGAGAGCCCTCTTTGTCCATCGATTGAAAAATTGCAGGGTTTTTGTGGGTCCTGTTCTGGGTTCGATTCTCATTGAAGAGGCAGAGGGTTGTTTGTTCATGTTGGCATCTCATCAGATTAGGATACATCATGCAAAGGAAACTGACTTCTATCTTCGGGTTCGGAGTAGACCCATCATTGAAGATTGCAGCAGTGTGAGGTTTGCACCTTACCTTTTTGTTTATGAGGGGATTGAAGAAGAGCTGAGAGAGTCTAGTCTTGGAGAGGATACTGGGAATTGGGCAAATGTGGATGACTTTCGGTGGTTGCGAGCTGTGCAGTCGCCTAATTGGTGCATTTTGCCTAAGGAAGAACAGGTCTGCACTGTTAATATTTCTGATTTAGAGAACCAGCAATGAAGGAATTACTTTGAATGAAGTTTATTGCAAATTCGCAAATATCATGAATTGTGGAATGTAAGGAGTGAGTAAAATCTTCCAAATTTCTCTGTGTGTTTAAGTTTAGAATATTTATTGAGTCATGGAGATGAGTTATTCATCCATTGCTTGTCTTATATCAAGTGATTACTTATTTGCTTCTGATGGATTGAAGGGTAGTGAGTTATTGAGTATTGCATATTATGCACTGCTGTCCCAATATGATCCTGCTAAATTTTTTATTGACAGCTCTCATGTACATGAACAATCCAGATTCTAGTCTCAAAATGATTATTCCAAGTGTCAGCTTGTTGGGCACTTGGCCTATAGATCCAAGTTGAGATGGATATATTAAGATAAGGTTGCTGCATGCTTTAAGTAGATTGTATTTCAGAAGATCTGCAATCCTATCATTTACGAGTATTAAATGGTTCATCTCCGAGGATGCACAAACAATGCCATTCAAACAAACAGGTCCTTAGCAAAACCCAATTTAAACTGGTTTCCTGTGAGTGTTGTGTCTTAGGAATGACTTTGTTTTTAAAGTAGGGGTTTGTTTAGTCAATAACAGGGCTGTTATGTCGAGAGGGACTTTGGGGCATCATTAGGCTATGTTTTAAAAATTAAATGAGGTTGGAAGCCAGTGTGCTACAAGCTGGGTTTTAGCTATAATTCCTTGATTGGGTTTTTAGGTGGGTTTGGTGGAAGGAAAAAGGTGATTTTAATAGTGATGCAGTTTGATGGAGGGTTGAAACAGGCTCATGTAGGGTATTTTTAAAAACCATAAATAGTTAAAAATGGAGTAGGGACGTGGCTGGATAGATAGTAGGATTTTTTGTTCTTGTGTTAAATGGAACTTGTTTGATACAAAGGGTCTTTGTCTCTTATTCTTTTTATTTTTTAATTTTCTATCTTTTCTTCCTTATATTGATCTATGGGTTTTTTCAGTTGGGATCAGTTGAAGAATTGGGAAAAATATGCATTTCACCTTTTAAATACACTGCCTATGTTATACTTATAGTAGTTGACTTTGCATGAATTAGTTATTGGGGAATTGAAATTGTTCTTCATGGCTCTCTGATCTGGTTTATGTCAGATCCGAAGCTGTTGATGGTTGTTTAACATGGGATTATTTAAAGTTTGCATATGATTCATTAGGGTTGTTTAATCTGGGTTAATGCAAGGTTATACTTGGCTTTCTATTTTAAAGTAGAGGTTATTGAGTGCTAGTGTAAATGAACAACCAGAAACAACTAAAACTAGTACATCATGAGAAATTCTCATTTTTTGTCATCAACAGTTTACTTGAGTTCTCCCGTGCCTTTTTGGGCTTGTGCTACCTATAATAAAGGAACATTAAAAGCCTTCCTGTTCTTAAATGTAGCAGCCAGTATCAATCATTTAAGATTGATTTTGGTTCTTTATCGAGTACCATTTCAGACTTAAAAATGTTTGAAGAAGAAGAACTGGAAATTTCTAATTACTGGAATGGAGTTTTATTCTGTAACCAGAGAAGAGTAGGGAGGAAGATTGAAGTTACAATTATGATCTTATTCACTTAAGGATTCAGGCATGCTGGAATACAAAAACCATGTGCGGTAAGATTTTGATTTACTAATTACTGCCTTTGGCACTCCATACAATTATCGGTTTTAATTGCTAATACTTATTCTTGATTACTTTTATGACATCAGATAATTGCTTTGGAGCATACGTAAGAAAGTAGTATTTCACCTATGTGATTTATTATTTCCAAATCACCCCTCATTCTAGTGGAACAAATAACTGATTCTGAATAAAGTATTTATGACCGTCTTTTACCAAAATAAGTTCTTTGAATCCATCTATCTTTTTTATGATTTGTTTGGCATTTGCTCTGTAAATAAGAGAGCTTGAGTTTTGATAAGCTTGTATGTGAAACTTCTCTTTATTTACTGTGATCATGTGCTCATTAGAGCTACCATTGCATATAATGATCTAAGCCTTGCATTTTCTCCAATAGATGATAGGCGTGTTTGTTTTGATTGCACTATCCAGTGTCAACAATTTAGTGGTTGTGACTTGTGAGACCATTATAGTATGTAGTGTTCCAACCATCTCAACTATATCTCGACCAACAAGTTTAACATGGTCTTCGAATGAAAGCTGCACCAAGTGATAATGGTAACAAGCTGCAAGAAGGTTGTTACAATAAAAGTGAGAAATTCTGCTGAACCAAAGAAGAAAAAAAAAAAGATTCCACATTCATAGGGTAAAGATTTTTCAGCCCATCCGAATTTGATTGGATAAGGCTCAATTGATGATGAGGATGGTGAAAGGGTAAAAATTCATTGACCACACAGTTATAAACATCAAAATATCCAAAATGCCTTCTTTTGTTGCCTTTAAGAACCAAAATGATACTGAAGGGCTAGCACACTCGTGTTTGAGTGGTGTTAGCACCGTAGTCCGACAACCAAGCCTGGGTCCTCAAGTGAAAGTATCACACTTAGTCCAGTAGCCCAACTTAGCAAAATAAAAAGAGAACAAACTGAAGGTCAATGCTTCTCCCATATTTATGGTAAGCATGCCTGAAACCCACTATAATTAGATTACTATTGAGGTCTCTACACAAGCCCAATACAGACAATGAGCTAGGTCTTTTAGTTTGATTGTTGGTGAATATTTCTCTGTTTTCCAACATGGTGGTTAGAAGTCTGTATGTTCTTCAGAGGAGTTTGGCATTTGTTTTTCTTTGGAACCAAAATGTCGTTGCCAATTGCAAGGAGCTTTGATTTTTAGTACTAACCAGTGGGATTGCATGTGTGAGGCTCGGGCTAATGTGAACAACAAAAATGGGTTAAAGTCTAAGTCTACGAAAATCTCAAGTAAATTTCTATACACAAGGGGCTCCTCATAGGCATTGGATTGTGATGGTGGGACTTGATAGATGGAGTAACTTATATTCCATATATTATGAAACACTTCTAAAAGGACCTTGTAAACAAGGGAAGTGTTTGCCACTAGCCACTTCAATATTCAGCTCGTGATGCACCGTTTTTACTGTTCCATACTTGAATGTAGGCTAGCATTCAGCTGCTGAAACTTGAGGGAAAGAGTGAGTTGTGCTGTTTGGTTTCTTGATTCATCAAAAGAGAAAAGGTGGGCTGTGTGGTGAAGCATCCAGTCTATCACCTATGGTGATGTGCGATGCATTTCATATGGGCATAAAAGCTTTTAAGCAGAGAAATTTGCAGGGATTTAGTATTACTAGAATTTGTTAAATTCACGAAGGTTTAAGATTGGGTGGAAATTGGAATGGTGGTAGAAGATGATTTCAGGTTAATTGTTTAGGTATATATATTCTCGAACTTGGAGTGATCCAATAATGTCAGTATGCATCTGGAGTGAACATCATATGGAGCTAGAAACAATTATGCATTTATTTATTCCTTTAATATTTTGCATTTATGAATCGATTTCATTTAGAGTGGTTATAGTTTAGACTTTCCTGCCCACAAAGTATACTATTGACAACTAAATTACTGAAATCAAGTAGTGTGATAGCCCACTGAGAGGATGTATAGGTATTTCAGTAAGATGCCCACAAAAAAATGGACATACTTGCTGCTACTTCATAGATACAAGTCCAATTGCTGTCATTTTAATGGGGATGAATAGCCGCTAAGAGGCAAGAAATTAGAAATGAACTCTCATACTTTCCTCCTGAATATATATTTTCTATAGGTGATAATGAGTTGGCCAAATCCTTGTTAAAAGTAATCTAATCCTCAAAATTTTTTTTTTTTTTCCAAATGTCAAAATGACCTCTGTTTTTAAAATGATAGAGCTAGCGAGGACCTATTTCCTTTGTCATTGGCTTTTAGAACATTTGATCAACATTTTTATTGAGACAAAATAGCAATCTTTTCCTACTCACTTAAATTTGGAAAACAGCACCCCGCCTACTATACTTCCACATTCCAGACCACACCATCAAATTCACGGCCAAATGGATATTCACCCATTCTGCTTTAAGTGTTCAAGCCATTGTAATTTGGGGTGCATCAAAAGCCAGAAAATAGCCTATTCACACACAAAACAAGAAGCTAGCCTATTCTTTTCGTGGTCATAAAAGCTATATGTTTTCACCTGTTCTGCCCACATTATCAAGTTTAGCAGGAAGAATGTGTTCTGAATAAATGTTAATAGCTTCAAGCACATCTTAAAAAAACTTTTATGCAGAAAAAGATAGCGAAACTCCAGTGAAAAAAATAATCTTTTCATTAAATCAACTGCTATTTGGAAAACTGCACCTGCCTAGTGCCATGCCCATATTACACACCACATAACCAAATTCACAGCCAATTGGATAATCCTCCATTAAACCTAAGTATCCAAACTGATTTGGCAGTAAATACTTTCTTTACTAACAAAAATGTGCAACTGACATATTCTTTAGATCTATCGCATTTTCTGCTTCCTTGTGTGCAACTAACAATAGAAGCTGGACGACTCTTTTGTTGTTCTTTTGTTGTTGTTCTTGTCTTTTTTGTAGTTTGTCGTTCTCCTTTGGTGTTGTGTCCTGTTATGGTGTTTCTTGGCTGTTAGCTCGCCAGTATAGCCCTCCTGTACTGCTTGCTTCTTTCTTCTAATATCAGTTACCATTAAAAAAAAATGCTAACATATTCTTTAGGTGAGAATCAAGAACAAAAATGTGCAACTAACACATTCTTTAGGTGAGAATCCAGAAACAGTCTTCTTTCTGGTTTGGGAAAATTGCCATGCCGTTCTGAAGCAATTCAGGGCCTGGCCTATGGGGTCAGCTTGAATGAGTGCCACTCTATGGAAAGGTTTACCTATGACTTAGTTATGTCCAGAAAATGGGTATACATTTTCTCAAGGCTAATTCATTGTTGGGAATGTGGCGCGACATTCATTTTTCCCCCTTCAAAACAGCTGTTCACGATAATATGCATCCAAGGGGCAACTCAGTTGGCCTAGGATCACGATTTGCACTCGTAGGTTGCAGGTTCAAAACTGAAGTGCATTAACACACCGGCGCTATAGGAGAGTTTACCCAGCTTCCCTATGGGCCCCGAAGGATTAGTCCAACCCAAAGGGGGGTGGGCTCGGAGAAGGGGAATGGATAATTGAGCATTGGCCCAAGCTGGGCCTACTAGGTAAATTATTTTTTCTCATTTAACACTTTCTGTTCAAACTTGATACTTTTAATTGAACTACCGGTTTAGGAAACGGACCCCTTGTTTGGACCAATCAGGGGGTGTCACATGGGAGAGCTGTCACATCCCATCTCTTTAAAAAAAATTCTATCTCCATAAAAAATTTCCTTTCCCCATGTGGCACCCCCTGGTTGGACCAAACAGGGGATCCGGATCCGATAGATAGTTGGATTTGTCTTTGAGATGGTGATGATTGCCCGTCCGTCAGTTCCACCTAAACTGATCTGACCTGGATGAAGGACTAACAATAGTGCAAAGCATGTAAAGTGTAAACACAGGAAGTAAATAAAAATAAATCATGGTTGGGTTGGACAAGCTTAAATGATGCCTGGCCTATTTCTCCACAAGAGGGTTCTCTATCCAATTGTTTTCTTTGCATTTCTGCAGTGGAGTCATTTTCTCTCCATCCAACAGGATCTTATCTTATCTGCTGGGTTGAACCATGGATCAATCTGGTTTGGAAGGAACCACCCATCCACTTAAAACAGTTCGGTTTAAACACAAAAGCACCAGAAATTGGAAGATAGGTACATTTCATCTGGAGTAATCAGGGTTCAAGTATTAATGTCACTGTTGAAGGACTGCGTTGCCTGTGGCAATTACTCTTTTGTATCTGCCTCTCTAAAAGGAAGCCCATTATACTTATATTAAAGAGGAAGGTCTTGATTTTGATTTTAATTTTGACCGTTGGTTGAAGTTTTGACTCTAAGTTATTCAGTTTTCAAATCTTTTCTCCTCACTTATGTATCTATCTACTTTATCTCATTAAAATCAAAACCAATTAGTAACCACTCCTCACTTCTATTTTACTGCAAAAGCTCTATTTCAATTCAAATTCTATCTTTCCATTTCTGCTTCAATTCTCATCTTTCCGCCACTAGCTCATGAATTGTGTAAACAAGTACTCTCACAATCTTATTCCTTTTTATCTCTTTCTAAAATCTATGAATTTATTAATGTATGGATATTTAAATTACAATGTTGGCCATATCCATGTTGAGCATGGGTTATTAAGATAGTTTCAATTATGGGCAAAGCTTCAATGCAACATTCTAGTGTGGTGCAGTGCTCTTGTTAGGACAAGGCTGGGCCCACCTTTGGAAAATCTTAACCTCTTATCAGCCCTAACATCCATTATGGTGATCAAGATATAAATTATAACTCAAATCAATAAGATGGCCATCATTAGGTCAATTAAATGTTGAATGCGTAATTAACTTTCTTTACTTTTCTCTTTCACCAGGTGGAGAGAAGCTGGGTCTCTTATGTGTGAAATCTAATGATCAATCTAACAATTGGTCCTAACTTTTGAGTATTTAGATGTCGAGAATACAATGCCTATATTTGTAGCTATAAATGTTTTAATCCTATTTGCTCTGATGTTCATGAATGGTTTAGAATATTACAACGATTTCTATCTTTGGACAGTTGGGGATGGGGTCATGGGGATGGGGTCACTTCACTGCAGGGGTGGAACCAGGATTTCATCTGGGGGGGGGGGCAAAACTTGAATAAATTTTTATTTCACCAATCATTATAACTATCATTTTTTTAAGTTTTCTTTTCTTTTAACATAGCTGTAAGTTCAAGTATGAAAAATATATTACGATTCAAGACTAAATTTTAATCAAAGTGCATTTAATCAATCCATGTCAGCATCAAACAAACAAAGAAGTTACATAAAAGAGCTGATTTCTGATTCTCAAAAACAGTCTAAACAGAAAAACCATAAAACAAACAAACCACCTGAAATAAAAACCCAAAAAAACTCCAAACTCAACTCTGCATTCTAACATAAAAGAGTTGTTTCTGATGAGAATAAGATGATGAAATCACATACCCAAACGAGAGGGAACTATTGAGAATCGTTCTTCTTCACGAGCTGAAAAAATGAGAGCACCTTGATTTAGTTGATTCCTTGAAAATGTTAGACATCAAGAAGACGGCGATGACGACGGCATGCAAAATGAACTGAAGATGAAAGATTAAAGGATAAAAGAGAAGAAGAGTAAAATGAAGAAGGAAAAATGGAAAAGGGCTTAGGGCTAGAGTCTGAAGAGCATTTCCCAAAACCAAAAGAGAAGTTGTACAGTGAAAGGGATGTGGAGGGTTAAGGACGGACTTAAAGAATTCCAAAAGGACCGAGGGGGGGGGGGGGGGTGTGCATTTTGCTGATGCTAAAGGAATTTGGCCCCCCCGGGCCTTAATATAGTTCCGCCCCTGCTTCACTGGTTTGTAAAGGTATTCTTTTTTCACTAATTACTACTACCTCGGATATTTGGCGAAGAAAAAGCTACTCGAATGAAGGGCAGAATTAAGACAGATCAAACTAAAGATATTAAGCATAACAAATATTTTGTTCTTGGAGAAAATTTCATTATTATTGGGTTATTAATATAAGGGGAAAATGAAGAAAGAAGGGAAAGTAGGCCGCAAAATCTTTCTTTTTCTTTGAACTCTCTCAATAAAAAAATCCTTCATTTCTCAAATGAGAATAGAACAGTTGGTAAGCACAGGGCTGGCTATATCATTAGGCCAACAAAGCCATTGCTTTAGGCCCCAAAAAAATATGGCCCCAAAAAAGGCCCTATAATAGCAGCTGACATCTTTTAAAATTCTAAAAAAGAAAACTTGCCAACTGCTATCCCTTTTTTCTCCCCAAAATATAAGGCACATAATAACTCTCTCTTGAGAAGATCCTACCCAGATTTTCACGGGGCCTTAAAGTGTCATTTATGGCCTATTATATTTCCAAATCTGCTCTTTATATTTCTTTTGCTAGGAGTTCAATTGATTTTAGAAATCTTAATCATCAATTCAGTAATGAACTTGCTTCACGAGCCCTTCTCATTATTTTGTGGTGTATCCTATACCCTTTGTGTTCAATCCCATAACCCAAGAAGCAACCCTTAATCGAGTAGGGCGAGCTCGATGCTCTAACTTGGTCCGTTCATGTGGTTGAAGGAGGACGAAGCAAGCACAAAAGGAAAGAGCTTTTACGAGGATAAAAGCAGGGATTAACATTGAACAATAGCTTGGAATTTCAGCCCTAATAATAGATCTTAAAATCTAAGATAAACAATGAGCCCCTGGCGTAATTTATTTACTTGCCCACTGTGCATATAGGGCATACCTCCGAAGTCCATCTTGGATTTTTGTTTGATATATATTTTTTTTCGGTGGAGTGCCAAATAGGTGGTTGGATTTTGTGATTCAGGATTTCCATGTAAGTTTTGAGGGAGGTGGACTTAAGATAGGCTAGCTAAACTTTGAATATAAAAACTTAATTAGTAATTTTGCATTATAAAAAAATAAAAAATAAATTTTAAATAAAATATTTATAATAATATTAAAACATAGAAAATGCCTCGTTTAGGATTGTTGATTTAGGGGGCTGAGGTTGGAGCCAAATAGATGGTTGGATTTTGTGATTCGGGATTTCCATGTGAGTTTTGGGGACGGGCCCAAAACTTTCATGTGGGCTTTGGAGGTGGACTTTAGATAGGTTAGCTAAACTTTAAATATAAAAACTTAATTAGTGATTTTGCATTATAAAGAAATAAAAATAAAGAAATTTTAAATAAAATATTTATAATAATATTAAAACATAGAAAATGCATAATTTAGGATTGTCTCGAGCCGACCTTGGATAAGCAATTTCGATTATTCAGTATAGTGCCCCTTGGGTTTTTCACTAGTGGCCCCACCAATGTATATAACAAGGGGTGATGCACCATGTTACAAAGGAGGAAAAAAAAATCTTCGGAGATGGGTATTTCCCTCATTTCAAAGAAGGATCTATTTTAAACCAAAGATGAGTGCCAAATTATGAGATTGTTTTTAAAAAAATAACAAAAGTTTAAGGATCTTTTTGAAAGTTTTCCAGAATTTTTTTTTTTTTTTTTTACGTATTCCCCTAATATAAACTATATAAATGTATTCCTATCGGTCATAAGCTCTCGACCTAAAAAAACTTCCAATTCTTTCCCTGGAGTAAATTAACGAGCAAGGGAGAGAAGATGCCTTTGAAAACTGTCGATGCGACGGTTTCCAACTTCAATGAAGTATTCGAGAATTTCAAATCTGAAGCACCCAAGAACCAGATTAACCTCCTCCTCTTCTTGGCCGACAAAGACCCTTCTACCTCTCTCAGCTGGTGCCCTGGTAGCCTATCATATCTCTCTCACTCTCTCTTTCTTCCTTACTTTTCTCATGTAGAGAACTGCCATCTCAACAATTCTCACATTAATATGTTCAACAGTGACAAAACCCATCTGGTTTTTTTTTTTTTTTTTTCATTTCAAGAATCTATTATGTACCATGCATGCCCCATTACTGATTTTCTTCTCTCCCCTTTTAACCCCCCTTTATTTATGCTAATTTGAATCAAGAATTTGCCCAAGTGCTGTAGGATATTGGAGCTGTAGTTATGTGTTTGGGTGTGTGCATGTATTGAATATGATTTTATATAGATAGATGTTGATGTCTTCTTGTTGATGTTTATAGATGTTTAGGATAACAAAGGAGCTACCAATACATGCTGAAGACAATGAGCCCTTACTGTTGAACTTTCCTTTATTCTTCTCCTTTACCCCACAAGATGCACACTTTTGGAAAGGACCTGAGCCATACCTACCCCTCCATGATGGATTGAAAAGAATTTTTGTAAGACCCCAGATGAAGAAAACTAGAACAACTTAAACCACATTACCTAACAAAAGGATAATTTAAAAACAAATGATTATCGGGTTACTTGTGCAAATGGCAGAGGAAACAAATTTTAGGAAAAACAAAGTTGTGGGATTTGAGGCAATCCAGGACTGTAATCTTTTCTTCTCTGTTTGGAATGATGAATCCAGGGATAAAATCTTATTGGATGTGGCTTTCCAATCAAACACCTAATGGTAAGGGTCTGTTGGTTACCATATTTATTTGTGTGGAGAGAAAATATGACATGGGCTGAATCAATGAGAAAATGGTGGTTCTTTAGACGATACCACTAAATTCTTCTGTGGATCCTCTGATCTTGTTCCTCGAAAGATACTGCTACATCACTGACCAATTTTAGAAGAGCCTTACACTGAGGAGTTCAAGAATCCAATATATTTCTACAAATGTTTAGGCCCACCTGAATCCTGTACATAACATTTGATGTTAACCTTTTTTTTTTTTAGACTAAGTATGTTGTTCATCTTCCCAAAAAGACCTCACTAAAGTAAAATCCCACAACTAAATACCTTACTGGTTCCCCACATCACATTTGTAAGTCATTGAATGCATTTTTCTAATAGGGTTTTCAAATCCTAGAAATATGATGTTTCTTTCATGCAAAAGCTTTGCTTCTTATAAATGTGGTTTGACTCCATGCCAGTGTTTATAGCTTTATGAGTTCTACAGCAAGGTTAAAGCAAGAACTGTGACTCCTATAGATTATTGACTGTAGACTTTTCACAAACAACCTATATATAATGCATTCTACTATAGGCACTAGTTGAGGTGGGTGAAGTGGAGACAAGCTAATGACTAGTATGTGTCTAGAATGCCACCGTGACAAAGGGACATTTCTTTTATAACAGCCATTATACCTGCATTATTATATAGAATGGCATGTTGGTTAACAAGGAAACTAATGACAGGGCAAAGTAAATTTGGTTGATTTAGTTATGCTGAGAAAGATATGGAATAATAGGTAGTCCCCTTAACACTGGAATGGCGCGTAAAAGAAAGGATTGCAATTAACTGAATAAGTATATATAGGTGGCTCCAATAGAAAGAAAAATCAACTAATACCATTTGAGATGGTTTGGTCATATCATATAGTCTGAAACACATCCTCACTACAAAGAATCGAAGTGTTAACAGGGAGAGAAATCTAAGAATGCCATTTGAGATGGTTTGGCTCGACCACAAAGAATTGAAGTGTTACAACAGGGAGAAGTGGGAGGCCTGGAAAGACTTGACTGGTAAAACACATGTGGAGTGACTTCTCAAATTTTGTAGTAACAGAGGATACCCTTGCCCTAAACAGGTATGAGCCAAAAGAAGAGCTCACAAACCTCAGAAGGTGGGATGAGGATGATGAGGATGATGAATAATTTATGGGAACTAAAAGAAAAGGGCTAGATGGGTTTGATGAATGTTAATGCTGTGCTGTCTTTACGAGAGTTTAGCCTTCCTGGATGATGTCTATGATGTTTGGCTTGAACAGTTAACACTGCCTTCAGTATGCGAGCTCGATTTGACCTTGAATGTAACCACTCATTACTGCAACTCAGTTGAGTTGCATATGAAGTACCTCAAGCAATTTGCTCAAAGATTAACAAGGGAAAACAGTCGCAGCACTTCCACAAAGGATAAAAGAACCAAAAAACAATTTTCAAATAAGGTCTCAGGTGGTATTTTACAGCACAAGAGGAGGGTTTAACTGTTCGAAAAATAGTGGTTAATGTTAACCACTATTAATGTTGTGATTAAGACTACAATACAAGATAGCTATAGATGAATTACTGAAATCAAAATAATAAGGATGCGCAAAAAAAAAAAGTATATTTTTGTCTGAAATTGGTGTTTTGCAGTGTATATGAACAAGGAGATGTGGGTTCCCCATAATTCAAAATAGAAGCATCTGTTTTCAAAAAAAAAAAAATTCCTGCAAGCACCAACAATATCTTGACAAGAACCTGTAGCACAGTTGGCAGGTGCTCATCGCCGCAGCCTTGGCTGCGGGTTTGAGTCATGTTATTACCGTAGCAGGAAAAAAACTTACAATTTCTTTATTGGCGAACTACAAGAGTATCTGTTTTTGTTTGTTTCCTAATCCTATTGATTTGTGTTGATCCTTCTGTCTTATTTTACAGATTGTGTTAGAGCTGAACCCGTAATATACAAGAAGTTAGAAGCATCATCAAGTGATGTTGCGCTCTTGAGAGCATTTGTTGGGGACAGACCCACCTGGAGAAATCCTAGCCATCCATGGAGGGTAGATGCAAGGTTCAACCTCGAGGGAGTTCCAACGCTCATGCGATGGGAGAACGATACTGTTGAGGGACGCTTGGAGGACAATGAGGCCCACATCGAACATAAGATCAATGGCCTCATTGCTAGCAAATGATCACAAGATTACTACTATATCAGACACAGAACTTATTATGATATAAATAAGCAGTTGATTGCCATGTCTTCTTTTTTAATCTTTGAGAAAAGCCTATGACTTGTCACTCAATACAGTCATTTACTACATCTTCTAATATTTAGAGTTCAACCATTTACTTGTGGTAAATATGGCTATGGCCCATGAATTCCTTCCCTACAAGACTTGTTTCACCCACCATCTACAAGTTTTTAGTCTGAATCAGCAGACAATGCATTGTTTACAGTTCACCAACGGGTGTGGTGAAGATGCCAGAAATGGGTCTGTAAAATCCAAAAGATAAAAGCCCAGATCTCGGCTGCGGGCCCAAAATGCTGGAGGCTGTCCGTGCAGTGATTCAAGTTTGTAAAACAGAATCAAGGAGACCCACCAAAGAAGGTGCTGCTGGATGTCCCAATTTTTTTGAGACGGCGGTGATCAGCAGATCACTACTTTAATTTTAAAATTTTGTGCAATGTGTTTATGATTCTCCTGGTTTTTTGGTTTCGCGAAAAAAGTTCTAGTCCAGGTAACACCTAGTGTGCTAGCTTTTGAGGCCCAGCCCATGCTGTGAGGGCTGTGGGATTTACTAGTTCCTTTGCAGTATCTGTATTTCTCCAATCATCCAACCAGCCTGTTACAGGGTTGAGGTCCAAGAGTTTATCTTCGTTGGTGGAGCCATTTTACAGAGTTCCTCAACCTTATTATACAAATCAGCCGTGGAATAAAAAAAAAAAAAAAAAACATTAAATTGAAATAACTAGCCGACCTGTTGACATTTTTGCTGCTACATACCACCATTGGATGTACAATCAGCCACTGAAAAGGGCATTTAAGTGAGCCAAAAACCAATATATGCAGCAATTGGTCGATGCTACCTACATATACACACACACACACACACATTGTACAATAAACCACCATGACATTTTTGCTGCTTCCTACCACCATTGGAAAGGGCATATAAGTGAGCCAAAAACCCAAATATGCAGCAATTGGTTGATGCTGCCTACATATATATACATTACAATCAACCACCACAAAGCCGTCTTAACCAAGATCTCTAGGTATGCTACATACATATGCACTCTACAAAATGCCGCACAAAGAGCTCTCTTAACTTAGATCTCTAGGTATGCAGCAACTGTTGATGCTACATCAGAAACCCAACTGCAATTTATAGTCAAAAGCAGAAAATGATTTTAAGATTAGTTCAAGAGAAAGTGAAAACATATACTAAATCTTACTGCAGCATAGAAAAATCCAATGGCTTGAGTGAAAACAGTCTACCTACACGCATAAGAAATGCTATCTAGCAAGAATGGTTTGAAATAAAATTTGGAACTAGAAAGGTATTACAAGGAGCAAGAAAGCCTGATCAACAAGTGCATAGGACTAAATAAAACTGCAACAGTTATATCCCAAATTTTCAGATAGCAGTGCAAGTACTCTGAATTCTGAGGTCGGCAAAATTGTCATCTATAGTATCAACATCATAACCAACTCCTAACACCCTACGTACAGAGGTGATTCAAGGACATATTTGCATCTATATCCTTTCATTTATAGGTAATGGTCACTTGAACTCACAAATTTGTGGATGCAACAAGAAGCAACTTCTGACTGTGCTGCTGGCTATCGTTCACTTTCATCTATAAGCTCAATGAATGCTTTAAAAATGCTTAATGCAATTAGGACTAGCAAGTGGTATTACAATCGCCAAGCTAAATAGCTTATTATAGTTTCCAAAAGGGCAAAAAAGATCAAAGCATTTTTTACTATCGGAGACTTTTATACTCATAAGCTACAGTCCAGACAAGGTTTGGACATGGCAGTGACACCATTAAAATGAAGGGGACATGGACATTATGCTTTAAAAAAAAAAGGTATCGGATACGATATGACATAGATACCTTTGAAGTAGGTACATAGATCACATGACATTTCATGAAACAGGCTAACAGATACAGAAACAGGCTAACATATACACTGGGCACAAAATAGTAATCAGTCATCAGTAAATACCTTGGAGCACGAAGGTGAACAAATCCTGTTCAGGGACCAGAATGACTTCAGAACTTGTCTTTCAAGATTTCAGGAGTCAATGACAGTAAAATATCACCATAAGCTTCTTCTTGCTGGAGGTTGACAAACTTGCAAGTCACCAGAACCTACAATTGGCAAACAAGTACACTAATCAACCGCTTTGCTGAAAAGCCAATAAACTTCCAAACACCACATTTCAGTCGCATTGCTGGCAACTGCTTTTAGAATGCCACTAGTAGATGTTAAGTGCTGAGGCATGAGAGCATGACATGGTCGACAAAGTTGTGATACAAGTGAGCAAGTACTTTGGGGCCGATTTGTGAAGGTAAAACAATGGATTTCACAACCAGTGCAATTATCACTCCAGACACTGTTATCAACAGTTAAATTTTTGGACCCCCAAACCACAATGCAAGATCACCATGCAAACACTACAATGTAAGAGCACCATTTAAAGAGGCCAATCCAACAGCAAATATCACTACGATCTGAATGACAATAGGGCCAGTTTTATAGGGTAGTGCAGATATGCCGATCCAACAGCATAAGGAGTGCCATAAAGCAGACTTAGATCAATGTCGCAAGGGTGTTACCTTCATTTACAAATGGATTCAATCAAATGCTTATTTAAAGCATAAATTAATCAGTTTTGTGCTGCAAGAAAAATGAAAATGCTCAAGTAGCATAAATAAGCTTTTTACAATTGAAGGGAATGGAGAATTATGTGATCCTCAGCGTGGTGATATATACGGTGCACTTGGGCCTTTTGTCCATTGATGTAGCCCTTATATGTTGATGGTGCATCACATGTGGACAATTAAAGTTGGTGGTGCACATGGCACAATGGAAAAGAAGGGCTTCCTCCTTTCTAGCTCGATATTTTTTTGCCTTCATTTTGGTTTCTGTACATAGCCGACCCCAACATAATTAGAACCGGGCCTAGATCCTGATGATTTGATTTCTGTACTTATTTATCATGATGATTTGATTTCTGTACTTATTTATCAAATTGCTAAAATTACTTAATTTCAAGGTAGTACAGTCTTCAGTGTTTGCCTTCTTCGTCTTGTAGATTTTAAAAGGATCAAAATCTGGTGTGCACGGCATAAAGGCAGCAACAGCACATATCGTAATCTATGGAAACCAATTCCTCAAAAAGGCAAGAGATTCAAATAAACTATCTACAGGGATCTCAATATCTCACCGATGGGCAACTATAAGATCCTACACTTTCATCATTGGAATAAAATAGACAAATAACAAAAGAACAGGTAATGGTACACAATGAAAGGAACATCCGAACATGGTCTAAAGGGACTGCACGAGTAGGGCTTCCCAAAAAAGGATAACTTGGGGCATGGCCTTCACATGAACCTGCACTCACTAGATCAATGGTCTAGTTCACCATATTAGCAGACTGATTTGTACAGAGTCCAGGCGCAAGGATGCTATGATTCCTTGCGAAAGTATTACATACACCATAGATCAGCACGGAAATGACAGATTTTAAAGATTTCCAACAACAATATGCAGATCTTCGGACCATGGATCATAAATTTCTCAGTTGGCATCAAATGACAGATGGTAAGAGTCTCAATCGCAAAAAGATATATTAAGATGACGTTTATTAGCAACAAAGCATAAAAATATGTATGAGCATGTACAACCAAGCTGAGAAAGAGAGAGGCAGCAACAGGATAATAAGACAAATATGTGTGCACATGTAAGAGGTCATTGCTTTGGTGCAATGGTAAAAGTCTCGGGTGCCATACATAATAATGAAGTTTCAAGACCTACGAGCAGCCACTTTGTGCAAAATTGCCGAAGCTTAGGTTTGTCTCTAGTCTAGACCCTCCCAGGACCCTACTTCAATAGAGACTACACTGGGTGATGACCATGACCATGTGTGCACATGTAACACGACCTCAGTGTGTGTGTGTGTGTGTGTGTGTGTGTGTGTGTGTGTGAGAGAGAGAGAGAGAGAGAGAGAGAGAGAGAGAGAGAGAGAGACTGTCAAAAAAGATATATGAAGGTGACTTTCATTAGCAGCAAAGGACACGTATAAAAGTCCATCTTGTTAAGTGGTTGTTTGCTCAGTTTCCCATCACCTATTGGTTTTGGGATTACTGGCAAGCAACTTTGAGATGCCATCAGAGCTAACACATCCCGGGCTTGAAACCGCGCAAAGCAAAAAAAAGCCCCATGCCGCGTTGTGTGTTTGTGCAAGCGCAAGTGCGCAGGGCAAGAAGGACCCATGCCGCGTTGCAGTCTTGTGCGGGCGTGTGCTTCAAGTCTAGATGGTGTCCCGCCCAAGGGGGGGTGTTAAGTAGTTGTTTGTGCAGTTTCCCATCACCAATTGGTTTTAGGATTATTGGCAAGGAACTCTTAGACATCTAAATACAACCAATCCCATACAACTAATCCTGCCATGAAGACCAAAGTGATGAATCCATGGCATTTAACTTTTGATGAAGCCATGGAATTCTAAAATCATTCCAAGGAATCCTAATTTGACACCTTGAAAGATCTTCTTGTCCTCCAAAAAAGGAACAATTCTCTAAGATTCTATGGAGACTAGGATGCCATGATCACAAAGATTTAATGTACACAACAGTTCCAAGCGTCCAACAATCTGAATGCCTAAAATCAGTATTAAGATCTTGAAAGCAACCACTTGCTTAGAAATTGGGGTAACATTTTCATATAGCCTTATGCAACACCATAATTATAAATCTCATCCTCTTCTCCAAACTGAGATATGATCAAGAACATCTTCATAAAATGATTTTTTAACATGAAAAGAGCAGCACTGATAAATAAATTTGAAATATGAGGAAAAATCTCAGGAAAATGTTTCAATGCTATCACGAAAATTTCATAGTTCAGTTATACTTTTAAAGTTTCATATTACTGGATTTACCTCATTCCACAAATTATCATTAGATTCCCTGAATATCAAATATGATTTGTATCATTGGTCTGAAATGGGCCAAGGAGGTATGGCTCAAGAGTTTCAACTAGGAAGTCTGAAAAAACTGTATGCAGTAAATACATGAGAACAAAGCAGCGGCAATTCCAAACAGAATGCTCTAAATGACATTCAATCATTGACAAGGCTAGATTACTAGAACATTACCAGTGTTTCAAAAAGCACACGTGCACACTGTTTTCTTGTTTTCCCTTCCAGAATCCTGTTCAAGGAAAGCTGTCTCGAGTCTCCTGATTGGCCTAAAGAAATGTCAGGAGACTGTATTCTTAGATATCGTGCCACAGCCCTGCAACAAAGTCATTCAACAGCAGCACATTTTACAAATGACATGTGCCTTGTACATATGACTAATAGTACCAATGTACCATACAATATCATTCAGAAGATGGTATTCTACCTGGTCCTCACTGGCAATGTGCATGCTTCGTCTTCATGCCCTACTTAAAAAAGGAAATTGGAAAGCTTATTTATATGCTTCTAATTCTTTGCAATCAAACCTAAAATGAACTCTTTGATATTGTCAGTTGAGTCATATTGATCAACGCATAAAACACCCTAGAGAAGTTGGACATTTCATTAGGAAATCTTTTGCAGCTTACCATCTTGTGTATTATCTGATTCCAAAAAATTTAGCACCTACAAGAGAGAGAAGATTCAGGAATCAGGTACATACAGCTTTCATTATTATCTGAATCTATAACACCATTGCTCCAACCATAGAAAGGAAGACTGGACCCATTACTGCTTCTGAAATATAAACAAGGAACAAACTCAAACAACATTGAATTCGAACATAACTCACTTCTGCTTCTCCAGAATGAAGCAAATCTGGGGTTAGTGTGCCCCCCACATGTAGTGGCCGATCAGAGAGAAGTATTGGTGTTTCTGATTTAGGGTCATCAAGTCCAGATGGTATCGATTTTGGTGTTAGGAGAACTTCAGACTCCATAGACTTTCCAGTCTGTGGCGGCACTGACCCCAAATTGTCAGAAAAGATGGGGGTGAACTCTTCTCCTCCAGATGGAAATGGCATGAATTCAGGTATGGCACCATCAAAGCGGTCTTCTTTAAACCGGGGATGTTCTATTTCCATCTCAAAGGTAGGTGTTCCATAAGGAGATTCTGCATCCCTAAACTCTGGAAGATCTCCTGTCAGATTTGGATTAACTCTATAAAAGCTTTTGCTCAGAAATTCATGAAGATCGTCACAAACTCCTGCAAAGAAACGCCACTTCCTCAAAACACCAGTTTGTGACACCAGGAAGCAAGACAAGCTGAAGAATAGCATTGTCCAAAGATGAAACTCACCATTCATTGTATGCTCAACAAAGAGTCGTTCAATTCTCAATCTCTTATAGGACTTCCAAACATCTAGTGCTGTTAGAGGGAGATTCTTCCGCTTGTGCAGCAACTTACTAGTGTCTTGGAGCTGTTTTTTTACAAGCCTACAAATCCAGTTATCTTTTTGAGTATTTTGAGCAAATGACAAACAGGAGAGATATGAACATGCAGGAGGGATATGAACATGCAGGAGAGATATGAACATGCAGATCAATGTAAACCCACTTGTCAATGACCATGTCTAGATCAAGTGGATGACTGAGCAATGGGACATATAGAAGCCATTACTTTGGACCATGTTCTGCAGTAGCCATGAAATTCACACTATTAAACAGTGTGGACGTTCATGGCACTATCATGCTAGCATCATTTATTCTTTTATTTTAATGCTGAATTTTAAGTAGAAACTTGAGTAGAGGATCATTTCGGTCATTGTCATTATAATTGAAGTTAAAGCCCTGTGAGTTATTGTCATTATCATCGAAGTTAAAGCAACGTTCCAACCATCAAGTGTCAGCGGTTTAGACTGTTGTTAATGGACATGATTGAAACATCTAAGCCATAGTGCTTGGTAGAGTGCCAAGGTATCTTTTCTGTCATGTCTGATGTCTGTGAAACCATTTGCTACAGAAATTTGGCTTTCCATGTATTGCGGTAAAAGTATGCGGAAATTAAAATCCGCAAGAGCCCTTTTTTCAAAAAAAATTTGCAGATTTTTGCCATTCCATGGGTTTTGGACTTCACTTCCACAGAAAATCCAATCCTCATGTATGTAATATCTTTTTTCTTGTGCACTTCTTCAATTGGGCTGAAATCGAAGGAGCTCTGGCAACAGAACCCTCTTTGCTCCATCTCCATCTCCGAGCTATAGACGAGCTAAGAAGATGAGGGTTTGCAGGTTTTCTAATCCTCTCTCTCTCTCTCTCTCTCTCTCTCTCTCTCTCTCTCTGACTTACTTCGATGGCACATGGTTTTGCCACCTCACTGCCCCCAAATCACAGACCAAGCCCTCTGATTTCTCACTGTGCTTCATCTTCCTCGTTTCTCTCTCTGTCACCGTCGTTCCTCCTTCATCCAATAGCTTCTCCATCTCCTTCATTGCTTGATGGGGGAATCGACAACCACACCAAACAACAAAAGCACCATTTCACCAAAGAAAAAAATCCTTTCTGTGGAACTCATTTACCATGGATTTTGTTGACATGGCAATTTCCTCTTTCCTCAGAAAGTACCTATTCACAAACATACCTTTTTAGGGAATAACTATATTTTCCTCATCTAAGTATAATAAAGACTGCAACTCTATATGTATAGCTAGCAACATTACAAAGCCTAGAAATGTATGACTCCATATTCAATCATTGGGTGTGGATTTCTAGGATTGATATAAGCCAGAGCCCTATTCAATTTAATGATGCAATATTTGGTTTGGAAGTGTTATTTCCAAGATACGGTTTGAATCTACGACTCCGTTGTCTATCCTGAGTGCTTCTTAATCATCAGACTACAACATTTATAGATGTGCTGTGAATGGCCCTCATGTAGGTCAAGTGATGACCCTCGTCATTTATTTTTCCTTCTTTCACAATCAAAATAATGTCTGCCACTAACTTGGAAAAAAAGAAGGAAATTAACTCTATCAATTCATTAAAACAAAGAACAATGGGCTCACAAGGCTTATGCCTCATGTGTTGAGGCTTATGTCTTCCACTTTGGGCAACTGGAATGCCTCTCCTCACACCTCGGCTTTCTAAATATTTTTGTGAGTTAGGCTGGTTTCAGGGTGTCAATTGTTGTCACAATGTTGCATATGTGCTAGGAATTCGGGGATCAGGTAGCAGAGAGTGGTAAATAAGAACATGTTGGGAAACCGGCTCTAGCAAAGAAACATAATATCAAGACACTGCCTTGGAATAAAATATCATTTCCTAATCAAACAATGGTTTTGATCTGAGAAGCGAGGGATAACTGAAATGTGACAAGTTGATGGAAATCAAAGCTTGGAAGCATCCAAAAGAGGGCCCATTTCAATTAGGGCCCCATATGTGAACAGCACCCTTTTCTTTTTCTTTTTTTATTTCCTCAGTATGTGAGCAACATCTTTAGCAGGGAGTTTGTCATTCCGCTTTGTGCAAGAAAACATGTGTTCGGAAAGTTCTCTCTTTCAATTTTGTTGATCATGTCTTCCAAATTGTAGGAGTCCTAATTGTAAGGAGATCCCTTATTAGAAGCATTTTATAAGTACAGCAAGAGTCTATGTTGTATCTGGAGTCCTCGGCAGTTTAGAGAAGTCTAATTATGAGTTTCTTGTGTTAATAGAGTCTCAAGTTGGATACGAGTGTAAAATTTTCTTATTTCAACAATAGGTTGGCCCGCATACTATAATTTCCTCACTTTCGGCAAGCACGAACTCGAAACAAATTAGTTTTACTTTTTTCCCGGGGAAAAGCTATGCTTTCTTTCTCTCTGGTTTCGGAATAGATTCCAAGCCTCATCGATGACTATCCCATGGGTACCCTAGGTGACAATTCCTTTACAAATATACAGCAAGATGAAGACCGAAGTGTGACTCTGAGGCATCTCATCCTGCATCATAAGGCCTGCTGGACTTATCAGATTTAGTTACTTGTAAAGAGGCATGCCTAATGTAGGATTTATGATTAAGTGATGTTAACTTTTGTTTTAGCCAACCAGTTGACCAAAATCACATTCTCATGTATCACACATTCTATATCAAAATGAGTCTTTGCCATGGAAAAAAAATAGCTAATAAGAATCAGAAATACCTACTCATTATTCAACACCAAGGACTCATCAAAAAACTGTGTTGTCTTCCTTGACTTTGCTTTTTGCTTCTCTTTGGATGAAGTCGGTTGAATTGCTATTTTAGAAAATACAGGTCCTGTATCATGAGAAACTCAAGTCAATGAAAGCCAATGTCATAGCCTTTGTCCGGTCTTGACAACATCAAAATATAATGAATTAAAGATAAAAATAATATAAGTGTAATGTGCTGGATATGAATGGAACTGCATATTATATGATAAAAGATGCAAGCAACAAACCCGAAGGAACCCGCAAATCAGAAACCCCAAGTCCCTCTGTAGATCCAGGAGTCACCGGCATCAAATGTGATTGAGATGGTAGAGATCCAACTCCAGAAAGTGAAAGCTCTTTTGTAGTTGGAGAATGATTCTCTTTGAGGTTTATAGTTGGACTAAAAGGTTCATGATGTTCAACAGTGTCATTGTCAACAACATGCCAAGCTGGAAGGTCTTCTGGCTCAAAAGGCTGAGGTTGTACAAAATCACGCAAAATTTCAATTTCTGGAAGATCACCAGATAAACGTTCCTCATTATTCTTGCGGCTGCATTCGTCTTCTCGATTGCTTGGAGTAGAATCTGCAGTATTCACATCTTTGCTCCTTGGAAACAGATGAAGGAAACTGGAAAGAGATTCATTGATAAATTAAGTTCCACAAACAAAGACACCAAGAAGCCTTTAAAGATAAAGAGCATACTCTTCTTCGTCCATTGGTTCAGCACGTTGTTGTCCTGGAGATCCTGAAGTTCCGGTTTGAGATGTATCCATTAGGGCATCCTGCAAAGCAGAAAATCCTTCACTCCTAATGTAATAACAAACCTCCATTACTGAATCTTGTTTAAGGTCAAACAGGAAGAAAAACATTGGAATGATGACTGAGAAAAAAGGTTAACCTCATCAACACAGAAAGCCGCATATGGATTTCCATCACCTGGGGAGATCTTTTCTGCTTGCATATGGGAAAACATTGAACACACAGAAAAACATAAGCATGATAATAAAAACACAAAAGACCAAGAATATACCTTCAATTGTGATATCTTCATAAGTTCCCAGATGATCATCTGGAGCTCTGAGAGAAGGGGAAAACGGGAGAGAGATTTTCAACTTTCAATTGAATAGAAGCTAATGTATGCTTGATGTTAATGAACCAAACACTGAAAACTCTTACTCATCATAATATATGCTATCTATATCCAAAGTATCAAGTTCAAATCTCTCTGGCAGTGTGATAGAGTGAAATGGAGCTTGTACTGCATCTTCTGGAAGATTGACTTGTATAGAAGCAAATGCAGTTCTCATTCGGGTCAAAACCTCATTGCAGTCATGGTAGAGGTAGTTAACTTTCTTGGAGTATATTCGCACAACACCCAACAGAAGAGACCCGGACAATCTCAGTGCCATTGGCACTTCAGGGAACATAATATAATCTGAAAAATGTAAGGAAAACGCATGAGCAGAGTACGGTTTATTGATCTTTTCCAGTTCAAATTCATTTCCAATCTGCCCTAGTTTCTTTGGAGATTCAAACACAAACGAATACATAAATGCATGATGCCCAAATACAGTCTTCTCAATGCAACGAAGAAGAAGAAGAAGAAGAAGCGAGCACTTGAGGATTTGAAAATCTTTGAGAAAGAAATATGTGTGATTACCAACGGATGTAGAGATATTGATGTCAGCAACTTGAGATTTGCGAAGCTTGTGTTGAAGATGAGCAGCGATCCAAACGTTCGCCAAAGGGCCTTTTCTACACAGAAATGTGTGAGAATAGAACATTTTCTTCTCTCGGTCGCTCTTCTTACTCGAAGCTATATAGAGAAAGAAATAGAAGATAGATTCAAGTGGAAGCTATCGGAAAGTGATATACAAAAACCTCTCTAGATTTCTGATTCGACGAAGAGAGAGAGAGAGAGAAACGAGCGGGAAACTATGTAGTAGAGGGAGAAGAAGAAAGATTGCAGGGGAAGCTATTGAAAAGGCATAGACGAAAACCTCCCTGATTTTGCAAGGTATTTACAGAAACAGCGACTCGAGGTTATTTGAGAATTGAAATGACCAGAAAACCATTTGACCACATAAAAAGCACCAGCCATGGTTGATGACGATATTAGAGGCAACGGTCGAAAATGGCACAAACGGTGCCGTGCCGGGGAATTATGCCGCCTCTCGCTCTCTCTCCCTCTCTCTCTCTCTTAAGTTGGTAATAAAAACGAAGTAAAAGATGAGGATCACGGTAATTAATTGGCTATCTGAGGAATAAAATGACAGGGGTGTGGTGGTGTAGTTGAGTTGGAATGAGTTACTGCTGTTTCTATTTCTAAGCTGCTGCTGGAGGAAAACACTGGAATGGGAACGGGTGGGGGTGGGTCATAGTTGTAACCAAACGAGAGGGCGATCGTTGGTGTGAAAAGTTAAAAAAGTTGCGGGGACCGACAGTGCGACGCGCGGCTGCTACGTGTCTATGGGCATGGCATTGATTTACATTCACCCCATCGTGTGGAAGTACGTGAGAGTGGAACACCAGGCTGTCCAGCCAAAAATAAAACACCTGAGGCCGATGTGGTGATGGGTTAAGAAAAGAGAGTCCGGGTCCGGGGTTTTGTTGTTTGATTGGTGAGCCCACTTATTGAATTTCACTCCAATTTATATACCAATGTCGTCTTCCTCTCCTTCCTCCTCGTCCTCCTCCTCAATTATTAGCTGGGGCCTGAGAAAGGTAAGAAAATGGTTTCTTTGTCTCTTTTTATTTTCAAAAACCGTCTCCATCGCTCTTTTTGTTTAAAATTGAGTGCCTTGGGCCACGTCCGGCACTCAAATTCCAATAAATAATAACTTTTTTTTTATAAGGTTGTAAAAAAATCACACTTGACAATTATAAATCTCAAGAGTTTGTAGCTATAAAAATTCCTCATTTTAAGGCCACGTTGGTGGGAACTTGGGTTTGTTTGGTTAAAATACTTCTAGCGTGAGGTGAAGTGAAGATTGAAGAGAGAATAAAATATTAGGTGGTCTAATCACAGCGGCACAATGAAATTTTATTTTTAGCGGCTTGATAAGGAAACTTTTTTACTTTTTTGGTAAAAAGTAGATGGATTTTTGTTTTTAAGTGGTTTAAGGATGTTGCCTTTTGACTTTTTCCTCAATAAATAAGGGAATTTTGAAAATTTGTAGTTTTGATATGATTTGTAGTCTTTTTTTTTACTGATGAAATGAGACTTTACTCCACTTAACCCTACTAGTGAAGTGGCAAAACAAACATGTAAAATAAAATGAAGTGAAGCCTTAAATCAAAAAATAATAAAATATAAGTGGGTTGGTTATAATGATTTTTTGTCTTTAGCGACTTCATAGGAAGTCTTTTTTACTTTTTGTGTCAAAAGTGGATGTTTTGTTTTTGTCATTTCGTGGGAAAAAGGAGGTTGTGCTTTTATTATTATTTTTTTAAGAAAGATGAAATCCTAAATATGTATACTTTATATGTCCCTGAGTCTTTTCTTGTCTAGCAAATGAATTCTTTACTTCATCTTTACTTTAATAGTAAATTCCCAAATGGAAAAGTTAGGGCGAATAAAACTCCTCATTTTTAAGGTTTTTCACTCCTGAGGATTTGGCAACCATATCATCGAAGATGGTTCAACGGTTTTCTTTCTTTTTTCTTTTTTAATTAGATAGTTCCACATAATAAATTTTTTTGGGTAAAAATTCCACATAATAATTTAATTAAGAAGATTTTCACCCGAGTAGACCTCACACTGTGTAAATGAGTTTCATCTCATCTCAAATGACCCACTTAGATATCTATTATACAAAGGGAATGTAGACTCCCTTAGTGTGCTGACACCTGTCCACCTTCACATAGGGACACCTATCCTCCATCACATGGATCCCCATAACTACATATAACTACATATTAAGGGCAGCTGTCGCAGTTCTTCTTCTCTCAACTCTTCTTCAGCAATTCTCATAAAGGACGATCAATCAGGAAAAGGAGATTACAAGAAGATTCAGGATGCCAAATATTACATTAATCACAAATGCTACATTAATCAGCAGGAAACTTCTTCCATGAAATCAATCTCCAAAGGATATAGGTCCCACACAGATGATCCGATCTCATCATCTGGTCCGTTCATCTAGCCGGACATGGTGGGGCGACCTTATATATGCAGACCCTTGATAGCTGGGGCCCATTTGTCCATTATCCAGCAACCCAAAGGGGCTAACGGCCTTGAGAATGAAAAGGGTTTTTTTACAATTTTTTTTTTTATTGTGGAGCCATGTGGGCCATTGATTTCAGATTTGGTCCATAGATCTTGAAAAGGGGGACTGGGCGACTTCACTTGGTGGGGTTTGATCTGGGTTATGATGAGTGGAGCCCACGTTTTTTTTTTTTTTTTTTTTGCAATTTTTAACACCCAGGCGAGGAGTACTATTTAGGGACTTTATGTTAGAGAAAGTTGCAAATGCGGAAGAAGAGATAAGGGTTCTTCCAGTGGTGTGAGGGAGTATTGGAAATTGTATACCTTTGATTGGTTGTTGTAGAATTGTGATCACATTCTATGAGATTAATAAATGCAATCGTAAATGATTCTATGGGATATCAGGTAAAGGTACGAATGAATAAATTAAGTCCGGTCATCAGGGAGGGGGGCCCACGGCAAGCAAGAGCCGTTATTGAGTGGGATGACATTAGATAAAAAATAAACAAAAAATAAAGAAAAATGAAACTAATTTGTAGTTTACATCTCCATGATCACCATACACATAAAATGCACCAAGCATATTTTATTGTAAAACAAAATCAACTATGTAAATTGAGGTTTCTCCACCTTATGAATAATGACGAACTCACAACCATGAAAGCTCTTATGGGTGTGTTTGGACGTTCTTATTATGTAAATAAAAGTTTCATAAGTTTGAATTTGATTGCCAAAGTTACATGCATGTCATAGACGATTTCCAATAATATTTCTTGAAGATGCTGTGATCAATCACTATTTCTTATTTCTACCATCATCAAACGGCTGAAATGAAATCAGAATCAATCGATTACTCTTCAATCACGACATGGATCAAATAGGTGAATTTCACAATTTCACCTTAAATCAAAACTAACTTGCATTGGAACGGGAGATATTTCGGGGTCAATCAGACTTGGTCATATCTCCTGGGAATCGCAAGTGGGTCCATGTTGTGATTGGTCTAGACCGAACTATGTTTAAAAAGGGCTTTGGGCTTCGCTCGGATCCCGACCCGAAACATACAAAATCGTGTCGTGTCGTGTCACAGGGATACTCCATCGTTGGGCCCACATAGTTATAATCGGGACCGTTCAAGATATATCATTAAATTTTCATTCCAATTGACCACATCATCAATCTCACTGTGGGGCCTAATCCTATTGAATTGGATTATCTTTATGTGGGACCTAGGATGGTAATCGGGACCTTTCAAGATATATCTTTAAATCTCACTGTGAGGCCTAATCCTATTGAAGTGGATTATCGGAGGGGGAAAATTTGTGAATGTAAAACACAACTTTTTCTATCAAATTTATGAATGTTCTAATTTTGCTTCTTTTGCAGAAGTTCTGTATCTGAAAAGATATTTTTTGTTTTGTGCAAATGAAAATGTGGATTTAGCATGAACCTAGGTTTCTGAGATTTTTTTTTTCAAGAGTCATTGTTTTGAGTAAACTGTGCTTAGATAAAAATTTAATCAAGATCATTATTTTGATGAATTGGATTTAGAAATTTGATAGATTCTAGAGTTTAGACAATTCAGACATTGTTCTGTTCTGTTGAAATACCATTTCAAGACCAAAAGTTTTATATGCCGACTGAAGTTTTAAATTATTGCTGATTTATTAATTTTTTAGTTTACATCCATAGTCTTATGAGGAAGAGAAATTCGAATTGGTTGTTGAGTTACCATGGGAAATTTGTTTAATTGGGGATTATCTATGTTAGTTATTAGTATGTGATCTAAAATCTTCTGTTTAATGGTTTTCATAGAGAGAGTTTTGTTTCTATATCAATATCATTTTTGCCACTAAATAAATCATTTTAAAATTATTGAATTATTCTCTCTCAACCTGACATGATAGACTTTTTTGATTAGGAAATTATACTATATATGGCATTTGAAAGGGTAATATGATATTTGGAACGTTGTACAATATTATTTTGATGTGAATATATTATGTGGTGTGATAGGTCGTACCTCAGTATCTATGCTTTGTATATAAAGTTGTTCCATTAGAAAATGAGTGACGTATTGAAGGTAATTTTGAAAATAAAGATATTCTAGAGATGATAGATTTGGTAATCATTTGTTTTACTTTTTATGAAACAAGAACTGGGACAAGTTTTTTATAGTTACAATGTGACTTTTTTTTTTGGCTGCGGGGCGGGGGGGGGGGGGGGGGGGGGAGTTTACGATGTTCTTTTGTGTCTATCTATGTGATAGCTAGGCGACTTTATCAGTTGGGGAAATTATACTGAAGGGTTACCGAATTTACATGGGTCATTTGATTATTGCAAATTATGCATAACAATGCAAGTGATAGTATCAATGTTCTATAGTATTTTCATGGGAAATTTTTTTTTTTAATTACAATGTGGTGTGAATAGGTCCTTTATTTTACTTTGGTGCTTTCCAGCTATTTAAATTGATATATATATATATACACATATATTTATATTATAATTTCAAGGCAGGGTGGATATTCTGAAATTCCCAAGCTTCTTATTGAATGTTGGAAATAACTTGATCACAGATTTGTCCCTTAAGTTGACCATGAGTATACCTCTTTAATGCTCTTGCAGACCACTGATATCCGGCCCCGCCACATATACTACAACAGTCAACGAGCTCAAAAGTTCCATCGAACGACAAAAGGGCACGATCGTTATTTTAAAAATCTTGGGGTACTTTTGGCAAATTTCTTCGTCTTTATTTTCTTACTGAAAATTCTTTTAAATTTCATTCCATGCTTATGTTCAAGAAAAATAAAATTTTATTTTGTGAACTCCGAATTTGAACAAATTTATTATTACCGGTGGAAAAAGAATATCATGTTAGTATCTTCCTTTATTCTTTTCCATGAATTCTATCGTGTTAGTACCTCTCTCTCTCTCTCAACTTCAACTTTGTTTCATTTATCCCGAATATGTTTCGTAATCTGCTAATTAATAGTTTGTTTGATATTGTTTGTATTAAAATTTGTAAATATTTTAGATTTTTGGAGGTTAATGTAAACGTTTCAAAATTTAAATCCAGTGCCTTCTCATTTGTATAATTCGTACGAATGTGTATATTGTGAACCCCGTGTTATTAAAATTACATTTACTATGTTGTTTTATATTTAATGTGTATTTCATTTAATTTTTATTACTTAATAAAAATAATACAAGTTTGTCTGTGCATTCAGTGGTTCTGTGGTCCGTGCATAGCACGGGGTGTTGCTAGTTATAATATAAATATATGTATATATATATATATCAATTTAAATAGCTGGAAAGCACCAAAGTAAAATAGAGGCCCTATTCACACCACATTGTAATTAAAAAAAAAAAAAGTTCCCAAAGTAAAAAAGCCACATTGTAACCATAAAAAACTTGTCCCATTTCTTGTTTCATAAAAAGTAAAACAAATGATTACCAAATCTATCATCTCTAGAATATCTTTATTTTCAAAATTACCTTCAATACCTCACTCATTTTCTAATGGAACAACTTTATATACAAAGCATAGATACTGAGGTACGACCTATCACACCACATAATATATTCACATCAAAATAATATTGTACAACGTTCCAAATATCATATTACCCTTTCAAATGCCATATATAGTATAATTTCCTAATCAGAAAAGTCTGTCATGTCAGGTTGAGAGAGAATAATTCAATAATTTTAAAATGATTTATTTAGTGGCAAAAATGATATTGATATAGAAACAAAACTCTTTCTCTCTGAAAACCATTAAACAGAGGATTTTAGATCACATACTAATAACTAACATAGATAATCCCCAATTAAACAAATTTCCCATGGTAACTCAACAACCAATTCGAATTTCTCTTCCTCATAAGACTATGGATGTACACTAAAAAATTAATAAATCAGCAATAATTTAAACCTTTAGTCGGCACATAAAACTTTTGGTCTTGAAATGGTATTTCAACAGAACGGAACAATGTCTGAATTGTCTAAACTCTAGAATCTATCAAATTTCTAAATCCAATTCATCAAAATAATGATCTTGATTAAATTTTTATCTAAGCACAGTTTACTCAAAACAATGACTCCTGAAAAAAAAAATCTCAGAAACCTAGGTTCATGCTAAATCCACATTTTCATTTGCACAAAACAAAGAATATCTTTTCAGATACAGAACTTCTGCAAAAGAAGCAAAATTAGACCATTCATAAATTTGATAGAAAAAGTTGTGTTTTACATTCACAAATTTTCCCCCTCCGATAATCCACTTCAATAGGATTAGGCCTCACAGTGAGATTTAAGGATATATCTTGAAAGGTCCCGATTACCATCCTAGGTCCCACATAAAGATAATCCAATTCAATAGGATTAGGCCCCACGGTGAAATTGATGATGTGGTCAATTGGAATGGAAATTTAATGATATATCTTGAACGGTCCCGCTTATAACTATGTGGGCCCAACGATGGAGTATCCCTGTGACACGACACGATTTTGTATGTTTCGGGTTAGGATCCGAGCGAAGCCCAAAGCCCTTTTTAAACATAGTTCGGTCTAGACCAATCACAACATGGACCCACTTGCGATTCCCGGGAGATATGACCAAGTCTGATTGACCCCAAAATATCTCCCGTTCCAATACAAGTTAGTTTTGATTTAAGGTGAAATTGTGAAATTCACCTATTTGATCCATGTCGTGATTGAAGAATAATCGATTGATTCTGATTTCATTTCAGCCGTTTGATGATGGTAGAAATAAGAAATAGTGATTGATCACAGCATCTTCAAGAAATATTATTGGAAATCATCTATGACATGCATGTAACTTTGGCAATCAAATCCAAACTTATGAAACTTTTATTTACATAATAAGAACGTCCAAACACACCCATAAGAGCTTTCATGGTTGTGAGTTCGTCATTATTCATAAGGTGGAGAAACCTCAATTTACATAGTTGATTTTGTTTTACAATAAAATATGCTTGGTGCATTTTATGTGTATGGTGATCATGGAGATGTAAACTACAAATTAGTTTCATTTTTCTTTATTTTTTGTTTATTTTTTATCTAATGTCATCCCACTCAATAACGGCTCTTGCTTGCCGTGGGCCCCCCTCCCTGATGACCGGACTTAATTTATTCATTCGCACCTTTACCTGATATCCCATAGAATCATCTACGATTGCATATTTTAATCTCATAGAATGTGATCACAATTCTACAACAACCAATCAAAGGTATACAATTTCCAATACTCCCTCACACCACTGGAAGAACCCTTATCTCTTCTTCCGCATTTGCAACTTTCTCTAACAAAAAGTCCCTAAATAGTACTCCTCGCCTGGGTGTTAAAAATTGCAAAAAAAAAAAAAAAAAAAAAACGTGGGCTCCACTCATCATAACCCAGATCAAACCCCAATAAGTGAAGTTGCCCAGTCCCCCTTTTCAAGATCTATGGACCAGATCTGAAATCAATGGCCCACATGGCCCCACAATCAAATTTTTTTTTTTGTAAAAAAACCCTTTTCATTCTCAAGGCCGTCAGGCGTCAGCCCCTTTGGGTTGCTGGATAATGGACCAAATGGGCCCCAGCTATCAAGGGTCTGCATATATAAGGTCGCCCCACCATGTCCGGCTAGATGAACGGACTAGATGATGAGATTGGATCATCCGTGTGGGACCTATATCCTTTGGAGATTGATTTCATGGAAGAAGTTTCCTGCTGATTAATGTAGCATTTGTGATTAATGTAGTATTTGGCATCCTGAATCTTCTTGTAATCTCCTTTTCCTGATTGATCGTCCTTTATGAGAATTGCTGAAGAGGAGTTGAGAGAAGAAGATCTGCGACGGTTGCCCTTAATATGTAGTTATGGGGATCCATGTGAAGGAGGATAGGTGTCCCTATGTGAAGGTGGACAAGTGTCAGCACACTAAGGGAGTCTACATTCCCTTAGTATAATAGATTTCAAGGTAGGGTGGATATTCTGAAATTCCCAAGCTTCTTATTGAATGTTGGAAATAAGTTGATCACAGATTTGTCTCTTAAGTTGACCATGAGTATACCTCTTTAATGCTCTTGCAGACCACTGATATGCGGCTCCGCCACATATACTACAACAGTCAACAAGCTCAAAAGTTCCATCGAACGACAAAAGGGTACGATCGTTATTTTAAAAATCTTGGGTACTTTTGGCAAATTGCTTCGTCTTTATTTTCTTACTGAAAATTCTTTTAAATTTCATTCCATGCTTATGTTCAAGAAAAATAAAATTTTATTTTGTGAACTCCGAATTTGAACAAATTTATTATTGCAGGTGGAAAAAGAATATCATGTTAGTATCTTCCTCTATTTTTCTTTTCCATGAATTCTATCGTGTTAGTACCTCTCTCTCTCTCAACTTCAACTTTGTTTCATTTATCCCGAATATGTTTCGTAATCTGCTAATTAATAGTTTGTTTGATATTGTTTGTATTAAAATTTGTAAATATTTTAGATTTTTGGAGGTTAATGTAAACGTTTCAAAATTTAAATTCAGTGCCTTCTCATTTGTATAATTCGTACGAATGTGTATATTGTGAACCCCGTGTTATTAAAATTACATTTACTATGTTGTTTTATATTTAATGTGTATTTCATTTAATTTTTATTATTTAATAAAAATAATACAAGTTTGTGTGTGCATTCAGTGGTCTGTGCATACCACGGCGTGTTGCTAGTATTTCGAAAATTGGGAGCGGAATGGTTCATGTATCCCTTCTGGGGCCCTTTGCTAACCCGCGCACGTTAGGATCATGGACTCTTAACCTACGCATACACCAGGACTTCAGACAGTGGTGACCTAGAATTTAGCTCCTAGCTACTTTGCTACCGTGCTGTATCTCGAGTATGAAGTATCAACCCATGAATTCAGAAAGTCATCCGCTCTGCTTTCCCCAGATCAGAAACGCTAATTGAGCTCTCTGCAACTCTAATGCCGAAACCCTAACCAACAATTCCGAAGAATCTCTACCCGCGAAAACCTGAAATCATCTCATTCGCTCGTTATTTCTCTGTTTCCACTCCCGATCGAGCAGTCGCTACCGATGGATTCCGACGGTAGCAATGAATCTCCAGTCCAGCAGAAAAAGCCGCAGAAAGGAAAATCCAGGACACCTAAGAAGGCCTCGGAAAGCGTTCTAAAGCAGAGTCCGTTCCCACACTCTCTTACTGTCTTTTCTTTATTTGATTCCTATGTTGTTTTGGAACATTGATCGTGTTTTCTTTTCGCAGAATCTCCGGCTGAGTTTTTCGCCGAGAATAAAAACATTGCAGGATTTGACAATGTGAGTGTTTTTTATTTTTTTTTCTCTGACATTTGATTTGTTTGTTGTTGTTTTGAACATTGGAGCTGAAATTCTCAATATCTAGATTCCTGACAATGCTAGCCCCTGCAAATAATTTTGATGATACTTTCTATAAAACTATGAAGCAGTCAATCTTCTTGAGTTTTTGTTTTCTTGATATTACCTGCAATGGAGCAATGGAAAATACTTTGAATTTTCATTTTTGATATATGTTGTGGTAATTTGGGTTATTGTGAATTTCAGCCTGGGAAATCTCTTTACACGACTGTGCGAGAACTTGTTGAAAATGCGCTTGATTCAGCGGAGTCAATCTCCGAGCTTCCTTGCATTGAAATAACAATGTAAGTATAGTCAAGGCCATACATCACAAATGAACTTTAAGATTCCGGGCGTTTTGTTTTGGTGATAGCATTATGCGGTGTATCATTTTCGGCTTCCTCAAATGTGGCAATATATGAAGTTGGATCTTGGACCTTAAACATATTGGGATTATGAAGGAAAATCATCATGCCAAGCTGAAAATTCTGAACATCCAGTTTTAGCCTGAATACATATCAAGCATGCATGCACACACAAACACCCTTCTCTCATTTAATGTTGCAACCCATGGCCGTGTTGGATTTGTTGACAGTGAAGAGATCACCAAGAGCAAGTTTAATACTATGATTGGTCTAGTTGATCGGGAACGTGTGGATGAAGAACTGTACGACGATTTTGAAACTGCTAAAGCTCGTGAGGTGTTTCTTTGTTATGCTTTTGTCTAAAGTCTTGTTGGAGTTAAGCATACTGATGATTGATGAATGATTATTTTGGTTTTTTTTCCTTGGTATGATTTGCTGAGACGTTTATATGTGGGTATAACATCTCATTTTATCAAACCGAATCATTGCAATTGGATTTTTCCCTATGGGTTTTCCCCTTTTTTTCCCTTCATTTTCTTTTCCTTTGTATCCAGCAAGGATCTGAAAGATCAAACCGCTTCTTTTATTTCATATTTTATCTTTTATTTCATATTTTATTTATCTATTAAGTTTATCAGTTTACATAAATAAGATGTGCATGCTTTGTTTTGATGTTGCTGTTTTCATTTTATTACATATGCCGTTGAGTATGTTGCATTTCTTTTTCCCTAATACTTTTGATTAATTGATCTATTTTTCAGGTACCTTTGTAACTAAACCTGAATATTAAATGGAGTGAAAGGGTCTCGACAAGTCTTTTTGAGTATTTATATTTTGTGTTACCAACTGAGTTCTTGAAAAAGAGAATCAGTTTATTAAACAAAAAACAATAATACTGTATTGTACTATTGACTTGTAGAAACGTCTTGCGAAGGAAGCTCGTGATCAAGAAATTCAATCGAAGAATGCTGCCCTTGGGAAGAAGTCAAAAGAAATTACAGCTTTGAAGGCTGTAAAAGGTCGAGGTGATGCCTCGTTTTTTAGGGTGACCTGTAAGGTGCTGTTCAATTTTTTGTCCAAATGAAATGGATGACTAAAAAGAAATTTTTGTAGCGTTTTGCATTATGAACATCATCTAGAATGTGCTGCTATTCAAAATTCCTGTTGGTAAAACCTAATTTTAGGATGCAGTTATGAGCAGATCATGCTTGGTTGAACTTTATGGTATTGGTGATTTTTCAATTTAGGATAATGGAAAAGGAATGCCTCATGATGACATCCCAAATATGTTTGGACGAGGTTTGTCCCATCCAACTGCCCTTTAATTCCATTCATTTTTCCGACTTTGTCCTTTTCCCTGTTAAGTGATAGAAAAAGTAATCCATACTAAATGACATGATTCTTTCTTACATTACATTGAGCATTGTTAAAATGCAATTCAGCTATTCATTTCAACATGGTTTAATGCCTCTTCGTGGGTGTTCATGCAGTTCTCTCGGGGACAAAATATGGTTTGAAACAAACCCGTGGAAAATTTGGACTTGGTGCGAAGATGGTAAGCTGATTCTGTTTATCATTGGCACTTCCTCTGCTACTTCCCATTGGAGTTTAACTGGAAATCATGTTTGGCTAATAAAAATACCATAAACTAAGTTAACTAAATTCGACCAGTAAAGCCCGGCCTGGTTTCACCATAAATCAGGCTTGACCAGCTAAAAACTAGGTCAGGTTTCATCGACGATATTGACAGACCCGGTTTTCATTTATTTTGCTTGTTTATGAGGATTATATTGAAAGACAAGAAGAATGCAAGCAGAAATGTAATCAAAGAGGAGTGATTCTGAAAATACAAAACTACAACAAGAACCAAAAAAGAAGAAACATCAAGTGGAAGTCATTGAGAGTCAATTGAAGAAACATCAATTTTCAAGACTGTTTTCCCAAACTGTCACCCATCTTGCTCCTAGAACTTCTCTTTTCCTCAAAGCAAGATCCATTTAATCGACTCTATAGCCCTTAAAATATCCATGATGGAGAAAACTAGTTCCAAGAAATGCGAGAGCTTTAAAGGTGCATTTGTGTGATGAGAGGATTCCATGATAGTGAGGAAAATTATTCTGGTTTTCCATGCAGCCTATTGTCCCATTGTTTGGTGCACGTGTGCAACACATGGTCCTTGTAAAAAAAAAATGAACTGATTTTCCTCGATAGATAGGATGTTGATTTCCTATGGGAGAGACAGGAATTCAGGATTCCTCTCCTTTGGAAATAAAAATCCACAGACTGTGGAATCCTATTGTTGCACAAACAAGTCCTAAAGAAACATACATTAGATCTTGAAAGCACAACAGCAATGAATATCATAAATTACAGTCTTCTTCTTCTTATTCGTGAGATGTTATGTTCAAATCATTGAACTTTCAACCATGGTTTAAAAACCGGCCGAGTCCGAGTTGAGTCGGACTCGAAAAGGCACATACTGAGTCTGGTCGCATCGGACTCGGTATCGAATCACGTTAGGACTCGGCCCTCCAACTGAGATTGGGACTCGGCCGAGTTCGGTCCCGAGTCCGATTTTTTAAACCTTGCTTTCAACTCTAAAGATATCTAAAATGGGAATTTGTTGGTAATAGCAGTCTAAGAAAATGTGATGCTCCAAATTCAAAATCTTAAATGAACTGTAGGAGTACTACAGGAGTTCTTTTTTTTTTTAAAGACTGTTAAGATTTCCTCTGTTCTTTCATTTTCAGTTAATTTGTTTGTATCATTGACACTTACACTTACTGACAATAAATTGGACAATTAGAAGTGATGTGATTGATGTCGAACAGTTAATGCTTAGTAGCTCATATATAGTTTTTTCCTATTTTCTCTATGGTTCTTTGGCAAATAGTTCCAGTAAATAGAATCATGGCTTTGACTTATCATGGATTTGGCAGGCACTGATTTGGTCCAAGATGAGTACAGGACTTCCAATAGAGATCTATTCATCAATGAGGGGGCAGAATTTCATTTCATTCTGCAGGCTGGACATTGACATTCATCGGTGTGAACTCTTGATCCCGTGATTGATAGACTTTGCTGTTAATTATAACATATATATATATATATATTTGATAACCCAGGGTATAACATATCTTGATCAACTTATAATTCCAATTTGTGAGATGGGCTTCTCTGTGTAATATGTATTATACAACCATCTCTCTCTCTCTCTCTCTCTCTCTCAAGTCAATAATTTTCTTTATCTTTAACATATTATACAAAATTGTGCACAGCATGGAACATGTGCCCAAGTGCCAAGTACCTTGTAAATAAGAAGAATCTTCTTGTCTTTACTACATACATTTTGACATCCACCATGGAAAACCATAAGCATTTGATGCCCTTTTTATCATAAAGAATGAGTCTCTTTTAGTCATATAATCTTCCAAACTTTTTAGTAAATAGAGCTTGCATTATAAAGTGCAAAAATCTCTGCCTCATTGAAACCTTGATTCTTAAAGGGGCCTGAGTACGTCCTGATATCATCAAGTGGATCACAGTTTGTCCCACCAAAACCATCCCTCTTGCTATTTCTTGTTGAGCTTCCATCAAAGTTCAATTTCCATATGCCTTCTGGCATAGTGACTCATGCAGCTGTGATTCTTCTTTTTGCAGTTTTTTTTTTTAATTTTTTTTAATTTTTTATTATTATTATTATTATTTTTTTCCATCCATTACTTGTAACAAGCCATTATACAGTTAAGAAAGTTCGGCAAATTCAGTAAGAAGCAGAAACCATGAAATGATCATCCCATCAGTTTTATTAATGACCCTTCCACTGAATTTGGTAGGTTTTAACAAAGCCATGTTATTCTCCTCTTTCTGCAACTCCAAACAGCCTGCAATATGATCACGCCCCTTGTTCTGTATCCTCTTTTCAATGCCATAATTAGGCTACCAACTGGCCTTAGTATGGTAGGATGCCAAAGAGCTGGAGAAAAAGACATCAAACATCCCAAGCAAAAGGATAGTGCTACAACAAATGAACCACATTTCTTTTATGATGCCTTTCAAATATATGTTGGCAACAAGAACTTGTTTCCTAAAGAGGGTAACCATAGTAAGAATCTTATCTATCTTTGGTAGCTGTCCAAAAGTCGTCACTCCTGAAGGACCTGAGATTCTCCAAGCATATGCAAGTTCCACCTCTGTCTGCCATTCCCCTATAACTGACGAAAGAATGATTTAATTGAAGACTCACCTCTTACATCCAACCATGATATCGTCTCTTCTTGAAGTTCATGCTAGGAATGTATATTGGTTCTAAGTTCTAACAACAGTAACACACACACATATATATTGAATGGTAACAACAATGGTGATAACGAGGCCATGTTTTCTATAATATATATATAAATATATATATTGGAAAGAGTGCCAGGCAATGTTTTCTAAGATTTTTCCTGAAAGAGCACCAGGCCACCTAAATATCTGGTAGTTTTCTAAAACCATCCAAATCACTCTAAATGACTGTGTTATTGATCGTATAATTGCTAAAAAGAACCCAGTTCCACAAATGTTCTTCCATTTATTTATTTGTTTTTTGAATGGTAACTGAAAGTGAAAGTGATAAGATAAAAAAAAAATTGTAACTAAAAGTGATTAGATACAAAAGTGTAGAAATTATCCATTTCCAAACCTATGTATCATTTTTGTAAAAGAGGTGAATTCATCACTTCATGGACCTAATTCCCTAGCCATCACATATAATAGGCTTGTTTGTGACCCTACAATCGATTAGGTGACATAATTTTTTCCTCCTATTCTCATCAACAGAAATCTTTTTGCATCCTTTCTATTCTTTTTAGCATCAAACCTCAGATTAAAGGACATGGAAATGAAGTACACTGGCAAGTTAAATGAAGCTTAGAAAATATAATAATGAATGATAGGATAGACGAAGCTGACTTAATAAGAGAGTGCGTAGTTCTTCGAAGAGCGGGATTGACAAATAAATGATGATGAGCCTAGTCATAGACCTACCTAAGGAAATCCTAGATCATACTCTAGAACCTTCTACACAATTCTACCCCATTCCTACCCAAACTCTTTGAACATTATTCTAGAATACTCCTGGCAACTCTTCACATATCCAGAATATACAAGAATGCTTCATTCCCTTCCAGAACATTCTACACAATACCACTCTAGATTATTCCTGACTCTTATAGACTTCTCCATAACCCTCTTCCTTCTGTGCCAAGTGTTCATCCATGCTGCGCAACATCATGCCATCAAGCTACTCCATTAAACCACAAGTCCATGTTGTTCTACACCCCGCAACCCTTTGTGTGTGCCATGAGCTGTTAACATGTGACAAACAGCTTGCTCGTCTTAAATATAATTGTGTTGTGCTCCTTCCAATCTGGATTTTTTAATTTACATCTGTATACTCATAAAAGCACACTAAAACATCTTATACTACATTAAAATGTCAAAGAAATATTTTCTACACAAAAATGCAGGTGGAGGTTAGTCCATTTGACATCTAAAAATGTTTTTAATCTGCTGTTTATGTTTGAAGTTATTAGTTCATGAAATATTAGTTTTTGGAGGATTAATATTGTTTCTTTTACATCTATTGAAGCACAGAAAAATTACTTAAGAAAATTCTCTGTCCATCATTCAGGAACGTTCCCCATGTTCATTTACATGAAAAACGAGACAACAAGGAACCATGGCATGGAGCAGAAATTCAGGTTATTATTGAAGGAAACTGGACTACTTACCGCGTAAGTGATGCTGACATGAGGCTGTATTTTTGTACGTTCTATCCTTTCACAAGAGTTTTAGATCTGGATGATGAGTGGTTGACTGTTTAGAGCCATTGATTTGTTTATATGCAGTCAAAGATATTGCATTATATGCGCCAAATGGCGGTGATTACTCCATATGCTCAGTTTCATTTTAGATTTGTTTCCGATGTGTCAGAGTAAGTTTTCTTTGGTGAATTTCTTTTGTCATTTTCATTTTTCATCTTGATTTCTGTTCAACTTCTGGCTTTTCTTTATTGCAGCAAAAATGTCACGATACATTTTGCTCGAAGAACAGATGTAATGCCTCCAGTACCTCTTGAGACGAAGCACCATCCCTCTGCTGTTGATTTATTACTTATCAAACGCCTCATTACAGAAACGTCAAAGCAGAATCTTCTACAGTTTCTTCAGCATGAATTTGTGAATATTGGCAAATCTTATGCTACACGTTTAATTGGTATATTAATTCTTTGTTCTTTTTCTTTTCTTTTTTGGTAGTGACTTCTGCAACTGTCATGTCATTCACCGGGAATTGTACATCGCAGGAGGATAAATTATGATTAATTGCAAAAAGATCGATGTTTTTCTCAAGAACAGATATTTTTGCACACTGTTTTTAACTTCCTAGGATTCGTATCTTGAATCCTACTGTTTGTATCGAGTCCTAGGGAAAAATATTAGCGTGTATATAATGAATCCCATTTACTGGTAAATATTAGGATCCAGATCTAAATCTTATGATTTGATACTTGCGGTGAATCTTACCATTCAAGCAATTCGTTTGAGTAGGAATAACTGCAGCTGAATAGCTAATATTAGTTAGTTTTTATTTTTTTGTTCTTTTTCATTTTATTTTTAAGAAAAACCTAGTGATCAATGAAACCTCTCAAGGGTTTGTGGGATGTTGGAGAGCTTTTAGAGATGAATAAGGAGTAAACATCTGCCTGGAGCGTTTGACTGCTGAGTACCATCCTTATTGTTGTTGTTGTTGTTGTTGTTATTATTGTTATTATTATTATTATTATTTCTTCATGAACCACTTCTTTGGACTGCAGGAGACATTCTAACCGAGTAGTATGATTATTTGGATTTTAGTTTATATATTTTTATTTAAAAGAGGAAGAAATGACAGCTGTTGTATTTTTACTAGTAACATTGATATGTTGGTCATATTTTAAATATATCAGTTATGATATATTGAGATAGGTCAATAAAATTTTACATATGATTGTACCACAGTCCTATTTGTCATCGTATTGATGTTGTCATGGATGAATTAACTCATTTCTTTTTACTTATATTTTAAATTTATATTTTTTCACTTTTTTACGAAAGTAAAAAAAATAATCCTATGATTATGATATGATTCGATTTAACCCCTTGACCGATTTGTGATATGTTTGAATTTTGTAACATGGTTCCACATACCATATCTACCGACAAGTGATGGCCATATGTTAGCTAAGATGTTAGTCTCCCCTTATCTCATTTCTTATGTTGGAATTGAGACCAAGCTCTACTTGGGCGACTCATGAAGAACATCCCTGTCAAAGATTGTAAGCCCTCACAAGCTCCTCTAACTAGGAGACTGGTTCCTTATCTTGTCAGAGATAATAAGCCTGCCTAAGGCAGAGGTGCAGTCCTGTGGGGACCCTTGGAGAAGTGTTTCTAACAATATCTGTGTTTTATTAAAAAGAAATATATAAAAACGATAAAATAAACTTTATTAAAAAATAATAATAGAAAAAACCCAAAGATCCGAGTCACTTGCTATCAACATTTGGCCTAATGTGAACCACATTTCACTTATAGGATCTAGATTCTGTGGCCTTGAGACTTTTCTTGGGGTCTATATGAGCATTGTTTCTGTCTGAAAATTCCTTGTTTATATAGAGTTCAGTCTATACAGAGTATTGCGGCATACATGAAAATAAGACTGATAAAAGAAATGCATGAAGACAAGTAATAGGAATAGCTCTGCATAAGTTGTAGATGGTAAATCTTTGGGTATGGTGTTGGTCCCTCATTGGCATAAGAAAGAGTTGAGGAGGTGCTTTCTTGTTTGTTTTGAATTTTGGATAATACTCAATATATATATTTTTTTGCAGGAGAAATGGGCCCAGACTTTAGTCCCAACATGCCTTTGAAATCTCTCACATCTCAGCAAATAGTTCGGATTCACCAGTTGTTTCGTCAAGCCAAATTTGATGATCCAAGTGGTGATGTAAATGTCTCATCCTTTTAACATCTTTGAAGCTCTGTTCTGAACTCTCTTCTGCATTTTGTTTACTGAATTTTGTTTTCCATTGTTCATGTAGTGTATCATTGAATGCACTAACTGGTTGGTACTGTCTTCAGTGTCTTAGTCCTGCCGGGGAATACAATCTTCGCTTGGGGATCATAAAGGAGCTGCATCCAGACATGGTAGCTACTTATGCAGGCAGGTAGTTTCAATAGCATAAGAGTTGTCCACATACTACTGTCAAATATTTCATTTGTGATTCTGCTCTCATTAATTATTACTTGCTAGGGATTCTTATAATGTAATACATTTTATAGCATTGAAAGTTACATTATGATTACTTAAAACTATGATATTGTTCCTAGGAATGACTTATGCTTTTGCCATCCTTATATTACAGCCCTCAAGTATTTGAAGGCCATCCCTTCATTGTTGAAGCTGGGATTAGCTTGGGTGGAAAGGATGTTAAGCAAGTAGGTTTCTTTTTCCTAACTTGATAATGTTCATTCCTGAGAATATGGAGACATGTGAACCTTTTGGTCTTTTAAATGACTTTACAATAACATCTGGAAGTAATATGTCTATTTTTTTAGATTTTAGGTGTTTAACATCTCTTTTGTGATGTCCTGTATTGTTATTTTCGCTCTGGTTGTTGTGGCCATGACTGGTTGGCCCTTTGTGGATTGTGCAACTCTTCTGCAACTACATATCATGCATTAAGTATTTGCATATATACCATGTCTCTGTACAAGAGACATTTGTAAATTTCTACTCTGTACAAGGGACATTGTACATTTCTACTTGTTCACATATATGCAGTTCTAAATGGAGGGAACAACTTGCTAAAATTTGAACCCATTCACATGTGTATTCATCCACAAATATTTGCTTTGATGCATTTACAGTTACATATGTACATTTAAGTTGGTCGTGCGTAGCATGTGTTGGAGGAAAAAGTATCCTGCATACTGGGCATGTGACTACTCCACCAAGTTGGATGCTTAAGTCCTATTGCCATTCCATAGAGAGAGGATGTCGGTTGCATTTACCTACCCATTTAGTGACAGTCAAATGGTGCCACACATCTGGCATTGCTTTGTGGCACCCAGGCAGAATGTATATTCATATATCACTGCCCATAATGTAAAATTAGTGGTGTCAAATTTTGAATTAAATTTGTGAACATTAAAGGACGCTATCATCAGGATTTTATACCCGTTTCTGCATCTATAACTTTATTTTTCTGTCTTCTCACACCATGCTTATCCTTCCAGCATCTTTATTTTGATCCGGAATTGGAGGTGTCTTATATTAGAACGAAATTGTTATTGTGCTTTGTTATTCATGCATTAAGCAAGATACTAATTATCATGGTTACAAACTGATTCAATGAGCATGTTTTTAACTATATATAGCTTGATCTTATGGGCATGATTTGATTCAAAACCATGCTTTCTGCATATATAAATGCTGATGGTGTTATGACTGACCGGCGGTTTTAAAACTCATGAGCATATCTTTAACTCCATATATCTTGATTTTATTAGTATTATTTTGCTCTGAACCAAGCTTACTGCAAGTGCAAGTCTATAGTCTATCGACCTTTTTTTTTTTCCTTCAGTAAAGCACATTGTATTGTTTCAATCCTAGGGTCTTAATATTTTCCGATTTGCAAATCGCATTCCACTTCTTTTCGAACAAGGTGCTGATGTTGTCACAAGAACAGCTTTAAAGCGTATCAAGTAAGCTTCTCACCTCACTCTCTCTCCCTTTTTCCCTTGTGTGTTTTTCATGTACTTGAATATTCTTAATGGAGAAAAGGTGTGACCAATTGATATACACTTGAAGCATTGTTTATTTGCAGTTGGCACAGTTACAAGATTAACCAGTCTCAAGATAAAATTGGTGTTTTTGTGAGCATTGTAAGCACGAAGATACCCTTTAAAGGGACTGGTAAAGAATATATTGGAGATGACATTAGTGAAATAGCTTCTGTTGTCAAGGTGATTTCCTTGTTCTCATGCACTTCAAGGTTACTTTCGTACATTTCCAATTAGCTTATGCAAAAATCTGAGGGTGAGACATTAATGTTAACAGCAATAATGCTAATCAAAAAGTAGATGATCAATTTCTGTAGAAAATAGATCTTTGCCCTTCACTTATCAAAGGCTTATGCAAAAGGGGGATGGTGAGGCATGAATGTTGAAAGTAATCATTGGGTGGATGGTTAAATTTATGCAGAAAATAGATTCTGCAAAGCATTATGCCAATTATGTTGGCGTTGGCTACATGAATTATATTTCTCCATTCTGATCTATCTTGAGCCAAATCTCAAATAAGTTGCATTTCTTCCGATCTGTCCTTACTACTTCCATCCATGGCCTCTTTGGCCTACCCCTTCTTGGTGGGCCATCAACTTGCATAGGAAAACTTATTTTCAATGGCACCATTCTGGCCTACATTTGACATGTTCAAACCATCTCAAATGAGTCTCTCTCTTAATATATCACCTATTGATGCTCCCGAAAGTGCTCATTTTTTATTTTATCTATTCTAGTTTTAGCGCACACATCCATCTCTACATTCTCATCTCTATTATACTAAATTTATGCATGTGTTATTTCTTGATTAGCCAACATTTTGCTTCATAGGTTGTAGTTGGTCTAATCACTTTCCAATAAAAATTTCCTTTCGAGCATATTAGTACACGCTGATGACAATGCACTCTCAAAGCAAGTCCCCACTTAAACCATCCCGCTCTTATCTTACGTCCAGCATCTTCCTCAATCCCCCTTATCCTTGCCATTTACTAATTAGTTGAGGCAAGGTATCGGAATAAATATCTTTGTGGCAGTTCTTTTTCTTTTTCTTTTTATTTTTTATTAAAATGATCTTTGTGGTATTTCTTGAACTATTCTCATAGGCTATGATGCATGGATACTTCAAAATGGGCAACGTATTGTGTCATATTGTGTGTGTGTGTGAGATATCCATGGCGTTTCCTTGTCGTATCCACATCATATCTGGGCATCATAGCTCGTAGGTATTTCTTAGCCATTTGTCCTCTTCCACTGATGCACTCTTTTAATAAAAAGTTATCATTTGAAAAAAAATCTCGTGGGAGTTTCAGCTCTTTGCACATCTCAACTAAAGTTATAATTCTTATATTCCTTTTTTTGTATGACTTATTTTAACGCCCTTGGATTTAAAGCCTTTTGTCATCTCTTTAGTGTCACACTCATTATCTCTCAATTCATCCACCAAACACTATATCATCCGCAAACAACATCCATCAAGGTGCCTTCTCTTGATTATGAGTAGCTAACTTGTCCTTGATCAGTGCAAAGAGATATGGGCTTAAAGCCGACATCAGTAAAAACACGTGGTCACTAAAACTCATGTCTCTCCAAAAGTAGTTCTTATATTTTTTTAATGATGTTAATATCAGCTCTTCAGGCATTCATTTTATTTAAAACCAACCACATCAAATCTCTAGGTACCCTATCTGGCTTTCTCTAAATGGATGGAGACCATATGAAAATGAACTCAAACCCATTTAGATCTTCACTCTTGACCCATCTGCATCTTCACCAAAGGGTTTAAGTTTTAACTTCTTTCTGTGGAGGTTAGGTTGGAGAAAGCATGCCCTTATTATTGTAACCCTTTAAAGAAAGAGTTTATGAGATGAGAAACTTGTTATTTACATGTTTCTTTTTTGCAGGCTGCAATTAAGCAGTGTTGTAGTCAGCTGAAATCTAAGATAGTGAAGAAAATGCAGGCTCGTGAACGGCAAGAGAGGAAGCGAAATTTAACTAGGTAATCTTGTCATAACCTAGATAAAGGAAGACAAATTTTCAACATGAAATGAAATGTCACGAAATTAAGGAGAGAATTATGATTTTCTTGGACTTCCAGAAGGTTTGTCTGATGTAAGTAAAATGGGGAAGCTGTCATTTTGAAGGAGATATAAGAATTCTCCATGTTCTTTAAAGAAAACTATTTGATTTGTAAAATCTACTCTTAGCCTTAGCCAATTGACACTTCCATGCAAAAGCTGCATCAATTTTTGTTTCCTTTTTCAGATATTCCTTTACTGTAGCTGCCCAAGTTGTATTTTTGCATTAGTTTAGTTGCCTACATTTATTGTGCTGGTATTTTGGTTATTGGCGGTCTTTTTTGTAATGGATCAGCTTATTACTGCTGTTTTATTGAACTACAGGTACATACCTGATGCTTCCAAAGCCATATTTGATGTCTTGAAAGAAATGGCACAGGGTAGAGAAAAAAGGCGGCGGCGTTACGAGGGGGAGGAAGATGAAATTCTTAAGAAAGTAGCAACTAGGGAGATCACTGAAGCTACGTTAAGGGAAAAACTTGCGCAACATGTTGAGCAGGTAAAATATCCTGAATTTGTGTTTCCTACTCCAGTTGGCATGAATGTGGCAAAAATTCATGATTAGATGGATGGGCGTAAACCTTCTCTTGGTTGTAGGTGTTGGGAAGTCCCACATCCCACATGGCCCAAGTCCTGAGTTGGACAAGGCTTCATATACCTGTTTGGGGCTACCACCTATCATCTTAAGCTTTTGAGTTGGTACAAGGTATCTTACAGTAGGGTTCCAGGAGGAGGTCCTAATGGAGGATTGTTGGAAGACAACATGCTTGTTGATGATTTTATATTGAAGTTTTGAGGGATGAAGCATATGTACTTAGCAAGGAGAAGATTCTTGAGGTGGCTGATATCCTTATCCATGGAGCCATTGATGGCAGGAGGTTGTGGGATTTTGCATTTGTGTATACCGGAAGGACTCCATAATAGCCATGAGCAGGGGCAGGCTGATGTATAAGGGTCTGGGGGCTTCAGCCCCCACCCAGAAAAAGCCCATAAGGGCTATAAGGCCCATTTGGCGCAGCCCCCACTTGAGAAACCCATCGAGCCCCCCTCCCTTTCTTCAACTTCGAAGAAATGGTAGAAATCCTCTCCCTCTCTCAAAAAGTCCTCAAATCAATAGAAATTAAGTGATCATTTGAATGGTTTTAATTTATTATACAAATTAAGTGATCATTTTAATAATATTCTTTAGAATTCTGAAATTATTCTGTCTATATAATTTCTAGATTTAGGGTATATTTTGTAAACATTGGCGATTTTTTGTATACATTAGAGTTGAGTAGGAAATTTACTTTTGACCATCGTTAGCCCCCCTCAAACAAAAATCTTGGGTCCACCACTGGCCATGAGAGTGAGACCCATAGATATGCAGGTAGAATGATGCAGGTTGTATTATTAATGTGAACTGTAAGTGCTATGAAGATAAAGATACATAGTAGCAACACTCGGGTGCTTTCTTTGCAAGTCCTCGTGTGAATGTGAACAAATAGAGCAGCTTCAAAGATGTTTTTAATGTGCAGCATATAGAAGTTCAGAAGGGAAGTAGTGATAATGCTCGGGAGAGAGTATGCGAAACAGAGGATAGTGTGATTGAGAATGTCTTAAGTTGGGTCTCAAAAAAATATTGATCAAGATGTACAAGGGAGAATGGAATCTCTAAGGGTCCGTTTGACACTTTACTAGATTAGTAAAAGTCAAGAAAAGGCTCCATTTTTCAGACAAGGGGTCACATCAATAGCACTTTAATTTCAAACTTTCTCCATCTTTAAAAAAAAAAAAAGAAGTCAAAAAGCAACATTCTTTATCCACTAAAAGACAAAAAAAAGCTCCGTTTTTCTATACAAAAAATAAAAAAGATTCCATACCAAACAACTCAAAGCAAAATACCATCATAACCCCATTATATTTTATTCTCTCTTGATTTGATGCTCTATTACACTTTATTTTACGTGTAAAATTACCAAATGAGCCCTAAAGGTGTCAGCTGGAAGTGTAGGGGATGTGGGAGGACAAATTAATACATTGTTTATGTTGTTCTTATCATGGGAAAGACCGGAAATGGCTGAAACATTAGATGTTGACCAAAAAAAAACACTCCCTCTCCCTCCCTCCCTCTCTCTCTATTTACACACGCACATAATGGTATTTAGAATACTTGCCTTTTAATCTCAGCCATACATCTTATTGGAAAGTTCCAATCCGAACCGTCCACAAAAAATATGTTTACATGAAAAATTACCGAAGAAAATATATCTCCTAGAAAGAGGAAAGAAATAAAGAGAGTTTCTAGAAAGAGTAAAGGATAGAATTTTTTTGAAAAGTATAGAGAGATGCATTCTAACATTAAGGAAAGTAATAAAGCAAGAGAAGATATAAAGTAAATGGAATTGAAAACAAGAAAAAAGAAATATGAAAATTAGAACGTAGAAAAAAGAAGAAGAAATATTGAAAGAAGGAAAGTGGAAGGAGAAAAAATAGAAACTACAAAGAGGCCTAGGGTCTAGGTTGTGGGACCCACTGGTATGGCCCCTCTTCCAGGTTCGTCCAAGGGCAGGCCATCAGGTTGGGCATGACTTGTTTGGGCCCCTTGACCCCTTGGACTGGTCCCATCAGTCCATGTAGTCTAGTGCTAGTTCATCCACCCTGTTCAAGATCTCATCCACATCAAGCCTGGACCCAACATTACGTCTCCTATCACCCCAAACCCACAAACTTCTTTCTCTATTTTGACTTTACAACTATCATAAAAAAGGTGCCCCTCTCTTCTTCCCAAAATCACCACTGCCTTTGTCAAAAGAACCCATTTCCAATATATTCCTTTCTCCATTGCACCCATTTTTCTCATTGGAAGATTATTGAATATTTTATATTATTTTGGCAACTAACCAAAATGGAATAAAGACATGGGCAAATGCATGAATAAATTTTCACCACTTGGATTTTGGACTTGTGAAATCCCTGCTAAGGTTGGTTTACATGAGATTTTTTTTATAATGATTTTACTTGCTATTTGAGTTGATTTCCCTTTATTTGATGTTGATTTTTTATGCCTTTTGGATTGGTTGAACAAATCGATCTGTGGACCATGGATCCTAACCATTAATAAACTGGATCTCCATCAGCCCCAAGGTCATTGTCGTCGTCTTAGCCTTATCCTATTGGTATGGTAATTGCATTCTGTGTAAGGTTGGGTCCAGGCTTCTATGGTGTGGGAAGATATATTGAAGTTGGTGGATCCATGATTGTGGCATGGAAAGTTCTTGGGGGGAAGTCCCAATTCCTGGTGGGGAATGACTCTTAGATACTTATTCAATAAGACATTGGCTTATGAGACCCTTACATTGAAGTTTCAAGGGCTGTACTCAATTTATAATTCTAAAGAGGTATTGTTGAAGGATTGCATATGGTGTGCAAATTTTAGAAGGGACCTGATGGATTTTCAGATTGATTCTTTCACTTCACTCAGAGAGAATTTGGACACAGTGGTTTTTCTAGGTTAGGATTATGACAAGAAATTGGGACGGGGTTCCCCTGAAATAATTTCTGCAGCCCAACATCCTCATCTTGCTTACATATGGTCATTTCTGTTTAAGTCTGTCTGGAGTTCTTGGGCCCATCCTTTGCGTCAGAGCCTTTGTGTTGGATAGATACAACCAATGAAATCATTTACCAATTGCCCAGCATCATCATCATCTTAGCCTTATCCCAATGATCTGTAATCAGTAATCACCCTAGGAAGTGTAACTTTGTTCTATGCCTAACATCTGCCTTTTATTTGTTTTTGAAATGGACTCCATTTATTTGTCAATGGAGGAATTTGTGGATAGTTGTGTTCTCTTTCCTCTTCTTCCTCTTAAATATTTACTTGCTTACTTATCTTATTGGAAAGTATTTGGGGGGTCCCCTTTGAGTTAGGAGCAAGGTGCTTTGGATTTTGGAAGATGTTTCTCTTGGTGATTGTATGGGGAAGTTGGAAACAGAAAAGGCAAAAGAATTTTTTGAAGCAAATATTCAACATGGGCTTAGTGATAAGAAAAATGAAGTCATCCTTTTCCATTGGTTTTGGAAATCAAACAATTTTGGGGCATCTCATACCTAGATTGGGGAAGTGGTTGGATTGCTGATGCTAACGCAAGAAGCTCTGCGTTCAAAATAAACAGGCTGAAAATTCTCGGGAGCCTAGGTGGGCGGGAAACTTACACTGATGGATGCTCCTTTAGAAATCCACACCCATCATGTAGGTGTAAAGAAGAAAAGATGATAAGGAAGAGTTGGTTTTTTGTTTATCAGGATCAGTAGGTCTGGAGCTTTGAATAAGGCAAATGTGCTTTAGAGGGAAGGGGATTAGATTTTTTTTTTTTTTTTTTTCCTTTTTTTTTCTTTTGAAAAAAGTGGCTCGAGTCCTCCGCTGATTGAAGTAGACTCCTGTAGTGCCATTCTTGAGCTGAAGTAAATGGGAAGAGATTATCATTTGTGATAATGATATTGTTAGCTTGGTATTGTTGATGGATGTGGACTTTGCGATGTCAAACAGAACTCTTAACTTTGAAAAGGATGTGCCTGTCAATTTTTGTCACAGGAACAGAGATTGTAAGTGGAATCTCTAGCTCTCCTTATCCAGTGATCGGGTGATCCTACATGCATTTTCTGTATATCTTTTTCTAGCTGATAAGGAACTTTCATTATCTCAATAAAGGAAAGAAAAAAAAAATCTAAACTAACAAAGAATCTCAGTGTCACAGTTATAATTAAGCTGCTCGATCTTTAAATCAATTTACTGAGCCTCCTTTGGAGATTTCTATCATTGATTCTTTTGGGGATTTGATGTGAATTTACACCTTTTTTTTTTATCTTTTTTCTTTTGAATTGGTCTCACTCAGGTGGATTACGAGATGGCATTGGATTATGCTGCGCAGAGTGGAGTAAGTGAGGAGCCTCGGGAAGCTATTTATTTACAGGTATTGGAAGGCAAATACAATTTTGTTGAGTTCCACAGTCCTGTTTGTGTATTCCAGCTCATTCAATAGGCATCTAGGCTCATGAGATTTTCATTTTTTCAATATCAAGTCAGTAATAGGAATTTTACCAAAAAGAAGTCAGTAATAGGAATTGCATTTGGCTGACGTTTCCATTCATTTCCTATTTTAATAACCTAGTAGGGATGCTTCAAGAAATAAGGCTAGAAGCTAGGTGTACTTTATAGTAGCAGTGGCTGATTGAGAAACATTGTTTGGGAAGCATCTTACTTTGTATGAAAATGATAGTTTAGAGTCCAGAATTGAAATCATCAATGCTAAAACTGAAACAGAAAAGTTCTACATGAGTAGAGTGTGTGATTGACTGAGTTCAAAGATGTACAAAAAGGACAAAAAAAAAAAAAAAAAAAAAAGAAAAGAAAAGTTCTACATGAGAGTTGGGCAAAGGGGAAGATGGAGATGTTAATGTCAACCTATTTTGCGACGCAGTTTCACTAAATGTTGAGTACTGTAGTTTGTACGAACCTTGGTTGGAATGAAACGTGCTCTTTTATTCAATTTCTAGCCTGCAGATTTCCCAAGCTGACAAACTGTAGGGATATGGTTTTCGACTTCTTGTAGGCTCATGTACTGGATTGTGGCCCATGTATGGCTTAGTTGTCCAATTATAGGCCTGCTGCATCCTAATATGCCAGATAGAAAGGTATGGGCCTTTCATTGAGAACCATCAGCTAGAACTGAGCCTAATGAGAATTCTTGGGCAAGCCTACTTGACTCGGTAAGTCCCCAAGTCAGGCAAGTTGAAGCGAGTTGGAAAACTCTGCTGGAGGGAAATCCCGCATGAGTACCGTGTGGGAGTTTGCATCCCACCTTTTTGGGTCTCCTAGTAGGAGTTTGCACAGGAGACGTTCCCAATTCCTGTACTATTCCCAGTTTCTGCAAGGGGCAAGCTACAATACAGCAGCGCTGCATCTTAGCGCCTGGCATATGTAAGTGGGTGGGGCACATTCTTAAGAAATCCAATCCGTCCATTGTCTTTTACACACATCCAGTTCTTTGCATATATAACTTCAAAGTTTATTTAGTGGGGCCTACCGTTAGATTGACTTGTTGATTTCAAATATGTACTCGACTTCTATTTTCATAAGGAAAGAGAGAAAATTAATAAAGTTGAATCATGTGTTCCGGATTTAGTTAATCCAACAGTGTGCATATTGTTGATTTGAATAATATTTTGTATGTAAATCCCACTTAGCGTGTTAGAACCAATGAATGGATTGGATTTCTTAAGAATGGGCCCCACCAACTTGCATATGCCAGGCGCTGCATCATACTAAGATGCAAGGCTGCTGTATTGTAGCCTTAGCCTTGCCCTTCTGCAAGACTGGAATTCATGAGGCTTCTCGATGGGCGGGCTGGTGAAACATCTAAACCCCTTAAAATAAATTCTCCTTGCTTAATCTTGAGTCAATTTTCACTCCACACCATCAAATGGATAGAATGTTTATACTTTATAGTGATCAATCTTTTGGTAATGGACCTAACTCTAGTAGGGACCCTTAGAAGTAGAGGGTATTAAATTTGGGCAGTTTAAAATTTTCATTTGTGGGTTTGAGTACCCTCCGCAATGCACAAACAAACATAATGATCTGAATCGGGCCACAGATCAATTACATAAGAAATAAAGAGATAATCTTTTGATTCATTTTATAGCATTAGAAAACTCAATCTGATTCAAGTCAACACAAAAGGGTCATTTTATTACACACAAGCTGCGACACCCATCACACACACACACACGGGTCATTTGGATGTGAAGATAAGAACCCAGGTGGAGGATATAAATCGGGAACTGTGTCCTTAGTTCAAATTTATATTTCATTGGCAGCTATTTTCTCTGATTACTCTTGTTCAAATACACCATCAAATTTTGATGCTGGCAGTATCGGGTGCAAAACCATTGAGATTGATTTTAAACATTCAATTTCAATATCGACTTCTTAATATTCTATCAGTTTTTACTGTCATTGGTGGGCATTATTGGCTTTTGTATATGTATCAAGAGGAACTCAAGCCTACCATGATAAAAAGTTGATTTGAACTCACCTCCTCTCACTTTCTTTGAGTTTTTTTTGAAAATGTACTCTATCCATTGCACCCATAAAACTTGCGTATAAAAAGCAAGGTTTAAAACTCGGACTGGGGGAACTTAATACTCCTTAAGCTGAGCCAGCCTTGACAGAAGCCTTTAGAATGGGACTCAGTGGATTCCCATGGGATTTGGCCAGCTCGGTTTCAAAATAGGGGACTCAAATTTGTCAGCATCGAGTCTGCATTCGACCTAGGTTGACTTCCACTCAGCCCCCGTGACTAAGAAAACTCATTAGAAAATTGCCGAAGGTAGTTATAGATTGGGTGGGCGGCCTTGGACGGATGGAAGATGAAAGATGAAATTTTTGTCTCTGTCACTTGCATAAGTTTTTACTAGATCCGGACCGGCACCAGTTTCTTGTCTCCGAAACCAGAACCATAAATGGGATAGGTCCGATTCGGATCTAGGTAGAGATTGATATTAAAAAAATATGATTTTTAGGAGAGATTTTCGAGAATTTAGGTAATATGTTGGGTCTCGGGTCCACAGGTCCGAACCAAGGTGGAACCGGACTCGGACCTAGTTACTTATCAGAGCCTAAATGAGGATCTAGACCCGATTTTTAATGGGTCGGAACCTCTGTGTAATTGTAGAATCAAGAACCCATTTACATTCCTACTAAAAGCCTATTAATGTCATCAGAGTCATTTGACTTTGGTCCACAAAATTTTATTTTTTTTTTAAACTTTTCTGCCTTGAATCCCATGATATCATGGGAGTTTAAAAACCAATGATATCATAAGATCAAGGTCCAAATAAAAAGACGGTCTAGGCTTTTTAATGTACCGGCTTTTCAACTTTTAACATTTGGATCCCATAACATCATGAGTTTTTAACCTCTCATGATAACATGGGCTCAACGGCAGAAAAGTAAAATAAAAAAAGAAAAATATACCAGAATCAAACCGCTAATATTATTAGATTTTTAGTCATGAAATTGAAAATACGGAATTTAAGAGAGATTGATATGTAAAATCTCCGAAATTTTAGTACGTGCACCCCCACCTTAGAGTATACTTACTTCATTCTGTGTTTCGTATGTCAAAAAGACTCAAAAGGAACCACACTGTAAAACTACACGCAGAAACGTGAGCCCAACCCTCCATACATATCACTATCACTCCTCTCTTAAATTATTCACATCCACATGTTAATTAACACAGTAAAAACATTGCCTTTCCAATTTCGTCACTTCTCTTCTGAAAACCCGAACGATCATCAGCATGGTTTAAAATGTACTAGCACAATAACCCGTGCTTAGCACGGTATCTCCATGCATTTCAAAATAAATAATCATAGATTAAAAAGATTATGAAAGTACCTCCTTTCATAGACCTAGTTGCATAAAATAGAAATAGGAAAATTATGGCACAAATTAGAAGATATGTGGGGCAGAAGAGAGCTTTTACAGATTTAAAGAATTGAAAAAAGAAAATTTTTACATAGATGAAGAACTAAAACTATAGAAGGTGAAGAGTAGACATCAATGATTATTTGGTGGAAAGTAGAGGTTAGCGGTTTTGTGAGGAAAAAAACAAAAACATGAGTGGGCAGTTATGAGTTAAGTTGTGGAGAGAGAATGTGGAACATTTGAATAAAAAAATATAATCGTCAGTCAAAATTGTGACCACCGGTCAAAATTGAAGCCAAACCCCTTGACTTTAATATATTATAATTACAATCTTGACCATTCCTATCGGAACTCTAAGATATTCTTCTTTGTAATTAAAGCTTCCTAAATCTTTTGGTACCAAGTGGATGATTAAGACCACGTATCTAACCCGGGACCAACTGGGACCAGTGGAAGAACGGTTTGACATCATCAAAGGTTGGCCTCTGTGGGAATAAAGTCTTAAGTGGATGGTTAAAAACATGTATCTCTAATGTAAAGACGATGTGGAAGAACAAATTATTGGGTCACCAAATTTGGCATTTGTGGGATTTTTTCCAATCTATTTCGCATTTTTTTTAACCATTGTGCACGGGCATGTATACTCATCTAAAACATTAAAAAAAAAAATTTGTAATTGCAGTTTTTTTTTATTTTTATTTGGAAGATAAGTAAATGTGTATTAACAAGTACCCAATGCAAGGGTTGGGGAACCATTTGTATAAAGAATCTCTTTCTACCTGCTTCTACTCCAAGAAGAAGACAGAGGAAAGGCCAAAAAATGGGAGAATTAAAACAAACTCTAAAGAAACAACAATGAGCCAAAACAGAAGCGAAGCAGCAAAAATAAATTATCAAATGGTTTTAAAACTTTAATGTGAAAATTCAGAATAAGTGAATGGTTGGGATGACCTATTGTGCTGATTCTCAAGTCATTCCTTGCATGCATCCATTATGGCCAAGCTCAACTTATAAACAAATTTGAAACTGAGGAGGAGTTGCCTAGTCAGTTGGGAGCCCCGCGTCTCACCTATTCAGGGATCAATCTCTTGGTCTCTCCCTCTTAGCATATGCGAGCCTCCCTTCCCGCATGCGCAGGTGTCCTCTCCTCACATGTGAGGCCACTCCCTCCCCGTGCATGTGGGTGTCTTCTCTTTACTTGTTGTAAGTGCTCTCTCCCCACTGTTGTGGTTGCTCTCATGAGTCCCAAACCCCCATGGCTGAGGAAAAAAAAAAAAAAAAACAAATTTGAAACTGGACGCTGCTTATCTTTTGAATATATGTGTCAATTTAACGGCTAAATTTGTGACAATGACATTGACTATAGATAGTGTTACAATACCCAAGTAATGCCAATTTTTTTCAAGGAAATCACTAAAAAAAAACTGCATAGGGAAGTCAACTATGTCGCATATATCACAATCTTAAGTAATACTTACATGAACATCAGATGGTTTTCAACTATAAATTGTTTTTCAGAGTGACAACAAATTCTACCTGAAGCTGAACCTCCTGCATAGTAAATGTTTCGCGATAAGTGTATCCCATCAAAATCAATCATTAAAGTGGCTTTTTGTTCCAAATCTCTGTAATTGCAGCTAAGTATCCATGTAAATATAACCCAATGGCTCTTTAATTGAACTGATAAATTAATCAAAGCAGCATCATTTTGTGGGTCCCATAGCTTGTGAATTGTATAAGACGTGAAATCACAGTACAAATTTAATGAGTTAATTAACTTAAGTTGCGTGAAAGTCACAATTGTTTGTCATTTGCCATTGCCGACAAGTCACAGAGTTCCAAAGGCATCTACCGGAACATTGCAGAAAAAAAAAAAGGCGAGTGGATAGCGGAGATTTGTTGGCACACGTTTGATACATGAAATTAGAGCTGCATATGGGCGGTTCGGATCAATTTAGCACTAAAATTAACTACCAAACCGAACTCATCGGTTTTTTAATTAATCGATCCGATCTAACTAATTGAGAGGGTTTAGACCGAACTGAACCGACCATTATTTATTTTTATTTTTATTTTTTTTTAAAACTAAAAATTTCAAAATGATGACATCCTCAGAAGAGGCGCATGAGTTGACGAATGCTAGCCAAATGAAACCCTAAAATCTAAATAGTCAAATTACATAATATACCGGTCAATTCGGTTTAGGCGGTGAATTGGAAGTTCAAACCGATAACCAACCGATCTAAGTGGTTTCTACGATTTTCAAACCGCAGACCGAACTGATCAACTATAAAATCGGTCCAAACCGCCAAGTTCAGTCCTGTTTAGCAATGATATCGGATTTTCTGTCCAGCCCTACATGGAATGAACCTCGGCATCAGGCAGTGTGGTTATGAAGAGTACCGATTTCAGAAGCTGTTAATTAGGATAAACTAAACCCAGTTAAATCACACTCTATTTTTTACCATCCCAGAGTTGTGGAGTGATATGAGGTGAGGATTTGCTCCCCACAACATGTGTTTGAAATTACCTTAGATTTATTTGGTGTGCATTTGTATGGAGGCGGTTCTCATCTAATTGTCCAAAGTTCGAATCATGTGTATGTCACCTATATCCACTTGTATGGCTTTCTTCCTGCTTGTGTGGGCTGTCTTTCCGGGTGTGTGGAGGCTCTTTCTTGGATCTCAGCCCCTTGCTGAGTGTGTGTGTGTGTGTGGGAGATGCTCTTGTGAGACCATCTCTCACTTTACTATGAGAGATAAGGTGGGGCCCTCACATTTAAGTTGTTGGCATTGGATATGGATGTGAAGGCTCCACCTTATCTCTCATAGTAAGATAAGAGCATTTCTCGTAGGAGTATATATATATATATATATATATATATATATATATGAGCCAGTTCTCCTAAACTGAAGCCTAGGATAAGGTAAGCTGAAGTATGCTCAATTGCGTAGTGGAGCCCACTTGGGGACCCATATGGGGATGAGGGTGGGGGGGATTTTAAGGACTCCCTAGGACCCTCCTTCTTATAAAAAATCAGCTACAACCGTGGTTTCTATCATCTCCATCTACGCACCAAAAGTTTAATGGTCAATGGTCCATTCGAATTGGTGCATAGTCGATCCAACGGCCTAATAAATTTGGATCTGACCAAAAGTGGGTGGGCATGTGCAATTTAAGGGGGTTGTTTGTTTGGTCCATTTGGATGGACCAAGGATGGGCCCCAGAAGCGTTAGCTTACGGAATCTTATCCTAAGCTTAAGCTTAGGAGAGTCTTGCTCATATATGGGAGGCGGTCTTGTAAGGATCGTCCTTACGGTTTATGGTGCGGACCGCCTATTAGGACCCACTGTGAGACCCCACTGGTCATGGGACAAAGGGAAATTAAAATATCCAAGTGTGGCCAACTTATATATCAAATTTGAAGCCAATATAATACCTCTAACCCCTTCATCCATGGCTCACAAGTTTAACAGCTTTATATCAAAGAAGAAAAATTGACCTTCAATCTAACATTTAAGTTCATCTGAAGCCATGCAACTCCATGGGAGTCGGTGCTTATAAGGGGATTATAAATGAGTGGTCATTTTGAATGGTTCATAAGGTGGGCTCCAGAGGACATTCGGAATGGTGCAGACGGTAAAGACGTTCCTTACAAGACCACTTCCCATATGCATTCCAAACGGTGCGGACAGTAAATATGGTCCTTACTTGACCGCCTCCCTATGCATATATATTTGTATCGGTTGGCTTGCGTTGTGCATTTGCATAGATTTAGCCAGTGATACCCAGGACACTACCATACAGCTATTTTGGTCAATGACCTCAAAATACCCATATAGCTATAGCTAATAGTAGTAATAATAATAATAAAATACGTGAAGTCATATTCACCCTTCTACCGTGCTGTCAGGCAGTTTAATTGCAGAGGCTGATATGAAGTGATGTTTTCTGGTAAAACAGAGAGTCCGGATTCTGCAGGGTTAGAGATTCCCTTCAACCCAATGTTATATATATTTGTAAACCAATCCCAGTTGTGAAATCCAAACTACTCATTATCAATGTCCCTCTTTATTCTTAATTTCACAACAAGTTTATTCTTATGGGAGTTATTTCACTCTTAAATTAATCATATTTAAAACACATAATTAAAATATAAAAAAAGTAAAATATACATTTTATACATTAACAAATTAACTGTTGGAATAACTTTGATTTGAGGGAAACTTTCATAGATAACATAACTAGGTTGGACAGTACTTGGATTTCAAAAGTATCCCTAATTGGTGGGTTTTTAATGCTAGGCTCAAAGTATCTCTCAAGTCCTGTGTGGAAAGAATACTGGTTGGGATGGAAAGCCTTTCTATCTATGTGCAATCCTATGGTACAAAACAAACAGAGAGAGAGAGAGAATACAGAAGTAAATAGCATGTTGAAGTCTGAATGTGCACACTTTGGTTGTGCAAATAGTAATAATTCTTTCTGGGTTGGTTATGTGGGGAAGACTCCTGTTTTTGGAAGTGTCTTTTACCTGCTACCATGGGGGCAGTGATAAAAATTAATAATAAAGAAGTAATGATGGTCTCGAGAAGATTTAATTACTATATATACAGGGGTAAGCACTGATATTAGTCTGCCTCTAACTTTGTATGGCCCACCAAGCATTTGTGTACCTCAGGTATCAGTGGGCCCCCACTCAATTGAATGGCATGGCAGCTTTGATGTTGTGCATTGGGGGACCATCAAATGCTATGAATACAAGGGAATAAAAAAAAAAAAAAACCCATAAAAAAATCAATTAAACTAAGATTCCCTGATTTCATAGGTGTCAATCCAACTTTCAACAAAACATAGCTGATGATATTTTTCTATCAGCTGTATATCCCCTTCAATTTTAGTGGTATGGGTAAACCCAGCTCTGCAAGTAATCTGATTCTTGCGACATTCAAGGCTCACTGTTTTTCAACATTTTTATAGCGGTCCAGCACTCAATCACCTTAAGTTAGCAAAACGTCAAAAAGGACTATGGACCAGGGCAGCCTGTCTAGCTACTTTAGTAAAAGCTTTCTCCATTCACTTGAGAGAAATAAAAAAGTAAATGTTTCTGGATATCTTTAGTCCATACAGGAATGAAAGACTTGCTGATACAGGAAAGTAGGAACATGAAAAAAGGGGCAGGATTGATGAGTGTGAGAAGATTAAAATAAAAAAATGGGCAAGGGAGGGACAATGTAGGAGGGCTTTGGGGAGAAAAGGAATGTCTCTCCACCAAACCTACTCACACCTAACACAGGAATGTTATTACAATCTGTCTCTGTTTTCACAGTTGCTCTTGAATCATGAATTTTTAAGGCTCAAGTGCTGGTGTCTGCTGGTCGCTCATTATTTGTTGAAATAAATGAATAGGATTCATGAGAACTTGAGATTCAGGCAAGGCATAATCAATAAGATATAGAATAGTTATATATGATCCAAGACATTCTCAATCAATACGATACAGAATTATAAATGATCCAAGACACGCCAACTGGTTCACTTACTGTATCAGTTTTTTTATTTTTATTTTTTTCATAATAGAAGGGCCACACCAATAATCAATTCAAGGAATTGGCACTGTTCCCAGACTAACACTTATCAGGACGTTCAACACCTAGAGATAGCTATGTTGGCCTAAAACAACAGTTTACACCCGAAGTTTGTAGGTTTGAAACTATACTGCCACACTAGGATTACAGGGAAGTTTACTCGGCTTCGTTCTGGGCCCGGAGAGATTAGTCCAACCAAAAAAATTGGCAACCCTCCTATAGGTAGTAAAAAAAAAAAAACTTACTGGGACGTTTGGTCACAAATGGTTTTATCACAATAGTCCCACAGGATATAACCCTTAAATCTTGAGTCAAAGAAATTAAGAGCTATCACTATCATTCATTTGATACGTCATTTCAACCCTTTTACTTTCTAATATCAAACTAAAAGACAATAAAGGATGAATTGAAACAAACATTTACAATAATTTTGAATCCTAATTGCTTTTTTCATAAGATAAAGTAAATTCATACCCATGCAAAACTCACACTACCTCTCTCCTCAATGCAATTGGGGATTCATCTCTAGTTGTTTATGTGGAGGGGGAGATGCTAGCCAATGAGCACTGAAGTATATCTCCAGTTGTTTATGCAGATAGGAGATGCTTGACCACTAAACTACAGTGAATTGATTAATGGCTATGCAGTGAGTCCATCAATCCATATCACTGAGAACAGCCTGTACAAATCAGTTGGTATCTTGTAACAACGCCTGAATTTTGACTGAGATGGATGACTGCCTCTTAATTAGTTGAAAGTTACGTTCCTGAATCATATAAAATGAGCAGCTTAACTAACAGCCACAGCAGCACCCATTAATGAATCTTGATCCATTTCATTGGCACCATTGATGAATATATATTTTTTTGGCATGGAACAGGCAGCAAAATTCATGAGCAATGGCCCACAGAATAGATCTTTCTTTTGCTTTGTTGTAGCTTCAGGAATGTGGTGATGATTTTGGTGGTGACCGAATGAACAGAGGGTCCACATTCATTATGATGTTTATAGACTTGAAGAAATGAAGAGAGAGCCTATACAGTTGACTCTGGTTGAAAAGCTTGTATACTGTGAGAGTCATAACACGAACAGTTCGTTGGGCCTGTTATGATGAATTCAAAATTTTTACGTGTGTGTTATCATGAAGTGGGCTTCATTTTGGTTGGGAATTAACATCCATACATGACCTAGGAAACTAAATCCTAAGAAAGTGGGGTCCATCAATATCTCCACTCCATATCTTTTACTTTTCAATTATGTGATGTTCTTTTGCTTCAACTTGTTATAAATTCATTGAAACTCAGATATTCAATACCTAGGAAGCAAATGGGTCTTAAGGGGGTGTTTTTTTTTCATGTAATTAAATACTTATGACTGTATTTATGTATATAATTAAATATAAATGAGGTGAGTATAAAAAAATGACCATCCAATAACCTCCTCTTTAGCAAAAATTAAATCAAGTAAAGAGAAGAAATGAGTATCCTATCATCACCTTAGTAATTTAATACCTGTGAAAGTCAAGATTTCATATATATTTTAATCTTATATCTTGCACCCCCACCTCTTTAAGGATGTGGCAGATCTCATTTCACCATAAACACTAATCAAACATAAGTGGTTGATCAACACTCAAATTTTAAACACATAGAGTGCACACTTGCAGGCCATCAAATGGGTGATTCAATATTCAAATGATATATGCTTGAATTTCTAAAATGTAAAAGTTGGGGCCCTCAAGACAGGCATAGATGGATGCCCCTCTACCAAATCCAGCCATCAACAAGATATAAGTTCAGAGCAGTTACAAATATTTAAACTGCTCTGCATAAGATTATAGGATTGAGGAATGCTACTTGTCCCGGGACTCATGTCCCGGGACTGGCCCGACTCCATAGGAGGAGGGCATTTTGGTCATTTGACAAATGACCAAAATGCCCTCCTCCTATGGAGTCGGGCCAGTCCCGGGACATGAGTCCCGGGACAAGTGGACTTTTTCTATAGGATTATAGAAACAAGGATGAGGTCCACACCATTGCCAATACAAAGAGTGGTTAACCTAAAAGACTGAAAAGCTGTAGATTATTAGGTGGGGGGTCTCAGTTATGAAAATAATGAAGAGCACAGTTTAAATTGCAACCGCGGTTGACGGCCGAAATATCTCGGCCGTTGCCCTTTCCTAATCAAAGCATCATGAGATATGGCTTGTTAACTAAATTTAACATGGTGGACCCCACAAACTTGTGGGCCTTTGTTTTTGGAAAGCGACAAAGCTATACAGCTGTTCTCGACACTCGAGACGAGGAGTACAGATTACGATGCATCTCATCCCCACGCAGATTATACGAATTGCTCGGGCTCTCACTTGGTACACGGCGGGACCATCTTTTCTAGGCGTGGTTCCTCAGTCCAGTGGGCCACACCTTGGCATCAAAGATGCTCCATCCATCACAAGTCACTACATGATTGTAGCAGTTCGACTACTACAATGCAGCGTAGCGTGGCCTTATTGTAGTATGGTGCATAATCTCACTTCCTCAACAATGTATGGGTGGGGCCTATCTTTCGAAAATCCGAAGCCACATTGATCCTCACTGAAGGGTAGGGGCTTTGCGCCCCCACCCTTGCCTGACCTGAAAGAAGTCCAAAATTCCTTCTGTAGGTTCTGAAAAAAATGATTGCTTTTACAATTGTACATTCCCTTAGGATTCTTTTGAGAATCTCCTGGGTCCGCCATTGATTTTAGAGATTAACATATTGATTACTACTTAAATTAGTAAGATCACCATCGCTGATGGGCTACGTTTTGAGCACGTGATTAACTTTCTTTATTTTCTTTTACCTTTTTATATTCAAAGAGATAGCATAAAATCTCTTAAATTAACTTTGAGAATTTATTTAGCTATTTTTGGTTAATGAGCATTGACGCACATATACAAAGTGCAATGTGAGGATTTTTGAAAGGTGGACCCCACCCATGTGGTTAGCAAGAGAGCAAACTGTGTTCTATCTAGGACACTGCCCTACGAGGGATACGTTAATCAGCGTCAAATTGCAATGGACGGTCCACGTTTGGCAGGCTCTAATGAGCGGCTCAGATCACAGACGAAATTAAAAGCGGTCCTCCATTTCAGGTAGCCATTGCCCATCCATGTAAGGCAATTGCAGGTAGAAAAGTCAAAACCTATCATCTACCCATGCACCACGTCCAACCCGGTAAGAAAAAAAAAAAAAAAAACATACGTGGCACGTCAATTGGGATAAATTGCCCTATCATTGAAAAAGAAAAAAAAAAAAACACAGAGCTCCCTCCATCACAGACCTCTCTCCCATGCCGCAGCTGGTTATATTTTTGTGAGAGGTCCCTGTCCATAAATAATACTTAGACAACATTTTTACGAGTGATTATTCCTCTCACAATAGTTTATGTAAATAATTTTAAATTTTAAAAATTTTAAATCTTTTATTTTCTCCACTTTTTAGGAAAAGTTAAATAGGAACCGAAATTGATCCTGCTCTTCTTCCTCTTCCATGATGGACCAGTAGCGATGGAAAAACCGGTAAGTAACGGTTGAGATAAAGAGATTTGTCGCTCTCGTTTGCTTCCATCGTGGCTTTCGCCTCTTCCGCAGTTTTTACCCCTTCTTACCGACGCCGAAATCAGTTGAGCAAACAACAACAAAACTCAGGTCCAAGTCCAACAAAAGAAAAATAAAAAATAGAAATCTTCAACATCATATCCAACGGTTATGATTCCCGATAGGCTCCGCCTCCGCCTCCGCACCGCAAATATCTCGCTGTTACAAATATCTTATTTGTAACAGCGAGATATCCGTCCTTTCGTAACGGCCCTCGCACGTGCGATATCCGACCACAGTCACCGTATACGTGCGCCTCGGGTTCCCTGAAAGGTGAATAGAATAATAAAAATTTAAAGGAGTAGAGGAGTAGGTTCTTGGTGCATTCTTCCAGATTCACATCTCTCCAACTTCCTTCACTTTTTGGAGCACTTTCTTTCCTTCCTTCCTCCTAAAACCAAAGCCTCATTTTCGCTTCTCTCCATTCCATTCAAAGAGATGGAGATGGAGAGAAAGGTCTGAAGCAAAATGGCCATCTTCCATTGCAGATTCATCAAGACCTGATACAAGATCTACTGCTATTCTTTTTTATACTACTAGTGATTTCATAGTCTTTGGATCCAGGTGTGTCTCTGTGTGTGTGTGTGTGTGTTTCTCTTATTTTATCATTGTTTCTTCCAGATTTTGTCATTTTCTGGCTCTGGCTTGGAATCCGTTTCTCTACATTTTGAAATGTGGAACTGCAGGGTAGAATCCGGATTTGTGTGCATGAGAATGGCAGGAACTGATTGGACTGTAAATTTCTCCGGATTTTAAGATCTGTGGCAGTGAGTTAGGGTTTAAGTTTTGTTACTTTTTTGTTCTGTTGTTCTTGTTTTAACTAAAATGTTGTGTTTATTGAAGCTTCTTGTGGTGTTCTTCAAAATCTAATGGAGTTTTTTATGGTTTGAAGTTGAAATGATGAAGATGCTAGTCTATGAAACTTTTTTATTTATCAGATCGTTAGATTGTAGTGATGTGGTGCAGTTTCTGTAGTTAGATCTGATATAAGGTATAAGTTTTTCAATAACTCAAGGTTTGAAATGTTGGGAAAGTTCCATTTTAGAAGAAGAAGAAGCAAGAGAGTGTGCTCTGCTATATTAGTTCAAGGCTCACTAGGTTGAGCGGTACTGATTTTAGACTCCAGTGGCTCCTACTCATGTTTGTGTGATCAGATCTTGGATTTTCATTGGAAAGGACTCTAGTTTGTGTTGTGTTTCTGAGTGCTTTGAGAAGTAAGTGCATGTTAGGCATTTGTTATTGTTTACTTTTTCTGGCATTTGAGTTGTTTTAGATTCAAGACCTAGGGTTTGTAATTGTATCTCTATCTGATGGTTTCTTTTGCTTTTTTTTTTTTTTTAACTTGTTTTTCTTTTTCTCAAAGAAATCTTTTGTTTCAAAGGGGGTTCTCCTTTTTTTCTCCATTTTTTAAAACTTGTAATCTCTTTTTGACAAGAGAAAGAGAACAATGTTTAGAAATCTAGATCTGTGGTTGTCTTAGCAGAGATTTTAGCGGTTTGAGATCTTAAGTTTTGGCTGAATTTGTGTTCCCCCACCAATTTTTTTTTTTTTTTTTTTTACTTTTTAGGTAGCTAGATTTACAAAGTCCTTATACTATCAAATCTCAAACATTTCATTGTCCTTCCAAGATTGGGAATTCTGCAAAATCTATTAGTCTTACTTCTTGCAAGTGCTGTTTTTGCAAGACTTCAGCATTTCTAACAGTTCAGCGCAGCAGTCAAAACCCTTATTCTGCAACTTTCCTTGACCCTTTTTCCTTTGTTTTTCAGATTGGAGAAAATGCAGCGGCCCTCACCCGAAGATTACCGTTTGAAAGAGACCTCACCCCACCTTGGTGGCGGTGGGGTCACTGGTGACAAGCTCACTAGTACCTATGACCTTGTTGAGCAGATGCAATACCTCTATGTGCGCGTTGTCAAGGCGAAAGAACTTCCGGCCAAGGATGTTACCGGAAGCTGTGACCCTTATGTTGAAGTGAAGCTTGGTAACTACAAGGGCAAAACCCCGCATTTTGAGAAGAAGGCAAATCCTGAATGGAACCAGGTATTTGCTTTCTCGAAAGAGCGAATTCAGTCTTCTGGAATTGAGGTCGTGGTTATGGATAAAGATGTTGTGAAAGATGATTTTATTGGTATGGTTAGTTTTGATCTCCATGAAGTCCCTAAACGCGTGCCTCCGGACAGCCCCTTAGCGCCACAATGGTATAGACTGGAAGATCGGAAGGGGGATAAGGTAAAAGGGGAGCTCATGTTAGCTGTTTGGATGGGAACGCAGGCAGATGAAGCATTTCCAGACGCATGGCATGCCGATGCTGCAGCGGTTCATGGTGAAGGCGTGGCAAATATGAGATCAAAGGTATATCTCTCTCCTAGGCTTTGGTATGTCAGGGTTAATATTATTGAAGCTCAGGATTTGCAACCAAGCGATAAGGGTAGGTATCCAGAAGTTTATGTTAAGGCCATAATTGGAAATCAGGCGTTGAGGACTAGAGTTTCGCAAAATAGGACAATTAATCCTATGTGGAATGAGGACCTGATCTTTGTAGCAGCAGAACCATTTGAGGAGCCATTGATTCTGACTGTGGAAGATAGGGTGGGTCCGAACAAGGATGAGGTTCTGGGGAAGGTGTTGATTCCTCTGCAGAGCGTGCAGAGGAGGTTGGATTATAAGCCTGTGAATACCAGGTGGTTTAATCTTGAGAGGCATGTGGTTGTAGAGGGTGATCAGAAGAAAAAGGAGGTAAAGTTTTCCAGCAGGATTCATTTGAGGATCTGTTTGGAAGGCGGTTATCATGTTCTAGATGAATCAACACATTACAGCAGCGACCTTCGGCCGACAGCAAAGCAGTTGTGGAAGCCGAGTATTGGTGTTTTGGAGTTGGGGATTTTGAGTGCTCAGGGCTTGTCGCCAATGAAGACCAGGGATGGAAGGGGAACTACAGATGCTTACTGTGTAGCAAAATATGGGCAGAAGTGGATACGGACGAGGACAATTATAGATAGTCCTATTCCAAGGTGGAATGAACAATACACTTGGGAGGTATATGATCCATGTACTGTGATTACAATTGGTGTGTTTGACAATAGTCATTTGCACGGAGATAAGGCATCGGGGTCCAAGGATGTTCGAATTGGGAAGGTAAGGATACGGCTTTCAACACTTGAAACTGATCGTGTTTATTCACACTGGTATCCCCTTCTGATTTTGCATCATCCTTCTGGAGTGAAGAAGATGGGAGAGGTGCAGTTGGCTGTAAGGTTCACTTCCTCCTCTTTGCTTAATACTCTGCATATTTATTCACAGCCATTATTGCCAAAAATGCATTACCTGTATCCATTATCCGTGACTCAACTTGACATTTTGAGGAACCAAGCCACTCAAATTGTGTCAATGAGGTTGGGCCGTGCAGAACCACCACTGAGAAGAGAAGTTGTTGAGTATATGTTGGATAAGGATTCTCATATGTGGAGCATGCGAAGAAGCAAAGCTAATTTTTTCCGTATCATGAGTGTCTTGGGTGGGTTGATTGCAGTTGGGAGATGGTTTGATCAGATATGTAATTGGAAGAACCCTTTGACGACAACCCTTATTCACATCCTCTTCATAATACTGGTTTTGTACCCTGAGCTTATACTGCCCACAATCTTCCTTTATCTTTTCTTGATCGGAATTTGGTATTACCGATGGAGGCCCAGACATCCTCCTCACATGGACACTCGTCTGTCTCATGCAGAGACTGTTCATCCTGATGAATTAGATGAAGAGTTTGATACATTCCCAACTTCTCGACCCGCAGATATAGTGAGAATGAGATATGATCGTCTGAGGAGCGTTGCGGGAAGGATACAGACGGTGGTTGGTGACCTGGCAACACAGGGGGAGAGATTACAGAATCTGCTCAGCTGGCGAGACCCAAGAGCGACTGCCTTATTTGTGATGTTCTGTTTGATTGCTGCCATTGTGCTCTACGTGACTCCCTTCCAAGTTGTGGCCCTTGTCAGTGGTTTTTATGTGTTGAGGCATCCAAGATTCCGTCATAAACTTCCTTCAGTGCCACTTAACTTCTTCAGAAGGCTGCCTGCGAAAACAGACAGTATGTTGTGAGCAGCAGTTGCTAGCTGGAATGTAGTTTGTTTGTGTTTCTCATCTGTCTTATGTTGGTCAAGTAGTTATGTGCTCCATCAACTTGCCTTCTTGTAGTAGAAATGCTCTGCAGCTATGATCTTAGTGATGGAGCAGTGTACTTTTCTGTGTTCAATTGTTCAAGATGATAGGTACTGGGTACCAGTCTGGTGAGTGTTTGTATGTTTTTACCTGGAACCATGAATCTGGGTTTAATAATTGTCAATATATGTTATCAATGAATCAATTGATTTAGTTAAAGTTTGGGCCCAACTTGCCGATTTTGAGAGCCTTGAGCCAGCAACGACCTTGATTTTAGAGAGTTTGTCATTTCTGTGGCTCGGAAAAAACCCGGGTGTCTGGCGAATTTTGGCCTTCTCCATCCTCGCCCCTGAGCTCACCAACAGTGTGCAACTGCTGCAGGTATGATTATATTTTAAAATCTAGGGCTAATCTTCTATCGTATTTTCCCCTACTCGCTTTTAATAGCATAATTTTAGTTATCTCTATTTCTAGTTATTTACCAAATCCTCCTTATTTGTCTTTAATTCTCTCTGATATGTGTACCAAAGATAAGTTCATCCTGCGTCTTTGATATTTGGCCTTTGAGATGCAGCCAATAAGCAATTCTGAGATGTGGGAAAGTAGTGATACTTGAGAGATGGAAGAAAATTCCGAAAATGAGGAGATTTGTTCAGTGAAGCAGAACATTAAGGTTTCTGCATGCAGTGCTACATAATAAACATCATCAGAAAGACCAGAGCCGTTTATTTTATCTTGCTTGCTTTTGGGGGTCCGCGTTAAAAGGGGTTTAATTCGGAGGTCACGTTTAATTGATCCAAGGCATGATTCTGTAGGACGAATCAGGTGTTTGATTGGAAGTTGGTGCATGATCATCAATTCACAATGTTTCGCCACTGTGTCTACAGCAGGTGCCCATTTACCCAGACCCAACCCCAACCCCATGAAAATAGGGTCTGGGTACTTATCTTGGACCCATTTAATTTTGGATCCAGGCTTTGATCCACTGAGTTGGATCTGAAGATATCTGGGTCTTGGTCTGGTTCCACTGTCTAGGACCTGGACCCAAATCTGATGACTTTCTTGGGTTTGGGTATGGATCATTGGGACCCTACTTTGGACTCCAAACCGGGCCTGAAATCGATGACACTATTATTGTTTTGGTGTGGATTTGGATGGATCATATCACTGCCATCATTGCACATCTACATTTGTTATTCTGTGTTCTTATGTTTCTTTATATATGTATATTGGTTGTGTGTGTATGTATTCTTCTGTGTTCTTATAATGCATCCTGGTTTTTCTTTTCTTCTCTACCTTTACCAATAGATTAGCGAAGTAAATGAATTACGTTCAGTATCTTAATATTAGTTGCATTTTGGGTCTCTTGATATTGAATAAGTTACAAGTTTAGTGTTTCGGAAATTATATTTGTTTGGAGCACATTTCCGGTTTGGGAATCTAGATGTGGCAGGTCTATTCTTGATTTTGAGGTTGGAATCCTCTCGGGGCTGTTATATTATAGGAATTAGTAGGACTTTCATGAGTCTATTTTTCATGTAGATTTTATGAGTGTTTTACATAACCCCACGGTTCATGGGCGTTGCAGTTCTATTGGACCAAGCTCTTTTTTTTTATTTCATGCACTCGTAGGAGGAATTTCCAAGTGAATCAAATAATGAATTGAAACTTTGAACGAATTTAGTAGCATTTTGAATTGTTCAACTTCCTCGCATTTTCGCCCTCATTTTAGTAGAAAAAAAAAGAAGAAAAGTGGTAAACTTTCAACTTCTTCACCCTAATGAGCCTGCCATTAATTGAATGTTAGGGGACATTTGGAAATTTTACAAATAAGTTTTTTATTTTATGATTTAAAATTTATTTACGTATTTGGATTGTTTGGTAGGTTGTAAACGGGTCGATTCTGATTCGGGTCTATGGTGGACCCGGAACCGTTAAGGAGAATGTGGAACCGGATCCGGACCCGAAACCGTTTTGGATCTCCTTTTTTGGCTCCAGAACCATAACCAGAACGAGAACCATATATGAGACGGGTCTGGATTCAGGTCCGGATTTATGTAGACGATGATATTAAAAAAAAATGATTTTTAGGAGAGATTTTCGAAAATTGAGGTAATATGTCGAGTCTCAGGTCCATGGTTTGAACCAAGGTGGAATTAGAACCGGATCCATTTACTTATCGGGGTCTAAATAAGGACCCAGGCCCGGTTTTTAATGGATCGGAATCTCTGGGTAATCGGAGAATCAGGTATCCACTTACATTCCTTACTATTTGATAAACTTCTAATTAGTAAGGTCCTAGGTATTAGCGACCTTTGCAACCTTTGCATACTAAAAAGCTTTCCTTGCACATGTTATGGAGTTTCTTGAGTCACCGTGTGGAACTATCAGTGAAGAGGCTCACCCAAGAATATGAATACCTAAGATCATGCAACTTTGCACAGTGCCAACACCCCTGTGGATAAGAATTAATAAAGTGTAGATATGAATGTACACTTTCAATTAAGCTCTCGAGATAACAATTAATACAGTTAGTGCCCGTTTGGCAAGTCTAATTCTAGGCTCTATATGTCTTAAAATGGTTTGAAATCGCATTTAGACCGTTTGGTTATAACATTTCGAATGTCTGTTTGAAATTGTGTTAAGACATAAGGCCTCTATTTCACAAAGTCATGAAAACCACCATATTTGAATCAGACATGAAAGTCTGAAGCGGAAAGACCTTACTTGCTACAGTGTTATTTACGTTACTTTTGCCTTCTCCGATTTTCCTCACTTTTGTTTCCTTGTAGGACCGTAACTCATGATCTAAGCTGTTAGATATCTTTACAAGGTCAAGAACGGCTATGAGATCAGATTTCATCCGTTCGATGTTTGCGGATTTTTAGATATTTGTGAAAAATTTTAGACCGTTGGATTTGTATTTTTAGACCTTGTGGACATCACAATCAAGATCTAAACCGTCTATCCTCTTTGGAAAGCTACAAATAGCTATGGGAGCGAGTTTAAGGTGATTACTCATTATAGATCTTGAGATAATTGTTAAAAAGCATGAACCATTAGATATAAACAAGCTCTCTCTTTCTTGTTGCTTACTGTTAGTCCGGTTTTTATGAATTCTAAATTATTCTGGGCCACTAAAATGCTGATCCAAACCGCCCATAGTCATTAAAATGTGGAACACGTGTGTGGGATAAATTTTCAACCGTTGGATGATAACAGATTTTGAAATATTTGCAAAAGCCCAAACCATTAGATCTATTTTTACATGTGTCTTACCAAACGGTCTATTTTTAAAATATCTACGTCTTACCAAACAGTTTATTTGTAAAATATATATTTCAAACCGCTCCATTTGAAACAGATCTATATCATACAGATCTGTTTCGTAAAGATAAGATTTGCCAAACAAGTCCTTAGTTTATTCACTGCATTTTGTGGGACAGACTTTTCTATAGTTTTCTCCGCCCGTCCATTAAAAATAGGCACAGTATTATTGAAATTTCTGTAAAAAGACTTTTCAGGTTGTTAGATAACCTCTCATCTAACAAGGAGAGAGAGACTCAAGGGGTGTTCATGGCCTGGCCGGGCCGAGCCTGCTTTAGGGCGAGTTGGTTATGTAATTTGGGCCCATTTAATCATTAGACTGGGCTTGGATTAAGTTAAAAAAAAGCCCAAAGTCCGGCCCGGCCTATATAAGGAGTGCATGTAATCTAATTTAATTAGGCCAAATATTTCAAAATTTATCAATTTCCCAGTTCAGCCAGGCCCAGTTGACTAAATGGGTGGGCTCGGGACTGACATTTATGGCCCGTTTTGGGCTGGTGGGCCTATGTTCTAAAGTTGGGCTGGGCCTGATATGTCTAAGCCTGGCCCGGCCCGGCCCATGAACACCCCCTAGAGAGAGTTGTGGCCCATGGGTATCCCTCCTTGCATGAACTATTTGACTGTTTTGGATTGTAACCCTGAAAAACAAAGCCATTTAGGTACCGTTTGGGAAGGGGGTAAAATGGGGGGGGGGGGGGTGGTGTGTGTGTGAATGACAATGGAGGGTGTTTAGGAAGGGGGGTGGATTTTGGGGGGTAAAATTCATGTAGGGCCCACCTTGAAACTTTCCCCTAAAAAATGGAGGGAAAGAGGGGAAAATGTGTCATTTTATTAAACTACCCTTTTCACACTTTCACTTTTTCAAAAAGTAAGGATAAATTGATAATTTTCTCTTTACCTCACAAACAAACAAAACCCTATTTTTTCACTTTTCTTTTCCCAACTTTTTGACTATCCAAACAAGAGGAGGTAAAATTAATTTTCCCTCCCCTCCCCTCTCCTCTCCTCCCCCCTTCCCAAACATAGTGTTAGGGTGGATATACAAACGCTGTCGATCCCGCCGCACCAGGATGGATTCCGAAATGCTTTAGTGTAATCTATCATTTAGGAACCTTGAATTGGAGAATTCCAAAATGATGAATTTATGAAATTTCACTCACCAAATGTTCCATAGACAACTATTGAAGATTATGTTAGAAATTCCGAACACATGAAATTCTAGTAAGAAATGCCCATTCATCATTAGCGAGACATGTACACGTTTTCTGCTTCTCCCAAATTTGTCGATATTATAAAAAATCAAGATCTTTCATGAAATGACATTTCTTGATAATTAAAAAATCAATTAAATTAGAGAAAATACCGTAAAAAATGCTACAATATCACTTTAACTCGTATTTTGTATGCTAAAACACGTGTGGCAACCCCTGTATCATATGGCACTCCATTGCCCAGGGATGGACCCCTAGGCATGCTACTTCTCCCACTTTGTTTATGGGCTTCTTTTCTCACTTATGTGGACCGTCCTTCCCACTTTGTTGGCTTGTTTTTCCCATTTGAGTTTGTTCTTGGGTCCTACCCCCTAAGTCGGGGTAAAGAGAAAAACCCTCATATTTTGTATTTTATTATTCTTATTAATATTTCTTGGAAAGCCCCGTACTCGTATATCTCCATTCATTTTCCTCAAGAAGAAAAATCTTAAGAATCAGATTTGAACCAATATTGGAAATATAAAAAGGCCGAATCTAAATTAGGCCCAATGGTAAATGGGTCAAACAAAGATGTCCACTCTCATCTGATGTAGAGAGATTCGTGGTCATCTTTTCAGCCAAACCACACAAACAGTTTGGATTGTACTAGCAAAACCCCGTGCTATGCACGGACCACAAAACCACCAAATGCATAGACTATATGTATTATTTTTATTAAATAATTTAATTAGTAAACATTTGAGTCCTTTTTTTGTTGCTAATTTGATATTTATGTTTTTTTTCCATATGTTTTATTATTTACGTGTGGTGTAAATGGAGCTTGATGAAGCTTGGGCACGTGTAGAAAAAAAAATTAAATGAAAGACATATTAACATTAAAATAACATAATAAAGCAAGTAAATGTAATTTTAATAACACGCACTGATAGACCCAGGATTTTTACTTGGGTGAGGCTAAACTTTTACTTGACTTTGTTAACTTTTTTTCACATTAACAATACGAAAAATGTATTGCGTTTAAACAAAAAAATTTCCATGCTTAGATCTCCTGCCCAATTGAAGTGCCTTCTCATTCCCTCTTCCAAATTCAAGTGATCATCAATTCATCATCATCAAAACAACTTAAGATATCATTTCCTTTAGTCCTAGGTGTTTGGATACCTTGCAACGATGATTTAAGTGAGCACCCATGTACCCAATTTGGGTTCCCAAAGGGGTTTTATTTGGATTTAAGGAATTTGGTTGCTTGCACTTACCTAACTATAAAATTCATTCCCTATGGTCATGGGCTCATGGCAAAGAATAAAAATCGCCACATAAATTTAACTCAAGTTATCCAAATATACGAGTCATAAGGCCTGATTTATGTATGAATTGAAGTTTAAAGTGTGCCCAATGGTGATTTGGTCATCTTGGGACTTATAGTTATGCTTATATTTGGTGATTTAGGGTTTAAAGTTTGAATTAGGATTTAGAGATTTAGAGATCTGCGCAAAGAGGAATGGTACTCTCGATGGGAAGAAGATGTCCAAAGAGAATATGAGTGTTTTTACTAAGGTTTTGTGGCGTGGGGCGATCACAGTATTTAGACGTGGGGCAACTATTTATTAAACATACATGGGAGAGGTTTTGGCCCATTCAAATATCATGCAATTTCAAATATGACCTGAGGCAAAAGGGTAGGTCCGCCCCCGATAACACAAGGCCTTTAAAATTAATTTTTTCTCCAGATAGCACAGGGTTTTATTTTGTTAAACGATGTTTCTGTATCTTGGGTATTTTTTTAAATTCCTCAAACATTTTTTTAGTTATTTTATATTATTGCCCTTTTTGTAAGAGTCATGTGTTTCACCTACATGTATTGCCATTAAGTTTCATTTAGACAATATTGTGTCATATTTCCTTTTTTTATTATTCTTTTTTTTTTGTTTGACCTAAGTTGGTTTTTTCTCCTTTTATTTTGTTTCTCTCTTTTTCTTTGGATATGGTCATTATATTTTTTTAATGTTCATTTTGGGTGATGATTCTTTTTTTCTTTTAATTATTTCTATTTTTTTATTGAGTAGTTTAATGAAACCCCGTAGTTTAACGAAACCCCGTGGTATACATGAATCCAATGCTAGAGATTCGTACTTAGAAAGGTATGACAGACACATAAATTATACTTAGATAATATTGTAAATGAGTTACATACCAAAATTAACAGATTTTATAACACCACTTGTATCATTAAAAATAAAAAAAGATCTCGCGGAATGATCTACCTAAACCCCTAACTGAATTTGAAAATTTTTTAATCCAGGACCAGGTCCATATGTGAAGATATTTAATTTTTTTTTTCCCGAGCGAAGCTCCCGTTCGAAGATTGCTTACTAAATGTTTTTTATTCAAAGTTAAAATATATTAACTAAAGCCTACATGATAAATTGTGACTCAGTTTCCATCTTCCTCTCTCTTTTGCTGCTCCTCTATTTCTCCTCCTCCTCTGCTATCAGTCCATTTTTTTTTCAAATATTTTCTGTATTTGGACTTGCAGATCAGTTATGTAGTGGGTTATTTATTTTTATTTTTTTGGAGGAAGTTATGGGGGTCAGTTAGTAAGAGTGGAGAGTGGAGAGAGAGGAGAGTGGAGACAAGAGGAGATACTAATAGGTGTCTTCGTGTATGCTATGAATTGAGGGATGAAACTTTGGAGGCATGTGGTTAAACGAATGGAGAAAACATTCTCTTAAAGATATAGATTCCTAAATAAAAATAAGTAGATATGCTTATACAAGATGTTGGCATTGATAGGTAAGATAACAATGCAATTATGATGATGCTCGCACATCAATGACTGGGACTGAATACGTTTTCAGCTCCTCCTAAATTAATCGATATTTTAAAATATCAGGATCCTTCATAAAGTGTCATTTCTTGATATTTAACTCACTTTTTTTATGCTAAATATGTGTGGCAACCCTTCTACCAATCCTTCGGCTCTGGGTATGCCACTCTTCCCACTTTGTGGGCTTCTCTTCCTATTTGGGTTTGATCTTGAGTCCTAACCCCCAAAGTTGGGATAGCAATAAAAAAAATCTCGTGTTTTGTATTTGATTCTTTTTTTTTATTAATATATCTTGCAAAAACCCATATTTATATATCTCCATTCATTTTTCTCAAGATGATACATTCTAAAAGTCAAATTTGTACCCAATATCTTGGAAATATAAAAATGCCGGATCTAAGTTCAAGGCTCAATGGTAAATGGGTCGGGTTTGGACAAAATTGTCTACTCTCATATAATAGAAAGAGATTCTTGGTTACAGGGGCAGACCCAGGAATTCTTCCTTTGGGGACCACTATATAGAAATAAAATCTTGGGAGGGCCACATATAAAAAAAGTGCATATAATTTTTCAAACATATAAGCCTTTTTCTTAAAAAAAATTTGGGATAGCTCTTGCACATTCGAATTGGCAGTGGATAGGTCGGATAAAATTGCAATAATGATAGTGCGCGTACATCATTATATTATTTGGACATGTAAACTTTTTCAATACCTCCCAAATTGGTTGATATTTTAAAATATCAAGATCCATTATGACAAGTCATTTCTTAATAATTAAAAAAAAAAAGATAGATGTAAAAAGAACGTTGTAAAACTATGTTAAAATATCACTTTAACTTGTACTTGATATTGTGAAATTGTCGTGGCAACCCCACAACCTAGGAATTGGCCCTTGGGTATGCCACTTGTCTCACTTTGTGGGCTTTTCTTCCCACTTTTATGGGGCATCCTTCTCACTTCGAGGGCTTCCTCTTCCCACTTGTGTGGTCTCTTGGGTCCTAGCTCCTTAGGTGGAGTATATAAAAAAAATCATTGTAATTTATATTTTATTATTTTTATTAATATTTCTTAGAAAAACCCATATTCGTATATCTCCATTTATTCTTCATAAGATTATACATTCTAAGAGTCAAATTTATACCAATATCTTGGAAACATAAAAAGGCCAGATCTAAATTTGAAGCCCAATGGTAAATGGGCCTTGTTTGGATAAAGTTATTTACCATCATATAAGACAGATTCGTTGTTATCTCCTTTCTCACCCAAACCACACAAATGGTTTGGTTGTAACCCTAAATAATAAAAGTAGATAGCTCTTGCACACAAGATACCGGCAATAGATAGGTAGGATAAAGCTACAATATTGATGGTGCTTGTACATTATTACCTGGACATGTAAACGTTTTCAACACCTCCCAAATTGATGAATATTTTAAAATATCAAGATCCTTTATGAAATCCCATTTCTTGGTAATTCGAAAAAAGAGAGGATAAAAGTAAAAAAGATCATCGTAAAACTATGTTAAAATATCATTTTAACTTGTATTTTGTATGCTAAAATTTACGTGATAATCCCGTTACATAGGGACTCACCCTTGGGTATGCCACTTATCCCACTTTGCGGGCTTCTTTTCCCACTTTTATAGGTCATCCTTCCCACTTTAAGGGCTTCTTCTTCCCATTTGGGTTTGCTCTTGAGTCCCGGCCCCCAAAGATAGGGTAGCAATAAAAAAATCTCGTATTTTGTATTTGATTATTTTTATTGATATTTATTGAAAACCCCGTATTCGTATATCTCCATTTATTTTCCTCAAGATGAGACATTCTAAGAGTCAAATTTATACCAATATCTTGGAAGTATAAAAAGTCCCGATCTAAATTTGAGGCCCAATGGTAATTCGGTCGGGTTTGGTCAAAGTTGTCGACTCTCATCTACTACTATTATAAAACAGATGAAAAGGTGCAAACTTTTTTTCACTACACCATTGTGCGGCCCACCCCCAACTATTATAATATAATATAATAATATATTATACTACTATTTTTTTTTGAACAAATATATTATACTACTATTATAAAAGAGGGAAAGTTGCAAACTTTTTCACTGCACCTTTGTGGGGCCCACCCCCAAATATTATAATATAATATAATAATATATTGTTATGAGAAATTGCAAACTTTTTCACTACACCTTTGTAGGGCCCAACCCCAAATATTATAATGCAAACTTTTTCACTACACCATTGTGGAGCCCACCCCCAAATAGTATAATATAATATAATAGTATATCATTATGAGGAATTACAAACTTTTTCACTACACCTTTGTGGGGCCCACCCATAAATATTATAATCTATCTACAATTTTATCTACTATTATAAAAGATGAGATATTGCATACTTTTTCACTACACATATGTGGGGCCCACCCCCAAATATTATAATATAATAATATATTCATATTATATTATAATAATGATCATATAATATCTATACCCTTATTATAAAAGAGAAAAAAGTGTCATGCTTTTTCTCTACACGTCTGTGGGCCCCACTTAGTATTATGATATTATCTATATATATAATAAAAGAGAACTACACGTCTGTGGGCCCCATTTAGTATTATTATATTATATCCCACTTAGTATTATTATATTTTATATATGTATAAAATAAAAGAGAACTACACATCTGTGGGCCCCACTTTGTAGAAAAACTTGTCAAACTTTTTCTCTACATCTACACATTTATGGCCCCACTTAGTATTATTATATTAGATAGATATATAATAAAACGAGAACTACACATTTATGGGCCCCACTTAGTAGAAGAACTTGTCATGCTTTTTCTCTACATCTACACATCTGTAGGCCCCACTTAGTATTATTATATTATATATATAATAAAAGAGAACTACACATTTGTAGGCCCCACTTAGTAGAAGAACTTGTCATGCTTTTTCTCTACACATTTGTGGGCCCTACTTAGTATTATTATATTTCGATGAAATGCTTACCTCAAATGATCATGAAAGGGTTGTATTTGAAGAATTTGTTCATTCGCTACAAGAACTCAAATGAGAAATTTCAGTAGAGATTTTTATGTGTAGAAAATTTCAACTTCGATCCCAATACCTATAAAGACACGATTTGCTTGTCAGAGGAAGAGATAAGAATGCCAAAGATTGCTTAGAATCCTTGTGATTTGTTGTTGATTTGTTTAAAGTTATGAGTTGGGTACTTTTTTGGTTGATTGGTATTTTGTTTCATTGAATTTGCAATGCTAGAAATAAAATATGTGAAATAGAATTGTGACATTTTAAACATTTAGTGCTCCGACAACATTCGACAAAGTGAACTTTGTGACAATAGAAAATCTCTTTTTAATGTTGGGCCTTTTTTTTATGTCACTGAAATAGTGAAATTTACTTTAAATTTTTATAAGCAATTAAAAATGAAGAAAAGTTGAATATTCAAAAATGACCAGCAATGTTATAAATGAAATAGAATTTTAACATTCAGGGGAGGTAGTGACAAGTAGGGCTTTTTTTTTTTTTTTTTTTTTTTTTGTGTTGTATCAGCCAGCTTTGTGGATTGGTTATCTTGTATGTCATCTTTGACATTAGTGGTTTTGGTAGAAGGTTTGGCCCATTTATGATTTTCTTAATCTTTTAATGTGTTCCCCTCTTTCTGGAAAAAAAAAAAGAAAAAAGAAATAAGAATTGTAACATGTTACACATTTTAGTGCATCAAACTTTATAAGGAATGACATAAAATCGTTCATGCAGTTCCTAAGAGTTATAGGGCTTTAGATTTTCATTAGTGGTTAAAATGTAAAATCATACATGAATATGAAAAAATGACAATCAAATAACCTCTCTTTTAATGGAAATTGATTTGAGGAAAAATGAGATCCATCACCCTAGAAATCAAATCCCACGATGGTCAAGGTCTCTTTTGCATCCATAACCTCGTGCATCCATAATGGTTTTTTCTCTAAATTTAATTTTGTAACAAATTCTGAACATAAGGCTGGAACATCTCTTGAGATATGATATTGTGAGGAGGTAGATTCTTGTTGAGATAATGTATTTTCAATTCTTTGTGTTTGAGAACCAATTGATTGTAAGTATAAATTTGTGAAATTATTTTGTTCAATGATATGAGATAGATGTTCGGCATTGATAACTTTAGAAATGAAATTTCTTTAAGACTTGATCCCTTTGATAAAGGTAAATCAATAAATGCAGTTATTGAAAATCCATCAATAATGTCTTCTGATACTACTATGGAAAATTCCACTGATGAATCTGATAATCAATTTATTCCTCAAATTAATAGAATCTTCAATCCTGGAACTCATACATCAAAAACAAAAAATTATTATAGTAGACCCACTCCAATGAATCTCCAATTTGAAGAAATTCCTGATATTGCAAACTGTAAATATGATGGTAGTTCATTAGTTGAATGGAATATAGATGGACTTACTGAATATGGTATTCTTAACATTCTGCGAAATATGATCATATATACTAATGCTGGTCTAATTCATGGTAATACACAAACTCAAATCATAAAAACAATTATTGTTGGATTTACTGGCCAACTTCATGGCTGGTGGGAATATTATCTTACACCAATTCAAAAAGCAAGTATCCTCAATTCAGTTAAATTAAATGAAGAAGGTAAGCCTCTTCTTAATGCTCAAGGCCAAGCACCCATTGTAAAAATTTTCTTTTCTCTTCCCATCCAGTCTTGTAATACAGTCTTACAGAGTTGTCTGGTCGATCCCGGTCCGGTCCATTTGGTATCAGAGCCAAACCAGTCTTCTCTTGTAAGAAAATTCTGTTCAATGAATTATCAATTTCTTTATCAATTTCAATAGCCTCTGTGCTTTCTATTTATTTATTCAGTTTATTTTGCAAAAAATTATGCATGCATCATGTTCGTTACTTTTAATGTTGTTGTTGATTGCATAGTAGAAGTACATCTATGTTAGTTGGTTGTGTTTCTGATTTTTGATTTAAATTGCCTAGATAGAGTTAGTTAATTATTGTTGCTAAAAGAGTGATTTGGGTCCGAGACCCCCTTGTCGCGTTGCCTTTGTTGCCCGTTAGCCAGGAGAGCGTTTAGGGCTTTGTGGCGTAAACCGTTGACAGGCCACCAATCATTCTGATTAGTGATAATAATTAATTAATGATGTCTGGAATTTTTAGATCATTAAGAAGAAATACATCTTCTAATGCAGGTTCTACTTCTTCATCTGCATCATCATCATCCATCATGCCTATAATAAATAAAATATCAATTCAAAATCTCAAAGAAATTAGTTTTGATGATATCGAAAAATCAATCCAGGATTGGACAATACCTAAAGTTTCTTTAAAAGAAATTTATAAAGAAGGATCTTTTATACAGAAATCAAATTATATAATAAAGACAGTTGAAGAAACCCTTTCAATACAGCAAAATGAAGAAAACATATATGTAATCCCTTCAGATAAAATTGAAATGCATAAATCAAAATATAAATACATGCATATAGCACTTGTTCAAGTTGCAATTAAGCCATTAACAAGACTTGGTCTCAATACATCCTGCCTAGCTTCTGTTTCATTCAGAGATTCCCTTATAGGGATAGTAGAAGTCAATCTTCATGACGGCCCTGCTTTTTTCAATTGTTTTCCTAATTTCACCGTATCACTTGGTGATCCAGGTGCTCATAAAGCCATCACTCTAGGAATCCATACCCAAGGTTTCAATATGGAGCCTCAATCACAAAACGTTGCAGTAGTCTATAGAATTTATTATAAAGCCATGAATACAATTGTCCCTGAAATTGCATATTCCTCACAAATCAAAGGAGTAACAACTTTATTCCTTACAAATTTCAGAAATAAAGTCACTACACCCAAACCAATCACATGGGATGATATAAATCTCTCAGGAAAATGGGAACTTGATGAAGCCCAACCAAAAGTACCACTAATCCAGGATGAACTTGAATTAATCACTGAACATCCAAATGGCAAAGTAACAATCAATTTCTCCAATAATACACAAAGATCATATTTTTCTTCCACAAAAAGATCAATCCCTTTAGATGCTCAATCTTATAAATCTACTTCTTCAACCCTTCATAATCAATCAATTCCTAAATCTCCTTTCACTCAGCCTACAGGAATAGTCTTTCCTGTTTATTCAGAAACAAAAGATGAAGATGTACAATCAGTTAGACTGTCTAAATCTGATTTTAACACATCAATAAATAATGCCTCAATAAATACAATCTCTCTAATTCTTGACAATAATAATGAAGCAAATGATTTCATAATTGATAAACAATTCCTTCAACAAGATCTGTTAAAACATCCAAAAACAAAATGGTTTTTCTCAAAGTTTTCTAAATTTGAAAGATCTTAAGTAAAAGAATTATGGTATGAACAAATGAAGCTTGAACGCAGAAATATCCCTTTCTTTGATTGGCTTTCCTAAAAAATAAATAAAAAAGGAACCATGACGATGACAATTAATAAATCAATACAGACATGGGAAACAGATAAAGGTAAAATTGAATCGGTACACCCTCCATCCGAAACTATAGAAAATACTATGAACTCTACTGCCAATACTATGACAATGAATATGAATATAGAATTTAAAACTCCTTTAGGTATTTCCATACTACCAACCTCCAGTACTTCCTTATCTAACTCTACTGACAATGACCCTATAAAAAGCAAGTATCCTCAATTCAGTTAAATTAAATGAAGAAGGTAAGCCTCTTCTTAATGCTCAAGGTCAACCACTTTCTAATGCAGTTGAAACATTAATTCATAATATTTTAATCCATTTTTCTGGAAATGTCAGCGATCAAATTGAGAAATATAGAGAACAATTAATCAATCTTCGATGCAGAACCTTATTTGATTTCAGATGGTATAAAGATGTCTTTCTCTCTCTTGTCTTTCAATTATTCAATTCTAATGAAGATTTCTGGAAAGAAAAATTTATTTCAGGCCTCCCTCCTCATTTTGCAGAAAAAGTTAAAAATGTTCTTAGAGAACAAAATAATGGAAGATTAAATTATGCAAACTATACATATGGTGATTTAATTCAAAAAATATCTCGTGTTGGTATGTCTATATGCAGTGACATGAAAATTAAAGCTGATTTACACAAACAAAAGAAACTTGGTAAACAAGAATTAGGAGATTTTTGCTATCAATTTGGTTATGAACCCCTCCAAAATCCAGCAAGTAGACTTCGTCGATCTTCTTACAAGAAAAGATATTTTCATAAAGACAAATCATATAAAAAATTTAATAAAAACCGAAAAAGTGAAAGAAATGAGTCCAAGAAAAGAAAATCACAGAAAAAATCTAAAAAATCTGATTATACATGTTATAAATGTGGAAAAGAAGGACATTTTGCAAATAATTGCTTTGCTAAAGATTCAAAAAAGAAAGTCAATGAATTAGATTATCATTCTCATACTTCAGAAGATGAACAAGATATTTGTCTATGCTGTGAAAGTAATGAAAATACTTATGACTCTTCCTCCTCATCCTCTTATTTTTCAATAAATGTCATAAATGCCCAAGATGAATTACTTCTGGAATTAATTGAAAATATGTCCTCTGAAGAAGAAAAACGCAAATATTACAGAAAAATGCTTGAAGATAAATCCTCTGAAAAATCATCCAAGCAAATTAAAGATTTTCAACCAATCTCAATGAAGGATATTCTCTCTCTAAATCCAAGTTCTTCAAAAACATTAACTATTCAGGATCTCCATAATGAAGTCAATACAACAAAAAGTGAAATTGTAAAATTAAGAGAAGAAGCAACCCAGGAAATTGCTAAATTAAAAACAAGAATTGAAATCCTAGAATTAGGAAAAGAATTCAGCCCAAACAATCAAGATGAATCTAATCTAGAAAAAGACTTTGATAAAGAAATTCAAGAATTTGTAAACTCTATTACTAAATATCACTATCATAAATGGTATACAACTGTTACTCTCAAAATTAAAGAATTCAATTTATCTGTTGATTGTTTGATAGACAGTGGAACAGATGTAAATTGTATTAGAGAAGGATTAATTCCTACAAGATATTATGAAAAAATCAAAAATTATACAATTGGCACTGCAAATGGAAAAAATATAATTGTCAATTACAAAATTCCAAATGCTCATATTTGTAAAAATGGAAAATGCATTCAAACTTCTTTTGCTGTTACAAAAGTCTTGACAAATGATGTTATTTTAGGAACTCCTTTTTTATTAAAAATCCAACCCTTTTCAGTCAATACAGATGGAATTCATACAACAATTGATGATAAACCAATCAAGTTTGAATTTATAGAAAGTCCAAGGCTTGGAAGAATAAATGGAATTAATATTTAATTTCATGCACATTCATATTTCAAAAATCATTTCAAAAACTCATTATTTTAAATCTTCTCTTTTTAGGAAATCAGTCATGTTTCAAGATAAAGGCAAAGAATCCATTGAGTCTAATGCAGACCTCATTTCTCGTAATGAAGACCTTCATTTTCAAATTCCTTTCCCATCATTCTATCCAGCCCCATCTCCTGGATCTCAGACCCTTATTGATAATATTTGGAGTGCATTCCTTACTGGCCAATGTAATTTCCTAGTAAGAAAGCACCTCTCTGACCTTTCCAATCACCTCAAATATTTAGAATAAAAAATTCACAAGCTTGAACAACAATGTGCATCGTCATCCATCCCTCCACTTGAATACAGACAACAAATCCTGGAAAAGTTTGATACCTTTCTTCCAGATGATATTGCTGCAAGAATTAGAGATGAAACTCTATCTTGCCAGATTATGGAGAGATTAATCAATAATGCAGCTTATCTCAGCTGGGCAACTGGGTTTCCAAAAATGTTTCTACCAACTGATGAATTCAATATTTCTTAAATCGAACAAGGCTTGGTTCATCGTTTCATTCTCGACCGAGAAAATTCAGTAATTCATCAACAGCTTCCTGCAATTGTCAAATATGCCCTCAGTTGCCTTGGTATTACCAGGCGTCACCTGCTCATAACGATCTCTACTACTCTGGGAGAAAGAGATGAATTCAGATTTTATCAACCATATCAATTATGGACAATCATGAATTATGAAGATAGAGATTTGTTCTGTCAAAAATACAGCATTCCTACAAATGACTATGAACATCTCCCTGACAGAAATTGGAATCAAGCTGAAAGATTTGAATCCTCAGATGCTGCAGATATCAAGTATAGTTTAGAGCGTCTTCAATTTTAAAATATTCAAGCAGATCAAAATCAACGGTTCATAAATCTCAAGCGACATCTTGAATTTGCCCGCACTTTTAAAGCAATTTGGAGTGATGGGCGTCGCGTCATATGCATTGATGAAGATCTTGCTGCAGAAACATTCATTTATTATGATCCATTCAGAGCAGGTCATATAGTTCTTGATGAGATTCTTGAATCTTTTGAAGATGCATCGACTCTTCAAGTCACTGAAAGAGCTAAAAGACAAGTGATCAAGTTATTTCAAAAAGAGCTTGAATATGGCGTATGGACTCACAGTCCTCAATCTCCAAATTATTATTTCATAAATGATTAAATCAAGATTATTCAGTCATTATCACATAAATTTCATGCAAATTCCAATGCAAGCATTTCATGCCAATTTCATGCAAATTTCAATGCAAGCCTCGCCATTCAATGAAGATAATCCAATGCAGATACTCCAATACAGCAGCACAATCCATGCAAAAATACAGGTGTCTTTTATCATGCAGCTTCAATCCAGTTCATGCAGCAATCCGGATAAACTCATGAAGCAATAATGCCAAGTGTCCATCAAGTACTGCCAAGTGTCCATCAAGTACTTCCATAAAGAAACAAGCTTCGGATGAAAATACATGCATTTGCAACCAAAAGAATAAAGGTACTTGTACCTTTTATTCTTTTATTCTCCTAAGTACCTCCATGATGTACTAATAGTACAATCCCATACAAACCCACTCTCTCCCATGCAAAGCATGCCAAGATTCCCTGCAGAGAATTAGTACACTGCCATGCAAACCTATTCTCTCCCATGCAAAGCATGCAAAGATTTACTGCAGAGAAATACGGAGACAATACAGAAGCTATCTATCATCACCAAATCTGCACCAACCATCTGTCCCAAGCTCGCAGCGAATACAGGCATACAGTGTTAATGACGTGTAAATCTTATCCCCTTGCGGATTTCAATGCCATTTCAAATGTAATTCAGAATGCAGTCTATAAATAGGGATTGTGAGCCCTTGTCTCACAACAGGCCAAGCACCCATTGTAAAAATTTTCTTTTCTCTTCCCATCCAGTTTTGTAATACAGTCTTACAGAGTTGTCTGGTCGATCCCGGGTCCGGTCCATTTGACCTCGTGTTTCTCACCCCTCTAATAGGTGTCTTCGTGTATGCTATGAATTGAGGGATGAAACTTTGGAGGCATGTGGTTAAACGAATGGAGAAAACATTCTCTTAAAGATATAGATTCCTAAATAAAAATAAGTAGATATGCTTATACAAGATGTTGGCATTGATAGGTAAGATAACAATGCAATTATGATGATGCTCGCACATCAATGACTGGGACTGAATACGTTTTTAGCTCCTCCTAAATTGATCGATATTTTAAAATATCAGGATCCTTCATAAAGTGTCATTTCTTGATATTTAACTCACTTTTTTTATGCTAAATATGTGTGGCAACCCTTCTACCAATCCTTCGGCTCTGGGTATGCCACTCTTCCCACTTTGTGGGCTTCTCTTCCTATTTGGGTTTGATCTTGAGTCCTAACCCCCAAAGTTGGGATAGCAATAAAAAAAATCTCGTGTTTTGTATTTGATTCTTTTTTTTTTTATTAATATATCTTGCAAAAACCCATATTTATATATCTCCATTCATTTTTCTCAAGATGATACATTCTAAAAGTCAAATTTGTACCCAATATCTTGGAAATATAAAAATGCCGGATCTAAGTTCAAGGCTCAATGGTAAATGGGTCGGGTTTGGACAAAATTGTCTACTCTCATATAATAGAAAGAGATTCTTGGTAACAGGGGCAGACCCAGGAATTCTTCCTTTGGGGACCACTATATAGAAATAAAATCTTGGGAGGGCCACATATAAAAAAAGTGCATATAATTTTTCAAACATATAAGCCTTTTTCTTAAAAAAAATTTGGGATAGCTCTTGCACATTCGAATTGGCAGTGGATAGGTCGGATAAAATTGCAATAATGATAGTGCGCGTACATCATTATATTATTTGGACATGTAAACTTTTTCAATACCTCCCAAATTGGTTGATATTTTAAAATATCAAGATCCATTATGACAAGTCATTTCTTAATAATTAAAAAAAAAAGATAGATGTAAAAAGAACGTTGTAAAACTATGTTAAAATATCACTTTAACTTGTACTTGATATTGTGAAATTGTCGTGGCAACCCCACAACCTAGGAATTGGCCCTTGGGTATGCCACTTGTCTCACTTTGTGGGCTTTTCTTCCCACTTTTATGGGGCATCCTTCTCACTTCGAGGGCTTCCTCTTCCCACTTGTGTGGTCTCTTGGGTCCTAGCTCCTTAGGTGGAGTATATAAAAAAAATCATTGTAATTTATATTTTATTATTTTTATTAATATTTCTTAGAAAAACCCATATTCGTATATCTCCATTTATTCTTCATAAGATTATACATTCTAAGAGTCAAATTTATACCAATATCTTGGAAACATAAAAAGGCCAGATCTAAATTTGAAGCCCAATGGTAAATGGGCCTTGTTTGGATAAAGTTATTTACCATCATATAAGACAGATTCGTTGTTATCTCCTTTCTCACCCAAACCACACAAATGGTTTGGTTGTAACCCTAAATAATAAAAGTAGATAGCTCTTGCACACAAGATACCGGCAATAGATAGGTAGGATAAAGCTACAATATTGATGGTGCTTGTACATTATTACCTGGACATGTAAACGTTTTCAACACCTCCCAAATTGATGAATATTTTAAAATATCAAGATCCTTTATGAAATCCCATTTCTTGGTAATTCGAAAAAAGAGAGGATAAAAGTAAAAAAGATCATCGTAAAACTATGTTAAAATATCATTTTAACTTGTATTTTGTATGCTAAAATTTACGTGATAACCCCGTTACATAGGGACTCACCCTTGGGTATGCCACTTATCCCACTTTGCGGGCTTCTTTTCCCACTTTTATAGGTCATCCTTCCCACTTTAAGGGCTTCTTCTTCCCATTTGGGTTTGCTCTTGAGTCCCGGCCCCCAAAGATAGGGTAGCAATAAAAAAATCTCGTATTTTGTATTTGATTATTTTTATTGATATTTATTGAAAACCCCGTATTCGTATATCTCCATTTATTTTCCTCAAGATGAGACATTCTAAGAGTCAAATTTATACCAATATCTTGGAAGTATAAAAAGTCCCGATCTAAATTTGAGGCCCAATGGTAATTCGGTCGGGTTTGGTCAAAGTTGTCGACTCTCATCTACTACTATTATAAAACAGATGAAAAGGTGCAAACTTTTTTTCACTACACCATTGTGCGGCCCACCCCCAACTATTATAATATAATATAATAATATATTATACTACTATTTTTTTTGAACAAATATATTATACTACTATTATAAAAGAGGGAAAGTTGCAAACTTTTTCACTGCACCTTTGTGGGGCCCACCCCCAAATATTATAATATAATATAATAATATATTGTTATGAGAAATTGTAAACTTTTTCACTACACCTTTGTAGGGCCCAACCCCAAATATTATAATGCAAACTTTTTCACTACACCATTGTGGAGCCCACCCCCAAATAGTATAATATAATATAATAGTATATCATTATGAGGAATTACAAACTTTTTCACTACACCTTTGTGGGGCCCACCCATAAATATTATAATCTATCTACAATTTTATCTACTATTATAAAAGATGAGATATTGCATACTTTTTCACTACACATATGTGGGGCCCACCCCCAAATATTATAATATAATAATATATTCATATTATATTATAATAATGATCATATAATATCTATACCCTTATTATAAAAGAGAAAAAAGTGTCATGCTTTTTCTCTACACGTCTGTGGGCCCCACTTAGTATTATGATATTATCTATATATATAATAAAAGAGAACTACACGTCTGTGGGCCCCATTTAGTATTATTATATTATATCCCACTTCGTATTATTATATTTTATATATGTATAAAATAAAAGAGAACTACACATCTATGGGCCCCACTTTGTAGAAAAACTTGTCAAACTTTTTCTCTACATCTACACATTTATGGCCCCACTTAGTATTATTATATTAGATAGATATATAATAAAACGAGAACTACACATTTATGGGCCCCACTTAGTAGAAGAACTTGTCATGCTTTTTCTCTACATCTACACATCTGTAGGCCCCACTTAGTATTATTATATTATATATATAATAAAAGAGAACTACACATTTGTAGGCCCCACTTAGTAGAAGAACTTGTCATGCTTTTTCTCTACACATTTGTGGGCCCTACTTAGTATTATTATATTTCGATGAAATGCTTACCTCAAATGATCATGAAAGGGTTGTATTTGAAGAATTTGTTCATTCGCTACAAGAACTCAAATGAGAAATTTCAGTAGAGATTTTTATGTGTAGAAAATTTCAACTTCGATCCCAATACCTATAAAGACACGATTTGCTTGTCAGAGGAAGAGATAAGAATGCCAAAGATTGCTTAGAATCCTTGTGATTTGTTGTTGATTTGTTTAAAGTTATGAGTTGGGTACTTTTTTGGTTGATTGGTATTTTGTTTCATTGAATTTGCAATGCTAGAAATAAAATATGTGAAATAGAATTGTGACATTTTAAACATTTAGTGCTCCGACAACATTCGACAAAGTGAACTTTGTGACAATAGAAAATCTCTTTTTAATGTTGGGCCTTTTTTTTATGTCACTGAAATAGTGAAATTTACTTTAAATTTTTATAAGCAATTAAAAATGAAGAAAAGTTGAATATTCAAAAATGACCAGCAATGTTATAAATGAAATAGAATTTTAACATTCAGGGGAGGTAGTGACAAGTAGGGCTTTTTTTTTTTTTTTTTGTGTTGTATCAGCCAGCTTTGTGGATTGGTTATCTTGTATGTCATCTTTGACATTAGTGGTTTTGGTAGAAGGTTTGGCCCATTTATGATTTTTTTTAATCTTTTAATGTGTTCCCCTCTTTCTGGAAAAAAAAAAGAAAAAAGAAATAAGAATTGTAACATGTTACACATTTTAGTGCATCAAACTTTATAAGGAATGACATAAAATCGTTCATGCAGTTCCTAAGAGTTATAGGGCTTCAGATTTTCATTAGTGGTTAAAATGTAAAATCATACATGAATATGAAAAAATGACAATCAAATAACCTCTTTTTTAATGGAAATTGATTTGAGGAAAAATGAGATCCATCACCCTAGAAATCAAATCCCACGATGGTCAAGGTCTCTTTTGCATCCATAACCTCGTGTTTCTCACCCCTCACTTCTTTAATAATCTTTCAGCAAAGCTTATTTCACTATAAATTCCTATGTATGCTAGCAAATATGTTAGGGTGCGGTCGAAATTTGCAATCGATACAAAATACTATGCACAAGTAGATCTAACCAAATAGTCACTTTAAAAAATATAGAAAAATATTTTATGTGGTTTGATAGTATGCTTGTGTCCAGTGCCAGCCTTGGGGATAGCCCAGACAGGCAGCTGGCTAGGGCCCCTGAAATTTGGCCCAAAATGAGGGCCCCCAAGAGACTGAGATGTGAAATAATATATAAAAAAAAATTATCCCACTCAATTTAAAAATTTGACAACAATGGGCCACTGTAAATGTGTTACAATGTGCATAATTATTGTATAACAAAACCTCAACAATTAGTTTATTTTCTAAGGGTTATAGATGAACTACTGAAATCATATGACCCAACGCACACTGGGTCTGGCTGTCAGGTATTACAAGGCCTTTGGGCCTGATCGGATCCCATGACGGTCCATGTATTTGGATAGAAAGGGTTACCATAAGTGACTCCCACAAATAAAACCCTAAATCTAATTACTCCCCTTTATCTCAGCCAAATCATTCTTGCTGAACCATAAAAAAAAAAAAAAAAAAAAAAAAAGAGGAAGAAGTCTAGCCGCTGGCCGGAAGAAGCAGTCCGTCGGCGTCGTCTGTAGGGTGAGCATTTCCCTCTTTGCAGGCTGCAGCGTCTCCCTCTCCACTCCAGTGCTCTCGGTCTCTCCCTTCTCTCTGGACCTCTGGTTTTTGTTTTCTTTTTTTTTAGGTCGGTTCTCTCTCTCCTGCCCTCTTTATTTACATCTGTCCTCTTTATTCTCATCAGTCATTCTACTACTTTTCTATTGTTTAATGCTTCTTTAGTCTTTACTCTCTTCAAGACCTCAAAGGCTCCAACAGTCCAACATCAACTTCTCCTTTATTTTTTCAACGATGGTGACATCTTGCAAAAGTTGTCTCCAACTTTTTTTTAATTTTTTATTATCCTTTTGTCTTCTATTAAATACTTTTATCTAACTTTTTTTACATTTCTTTTTTTGTGCAGTGAATGTAATTGCAGTGGTGCCTTGTTGGATCAAGAGACTAGACTACTACAGTACTACTTTATCTTGTCCTAATATCCTAGGTATAGTATTTTAAACAGATCTCAACAATTAATTTTTGAAATTAAATTGCTTAAATTATGGGTGACTGAATTGCTTAATTGCTTTAAATCACTTTAGTCCGGTTCTCTTACAAGTTTCTTTGGTATCCTTACTTAATTGCTTAAATTATGAGTGATTGAATAGCTAAACCCACTATTTACATCTTTCTTATTAGGTCTAATCATATCATTGTTGCTGAATCTTTACTTATATCATGCCCCCGACTAGAAAATATCCTTCTGGCTCTGAGAAAAGGAAAAAGAAACAAAGATTAGACGATGTTGCTCAATCTCAAAGAGGAGATATACTGAAGCTTTTTGGTAAAAAGGGACAAGTAGAAAGTTCAAATGAAACTTTTGTTGACGTTGAAGAAAGGAATGACGATGATAATGAAGAAAATGAATTGAATGAAAGTGTTGAAGGTTTGGTGAATGAAGATGTTGAGGCTTTGGTGAATGAAAGCGTTGAACCTTTGGTGAATGAAGATGTTGAGGCTTTGGTGAATGAAAACGTTGAACCTTTGGTGAATGAGAATGTTGAACCTTTGGTGAATGATAATGTTTTGGCAGTAGACTACTTTGATCCAGCAAATTGGAACAAGATTGGTCAAAGTTATAGAGATTTACTTGTCGAAAAGGGTCCTATAAGAATTACTAATATTGATTTTCCCAGAGATCACCTTGGCAGACATTTCTCTTCAAAGCATTACACTCGCATAATGCCAAATGGATTTGAAAATGATAGAACATGGCTCATATATTCTGTTTCTTTGGATAAGGTCTTTTGTTTTTGTTGTAAGTTGTTTAAGCAACATGCGAACACTTCTCAATTGGACAGTGAAGGATATTGTGACTGGCATAACCTAAGTAGAAGGCTTTCAGAGCATCAATCATCTCCAGAGCACATTCTTCATTGGAATAGTTGGTATAAACTAAAGAAGAGATTTGACAAGAATAAAACAATTGATAGAAAAGTGCAAGAAGAAATCAGCAAAGAGAGGGAACATTGGCGACAAGTGTTACTAAGAATACTTGTTGTAGTGAAAGCACTTGCTAAACGAAATTTGGCTTTTCGTGGAAAAAAATGAGAAGATTTATCATGAGAAGAATGGGATTTTTTTAAGTATAATCGAAATGATTGCTGAATTTGACCCAATACTGAAAGAGCACCTTCGGCGCATTCAAAGTAAGGAAATTCATTATCATTATCTTGGTCACAAGATTCAAAATGAATTGATAGAATTGTTAGCAAGTGAGGTGAAAAAGGCTATTGTCCAGAAAATCAAAGAAGCCAAGTATTTTTCAGTAATACTTGACTGTACACTAGATATTAGTCATGAAGAGCAAATGTTGCTTGTGATTCGATTTGTGGATGTTACATCAAGTGCACCAAAGATTGAAGAGTTCTTTTTAGGATTTTTTTATTGTGAATGACACATCAGGACTGGGCCTATTTGACACACTCAAAAATGTTTTGAACACTCTTGAGCTTGATATTGGTGATATAAGAGGGCAGGGGTATGACAATAGATCTAATATGAAAGGAAAACACAAAGGAGTTCAAAGTAGAATACTTGAAATAAATCCTAGAGCCTTGTACACCCCATGTGGTTGTCATAGTTTGAATCTTGCTCTTTGTGATATGGCTAACTCTTGTTCAAGAGCTACATCTTTTTTGGAGTGGTACAACAGATCTATTCATTGTTTTTGTCTTCTACAAAGAGGTGGAAAGTGTTTAAAGATCATGTCAAAGATGTGAAGCCTAAGTCAGGTCTCTCGCTAAAGTCATTGTCAGCAACACGTTGGGAGAGCCGTGTGGACGGTGTTCGTGCAGTTAGACATCAAGCTCCGAAAATAAGAGATGCTTTGGTTTACTTGGCCGAAAATAGTGACGATCCTAAAACAAAGAGTGAAGCCGAGTCACTAGCGATACATGAAATTGAAAGTTTTGATTTTTTGCTTGCCATGGTAATTTGGCATTATTTACTTTTTGCTGTTAACTCTGTTAGCAAAAACTTTCAAACTGAAGACATGCAAATTGATATAGCCATACATGAATTGAAAAGACTTATTTCTATTTTTGAAAAGTATAGAGAATCTGGATTCGAAGAAGCCATGGTAGAAGCTAAGGATATTGCAACTACGATGGAAATTCAACCTGTTTTTTGTGAAAGGCGGATCATTCGTAGAAAAAAACAATTCGATGAGAATGTTAGTGAAGAGGTGACACAATCTGCTGAATTTTTTTTTTTGACTTAACTACTTCTTATTTATAGTAGACCAAGCTCTTTCTTCGTTCAAGAGTAGGTTTGAGCAGTTCGAAGTGTATGAGAAAATTTTTGGGTTCTTGTTTGATTTGGAGAAGTTAAAGTCTGCAAATCTAGATACTTTAAAGGCTTCTTGTAACAATCTTGAATAATTTTTGAAACATGACAGTGTTTCTGATATTGATGGGACAGATTTATTTTCGGAGTTAAGAATCATAAGAGATCTTTTACCAGATAACGCAAAGAAAGCAATCGACGTGCTAAATCATTTTAAGTCACGTGATAATTGTTTTCCAAATGCATGGGTTGTATACAGAATTCTGCTGACTATACCAGTTACCGTTGCATCTGCAGAAAGAAGCTTTTCAAAGCTAAAGTTGATCAAATCTTACATTCGATCAACCATGTCCCAAGAAAGATTAAATGGACTGGCTATGTTATCTATTGAAAAGTCTTTGGTAGAAAAGCTTGATTATGAAGATTTAATTAGTGATTTTGCAGTTAGAAATGCAAGAAGACTAGTAGTTTTTCAGTAGTGCTTAGTTTTTGTAATTGAATTTTGGTGTTAATTGGTTAATGTGAAACACAATTCTGATTCGGTAAGAGTAGGTAAGAAGTTTAGGCTTAATTTTCGATCAAATAATAAAAAAAAAATTGTCTTTTATTTTTTTATCATTTATTGGTGGGTATACGGGTAGGGCCACACTTTAGGAACTCGCCTAGGGCCCCCGAAAATTCAGGGCCACCCCTGGTTGTGTCAAATCAGAAAAAGAAATACTGGAACATATATATATCCCCTTTACTAAGAATGCATGGTGTTTTCATGCTTAGTGATGTGGACTTGGGTGACATTAGTGGGTTGAAATGTAGAAGATATTTCATTGATGTGTGGGTGACCAGCCAAAGATACAGAGATGTTGTGGAAAGACTTAAGGTCTATTTAGATGTTTCATTTTCTTATTAGCCAGATAATCTCGGTGTCATGAAAGTTTTTGGTGAATATGCAAGCATATGCAATTTTTTGTTATGTAAGCTTTTTCTTGATTTCTTCATTCCATGCAAGTTGGTTTTCGTTTAAATTTTATTGCTATATATCAAACCAATATCCAATGCAAGTGACTAATGGGGGGGGGGGGGGGGCGCGGGGGAGCGCACTTGTTATAATTAATATATAAACCTACTAAGCATATATATAATATAGGGGTAATGATTTGAGGGAAGGGGCCATGGGCCCTCGGGCCTACACCTAGGTCCACCCCTGCACTAGCCCCTTAGTCTGGAGTTGTTTGGGCAGGGAGCGCACTTGTTATAATTAATATATAAACCTACTAAGCATATATATAATATCGGGGTAATGATTTGAGGGAAGGGGCCATGGGCCCTCGGGCCTACACCTAGGTCCACCCCTGCACTAGCCCCTTAGTCTGGAGTTGTTTGGGCAGGGAGCGCACTTGTTATAATTAATATATAAACCTACTAAGCATATATATAATATCGGGGTAATGATTTGAGGGAAGGGGCCATGGGCCCTCGGGCCTACACCTAGGTCCACCCCTGCACTAGCCCCTTAGTCTGGAGTTGTTTGGGCAAAGCTGTCTACTCTCATACAATATAAAAAAAGATCCGTGGTTATCTCCTTTCCCATAAGAACCACACAAACTATTTGGATTGTAACGCTTAATAACAATAAGTAGATAGCTCTTGCACACCCGATACCAGCGACAGATGGGTAGGATAAAGCTATAATAATGATAATGCTTGTACATCATTATCTAGATATGTAAATATTCTCGGCACCTCCCAAAATTGGTTTATATTTTAAAATATCGAGATCCTTTACAAAATGCTATTTCTCCACGATCCACGATCAAAAAAGAAAATTAGCAAAATTGAAAAAAAAAAAAAACATAATCAAAACATGCCAAAACATCACATTAACTTGTATTAATTTTATATCTTATTTTTTCTCATTAATATTTGTTGGAAAACCCCATATTTGTAAATCTCCACTTATTTTTTCCTTGAGATGAAAAATTATAAGAATCATCTTTATAGCAAGATCTTGAAAAAGATAAAAACAAAAAGTAAAAGAATGCCAGATCTAAATTTGAGCCCCAATGGTAAATGGGCCGGGCCTGGCCAAAGCTGCCCGGCCCATGAATAGTCCCTATATACGAGGGAGGAGGGAAGGAGCAACGAATCCCCATCCTTTCAGTTCAGTTCCTATCACACAGCGACATTTCTTCCCTTTCAAATACATAAACAAAATCTCTTCGGCAACGGTCGTCGCACGTGTGGGAGCCGACCGCACTCTTCGCACATGCGCCTCGGGTTCTCTGCAAAAGTAGTAAAAGGCGAGCCTATAGCCTCTGCTTCCATCTGACATCTCTCTCTCTCATTCTCGTTTTTCTATTGTCGCTTCTTCAACAACATCTAATCTAACACAAGAAGGTCGAAGCCGGCCGTTCTGCAGTGAGTCTTCCACACTCTCTTTTATCTCCGTCGACTTCTCTATCTTCTACTCTTTTTTCATGTTTTCCCGATTTTCTCGTTTCTGTTGAATATCGAGCATGCGTTTCGTAGATAGTAGGGTTTTGATAATGCTTGGGTTTCTGTTGATGGAAGTCTTAATGCCTGCAGCGAAGCCTTGTCAGGGTTTGGGTTTTGTTGCTTTTGTTGCTTTTCTTGCTTAAAGTTTGGTTTTTTAAGCGTATTTGTTTGTTATATCTGTGATGGAGTTTATATGTAGGGTTTTGAAATCAAGATCATGTGAAAGGTAGTGGTAATCTTCTGCTTTCATGCTTCTTTTGGTTTTTCATGGATAGATCGGAAATGCTTGGTTATGGTTTCGTAGCATTGCGTTTTAGTATTGGATCTTGTGTGGAAGAAGTGGAAAAAAGTGGTTGTTTTTGCTGATGTAGAGATAAAGGATTTGAGAGGTTGAGTTGAGCTCTTTATGTTTTTTTTTTTTGGGAGTCTTATATCATTTCTGTGATCAGTGGAAAGGATTTCTGTTAGAAATAATCTGTATGTTGGTGCTGAATATTCTGAGAAGTGTATCAGTATCTATTTGTTGTTTCTCTACCTTTCCAAACATTTGAGTAGGCTTTGAATTTAACATCTAGAGTTTGCATCTGATTCTTACTTTTTTTTTGGCTTACAGAGAATATCTGTGTTTCAGAGGAGGGGCTCTCTTTTTTCTAACTTTTCATACCTCAATACTTCAACCCAAAAAAAAAAAATTCCAAAAAAATATAGATATCTAAAAAAGAAAGGATTTTCAATTTTCAATGGGTTTGCAGTTCTAGCTCAGTACAGCAAAACCCCTCTTGTGAAGCTCTTCTTAGACCCTTCTGCTTTTATTTTTCATTGGAAGAAAAATGCAGCGGCCCCTCCCACCTGAAGATTTCCGTTTGAAAGAGACCTCGCCCCACCTTGGCGGCGGCGGGATCACCGGAGACAAGCTTACAAGCACCTATGACCTCGTCGAGCAGATGCAGTACCTCTATGTTCGCGTTGTCAAAGCAAAAGACCTCCCTGCCAAAGATGTTACTGGAAGCTGCGACCCTTATGTTGAGGTGAAGCTCGGTAATTATAAGGGCACAACCCATCATTTTGAAAAGAAGACTAATCCTGAATGGAACCGGGTCTTTGCTTTCTCAAAAGATCGGCTTCAAGCTTCTCTGCTTGAGGTTGTAGTGAAGGATAAGGATTTCATGAAGGACGATTTCATCGGTATGGTTATTTTTGATCTCAATGAAGTCCCTAAACGCGTTCCTCCAGATAGCCCCTTAGCACCACAATGGTATCGATTGGAAGGTCGAAAGGGAGATAATGTTAGAGGAGAGCTCATGTTAGCTGTTTGGATGGGCACACAAGCAGATGAAGCATTTCCAGAAGCATGGCATTCGGATGCTGCAGCAGTTCATGGTGAAGGCCTGGCTAATATACGATCAAAGGTATATCACTCCCCTAAGCTTTGGTATCTCAGGGTTAATGTCATTGAAGCTCAGGACTTGCAATCCAGCGATAAGGGTAGGTATCCAGATGCCTATGTTAAGGCTATAATTGGAAATCAGGCATTGAGGACGAGAGTTTCTCAAAGTAGGACAACTAATCCCATGTGGAATGAGGACCTGATGTTTGTAGCAGCAGAACCCTTTGAGGAGCCCTTGATTTTGAGTGTGGAAGATAGGGTGGGTCTGAACAAGGATGAGGTTTTGGGAAAGACTCTGATTCCTTTGCAATATGTGCCTAGGAGATTGGATCACAGGCCAGTGAATACTAAGTGGTTTAATCTTGAGAAGCATGTGGTTGTAGAGGGTGATCAGAAGAAGGAGGTAAAGTTTGCTAGTAGGATTCATTTGAGGATCTGTTTGGATGGTGGCTATCATGTTTTGGATGAGTCAACACCTTACAGCAGCGATCTTCGGGCGACGGCGAAGCAGTTGTGGAAGCCAAGTGTTGGTGTTTTGGAATTGGGGATCTTGAATGCTCAGGGGTTGTTGCCAATGAAAACGAAGGATGGAAGGGGAACCACAGATGCTTACTGTGTAGCAAAATATGGGCAGAAGTGGGTACGTACAAGGACCATTATAGATAGTTCCACTCCAAAGTGGAATGAACAATACACTTGGGAGGTATATGATCCATGTACTGTGATTACAATTGGTGTGTTTGACAATTGTCATTTGCAAGGAGACAAGGCATCGGGGCAAAAGGATTCTCGAATTGGAAAGGTAAGAATTCGGCTTTCAACACTTGAGACTGATCGTGTTTATACGCACTCGTACCCACTTCTGGTCTTGCATCATTCTGGAGTAAAGAAGATGGGGGAGGTGCAGTTGGCTGTGAGGTTCACATGCTCCTCTATGATTAACATGCTGCATCTTTATTCACAGCCATTATTTCCAAAAATGCATTACCTCCATCCATTTTCTGTGAATCAGCTTGATAGCTTGAGGCACCAGGCCACTCAAATTGTTTCAACAAGGCTGAGCCGTGCAGAACCACCTTTGAGAAAAGAAATCGTTGAGTATATGTTGGACGTGGATTCTCATATGTGGAGTGTGCGAAGAAGCAAAGCTAATTTTTACCGTATTATGAGTGTTTTGAGTGGGTTGATTGCAGTTGGGAAATGGTTTGATCAGATATGTGAGTGGAAGAACCCTCTCACGACAACTCTGATTCACATCCTCTTTATGATACTGGTTTTGTACCCTGAGCTTATACTCCCAACAATCTTCCTCTACCTATTCTTAATTGGGGTTTGGTACTTCAGGTGGAGGCCGCGACAGCCTCCTCACATGGATGCACGGCTGTCCCAAGCAGAGAGTGTACATCCTGATGAATTGGATGAAGAGTTCGATACTTTCCCTACTTCCCGAACACCAGATTTAGTGAGAATGAGATATGATCGTCTGAGAAGTGTTGCAGGAAGGATACAGACGGTGGTCGGTGACCTGGCAACGCAGGGGGAGAGATTACAGAATCTGCTTAGCTGGCGAGACCCAAGAGCGACAGCCTTATTTGTGACATTCTGTCTGATTGCTGCCATTGTGCTTTATTTGACTCCATTCCAAGTTGTGTCCCTTGTCACTGGTTTTTATGTCCTGAGGCATCCGAGATTCCGTCAAAAGCTTCCTTCAGTTCTGCTTAATTTCTTCAGAAGGCTGCCTGCAAGAACAGACAGTATGTTGTGAGCAGCAATCTTGAGTCTTAGTGGGTTTGTGTTGTTTATCATCCGTCTTTTCATCGTCTAGTGGCTCCTTGCACTATCGACTTTCCTCATCATCTCTTGTGAGCATGCTGCAGCAGAATTTAGTCATTGAGTGTGGAGCAGCTTCCTTTTTATTTTCAAAAGAGTGGTCGGGACCAGGGCCCTGATCTGATGTGTGCGTTTTCCTTCAATCTGGGTTTAGCAGTTCTTAATGGTTTTTATCAGTTGTTGTCTGTCATTTCCTTTTATAGTTCTTTTGATAATCAATGTGTGTTGATTTTTTCAAGTTTTAATTTAAATCTGTCCCATTATCTGGTTGCAATAGTGTATTTTAAATGTGGATTGAACAGCAATGCAGATGAACTTTTGCTGAAATTCTCATTAAACCTGGAAGTTACAGAAGCTGGATCTCAGGTAACCCTTTCAGTTTTTAATTCTCAACAGACAAGAAATGCAGATGTTGCCGGCAGCTTACTGCATTCTCATTTTACCCAAGCTTCTTCAGTGTGCTCTTTATTGTAATTCCAAATGGCTGGACTACAACAGCTCTCCAACCTTCCTTACATTTAGTTGAGCCAAAACTTACCTTCTTTTGGTAATCATAACCATCTCATGGAAGGCCTCTGAAACAAATCATTAGAGCATTTTGGTCTAAAACTGTTCATTTGGTATGCTATTGTTTGTAGTCAAACCAGTTGAACTGCACCCAATCTCATATTAGTGGACCATATAGCCTTTTGAATTGTATTACATCAGGAAATCTTTGGGATGTTAATTTAGGCATATTCTATCTTCTGCCTTTATGAACATTTTTATATATATATATATATATCTGTGCACCAGACATACAAAGTTCGAATCAATCAATCGTAGTTTAGTTGTCTGAGATTTAAGTAATGCAGTAGAGAAAGGGGTCCTGTAAAGGACGGGCATGTATCTTTTCTATTATAATTTTTAAAGCAAGCTCTGGCTTTTGAAGGAATTATATGGTTTCCCTGTACTCTCCTGATTGGGACATTTCATTACTATTATATAACAAGGTAAAGTGATGGCTGTTTGTCTTTACTGGTTCCTCATGTGATGTTTCTGCGCTGCTTCGTTTGATTTGTCCCTTGGTTGGATGGAAAATGTTCTACTATGAGCAACCACAAGTCCAGGCTAGTACTGTGGGGCCCACTTTCATCAAGCATTAAACCAATTTTACACACACTGAATCATCATCTCTGCTGGATTCAATCTCAAGAAAATATATGGTTAAGATGCCACTAGAATTTAATGCCCTTAAATCAAGGGCTAGGATAATCTGCTAGGCCTAGGGCTATCTTTTTTTTTTTTATACCCCTTGTTCATGAGGAGACCTTTCCATCTGCCCTTGTCGCATTGACGAACTTGCATCGGAATGAGCCCCATGAGCTGAACTGCATATAAGCTATATGTAGTATGCTCATAGGAGAACATTGTTTTGGGTTTGATTAATCTCTATTGGCAAGGGTTTGTGTAACATGTTAATGTAAATTGGTAAAAGGTAAGACCCTCAGGACTCTCATGGTGGGCCTCCTATTTTGGTCCATGGGCACAATATTTAACCCACTAGAGAAACGGCATGGCATTGGAACCTGCAATGGCCCACTAGAATGTGGACTTTAAAGACCACCAGGCTAAACCCCTTGGCCCACAGTAGTAGTAAATATATTTCTAAAACCCTTTTTTTATACCCAAAAACTTTAAAAGCTTAAAATGAAGGTTAATGGTATTATGCATTGGACTAAATCACTATATAAAAAATTATAATCACAAAAATACATTTTGAAGTCCGAAGTCAAAAGTTGGTGTTATCATCTACTTTAAGGTTTGGATTATAACAAAATGTACATCTATACAACTTGAAAAAAGGTTTAAAATCAATAGTTGTCATTACTATATTTAGTGTTGTTAAATCATGCAAAAAGAAAATACATTTATAAAACAGTGAAAGGTCTAAAATCAATGATTATTATCTATCTTCAACTTTTTTGCTAGAATAATGAAATTCGATTGATCGATACCTTGTTGATAAAAATATTTAATAGGTATTTTTCTAATTGTTAATTGAAAGTGTCGTAAAGCTTCGCTAACATTATCATTCTACCAAGGCTTATCCACCCTAAAAAAAAATCCTAGCTCCACCCCTGTGAATTAGTGTTCATTTTCATTATAGAATGAAATCACTGGGCAAATAAAATGCAGAAAACTAACGTGCCTAAACATGCTCTCATTCACCAATTGCTATAACTGCTCACAGGATAATGGAGTCACATGTGATTAGAGTTGCATGATCCTTAAGTTTAAATAGCAACCGATATGAAATAAACACTAGATACGATCCTTGTCTGTGCTGGACGTCTGGAATTGACTCATCTTGCTCGTATTAATTTGTGTGGTGACGCTTGGAATCCAACTTGGTATCCTTTCGATTGGAGCCCATGTGAGGGTTCTGGAAAAAGCTACCATGATTCTCTTTCTTACTCGCTTTGTCTTTCTCGTGGGTGGAGTCAAAGACGGGAAAAAAAAAAGGGACCAAGAGATGGTCATTGGTTCTTCTGCTTTGGTGTGGGGTTGATGAGCTTTCCCTGTCCACTTTTTTTTTAACTGTGTCATTTATGGGATTCCTTTTTTTGGAAAGGCTCTTCTTTTTGCAATGGGTTAGTAGAACTGGTGTCTATTACGAGGTGCTTTTTGTTAGGAATATGCAACTGGTATATGTTATGGCTTCCTTGTCCATTGAGGAGAGAATAGGCAAAGCAAGGAAGCGACGTTGATGGGTTTTTTTTTTTTTTTTTTCTTTTTCTTTTTTCGAGTAGTTTATTATTGGATTTGAACTCGATTTTTATTGGATTTGAACTCAAAACCGGTTGACTCTAATATCATATTAAGTTTCTTCAGCTAGCCATTCCTACCAAAACCTCGAGGCATTAATAGAGGCAGTGGAAATACTTTTCAATATTCTGCCTTAGGTGGAGCTCACTCCTCAATAATGCTTACATTATTCTGAGTACCGCACCTCGTAAGCCTATCTTATGATTAATACGAGTGGACCATAAAATAGGGACATTCCTACCAAAACCTTGAGGCGTTAGTAGAGGCAGCGGAAATACTTTTCAATATTCCGCCTTAGGTGGAGCTCACTCCTCAATAATGCTTACATTATTCTGAGTACCGCACCTCGTAAGCCTACCTCCTGATTAATACGAGTGGACCATAAAATAGGGACTTTCCTCATATAATAGTCACCAATTCAAAGTTTAGCATCCATCTAAATGGGTTGTGCTTTTAGATTGACTGTGCACTCATTTGAACGGCGAAAACTTGTAAACAATTAATGAAGTGATTAGGATGATAATCCGAGCCTCCGTCACCATACATAGGCAGGTGGGGGTAGGATGATTATTTGAGCCCCAAGTGGGGCTCCATAAGAACTGATGCTCAGCAGAGTGAGCCCTTTTATAATAAGTATTAGAGCATTTTGTATGTACCCCCCTAAGGTTTGTAGGATTTGTAAATAGGCACCTAAGATTTTAATATTTGCAAATAGGCCCTTGCATCTTCATTTTAATATCTTTTTTGTCCTCAAAATCAATAGTCTTTCAATCATCATAGTTTTTAGAGCAAAATGACACTTTTGTCCATTTCTTTTATTCTTATATGCATAATTTTTAAAGCTTGGACTTAATTATTTTTTATAAAACATGTAATATTAACAATTGCACTTAGTGAGAGAGCATAACCCTACATAAATTTATTTTTTCTTATCAATACATGGCTCATTTTATTAAATCCAAATTGATCATGACGATGATTATTGATGCTACTTATAACCGGTTATGATTTACCAACCCATACATGACTCAGTATTAGATTGATGAAAGTTTTAGAATACTTGATTATACTTCATGTATAGAGGGTTTAAAAGAAATAATTACGGAACAAGCAAATGTAAAAAAAAAAATTAAATGGCGGGGGTGTTTGGCTCTATGTCAAAGAAATATTAGGAGAATGAGCATATATATATTAATTTTTAGATTTTTTTGGGGTGGGGGGAGGGGAGGTATTTTAAATTTTTCCCAAATATGAGTGGGGGCTCCAGTTCCTAGACCCTTGTATCTGGGTCCACCTCTGGTCATGTGCACGAGATAGTTATTGAGAGAAAGCATTGGGATTTCAGATAAAATAATAATGTTTTTGTAAACAATAATATACTCATTTTTTTTAATAGATGTAAGGGCAAAATTGTCATTTATATAAAAATCCAACACAAATGTCACAGTGGTTGCCCATTCTTGTTAAGAATATTGATTTTGGGATATAGAAAGCATTAAAAAGAAAAGGGAGGGGCCTATTTACAAAAACTAAAACCTCAGGGGCCTATATACAAATTCTACAAACCTCAGGGGAGTATATACAAAAAGCTTCAAATATAAAAACATAATAAATGGGGCAATCCAAACTCTCTCCGAGCCCGACCCAGCTCTGAGTCTGTAAAATACATACCCCAACCCCAATAAGGAAAAACCGCTACCAAAGATACCCTTAAATAGGGATGAACCGGGGCTAATGCCATCCCTATGTGGATGGGCTCTCTGTTTGTTTGATCACAGAATGAATCCGATTAAAAAATTTGGGTGTGGACCCATTCATTGGGCCTGGAATCAGGTACATGTCGCCGATCCAGTGCATAATCATGTCCTGTTCTGTTTACCCCAAAAACAAGACTAGAACCTACCCGTTTACAACTCTAGTTTAAACAACGCTCTAGCTTATGCTTGTGCAATTTTTCCATTTAGTAGATTTTTTTTTTCCTTTTCTCTCATGCATGACTCTCGTACACTTACACACTCTACCCCAATTCCTAGCTGGGAATTGAATGCAAATACTTTCTACGGGGAGGATGGGAATTGAATGCAAATACTTTCTACGGGGAGGATGACTGTTACCCCCCCCCCCCCCCCCCGGTGTTTACCTCATTGTAGGCTTTTTTTTCTTTTGTGTTTAGAAACCTCATTGATGTTTGGACAGAGAAAGTAAAGATATGTTTTTACCTCATTGTAGGCTATTTTTCCTTTTGTGTTTAGAAACCTCATTGATGTTTGGACAGAGAGAGTAAAGATAGAAGTAAAGTGATGCTGTTTGTTTTTTTTCCTACATTGGAGGATCAAACATTTTTACCACTTGGGTTTTAGGTTCTGGCGCTCAAGATTTGATGCATGCACTTTAGATCTTCAATTTGGCTTCGGCCTCCAAAGTTGGAAACTCGAGTGGTGTATTCAAATACGCAGTCTCATGAGGCTCTAATAAGTGCAAGGATATATAAGATATGGATGCATTTATCTTAGATTTGAGGGGATGCACAAAACTCATTTTCCGAAGATTCAATGAACCTGGTCACAATTCAAGCAGGGTAGTCTTGTCATTTCAATACTTCCCCTGTGCCTTCAAATTTACATATTTGCCCCTCTCTGTTCTCTCCATCTACCTGGCCAATCCAAATCCATCAATCGTGATGGTAGGCCCACTTTCAAATGCATCGAAACCACTAAAATCAAAACATCACAAGTCGTATCTAAACACGTAGATTTCCTCCACGTCAGCCCCGCCATATTTATCGGTTCCAATCACATTCCCAAGATATGCCAATGCCTTACAACAGCAGCGTATCTGCATATGTGATTATGTTGCATGTCTCTCTCTCTCTATCTCTAGATATATGAAATTTGAAATTTTGATCTTGATTGGCGACCAAGAAGAGAAGTTGAGTGGCTCCAAAGATTTGGCAGAGTTGAAAATGCAATCTGGTATGAAAATCTCCATTGCCTCTTGATATGGATTTATTTTCTTTAGGTTTGATTCTCCTTGTTTACAATATCATGAAATCATCTCTGTGGATTATCTGGTAATGGGTTGATTCAAAAAAGGAGGGTTGGAGTTCAAGTTCCCTTGATATGCAGAACTGGGTTGGCTTGGAAATTGGTTGTTTTCGTTCGTATCGAATTGGGTCTTTTATATGGTGATAGCAATGATTTGGGTTTTTGTTATTGAACAGAAATCGTGGTAAAAACTGGTTAAAGATTGTTTGGTGTGGGGAAAAGGGGCAAACGAATAGGGTTTTATTGATTATAAAGGGTTTTAGTTGGTCTGCTTTAGGGCAGAGATTCTTGAAATCTTTAAGCAAAAGGGTTGTGGATTTGTGATTGAGGTTGGGAAAAGGAATTTGGGCTGTGAATATTCTCTACAGGGGCTGCTTTCATTGGTTTCCATTTTGTTTATAAATGGAACAAGTTGTCATGGCTTCAAATGGATTGGGGGATGATTTTTATTTGGAAGTAGACGAGGAGTTTAGGTGTGAAAATATAAATGAGAATGATGTTAGTGATGAAGAAATTAACCCCGAAGAATTGGAGAGACGGATGTGGAAGGATAGGATTAAGCTCAAGAGAATCAAGGAGAGGCAGAAACTTGCGGCCCAACAAGCTGCTGAGAAGGCGAAGCAGAAGTCGGCCACTGATCAGGCGATGAGGAAGAAGATTTCAAGAGCTCAAGATGGTATTTTGAAATACATGCTCAAGTTAATGGAGGTCTGCAATGCGCGTGGTTTTGTGTATGGGATCATACCTGAAAAGGGGAAGCCCGTAAGTGGCTCTTCGGATAACATAAGAGCTTGGTGGAAAGAAAAGGTGAAATTCGACAAGAATGGGCCTGCTGCTATTGCAAAGTATGAAGCAGAGAATCTGGCCATTAGAACTGGGGAGAACTTGGGAACAGGGAATTTTCATGGCCTTCAGGATCTCCAAGATGCTACTTTAGGTTCCCTTCTGTCATCACTAATGCAGCATTGCAACCCACCGCAACGGAAGTTCCCGCTAGATAAGGGCGTCCCTCCACCATGGTGGCCTTCGGGAAATGATGATTGGTGGATTGGTTTGGGGCTTCCCCTTGGTCAGGTTCCTCCTTATAAGAAGCCGCACGATTTGAAGAAATCATGGAAAGTTGGGGTGCTGACCGCGGTGATCAAGCACATGTCGCCTGACATTGCGAAGATCAAAAGGCATGTCCGTCAGTCCAAGTGCTTGCAGGATAAAATGACTGCCAAAGAGAGCGTGATCTGGTTGGGAGTGTTAAACAGAGAAGAGTCGAGTATGCAACAGGCTAGCGACAAGAGCAGTGTATCGGGTGTCACTGAAATGCGGTCTGGTACTCGTAAACGTAGAAGAGAAGCTGTGGTGTGTAACAGTAGTGATTATGACGTTGGAAGTTTTGAAGATGGTCGGGATTCTGTTACTTCAAAAGATGATGAGAATGATCCGCAGGTAGGCTTGGTGCCTTGTTTAGAAAATGTGGATTCAACTGCGAAGACAAGCCATCCTCATCAGAACTCCAATGAACTTGTCCAGGAAAAAGCTCTAGTAGAAGAACAACCCAATGGGAAAAGACCACATGGAACTTCTTTGGATGCTGATCAGCCGGTGATGCTACCTCAAAATGAACAATGGCGCGGGGATTCAAGAAACAGTCCCCCTGATATGAACCGCACAGCTTTGCAGCCTAACAGATACCAAATGCATGCTGGTCAGCTGGAAAATCATCCAAACCCATCCATGAGAGGTCCACCACATGAAGAAGATTTAGGGAGCCAAATCCAATTGAATGAGTCTGGATTAAACTACTTTTCAGTATCTCCAGATAACATGACTGCACAAACAGTGAATGTAGGTGGCCAGCCCTTGGCGTATCCAGGCATACAAGATACTGATTTGCACCATGGAAATGCATTTGGCTTCTATGGCTCCTCTGAGGATTACAGGCCTCCTGACAATAGACGGCAGCTCGAGATTGCCATGGCTGATCAAAACATTAGGCCTGAGGGTACAGGAGTTCATGATGAAAGTCGTGTCTTTGAGAATGTATTGACATTAGATTCAAACTCGAATGAGAGCATGGTGCATGACATGTTCCATACTGGGCAAGATACACTTGTTGGAAGTCACTATGGGTCTCCAATCTGCAGCTTGTCAATGGACAATGGATTCAACAGTTCGTTTCATCTTGGAATTAATGATAATGATCCATTAGATGCTTCTGATTTAGATTTCTCAGTGGATGAAGACCTAATTCTTCAATACTTTGGAGCATAGAGTGAATTGAGTTTTCTGCTACACTGTCATTATGTTTTACTATAAAAGTTGAGAGGCTCCCATCATTTGAGGCTAATGTTTCTACAGAAGAAAAGTTCTTTGTTTGTAAATGGTAGAGAAGTTCCCTTATCGGCACACCATGTATACAAATGGGTTGTCTATTTGTGCAGCAGGCCAAATGAGGACAGTTTGGGTTGTCCTATCTGCAGATTTTTGGGCATGGTCTAGATCACAGATTTCTGTGCCCCACATTTTTTACTTGTCAAATCTGGAATTACCTTATAGTTAGAAAGAAGGCATGATGTCTATTTACAACATAGCCTCTGATGTGTTCCTTGTTATGAATTGCTGAGCCGTTCTTTGCTTGCAGTGTGGAGCAGTGGATTTCTTTGGGGTGAATTGTCACATGGTAATCCATACAACTTATGCAGATATTCTTCTTGATCTCTTCTTGCTCCTAAGGCTGTACATGTTCATGGATGTTTGGTCTCACATCATTTTTGGTTTTAGGATTAATACCATGGTTTTAGTATTTCAATTTGGTCTATCTTTTGTCTGCAACAAAGATGGGAATAGAAGAATCAATGAAAAATGTAATGAATAAGTTCGGCCACTTTTGACTTAAAAGGATGGATCACATTACTTCTTTGGAAGGGCAATTTTAATAAATTATATGTTGGGCTATTTCATTATTTTCTTATTACTACCTTTCTATTTTCTTGCTGCTTTACGATGACAGATCTCATATCATCTTAGCAATCGGGGAAAAAAGTATTATATCATCTGGACTTCAGTTGTTGTGTTCCTATTTGTTTAATTTTAAGATACTAATTGTTATGACCTAAGTTGCATTAGTATATGCTACTCAGCTTTAGGGGGAAAACATCCTCTTCTTCTGGTCAATAGATAACTGGCATCAGCAAGACTGAGACAAGGACATCTTCACAAACACGATTCCAGGACCAGATCCCCTAGTGGGAACTGCCTAACTAAAATACTACTTGCCTTGTTTGCCATCAGCTTCAGAAAGTGTTGATTATCATGGCTTCTGTAATGACCTATGAATGGACAGTCATATTTTTGTAATATAGAATTTTCTATTGTTAAAGGGGGCACCGTACTTCATATGCAGTCTTGAGATAATCTCAAACTTCAGCAGAAGCTGAAAAAAAAGAAAGGAGAAATCTACATCTGTAATTAAAGTTTGAACATATTGGAACACTGGTATTTGTGTATTTAGAAGGTCGCATATGACATAGGTTATGAGGTGTGTGGCCTGTTGCGAAAAGGATTTATCTTGGGAAAGGTTCCTCTGATTTTGCAGTTGATCATGATAGAGAATTTTATAGAAGATATACAGGCTTTGATCTAATTTCTCCAATTGATCCTAAATCTTATTCAATGGAGAATGTATGGTTGGAATTCTCAATCTACTCTGTTTAAGGCTTTGTCTAAGTCCATTTTTCCGATCTTTGAAACAGGTGTCCATCCATTCATCTACCCCCAGAACTCTGTTGAGTGCTAGTGGGGTCTAGTTAGCAGTAGCAAATGTTGATGAATCTTTTAGCAGTAGCAAATGTTGATGAATCTACTCCCAGCATCTGCCTCCTATTAACGAGTGTACCCGGGGAAAGGTTAAAAAACTGAGGGGAGAACTTGTTGCATTCATGAAGGCAACACATCGGCTAGGATATATTTGATGGGGGATATTCAAGTGCATCCATTCCTCACCACAATGGTGAGGGATGGATGCACTTAAATATTCTTCATATTTGATATTACTGACCAGACTGATGGAACAGTATTCCTTGATATCTGAGGCCCCTTCCTGTTTAGGTTGAGGTCTATGAAGGCGGCACCAGTTTGCCCAGACAATCTGCTCCATCCAAAACTGTCAGAAATACAACATCGACGTTATCCCTGCCTGGATCGAGCCTGCCTATTTGATTTTCCTCTTTGAACCTTCTTTCCGACCAATCTACCTACTCATATCCGATCTTAACAAATACAAGAATGCCCAGCTTCATTTTAATTCTTGGGTTGCATATGCTCTTGAAGTAATTGTCAATGATTGAGATGATTTCCTCTTGGTTCTCCGTAGTGGCGGGCCCAGGATTTTCATTTGGGTGGGGCCAACGATGACTATAACATTAAATTCGTCATTATTTTATCGTTTGGGAGAGTAGGGCGGGCTCAATTCTAATGAGTGCATGGGCTTTTTCACTGTGTTTTTGGCTTGCATGTTTTACATTTTTTTCAAGTTTGCAATGGGATTTAGGTATTAAGATTTGGGAAAAGAGGAATGTGGTTGGGGTTTTTGGATTTAGGAGTCTAGGACTTGATTCAGTTTTTGTATGTATGTGTGTGAGAGAGGGGGGGATGAGGGGAGGAATACCCAGTTGCAGCGCCTATGTCGGAGAGAGAGGTTGCTGCCAGATGGGAATAAAAATAGTATAAGGGAGTTAAGTTTTTGTTGCAAGAGGTGGGGCGGCAGATTTTTAAAATGTGGGGGTGAAATGTGAATGGGCTGAATGGAGTCATGGACTCAAGACTTTAGCCTTTTCGGCTTTTCCCCGACGCCCCAGGTGCCCAACAGGTGGGCCCGCCACTGGTTCTCTAGTTCCCCACCATCATCTTCCATGTATTTGATCCTATTATATCGTCTTCTTGCTGAAGCCATGCCCTGGAAGAAGTTGGTGTTGCTATCTCCTTCATTGAGCCATTTAAATTCGTGGACATCTAGCTGTCTTCTAGATTTCCTCTAAGAAAGCAAATTTTTCTAAGCAGATCACCCAATAATTTCTAGTCTTTGGATTGGGCACATCTGTGGAGAATGGATGTTGAATTCTATTATGAATTCTTGATAGGATTTGACAGGATCACCTGGATGTTGCAATGTTTGGGCCATTCACAGGGGTGCCGTATTAATTGGTCAAGATTTATATCCAACATTCGTGATCTTTGAAGGAGTTGGAGTGCTACGTACTATTTATAGTCCTTAAAATGAGTTCAAATATCCAGAATCTGAAGCTTTATAAGGGAGTAATGAGTCTTTTCCGGCGGACTCAAGATTATGTATTTAGGACTAATATTGTAAACTTGAAAAGAAGCATGGTTTCGAGCGAAATTTTCTTCTACAGGAATGTTAGCATGATTGAAGGCCAGGACCCTCCAAATTAAAAAAGATCAGCAATTGCTTGAGGATGTCTGCATGCAGACATAGCTGTAAGGGAAAATTTTCCCATTGCTTGGATGATGAGACACTGGAAAGTTGTGATTCTACAATTGTGCAATACCATTTTCTGGGAGTACTGATTCAGTGATTCTAAGAGCATTTTTTCAGTAGGAACTGCGTTCAAGTTTTGTTGGCAACTTGGTCAGATTTTTGGTGTGTCCATCAAACTCAAAAGGTTGAATTTGTTTTCAGAACTCAAACAATCCTGATGGTGATTTGACTGAGTTTTTTTTCTTCTTTTTATATTGAATTTCAATGTACATAACGTGATGAACTTGAGTCAAGACATGGTTTTCAGAATGTATAAACAAATGCATGAATGACGAGAAGTTGGAAAGTTAAATCGGCCTGCCATCTATTCATATAATGAGGGTTGGAATGTCATTGTCTCAAATTCAACCCAAGGTGACCTTAACAACTACCTTATCGTTTGTCCTGATACTTGAAAGTGTTGTGCATTGGTCCATCCACTGGATATGGGGCCCATCATTATAATAAAATCAGAATCACTCATTCACCCATTGTTGATGTTGATCGAACACAATCCATTAATTGGCCATATTTTGTTTCTCTACCCATGGAGATGGTGTGCCCTCGATACAAAAAACTGTTGATTTAGCAGCTCACTGCTAAGTAATGGAAAATTAGTTGAGATTTCCTGAGGTTGAAACCAGACAGTACTGTTGTAGTGGGCCGGGTAACGTTCAGGCTGGTCCTACCTCGAAGTTTCGACCTTAAAAAGGATTGTATGGTCCGAGTATGAGTCCTTGGTCCTGGTCTGGTAAGGACCCATCTACATGAATTTGGACAAATGATGGATTTTAAGTATGTAAATAAGAAGGATAATAATGGGTTGTCCAAAGATTGATTCTTAGGCACGCTATTGTTTTTACTTTTTGGGCTTTCCTTTCTACTTATGTGGGCTGTCTTGGTTCCTTGCTCCCTTTCTAAAAAAAAAAGAGGGCTTTCACAATTAGTTGCTGGTCAAATATTAGATCTATTGAATGTTGCTAATTATCCGATCAAAGGTCGGAAAGCCAATTATCAGCGGCTGAATTGTGGATTTTCTTTCTTGACCATTCAACTCTTGTATCTATCAGTTATCAGTCCAATTCAGCCTCTGCCTTAGGTCGGAACCCACGAAGATTCGATTCTCAAACCAACTGTTTTGGATTCGATTTCTCTCAAATCCAAAATTATGTTAAACTGGGGTGATCTAAAATCAACTGAGGTGGACTCTTGAAAAAGACCAAATCCCGAGAATCAGACATGAAAAATGTCCAACTAAGGTAAGTCGGCAATCCAGTTTTTCCTCATCATTTTAAGCTTTCTGCATGTCAGCTGAACTGCTCCCGTACGTGCATCGACCCCCGTTTTCGTGTTCCCTTTTCATGCACATGATGCCCAAATGTTTTCAGGACCGGATTGTCAATGTTAGGTTTTTTTTAGTGTTCGCTAAATTTCTGGATTGGACAAAACTTTGAGTCTTTTCGGTTGTAATTCTTTTTTAGAAAATGACTCTGAAGATAGAAGATTGGAAGCACTCAGAAGAAGAAAGTCTGAAAGAATTAGAAGAAAAAAGTTGGAAAAAGAGAGCTGAAATTCCGGATCATTCAGAATGGGGTTCGCTCGAGCGATCCAAGATTCACTCGAGCGAAGGCAAGATACAGAGCACAGTCGCCTGACAGAAGTGTATTTGTGCTGAGACGGAGACTCATCCGCTCGAGCGGACATAGTCTTAGAAAAATTAGAAACTGCTTTTTTAATTGTGCCAAAACTGCTTGTTTTAGTCCTAATTATTCTAGGCAACCTTAAGCACGACCAAAGGGCTATTTAAAGACTCAAGGGCTATTCCAAAGATACCACCATCACCTCTCAAAGTTCTGAGTTAGAGATTATTATTGAGAGAATTCTTCTCTAGAGATTTTTAAAGAGTTGTACTGACAAGTTTTCTAGAGTCAATTCTTCTGCATCATTTGTAGAAGATTATCTTCTTGCGAGAAGACTTGAGGAGTCAAGCGCTAGATTGAATCTGTTGCAATCAACGATGTGAAATCGTTAAAACGTGAAGCGACACAAGGTAACTTCAGTCCTTGGGTAGGGGATATCTGGAGAATAGATCTGAGTTTTTTGTAATTACGAGATTTATAGTATTTGATTTGATGCAGTTCGAATCGATGGTTTTTTACCCAGTTAGGGTTTTCCACCTGAAATTTGGTGTCCTTGTAGTGTGTGCTTGTTGATTTTATTTCTGCTGCATATTATTTATTTCGAACACTTTTGGATTGATTGTTTGAGTGGACCAATCTAGAGATCGTGGACCCAAAATATTTCAACTTATTTACGAGAAGAGTCAAATAATCTAACTCTCTCCTCAGTCCTCACCATCCCCCTTTTTTCATAGTTTCCCACCCACGCTTTGAGAGGATGAAGCATTAATGTGATGTATAAACATGCTTTGTGTTGAAAGAACTGCTGAAAGGAGATGTTAAGGACAGCCCCCGAGATTAAACCCACCTCATTATTTTCCTCATTTGCATGTAAAAGTCTAAGCTACAGCAACTTGGTGGTTGGGTGACAACTATATGATTTGGTTGAAAAACAATGCCATAAGAAATCCTTTACATCATTTTAGTTGGCCTACTAACTATTATTTCATGAGTCCTAGTCTCACCACAATAAACTCACAAGTCATCACACGAGTACGCATCAAGAAACATCCAACCTTTGCTCACACCTACTCAGTTCTTTAGCCACATGTAAAAATTAAAGTAGTGCATGGGCTGCAAAACTTGCTGCATTCTAGAAGCAGTACGGGACATTTATAGTTCAACACAGAGTTGTATAATAATTGTAGGCGTTAATTATTTATTTGATAAGGCCATATCCTATGTGATGAAAGTGAAATATATCTTAGAAAATTTGCGTTTCTCATCCGAGTGATGTTACAAAAATTTTAGTTCAGTTTTTAGAGGTGAGCCAGAACGTAGTTTTACGGAGAGGGAGAATGCAATTAATGGGAATGGTTGATGTTGATTATGAGTTGCCATTGATGTGATGATTCTAACCCATGATTTTTTGGGCCTCAAATTTTTTTTATGTTCTTTCATATGATATATGACAAAAAGAGAAAAAATTGGTTGACACATGAGTGTAAAATTAAAGTTTAGTGTCAACTCATAAAAGGGAGATCATATAAAACCGGTCAAATATATATACAAGTTACAACTTTGCAGAGCACATCGGGATCAAAAGTTTTGAACTTGTAGGCTTGACACAAATCATCACTTTTTATCCAATATGTCATTTTATTTTAAACTAGCAACAACACCCCATAGCCCGGGACAAAAAGTAAGATATTACATTTTGAATTTCTAAGATATCAAAATTAAGTATAAATATAAAAGCATATATTCATGCATATTTCTATGAAAACAAACGCCCGTGCCCAAAATAAAAATATAGTAAATTATTATAATAATTAAAACTATAAAAGAAGAATCCACTATTATTATTTTAAAAAAATTTTAGAAGAGAATAAAGTGGAAAAAGATCTTAAGAATTTATGGTAAAAGGAAGAAATTATCGTGAAAAATAATGATGAGAATCTTGTAATATTGCACCTATAGAATCTTTGTAAATTGAAAAAAATGCATGGGTTGAAAGTCCCTACGAAAAAAGAGAAAACTTTCGATGGAAGTAAAAAGAAAAAATGATACCATTCAAAGAAGGAAAAAAATGAGAAAAAAAAAAAAAAACAAATGTGTCCATTTTCCTATCAATACTCGGCAGAGGCTCAATATGTTAGGTACATCGTGTGGAGTGTGAGTGTGGCTTAGATGAGTCCCACACCAATGCCCCAAAACACTACCCACTCGTTTTGAACATACTTATCATTAGAATACACCTGTTTGAACTTACGAATCAAATCCACATCCAACCAAACGCTTAAGAGAGAGAGAGAGAGAGAGAGAGAGAGAGAGAGAGAGAGAGACACGTGTAGAATCATTTTATTCTACATTAATGTCCTATATTTATTTAATATATATATATAACAGATCTAAGGAAAAAAGGTCCATCGCATGGAATCTATACCTGGTGTAAGATAACGATAGAGAGAGCAATTTAATTGCTTTCATCAATGTCGAGGCTCTGGATTTTACATGAATGTTGAAGCATCAAAACTAACCTCATTGCAAGCATATGCAATAAGTTTTATAATTTAGAAGTCCATTAAATTAACGGCATGTTGTAAGAATTTCAATGAGCCGGTTTTCAGACTAGCCCATTTCTACTATCACTAGGATTGAATGGCCTGAGTTCAGGTGTATATCAGGTCCTCGATACTAAGTTCGAGCTTGCCTGCTCAAAAAATATGGGTGGGTTGAGACTATCCTTTAAAGAATGGGGTCAGACTAAGGTTTGAGTCCGGGTGCACATAGGATCATCCTAGCTCAAACCACATGATAAAAAAAGTACTGGAAATATATGACAACTCCTTGAAAGCCTCAGTTCAGCAAAGGCTCAAGTCCATTTAACATTTGAGTCAGGTTGATAAGTTCTATGAAGTGGTCCTACTGAGATAGTGCATGTGTTAGATTTATTAAATTCTCAAAAACTTTTGTGGGGTAACACATAAGTGAAAGAGATTGATATTTTTGGATCATAAGATCTACATAGTGGGCCCCCTTAGAAGGGTCTTTGGTGTTATTTTTGCAAGATTAACCTTAATTTTAGGGGATATTGATTGAAAAACTTTAGGAGATAGAAGATATGGATAGATACTTTTCGAGAAAAAATAATGGAATGTGATGACATGGCTCCTTAAGTCAATTTAAGTTTTTTATGTATATATATTTAAATGGAGAACTCTTTCAATGCTGACGTGGCACCGCCCAAAGCCCACCTCCCCCTTTAATTTAAGGGTAAATTAGCCAAAAGTCCTTGAGCACGGTCTTCTAAGGCATCAAGGACAACTATTTTTTCTCTAATGTCTATAGTCCAGACAGCTGGAGATACTTTAGTGAGAGGTCCCTAATATGCCACGTCATGTATTTTCATGACTACTTTGCCCCATTCAACTGTGCCAGAAAACTCATTCCTTCTTCTTCTCTCATTTTCCATTTTCCATTCCTTTCCATAGTTGCAGAATATTGTTGCAGAGCATCTTCTGTCGCCACCATGACTTCCGATTCTCTCTCTTTCATTTCTTCATAGATAGACACAGTTTTACTTTATCTTGCTCTTTCATTTGAAGTCTCTTCCAAATCTCTCTTTCTCTCTACAACTGATTTGAAAGAGAGCATTTTGCATTTTTTCTTGTTTCCTCCCTCTCTTTTCTCGATTGGATTGTGGTCATCAAGTGTTTTTGTTTTGGATTTTGATTATTATTAGAATCTGATTTTCCGTACTCTAACTTTTGGTGTCGCCGAGCTCAGATAAATTTCCTAGAATCTCTGATAAACTGGACAGAAACTCAGATAAATTTGTCGAAGTTCTGCCAGAAACTCAGATAAATTTATCTGAGTTTCTGGCAGAACTCAGATAAATTTGCCAAATTTATCTGAGTTTTGGCAAATTTATCTGAGTTTCTGGCACAACTCAGATAAATTTATCTGAGTTTCTGGCAGAACTCAGACAAATTTATCTGAGTTTTGAAGAACTTTTCTGAGTTTCAAACAAATAGCTATGTGAAGTGGTGCCATCCGACGACCCACATCCATCTCTCCTTTCTTATTACAGTGGTTGTGATTTATGATTCGCGTTTTCTTTCTCTACCAGCAGACAGAAGGAAAAGAAGGAGCAGGAACAGGGAACTATGGGAGAAACTAAACATGTTCTGGTTGTTGTATTCACAAGGTATCCTGTGTCCTAATTTCAAGAAAGCCCAAGTCAGTCAATCTGTAAGTGGTTTTAACATGTGAAATGATGGTCCAGGACTACAGTCCACAGGCTACATATCTGATCATAACCATGGTTTAAGCAGTGAAAAGACTGCCTTAGAAGACTGATAAATTTATTTGAGTTTTATCTGAGTTTTAAAAACTCAGATAAATTTGTTTGAGTTTTGCTTTTGCTAATATGTACAAGGGTGTTTTTGTCCTTTTCAGTTACAAGAGGACTACTGTCAGTATGATAAAGTATTGTGGATTTGCAATAAAAATCACAGTTGAGGGACCTCCGCCGAAATGCCCCTTAATTTAATATATATAATTGGTACATACTCACAAGTCCATAAAATCCCTATCCAAGTCCCTCATCATCAGCACTACAACCAAGGATTGAACATCTCCTTCTTCCTCTTCTTTTTTGGTAAAAGCATTTGACAGATCTCAGAATTACAAAATTCCATATTTTCCAAAGGCGTGAGTTTTATTATTTTGTCAAACTTACTGCTTTTACTAAATTCCAGATTTCATAGTTTTAGTCAAACTGGATTACTTGAAAACATTATTTATGTTTTCTGTCTAGTTATACATTTTTACTATTTAAGTAAGTATTAGATTTTTTTTTTTACTAACTCAAATTACGTCAGTAAGTCTAGAAGCAGTTCATCTTTGTATAAAGCGGACAATGTAGACAGATTATAGTGAAAGTCATTTTTATTTTATTTTCAATTCGTGAGAATTTCTCGTCTTCTGAGTGCAAATTTTAGTATTTGTTACTTACAAAGATAGACTGATTTTTTTCCTTTCATTTGCATGCACCTGCCGCTTTAGAGGGTCAATGTGTGAATGGGTCTGATTGATGATCATAGGTGACCCACTGTGCAGAACACATTTGTTTAATAGTAAACTCAAATTTATTCTTCTTAAATTAAGCCATATAAGAAAACAGTACCATGTCATATAATTCTGTGTGAAAAATATCTGCATACCCACGCCCTCAAACACTAGTCAAAAAGAAGAAAAGAAAGGACCACCCAAGGTCAGCATCTGCAGTCTTGTTTGCCACCTTGGTCAGATACACCAAAAAAGTTGATGGGTCAAGTTGACGAGTCCCAGAACAATACACCACTTGGGCTTTAAGCTTCAACACCCGTCCTTTCTCTGAGGTCTAGTCCAATGCTAAAATGAGTTAGTTCCAAGAGAATACTGCTGAATCCAATATACAACAAAACACAAGCACGAAAATGGACACCACGTAGAGGCACATGAGGCCATCTTTCAACATTCTTCTATAACAGTTAAACAAACTATCCATCTATACATCTTTCTACTAAAGAGCAGGGCCCTTACTACATGCAATTAAATAAAATAAAATTAGATTGAAGGAAGGTGTTGAGATGATGGTATCCATTTCATTCAAATCTAGCAATATTATTATTCCTGTCTTGGACGAGCCAACCACAGAGAACTGAGGGCTCGGAGCCTGTGGAAATACTCAGCTATGGCTAAGAAGCAATGACCAGCCTGGCGCGTGGTAAGAATCTGGTTGATTCGATGAAGGGTCCGCTGCCTCAAGTTATCCGCCTGTAAGACAACGCCCACCTTATAATTAGTTAAATCCTTGTAGAGGTATATGAATTTTCATTTATATTTGTGTATGATCTACCATGCTAAAGAAGATGATTGAAAGGACTTGAAAACCATATTGGTCGGCAAGGAATCACAGTAAATGTGTGAAAGAGGTGAGAGGGTTTCATTTTTTTTGGGAGTAGGTGGTTATCAGTTTATTCTAGCTTAGATTAGATTCTGTTTATATATATTTTTTAACCGGTTATTGGACTTCTAACCTATGATTGGGTAGGGTAGGTTTTCTCCATACTATTTTTACTTAGAAAATTGTTTTGACTTCGTGAACAATAGCACTATAATATTCTTCCATTGGTTTTACTCATTCAACTGGTTGATATTGATACATGACCGAGAGGAAGATGTTTATGCTTGTGTTTTAACTTGTTGAGAATGGCAAAAGACATCTCAAACAAAAATAATATCCATGATTATGATGATTGTAGATTTTTTTGTATTAAATTTCTATGTGTACATGGTAACGGTGGGTTCGTCAATAGAGTATCAATAGGTCTGAGGTTTCAAGCTCGTCAATGGCTTGTTTGGGCAAGTGAAGGTTTAAAATAAGAAACGTGAAAAGAAGAGAGGTCAAATCAAAATGTACCAAATGTAAAAATTCACCTTCTTGACTTTTTGTCATTTTATGAAATGAGAGGTTTATTTTTTTTTTTTTTCAAAAAGAAGAAGTGATTTTTAAAATTTGGTACACTCTTCTTATTTCCTTGTCTCTAAAGTGACCATTCACTTTACAAGTGAATTGCCTGACATCAAAATCCTTCCGGGAGGGGCAAGGCAAGAAGATTCAAGCCACAATTGAAATCATGACGAATTTAGGTTTTATAGAATAGCTTAGGACTTAGGAGGTTAGATTAGGATTTCTTACCAAAACAAATTGAATATTAATATGGTGAGGACTAAGGAGCAAAGAGTTTAAGGTATTAGAGCCATGCCATAAATTTAACTATACTTTCCATGGAATTAATTCAGAGTGACACATGGGTAATCATTTCCTATTGAAGTAAAGATCATTTGCCGGAAAATTAAACTTCTCCCCTTTGATCCTTGATATTTAGCTCTTTTCATGCAACTAACCATTGCTTAAAACTTTAATTAAAGAAATATGGGAAGTAAGCGCAAAAAAAGATTGAGAGCAGAAGGCTAAGATGATGATGATTGGAAATAGAAAGTGAACTATTAGAGAAGTTCTTCCTCTTTTAAAGCTAATTGGGTAAGATGGTAGACTAGTGTCAAATTATTAATAGTTACGGGTGTTAAAAGTTTTCCAAAACTTTTGAAATCAAATCTCTATGAAGATAGTTTAAGAAAACATTCCTCGTCACCAAAACATTATAACTAGAAGCATCTCTCATCCAAGGTGGGACCTATAATTGAGACTTTACAATTTAAACATCTAAATACAAGGTATATATATCATCCAACACAAACAATATAACAAACCATTCTCTGGATGGGAAATTCGAAAAACCTGAAAATGAAAATTCCATGACTGGAAATTGACATCTGTACCGGCCCATCAAAGAAACCTTACTATAAAATCATCCAAAGAATAGGGAAAATCTCAAAAGAAAACCATGGTGAGGGCATGGTGCAATCATTCAAATATGATGAAGTATTATAGTGCAGGAATATGAATTGCTGACCTGTCTAACGAAACCTTCAAGAGTGGAGAGCTTGTTGAGGGCTATGGCCATCTGGGCCATGTAGTTGGCCACGTTAGAGGGGCAACTCAATGCATCGGAAGTAACAGAGTCAGAGAGAGACTGTTGCAGAGCCTCCAGTCCCTGACTAAGAGCATCCTCAGTCTCTTGGGTCGACTGCTGCAGACTACAAATGCCCAAGATCTGCTGCTCCGTCAATGGCTCTATGTGGCTCACAGTAACCTGCATCCATTCACAACTGGAGTAACTCCATCCAAAATAAGATGATTTGATTCAAGGTTGGACAACCGAGCAAGTAGACTCTTGACTCCACCAAGTCAAATATAAGTAATTAATACTGGAGGTTCATAGTTAGAAATTTAAAAATGATTTATTGAAATGCAATAAATTTATTAAAGTCTCCCCAGTTGCCCAGCTGACACTATCTGAGTCAGTATTGAAGAGTAGGACAAGTAATAAGTTTTCAGACTTGATTTGATTACGATGTAAAGAATGTAAAAACATGGAAACAGAGAGAACAGTCTCGCTTTCAGGGACCACTTGATCATGAAAAATTTGGGCACTCTACCAACTTTATTCAATGGATAGGATTTTAGCAAGTTGAGTGTCATATGAGGATCGGGTGGTTCACTTTTCTCAATCCGGTCCTCTAAATTGAATGTATAGAGCATCCATTTCTGGGCAGATGGGTTTTTCTTGGCGAGTGTCAGTCTTGTCCACGTTGTAGTGCGTTCAAAGTCACTGTTGGGACCATCAGACCCACCGCACAGTCCTGCACCATCCACGTCAGTGGCCCAGTCGTCTTATAATATCGTATCATGACTTGCCACAGCTGCACCAGCCGTACTACTTCACTTTATCGGATGGTACGATACACTAGTATTCCCTGCCGGGTATGATTCCAGCAGGATGAGTGATCTCTCACACCCTTCTCGTGAGCAGGAGTGGAACCCATAGTGGAGCCTACTAGGTGAAAATCTGTGCAGCTCAAAACGAAGGCCCACCTCATTTAGAGGTCCTCAAGTTTTACTAAAAAATTGAGTTGGTTCCATGCTCAATCTTGCATGGAACCAAGTCATTTTATATAAAAATTTGAAGACACCCCATGAAGTTTATATTAGGTGAACCCCACTGTGGGGTCCACTCATTCCACCTCATATATATTTTGTACCCTTTGTAAGGCAGACGTCCCACTTCCTCACCCTCACATGCGGAAGTTTATGGTGCTGATTTGACCGAAGTTAAATGGAGGGTGTCAGTCCAGCGAACTAAATTGAAAAACCTACTACTGAGGAGAACCTTTTCAATCCAATCAATCGTTTGAAAAAAAAAAACAAACAAACAAAACTGTTCTATTTTTACGCGAGTTTTTCCAAACAAGCACTAAAACGAAGCTAGAAAGCATAAAGAAAGATTCGTATGTCAAATAACTTGAAAGAACTTGTGATAAGATTGGTTTTTTCACACCTTGATAAGGTCCGAGGGCCGGAATCCACCCATCCACATAAAGCATCTCTCTGCCGGGGTCTTCCACATGCCTGAGTAAAGGTGGAAGACATCAGATTTCACGGCCACGCACTTCAAGCTCATCATCTCGTCATAGTGCGCCAGGCAGTTATCGACGAAGAGCCTCAGCTCATTATCTGGAAGGTGTTCTTGCAACGCTGCTCGAAGCTCACACATTAGCCGATGGTGCTCCTCCAGCCACCTTGCATACTCCATGTCGAAAACCACGGCATCTGGAATCATAAAAGAAGCTTATAAAGGCGTTGAAAGAGTCTAAAATGATGCAGAAACAAGTGCAGTTTTGGATTAGAGGGATACCTGAGCTTAGACCGCCGACCCCAGGTGGGATCCCTTGTTCTCCTAAACCCCCAAGAAAAACACCCTAGAATCAAGAAAACCCAGCATTATTCCAAATCAACTAGAAAAGTAAAAACTGAGATGTGGGGGTGTTTTCAGTTCTTTCTAAAGCTTTTGTAGCGGTTACCAATTAAATAAATAAACGGTTTTATGTTCTTTAAGACACAATTATTAGCTTAATAAGGTCAACAATATGAAGATAAAAGAAAGGTGCCTAGCCTTCTAGACCTGGTCATTCTTTTCTGCGATTGTCTTTAATTATCAAAAGTGGAAAAAAAAAAAAAAAGAGAACCTCACCTGAGCTCTAGCCCTCTGAAGCTCCTGCTCCATCTGAGCTAGTTTCATCCTACTAGACTCGAGCTGCTGAACATAGGCCTGTAGAAGATTGAAAGAAATGATAATAAGCAATCTCAAATAAGGCAATAGCAGTAGAGAGAGAGAGAGAGAGAGAGAGAGAGAGAGAGAAATAAGCAATCTCAAATAAGGCAATAGCAGTAGAGAGAGAGAGAGAGAGAGAGAGATTCCGTTTGACTTGCCTTTTTCCTCAGCCTGCTTTTCCGAGCTGCTTCTCTATTCTGAGCAAGCCTTCTCAGTGTCTGTCATAGAGTAGGAAATATGAAACCAGGCATCTCCCACAAGGAAAATAGGCAGATGGACTAGAAGTTAGAACATAAAAGTCGAATACCTTAGCATCTGGTGTTCTGGGTCCTTCATGCTCAGAACTGAAAGTTAGGCCTTTTCGGTTTCCTTCACGCTGCCAAAAAAAAAAAAAAAAAAGTCAAGCCAGAAAGAAGTTCCTTTATGATCATTATCATCAAGACATAACCCAGAGAGAGATTCTTAGAAATTGGTTTGGAACTCAGTCTTGGTTTAAAATCAACAAGAGATAAGAGGGACATACATATAGTTCTGGGAAATAGAAGAAAATAATTACAAAGGAGTAATCTTTATAAAGCTCTCTATCATTGCTTAATACCTTAGTTCCTGCCTTTGCATCTTTTCCCGGTTGAGTTACAGTTACTGGACCATTTCTTGGATTCGCGACTTCCATGGATGTCTCTGATGATCTCTTACTGATACTATTGCTGAAAGAAATTAAACCCACTTCTCCCTGCAAAAACATAAAAATCCCACCTTTCAAGTTTCAACAAAAGAAAGTACTCATGACCTAAAAATTCTAAAAGAAAAGGATAGGACTTTCTTTCAATTCAATACCTTCGTAAATTGAGAAGGGGTAATACTGCTAGTTGAAAGTCTATTGTCTGAGCTTTCTGCATGCATGAATTCCATCAAACATTTAAACACATGAAACTACAATCTCCAATTGCAGAACAGAAAAAAAGGGAGTAAGACAGCCACTAAAAGAGCCACAACTCTCTCTCTTTTCCAGACATAACCAATGAACCATGACAAGAAGAGAGAGTCAAAACAAACTATGTATAAACCACCCCAAGCACCTCTCCAATTTGATTCCCCATGTTTTTTCAGCAGCCTGCCACCTGAAACATGAAAAGGAGGGAGAGAAAGAAGAAAAGAACCGGAAATCTTGCCGTACCCCCTCGTACAGGAACTGGGAAGAAACTCATGAGTAGTTTGTTACATGTCACGGTCTAAAAAACTTTCCCACCCAATCACAATTTCAAGAAATTCGAATTTCTACAAATTCTCGGTACACTTCGGTCAAATTCAGCAGCTGGACACGCTTTTTTCATGACCCAAAAAGCTCTTCGCAAGGAAACTCAACAGCCCTCTTTCATATTCCCTTAAAATCTCTCTCTGACAGATAATCTCCTCACCTGATTCTTATCTACTTACAAAATAAAAGATAGAAAAAAAAAAGTAAAAGTTTAAAACTTACTTTTTTGTTCTTTAGCTGATGCAAGATTCTGCCCTTCCAAATACAATAAAAGGGACTGATCTATTTCTCCCAGTTGATAATCTACACTCTCTTTACTTCTGTTAGCAGAAAAAAATTCAACAGAAAGATGGATTAAATAAGCCTTAAGCCTTAATTTGCACCAAATACTCTCTCTCTCTCTCTCTCTGTGTGTGCGCGCGCGCTCGTGCATGAGAAACTAGTAAATGATATTTAAACAAATGGGTTTCCTAATCCTCTTGAGGACTTTAATTACATGAAATTTACAGGGATGGGAGATGAAGATTGTATCATCTTGCAGGAAATCTGATGTTGGGTTTGATACTGATTCTCTTTCAATTCCCATGAAAGAGCTCCAAAAGCCCTGTCTTTACTTCTCTGGTGCTGGAAAGAGCCCATCAATGGCGAAATCGACTTCTGTTTCTTCCCATGTGGATCAGGAAGAGAGATCTCCAGGGGCCCGGGTTCTGCCAGAGTTGAGTCGGTTTATATCAACGGATGCTATAAATATAAAATAATAGAGTGGGAAAAGAGAATAAGAGAAAAGGAACACAATTCAATGCATCCTAACAGGAGCAGAAGAATTATGGAATCCTGAGTAGTTGCCCATCTAGTATAATACATTATAAAAAGATGGTCCTCTCAATAGGTGAGTGGGGCCCACCTTTTCCCAATCCGAACCGTTGATGATAATCCACCCACTAATTGCAGAGAGAACCGCCGTTGGATTAGGGAAAAATCAGTGAAGTGAGGCCATCTCAAGCATGAAAAATGAAAGATCATGTACTCGGATGTAGGGAGGGCCGGGTAATTGCTTGGGGGATTCCAGCTCTGAGGCTGATGTTGTGGGTCCCACTATATGATAAATGTTCCAGCACTGTCAGTCTCCATTCACCCATTTCTTTGTTCCTGAGGGGATGTTCTATGAAGGAGCCTATCCGCAGGCAACCAATCAATAGATGCATGATCATGACACCAGGACCAATGGTCAGGATCATCTGAAATGGGCCCCACCCACCTCTGCCTCCACCAGGGAGGAAATCAGGTAATTCTTGTATCCTAGTATAAGAAAAGCTCTTGGCCTTCTCGATCCTCTACCAAACCAAAGAAGACTTTGGAAATGTAGAGCCGGCTGCGATTAGGTACGTACACACACCCCCTTCTCACCACAGCCGAAATCGTACAATTCGAATAGTTTAGCCTGGACTGCATCTCTATGACAAGTGTCGAGAAAAGGGGGACATGCATTGGCCAGGTGACTGAAAATGGGAGGAGGAGTGAAGGATTCCATTCAAACGATGGAATTTCATGCACGCTGAATTTGACCATTTGCTAACGATCTCGTACACTTACTATGAGGCCCACTATGCAACACGTTTTGATCATTTCTTATCAGGAACACGCATCAAAAGTTGTCAAAGTATTTCTCCTTTTTCTCTGTTGTTCATCAATGCGAGTATCATGTGGAAGCTATATATTTCAAAGGTTTAGCAGGTTTTTCTTATAGTATTATTAGAGCAACTTGACCATGTGATTAGTGGTAGAAGTAGCTAGGTTCCAATTCATATCTCAGTGTATTTATATTATATTAAGAACCCTTTTCTAATTTAGAAAAGCAATAATGAATGTAACCTTTTTTTTTTTATTATTAATTGATCAAGCTCAGGAGACAGAGTCCGAATAATTGAAATTTAAATACATATTAAATAATATAACAGAGAAATCAAGATTGAGAATACCGGCACAGTACTTCAAGTAGGTGGCCGCAGTGCTGGTATTCATGGACTTTATGGGAGTTATGGCAGGGGAATTATTAGAATTTGAGGAGGGAACGATATATAGGGAATATATATTGCTTTGAATTTGGAATCAAATAGGGTTTATTTGGTATCTTTATTTTTCTTTTTATAGATCCATCAAAATAGAGCCATAAAAAAATGGCTAGAATAAAAAGAAATGTTTGGTAATGTAATGATCTATTTTAAATAGGTTTTTTTAAATCAATTGTTGAAAGTTTTTTTATAGATTTCTCGATATCCACAGCGTATCAAGCCTTGAAAATTGAATTCATAGCCATGTCCAGCCTTCTAAAGAGATCTAATGGTTTGAATCTTGTGTTTGGGGCCCATAAAATCCTGAAAATACTATCAAATGGTTCAATTCTTTTGCACATATCTAGAGATTGATGATGATCCATTGGTTGAAATTTGGTGCCATAGCAATGTTTGACCTTCTGAACATTTTCAATGCTTTGGATTGTGATGTTCTATCCCAGAAATAAAAATAGAGGAAAATATGACTGCTAATGGACTAATCTAAAATTAGGCACGTTACATCAATGGCTGATATTGTTTTGAGAATATCTCAAGATCTACAAGGTAACAAGCCTTGGAAACTGACTCTATAGATGTGTTCATCCTTCCAAAGATATTTAACGGTCTGGATCTTGTGTTTGGGGCCCATAAAATCTAGAAAATTTCATCCAATAACTTACATTTTTTGCATATATCTTGAGATTGGTGATGATCAAACGACTGAAATTCGGTATAATAGCCGTGTTTGATCTTGTAAACGTTACCAATGGTTTGAGTCTTGATTTACTGTCTCAGATTTTTAAAAAAGATTAAAAACGGACTAGGGCGTTGTAGTTTCATAAACACTGTTCATCTGCCTCTATTTTTTAAATACATGCTTTTGGGGGTTGTGGAAAGAAGAAGCATTACCTTTACTTCTCTAAAATGGGCAGAGCCTACAAACCACTTTCAAACGCCTCTATTTTAAAAAACTCTACCTGATTTAGATATTAGAGTTAAAAAATGGAGATGCCAGATAGAGGCGTATGATCCTTCCGGTGTCAATTGGTAGGTCTATTTTTCATGTCTATTCGAATTAGAACTTATTCAAATAAGCTTTTCGCTTCTTAGATCTGTGCGGCAAAGTTCACCGAAATGTCTGATGATCTAAAGGGCTTTAAGACATTTTGCCGCGCGTGGACTGAAAATGTAAACAAAAGATAATTTCTTCTAAATAGACATAAATGTCTAATGCAAACAAATACTTTCTGCATTTTTTCTTACAATTTTTTCAATATAACTTTTATAATTTGAGTTTGCCTATACCATTGTTATCTTATGATAAAGTTACATGTACTATTTTACTACATGTTGATTTTGCGAATATAGCTTTGACAATATCACTAATTTATTTTTCTAATTGAATTAGACTTGTCAAATCACAATCTCTTAATTTGTAAGATGGAATTGAAATAGCTTTACTTTACTTTTTTTTTTTTTTTTTTTTTCATACCAACAGTTTATTTATAAGAGAGTCTTATTGAAATAACTTTATTTGACTCACCTCGGTGAGGATGAAAAGAATAGAAAGAGCTTGGAAGAAAGAGAGCATGTATGCAATACCCAAGGAACATGTTGGATATAATTAAGGTAGATGACATTACCTTACATTTCAAAGTTATCCATATATGGATATAGAGAAACACTTTAGATACAAGTAATAGTTGTATTTTTTTTTTTTTTTGGTAGTCCAACGAAGGGGCTAGGACCTTGAGATTCATGACACAATTCACACATGTGAGGTGATGAGAACTTACACATGAGAGAAGAGATAGACACAACTCACACATGAGAGGTAATGGAAACCCGTTTATACGAGGAGACATAGACACAACTCACACATGTGTGGTAATGGAAACTCATACATGCGAGGAGATATAAATACAACTCACACATGTAAGGTGATGAAAACTCACACATACGAGGGGAATAAACACAACTCACACATATGAGGAATAAAATCTCACATATGCAAAGAGGAAGGAGGCTGAGTTCGAACCTAAGACCTCTCAATATTGAAAACTGCCACTCCTTACTACTACGGTAAAGAGCTGTTGTCTAGTGATATGTTGAATTGATTAAGACAATACTAGTTCTAGAAAATTTGATGTTCTTAGGTTTGATATTCAATTTGCACCCGTACTGTTATACACTTTACACATATTATAGAGTGCTATATATGTATCTCTCTTTACAAATGCTAAGAGATAAAGAAAAAAAAAGAGCTAAGGGCCTGTTTGGATGCACAAGAAAACATGAGAAAATAATATATTATAGAATATAATCTTTCATTTTCTAAAGAAGAAAATCTTCTGCGTTTGGTAACCTAAGGAAATTTTGAAGAAAAGATTCTCTTCTTTCAAAAAGTTCAATATTTTCTTCTACAGCTCCCCCGTGTAGAAAAGTTTTTACAAGATAAGAATCTTTCAAAATAACGATTACAAAGTGGTAAAGTAAAGTAAAGACTTTAGTTCACCAAATCCATCATGATGTGTTTGTTTACATATATGGTAAAGTAAAGTAAAAGTACATGTCATAGCACAGTAAAGGTGTGGTAAAGTAAAGGTGGGATAAATTATATGGTGAAGTAAAGTGGGAAGGAATGGTGAAGTAGATTTATTTTTTTAATTTAGTTTTTCACATTTTATAGTAGTTTTATATGGTAAATAAAAAGTGATTTGTTTACGGGTGTGGTAAAATAAAATTAAGATTGACGTCATATCTTGGTAAAAGGTGAGGTAAAAGAAGGTGAGATGAAGTATGTGGTAAAGTAAAGTGGGAGAGAGTTATAAAGTAGTTTTTTTTTTTGTATTGGCTTACTTTACCATAGTTTTATGTAATAAAAGAAAAGTAACTTATGGTAAAAACATGATAGTTGAACATGATAGTTGAACTTTACTTTACCACCCTACTTTTTTATGAAGACGTGGTAAATCACATATAAATTAAAATATTTAATAAAAAATAATTCTAATAATGTAATTTACTTTTAATCATAACACCTTCCAAACAACTCAATTTAAAATCTGTAATATTCTTCAAAAATTGCCAAACAGTAAAAATATCATAATATCATAATATTGCATTATTCTATTCTATACTATTTTGTTCTTGCAATAAGTTTTAAATGTTTTATTCTGTAGACATCCAAACGGGCCCTAAGAGATAAAGGATATAAGGTTGAAAATAGATGAAACCCTAATATTGCTAGGATTTAATTATTGGGTATTCATTTTCCGCTTTAGTTTATTTTCTATTGATGGTCATTCATCGCTTTTTACCTTTGTTTTCTTCGGTTTTTTTATTACTCTTGAAAAACTCATTTTTAGAACTCCCAGAAATTTAATTTCATGAAATGACTAAAATAAGAGAATAAAAAAAAAGTAGAATATAGAGGTGATGAGAATGGAGTTTCAATATCAATAAAAGTCTGTGCGGGTCAAGATCATAACCTTACTTTCGGTAATTCTTAGCATCATGAGGTGACCCGGATTCCCTAGTCCCTCCATCCCCCTTTTAGCAAATTGATAGTGTACACATCCTATCCTTCCTTTCATGGGCCATTAGCAAATTGATATTGTACACATCCTATCCTTCCTTTCATGGGCCACTGGCTGTCCCACTTCTCTTTGACCGTTGACTAGTCCACACAACCAACGTTATAGATAGAAGATGCAAATGCAATTCAACACACAGATGATTAAATAGTTTAAAGGCGACTACTGAACACTGATGTTAGCCTGGTGATCCGGTGTATGACTCCAGATGCGAGTTACTTTTTTATATCCGCCAACAAGATAGAATCCAAGCCACCCATAGTTTTCAAAAATAATGAAATTTGTTACATAAAGCATTATATAATTGTGGCGACTGTTTGTTGTCCACTTATGCAGCACCTGTTAGAAGTTTGAACAATATTCGTTTGCGTAAACGATTGATATCCAGAAAAATGAGTGGTGTCATTTTATATTGATTGCTATATTAACCCTGAGGAGTACTTCAGTTGGCCTAGGACCACGGTTTGCACCCGGAGGTTGTGGGTTCGAAACTGCACTACCACACGGGAATTTTACTCAGCTTTCTCTCCTGGGCCCGTAGGGATTATTCTGGCCCAAATGACTGGGAATCCTGCGTTATAAAAAAAAAAAAAAAAAAATATTGATTGCTATTTTAAGGGGGTATCTGACTTTTACACGTGTTATACATTCAATGGATTTAGATGTGTTGAAATGCTTCTCACAAATTTATCTAAATCTATGAAGATTTATGATATAAAACTAAATATTTTTTATGCCTACTATTAATATGAGAATATTAAATAGCTTCGGACCAAGAATTGGGTACCCATGTATGGGAAATTAGGTATATAAATTGGGGCTTCTTCTAAAATTACTAGAAGTCTGTGAATTAGCTTCAAGGTCTCGGAGCTTATTAGTTCGATAAACAAATAAAATAATTTCAATGACAAACATGGGACCTACAGGAATGGAAAAATAAAGGTGCTTGATGAGGCAGGCCCATAAGAAAAATCACTGTATCAAAAATTATGCCAATGCCTTTCTCCAAGAGGGTTGTGAGCTGCTTCAACACCTATATGGATGTGAAGATTTGGTGTAGATTTGTTTGTTTTGTCATCATTTTCGTAAGTAAATGATTTCCATGTGTAAATGTTGCACATCATTACGTATGTTTGCCTTTATTTATCATGTGATATATAAATGAGCTATAAAAATGATATGTGATCATTTATATGCCAAATATTCATATCTAGGCGTGAAAGGGATTTTATCCCCTCAACCAAAAAGGCATTAGTACAGTGAGTTACATGGTGGTTTTTCTACTTGTGGGACCCATCAAAGAACTTTACTTTTTCAATTCTTATGGACTCCAAATTTGTAATCAAAATTGATTAATTTGTTTATTAGACTATTGAACCCTAAGATCTTGAAGTTGATTATCTTCAATCCTTGTAGACCTTGACCTTTAATAATTTATGAGAAAGCCCCAACCTAGAGATATATATATATATATATATATATATATATATTTATAACTTTCTAAAATTCTATGGGCCCCTAACTCATGTTCCGAACCATTTGATTTTCTTGTATTATTGAACAACGTCAACAGGTAAAATGTTACATCTTAGATCTTCATGAATTTTGAGATATCTGTGTGAAAATCGAAAAAACCCAATTAAATCTAAAACCATTGGATATACTCATTTCCTCTTGTGAAGATGTTGATTTTGATAAACGTGGTACTGTATCTAACAAGTGTAACACTTGTACTTATAACATTAATATAAAACTCATTTTCCTATCACATGCATAAAAGGCAAATAACCCTAAATGACCTTATTTACACATTATTTTTACATCTCATTTATGCATAATACACATGATATGTAAATGAGTGTTAAATAACCCAAGCGGTATCTCAGTTGGCCTAGGACCGCGGTTTACACCGGAGGTTGTAGGTTCGAAATTGCTCTACCACACTAGAGAAAAAGAAAAAAAGTAAAAAAAAAGTGTTAAATCATTTACATTTGTGCCTAATTACAAAGAAATGACTCCCAAGCATTCTTCAGTTCGCTGAAGAATGACAATCATATTATGCAAGACAAAGATGATTATACTGAAGACACCTTGTAAAAATATAGCACTTGAACGGGTGGCAGTAGCTCACACATAAAAATCGACAGTCTTAATTTTAAGCATATAAACCAGCAGTTAAAAATCTGTTTTTAGCAGTTTTTTTTTTTTTTTCATCCACAGATGTTCAGACATTGCAGTGGTCATCACCATCAGCACCCTCCGTGTATTTTCAATAGCAATAAGAATAAGATTTCACTTAATCCCAAGGGGTACCTAGTTGGCATAGAACCACAGTTTGCTCTTATATGGGTGGCGGTTCAAAACTACCATACTGGATCTACAGAAAATTTATCACTCGTAGGGATTAATCATACGCTTAGTTCACAGGGAATTTATCCGGCTACCCATAGACTTGTAAAAATTAGTTTGGCCGACTGTGACACTGTCCGTTGTTAAAAAAAGAATGTAAAATAAGAATAAGATATCATAATTGGACGACCATCATCAGTCGACCTGGCCCAGCCCAAGTTAGAGATGATGAGTAGGGGATCCGTTCCAGAGTCCGGACTGAAGTGGCAACGGGTTTTAGTTTTAGGGTTTTAGCAACGTCCAATTTCTTCTTCACTTCTCATTCCCCGTCTTTTCTCTCCTCCTTTCAGAGAAGAACACTTTAATCATTCGAAGAAGAAGAAGAAGAAGAAGAAGAAGAAATTCGATGGGGAAGAAGCGAAAGCAAGTCGAAAGAGAGATTCCAGAAGCTCCGAAGAAAGACGATGTTGCTGCACCGCGACCAAAGCGGACGCTTTTGGGCTGGAAAGACAAGACCGACGACAAAGAAACCGATTCTCCTTCTTCTCCGGTTTTTAGGAACAGAGAGAAGGTTCTCGTCACCTGTTCGCGTCGCATTGCTTATAGGTTTTATCTGATTCTCAAAATCTCCCCATCTCTCTCCCCTTCTCCTTCATTTCTATTTGTAGTTGATGTATGAGTGTGTGTGTGTGATTGATTTGCAGGTATCGGCATTTGATGTTGGATGTTGTTTCGCTTCTGCCTCATTGCAAGAAAGATAACAAAATAGAGTCGAAAGAAAGCAAAGGGGCGACTTTGAATGAGCTAGTTGAGCTCAGGAACTCCTCCTCCTGCTTGTTTTTTGAGGTAACCTATCTCAATTTCCGATTCATTTGGTTCCATCCGATGGTGTCCTGAAGGATCTAAACAATGGAAGGATTCTATTTCAGTGCAGGAAACAGAAAGATCTCTACCTTTGGATGGCCAAGTGCCCTAACGGACCATCTGTGAAATTCTTAGTCAATGCTGGTAATTGCTCCATTCAATTCAATCGATACCCAAGTCTGATTTATTGATAAATCGCAACTTGTTTTTTCTTTCTAGATTTGTATTTCCCAATTTTCTTCAATTGTGTCCATAAGCAAAGTCCTTTTCTTCTTTTAGTACACACAATGGAAGAATTGAAGCTAACCGGCAATCATTTGAAGGGATCACGGCCAATTTTAACTTTTTCTTCCAACTTTGATAAACAACCTCACTGGAGGCTCTTGAAAGAGTTAATCATGCAGGTATGTTCATTTTGAACATTCCTCCATAGGGATGGCTTTGAGTCATTTTATATAACTGGCTGGAATGGTTGTTTCTCCTTTTGTTTTGTTTTGTTTTCAATGAAGTATTTTGTTTAAGGTGGGATGGGTGTTAAAGTTTTGGGAGGGATTGGTGGATTAGAAATGCTGAGCCCATGACATTGTCCAGTCCTGCTTTACAATGTTCTCTAATGACATCCATATTTGTGTCAGCACAAGTTACATCAGCTGTTTGTGTCTTATATGGAACTTGAATGGATGAAAATCGTGCTGCAATTCATACTATATGTGCCTTGTGGTCAGTGGCAGAGCCAAGATTTTCTTGTTGGGGTTGGGGGCTACACTTATTTTCCCCACTAACAATGATAAAAAAAATATTAATTCTTATTACAAGTAACAGCTGAATTTGGAGAAAAAGGGAGAATTAAAGACCCAATAGAACAAAAAGATGTAGAAAAATTAAAAGACAAGAGTAGAGTCAGGAGGTAGAGGGGGAGCAAAAACAGTATTGTCTATTGAAAATTCAAACAGCTCATATTGAATGCCCACCCCCTTTAGATGGGATTTCCCCAGGTTTTACTCCAAGAGGAGTGGGTCCAATTGTAAAATTGAATCTTACAGTTGGGTTTCAATAGGTACACTCTACTCTAGATTTCCACTCCACTTGCTCTTTGGAAGCATGAATGAGACACTAAAAGGATTCGGATTCGACACTATGACTTTGTTTTTTTCTTTGTTTAGTAGTATTTTTGCAGTCGTTACTATACTATTTGCATATTCAATACAATGAGCATTTTCACAAGCCAAATGCCATGTGACATGTAAGCTTTACTATGGTAATAGTATATGCAAGTCCAGTACAATGGGAGGTGTTTACAAGCTCAAGGCTATATGACAACTCACCCATGTACAAATGGCATGTATGGACATCAATTCTATCCATGCAATAGCTGAGTAGTAAATGAAATCATCAAGAGGAGAGTGGGCAATTACACATATGGCAATTGAGTAAGCATCCAATGGCCCTGCTTTGTATGAACGATATTGCTGAACTATTGGCTGAAAGAGTGTAACCAGAACAAGGAGGTCTCGGTCATGACACTTTATAAAATCTGGACAATATTTTCAAGTGTATATTTTGATCAGAGTCAAAGATAGCCACACTACATTTGTCAATCAATATAACACAAGTACAATTGAGAACATACAGAGCAAGCGTTTCTGATTAATGAAACTTCAAACTCTTTTTACAATCTTTGATATAGATCTGGCATATAAGACTTCTTGCTCTTTTCTCTCATACCTTGACTTGTTTCCTTCTCCAACTGTTGTGTGGGACCCTGGGGTTATTTTCATTAAACTTTCTGGTGTAGAATTGATTGGATACTTTGAGTTTTCATTAATTTTCCTGGTTTAAAATTGATCTGATACTTTGAGTCCGTGATCTCTTTTGCTTGTCTTGAATTATGATATGGAGTTGAGGGCTTGATGCAGTCCCTCAAGGAGTAAATTTGATGTGAAGGGTTTTTTTTTTTTATTATTATTAATTGAAGTGCAGCATTATACTGATCATCACCTGTTTTTCGCAGATATTTGAAATACCGAAGGAACACAGAAAATCAAAGCCTTACCATGACCATGTCTTTGTTTTCTCAATTGTTGATGATCACATATGGTTTCGAAATTATCAGGTGGCAATACAATGACATGCTACTTTCTTGTACTTAGTAGATTATGCCTTTTTTGTCTAGAGGCATTCTTATGAATGCATGTGCACACATGCATGTGCACGTCATTTGTTGTTTTTCACTTAGAGCCCTTTCAATTGTTCCATGTTCTAATAGTTCCAGAATTCAATCTGAATATCTTTAAATATACCCACCAGTATAGAGTTGATGAATGTGATTCATTCAAGGTTGGCGTGAGTTGTACATGGTTTCAGATGAGTGTAAAGCAAGAGTCATGCTCATTCAATCTTTTTTATTTTTTCTTTTTTAAAGTAACTGCACTCTATCTTTTACTTATTGTCACTTGAATTTTGAAAAACCATAGATAAGTTTTCTTCTCTTTTTCATTTGAACATAAAAACCAACTTATTTCAAATACGTAGACTAAAGAAACCCTAGTTTCAATGGGAGTTCACTGAGCAACCTTTCAAATTTGCGTAATGCTTTGAGTTTCATATGCATGTGCTCAATTCTTCCAACATTTTTCAATCTGTCAATGTCTCAATGCCGGATAGTTGTAATGACCTAATACACGGGTGTTTTCACCCATGTTTATACCATTTTGTATTATTAACAGTATGTGCAACTTCATGTTAGGTTTACTGATTAAATCATGTGACTTGGATGAACTTAATGATTTTTCAGATAACTGTTCCACACAAGGAAACAGATAAAGTGGACCGTGGAGGCTTGGACAACATGACCCTTGTAGAGGTTTGATTTTATCTTTAAGTCGAATATATATTTCAAGACTTGTTCAGTAATATTTTACTCATAACTTTGAAATGGTTTTGGACAGGTTGGTCCAAGATTTTGTTTAAACCCTATTAAAATATTTGGTGGCAGTTTTGGTGGCCCAACATTGTATGTGAACCCATACTATGTGTCTCCAAATCAGGTAGATTAACATGTTATTTATATATATATTTTAAATTAAAATATATTGGCCTGGCAGTTCAAATTCTATTGTCGACCCTCATGGAGAGAACATATTGATCAACCATTAAACTACTTGCCTGCTGAGCTAAAGACTGTTCACTTTCTTTTTCATGCTTGATTTAATGTTACCGATGTGCATTGCTTCAGATTCGGGCATTAGAGAAGAAGAAAAAAGCTGGGAAATATGCAAAGAAGATCAAAGCAAAAACAAAGAGGAAGATGCATGCTGCTGAGAATCAGTTGGAACCCAATGAGTTTGCAGACTTATGGCAGGACTGATTTATTTTCTAGCCCAACAATCCTTCAGATGAAAACTATCCAATTGAGAAGCAGATTTTGATTGAAATACTTTGTATTATTTGTCATTTGCTTCTTAAGATGAAACATCTGCTCCATGTTCAAGCCTGTGGTGTGAATGATGAGGGACTTTTTGGTCCTTCTGAAGGGAGTTCAATTTGCTTCAGAAATCTTCACTGGTATCTTGAAATTATGATAAAATCCTTATCAATTTGTTAAAATGTTAAGAATTATAAATGTTGTAATACTTCTATTGAACTGCCGCCTTGTGATGTAGGAATTTTCCTTGCACTTGCTATCTGGTATCACAATGATACCCTTGTGATTCTAAATATGAAAATGAACCCCTTGATTGCTTTCTCCGAAACCTTTATACCCAAAGAGAGATTTCAAATCCTTTTACATGGTTTGTGTATGGCAACATCTTGTTTCTGCAATAGGATTCTAATTAACTCTGCAGATAATCCTGCAATGATGCTTCCTTTAACCTGCTTTTGTGAGAAGGGTAGGTGATTATTTTGTCGAGAAAATGTTTTGAACTAGTTTTCTTCTGGATAAGCGTTGTCGTTCAACTATGATGCTAGAGGAAAGTGGTGAATCCAAAAGGGGATTCAGCACCTCCATGTTCTCTCATTTCTCTTCTTGGTTAAAGCGATTCACTCGTTATTTTCTCTGGTGGTTTGGATGAGGTGAAAAGGGGAAGGAAGGTTTGTTTGCATTGGAATAATGGTGAATTTCTGAAAATGAAGATTAAATGACATTTTTTTAGGGAAATATAGCCAAAACAAGAAGCTATTTGATGCTCGTTTTTTTGAAATTCCGTAATTCACCTTTGACCTTTATGTTTAACCACCCAATCTATTTAATTCATAAGTATTTAAATACAAACAGACATCGTGGCCAAGATCTCTTTCTTAGGGCCTTACCAACGATTGCATGGTCCGGGGTGGCACCTGTAGACCAATGTGAACGTTTTTATACTTGCTTGACTAGATTGATGCAATGGTACTGATCCATAAGAAAAGTGTGTGTGTGTTGACAATTCCAAGGACGATTAGGTCACCTAGCGGGAACGCCGAAGCGCTAAATTTTAAAATATTTATATATTCGGAGCGCCCATACAATATAGTGCTTGTGGGTTTATAAATAATTAATTAATGGGTACAAATATATTTTATTGGGGAGCATCTCCCTATCTTATTCATATATTTAAGTATTAAAAATGGAGAAAAAAACTTAACTTTGCAATTTAATTACATAAAATAGACGTTAATTAATAAGTTAGAAAAAATTTCTTCATTTAGAAGATAAATATCAAACTTATAAAAAAAGAAAATGTACATAAACTAAGAATTCTGTACGATTCACTCTATATTTGGTTCAATAGCTCCGAGAATGGATTCGCTCAAAAAACGCCGATTCGTGTTTTCGGAACGGATTCGACAAAGCTATATGATCAATCATGGTCCGAGGTGGGCTCATGTGCCAGTCCGAATGATTGTTGTGTGTGGATGTTCTCAATAGATTAACAGTGTGCTTTTCGTATTTTTTTTTTGGGTAGAGGATTAACACTGTGTTGAATTGATATTTTTAGAGAGGACGAGGTCAACACCAAGCATGGACACCTAGCTTGTCTGGCCCAACATACCCACCATATGATCATCTAGACCTCGTATCTCCGGCACTGCAATCCTTGAATTGGCGCAAATCCAAAGTCGTCAATTGTTACTCATTCAAGTAGGTCCTTGGATTGATGATGTGAATTTGTCACTCATTGCATTTTATCTAACAGCTAAGATTTGAATAATTTTGAGACCCGCAAATATACATTTTCCACATAACTAGGTCATGTGCGGAAAGACCTTTCGAGGCCCGAGTCTCCCTATGATTATAATGTTCTCAAGAATTTCCATGACCAGGCCATTAACAATAATGAATTGTCACTTATCCTAATTTGATACCTAATCAAAATATATAAAGTAAAAGAAAAAAAAAAAAAAAAAAAAAACAAAGCAAGAAAAAGAGAATGCAGACAAAAATAAGACACTTAATTTTTGAAAGGAAGCAGGATAGGATTATTTTGATAATCACAGAAAATAATGGACTATTTTAATACTCATGATTCATAAGACCCTTTTAGTAATTATTCCAAACACCAGGGACTCTATTGACAATGAACCCCTATCTTTCATTTCATCATATAAAATAAAATGGGATTAGGGTTTAACCTTTAAATCTCACTCCAAGTCCAAGGGGATCTAGCTAGGGTTAGGGTTTCTGAAGCAAAGCAAGCAATGGCGCCAGCTCGCGAGAGGAAGCCTAGGGCTAGCAGCAGAAACCCGGATCTGATTCGTGGCGTGGGCAAGTACTCGCGTTCGAAGATGTACCACAAGCGAGGCCTCTGGGCGATCAAGGCCAAGAACGGCGGAGTCTTCCCTCGCCACGACTCCAAACCCTCTCCCCCTAAACCCCAGGAAAAACCCCCCAAATTCTACCCAGCTGATGACATCAAGAAGCCCATCCTCAATCGACGCAAGCACAAGCCCACCAAGCTCAGGTCAGAGCCTTTGCTCGCTCGCATTTGATTGATTGATTGAGTGATTGCTTCCGTTTTTTTATTTCTATTTCTATTTTGAGTGCGGTTGTCTGATTTGATGTGTTTTAGGGCGAGCATCACGCCTGGAACGGTCCTGATCATACTCGCGGGGCGATTCATGGGAAAGCGAGTCGTTTTCCTCAAACAGCTTCCATCTGGGTTGCTTCTCGTCACTGGTGAGAGAATTGGGTTTTGCTTTCTTACTTCAGTCATCATCTGCATTTGTTGATGAGGGATTGCCATATGATTGTGAGAGATGAAATGTGAATGAATGGGGAAAAAAAAATTTATCTGAGCGATTCTATAGTTATTTTTCTGTTTGTTTCCTTGTCTTGTTTTTCGATCTCTTCGTTATATCGTGTGAGATTCTGTCTCTGTTTGTTTGGATCTTGTTTTTCATTTTGTATTCATGAAATGCCTGTGTTAGTGTTTCTTAAGAATCTTGATGCAGTAATTTGAGAAAAAAATGAATGATAATGCAAGGACTTGATGCCATGTATGTGGTATAGTCTTCCTATCCTACACCATCATGCCTGCCTGTTGTAGCTCTTTAAGAAGAAAAGGAGGGGGGAAAGAAGAAGAAGATTGATTCTACTTTCTTTGGGTCTGTGAAAGAATCTTGGATACTGTAAAGTCCAGTGAGCACAGGATGACTGTTAGTGAACTATGAGTGGTAATCACTATTTAGCTCTGATTTTCATCAGTTTGAGCAATTAAAACTCAGTTCCAATTTTTTCACAGAGTTGACTAGATAACAATTTCATTGGTTATCTGGGTTCCCAACAATTATAAGCAACTATGGTGAATATCTATTTTTGATACATGCCATTGGAATCATAAAGAGCCCAGTTGTTTGCGTGATATTGAATACTTCAGAATTAGAAGCATCCCCTTCTACCAAAGGGGTTTGTATGGAAGTAAATTAAAAAATGGTCATGAAATAGGAGCTCTTTTATAGGAAATGATTACTGATCCATCATCTTAATGAACCAAATCCTTTGAAAGCGAGGGTGCCGTATATATCTCTACTTCTCATCACTTCAGCACTCCATCTTTAGAACCTCCTTTCAGGCCAATTGACCTCCTCACATATAATAGAAAACTATTGTTGAAAGGGCACTGAAGATATTGTGCACTTCTGATATTGACAGAATAAAAGGCAGTGACTAACAGATCACATAAATGGAGATGCTATTTTTTTTTTCCTTCCATTTAATTATTTTATGCTCTTGTTTTCTGAGCTGTTCCTCCTTTATGTGGCTGTACTAAATTGATTCTGGTCATTTAGTGTGGTTAGGTAGGTGGAATTTTATCGTTGAAAAAAAAGCAGGTGGGATTTCTGAACAGTGCTCTGCTTACCTGTTGTTTCTATATTCACCTCACAATGCCTGGTCTTCCGGGTTTTTTTTTTTTTTGCTTCTCTCTCTCTCTCTCTCTCTCTCTCTCATCTGTTATTATTTTTTCAGTAATCAACTCATTTGTCGGATTCTTCAGGCCCTTTTAAGGTTAATGGTGTCCCTCTACGACGAGTGAACCAAGCTTATGTGATTGGAACATCTACTAAGGTCGACATATCTGGTTTAGATATTGTAAAGTTTGATGATAAATATTTTACTAAAGAAACCAAGAAGAAGCAGAAGAAGGGAGAGGGCGAGTTTTTTGAGGCAGAAAAGGAGGTAGATTTTTTTCCTTGCTGTATATGGTATTGGGTAGATGACAATATTATGGTTGATTTTCATTCCGTGTTTTCTTCAATTTTTTTCGTCAAAATGTAGGAAACCAAAGCCCTCCCACAGGAGAAGAAAGATGATCAGAAAACAATAGATGCCCAGCTGCTTAAGTCCATTGAGGCAGTTCCAGACTTAAAGGCATACTTGGCTGCCAGATTTTCTCTTAGGTCAGGGATGAAACCTCATGAGCTTGTCTTCTAAATGTTATCCAATCAAGGTGTTAGGACTCTTTACTCTTGCATATTTGATTCTTGTCATGTTTTTGTACTCCCATTTTTGACTTGATGGCAGATGTATGCTACTCCTGTTTTATCATTTATCCTTGATTTTTCAGATTTTTTTCAATTATGCAATGTGGGGTTTGTGGTCCTTTAGCTATAATAGATTGAGGGTTTGTTTTTTGATCTATTTTTTGAAGGCTGCTCTACATTTCCATTGAGCATTCCAGCTTAATCCATATGTATGCTATAGTCTTTGATGTAAGATGGCTTTTAGGCAGAGAATGGTAAATTTCTGTTACTTGTCATAATCTCTGAGCCTCACAACTGTCATGCCCTCTCTAATCTAACTGGACGGGTAGGTTTACTTCCTTATGCATAATTATTTTCCTCCTCCTTTAAGTTTTTGTTGGGAGCTGCACCTATCAACATGTATTGAGAGTTTCATTGCCCTTGTGTGGTCCACTCAGATGGCTCATCAGGTGAGCCCCACTGGGGGCGCATAAGTGCACGACTGACAAACCTGATCACCCACCCTATATATGTATATATCACACATGTATGTAGGAAATCCCTCACCCAGGCATTCCTATATGAGCACCCTATGCTAAAAGTAAAATCTGGTAAGATATTTAATGGATAATCAGAATAATTATTATAAGAAAACAACGCCTATACTGGACTCAGAACTCAAGTCATCCCAACAGGTACACGTCTTATTTAATAGATCTACTATATTTCTTCAAAGGAAGATATAGAAAACTTGTACCAGTGATAATTGTAGTAAGCTGAGATTCCATTGGATTGCTCCACCAAAGTCCTTTTTTATAATTAAAACATACTGTCAACGCGAGCTGGCATTCTTTTGAAGAAATTGCTGGAAACTGAAGGTAGTTTGCTTCTGAATCTTGGGTGTCGGAGCACATATAGTCCTGCAATCAAAGCCACCAGTTTGAAAGGGGTTACATACAATACCACAGCTGCACACAGGCAAAAGATTGTGAAGAGGCTAGTAGCTCGTGGATCTCTCCATGTGAGCAGAGACTGGAATCTCTCCCCCTGTGTTGCCATGTCTCCCACCACTGTTTGTATCCTCCCTGCTACACTCCTGAGCCTATCATACCTCATTTGGACAACGTCCTGGGGCCTGGATGTTGGAAAAGTGTCAAATTCTTCATCCAAGTCTTCTGGTTGGAGTCCCTCTGTCCATGATAGTTTGGTGTCCATAAGTGGTGGATGTTGGGCGCGGAACCTGAAGTTCCATAGCCCAATGGCAAACATGTAGAGGAAGAGTGTTGGCAGTATCAGTTCTGGATACCATATCAAGATCAGGAGAAGAACATGTACTAGCACAGAGGTCATTGGGTTCTTCCAGTAGCGAACATCACCAAACCATCTGGTGATGGCAGTCACCCCTGACATCAGTGACACTATCCTGAAAAAGTTTGCTTTGCTTCGTCTCATACTCCACATATGTGAATCAACATCCAACATGTATTCCACTACCTCTTTCCGTAGTGGTGGTTCAGCCCTTCTGAGCCTTACTGCTACTATGTTCATGGCGTGGACTCTAAGATGCTCTAGTTGGTTCACAGTGAATGGATGAATGTAATGCATCTTTGGCAATAGAGGGTGGCTATAGAGGTATATCATGTTAGCCAGTGACAAGCAGGTGAAACGAACTGCTAGCTGAAGTTCTCCCATCTTCTTCACACCAGATTGGTTTAGAACAATCAGAGGGTAAGAGTGTGTGTATATCCTATCTGTTTCGATGGTTGATAAACGGATTCTTACCTTTCCAATCCGTGAGTCTTTAATGTGGTCCTGACCCGTGGGTTTCTCACTGCTTCCTAGATGACAGTTGTCAAACACCCCAATCGTAATCACTGTGCAGGGGTCGTATACTTCCCATGTGTACTGCTCATTCCATTTGGGACTCAAGCTGTCGATTATGGTTCTAGTTCGTACCCACTTTTGTCCATATTTGGCAACACAGTAAGCATCAGTTCTTCTTCTAGTATCCTTTGCTAGTGCTTGTGCACCCAAGATACCTACTTCCAGTATGCCAATCGGCGGTTTCCAGAGCTGTCGTGCAGTAGGACGAAAGTCACTAGCATAGAGGGCTGACTCATCGAGCACATGATATGCACCCTCGAGACAGACTCTGAGGTGGATCCTACTTGAAAACTTGAGCTCCTTTCTCTGATTGCCTTCCAATATACTGATCCCGAATTTCTCAAGGTTGAACCACTGTGAATCTACTGGCCTGTGATCCATTCGCTTCTCAAACTTGGAGAGTGGCAGACTAACCTTGCCAAGCACATCGTCTTTTACTTGTTGAACTCGGTCTTCAACTGTTAGTACCAAACTTTCTTCAAAGGGCTCAGCTGCTACGAAGACCAAATCCTCGTTCCACTGTGGATTTGTGGTACGAGTGGGGCAGATCTTTGTTTTTAGCACCTGGTTGCCAACTTGAGCTTTCACAACAGCCTCTGGATTTCGGCCTTTGTCGATTGGATGTACATCGTGGGCTTCAATCACGTTGACTCTGATGTACCAGAGTTTAGGTGAGACATAAACCTTTGATCGGATGTTGAACACACCTTCTCCATGAACATGGGAAGCATCTGCGTGCCATGCCTCTGGGAAGGCTTCATCTGCCTGTGTTCCCATCCAAACCGCAAGCATGAGCTCGCCATTCACTTTATTGCCTTGTCGATTCTCCAATCTGTACCACTGAGGTGCCAATGGACTATCAGGTGGAACCCTAGTTGGCACCTCAGTCAAGTCAAAGGGTACCTTCCCAAAATAGTCGTCTCTTCCTATCATTTCCTTGTCCTTGACAAAAACCTCAACGAACGATGAGTGAATCTTGTCTTTGGAGAAGGCAAATACCTGGTTCCACTTAGGATTGTGCTTCTTTTCATATTGCTTTGTGGTTCCTTTGTAGTTTCCAACCCTTACCTGCACATATGGGTCGCAGCTTCCGGTGATGGGGTTGTGGGGTAGATCTTTGGCCTTCACTACCTGCACATACAGGTAGTGCATCTGCTCAACGAGGTCATATGTGCTTGTGAATTTGTCCCCACTTTTCCACCCTCCACCATGTCCTCCAGCCGGCCATCTTTCTCCGAGGTGGGGGCTTGTGTCCTTCAAACTGTAATCCTCCTGGTGACGAGGATGGGCTTGTGGGCTGCTCTGGTGCATGGTCAAAGGCATGCCTTTTGGTTCTTGTTTCACTGATACTTGTGTTTGCTGGGAAAGCACCTGCTGTTTGTTTGTGTTCGGTTGTGTCAAATTTCACTTTCTCCGATTCTTTAGTGGCAGTAATGGTTTCATTATTAGAACCCGCTGCAGTAGTAGCTGTATGAGAAACAACTGTATTCTGCAAATATGTGGATGTTGTGCTCCCCGAAATGGGCAGAGATTCTTGTTCGGCTGAAATATAAATTCAGGCGAATGCTGCCTTTGACATTTGAGAAAATCCACTTCTTTTGTAATGAGTATGTTTGCAAGCCCTCCTCTTGTTCTTGAACTATGTTAGAACCTAGGATTGTTACCTTCCCAAGAGAGTCGCGTCCGGGGTATGAATTCCGTTCATGGTAGACGATGACGTCGATGCTATGGCTCTGGAGGCTTTTTGTGTCACTGAGGTGGAAAATGAGCTGCTGATTCCAGACGGGGTTGAGATCTTTGTGGACAGTTTTGGTTCTAATACGCTGTTTGTCAAAGGCAATTTCGACAAATGGGTTGGATGATCCTTCTCCGTTTTTGGCTACAAGGTTGCGAGCATCCACCACCTCCACCACTAGCTGCATGCTAAGTACATGCGCTTCTGCCTTCTACAAGAAATCTGATGATTGATTCGGGTGGAAAGGTTCTGTTCTGACTGTGATTTTTGAAAGTGAAAGGGAAAAAGGAATAGTTAGCGATCTGGATTACCCTTTTTTTTTTCTTTTTGTCAGAAGAGCAGGCTTTGTTTTGGTGGGCAAGGAAAAGGTTTCTTTGAGTGAGAAGCTGGCTGTAAATAATAGGGCTTTGGGGAGGTTGGGTGAATAATGCAGTGGAAGCCAGTTGCAGAGGTGTGCCTGAAAGTGAGGGTGGGTATTTTTTTTTTTTTTTTGAAAGGATTGGCTCTAGATACCATTATAAGGGAAGTTTTAAGCACATGTTTAAAACAAACAGCGTTAGAATGAAGCGCTTAAGGTGGAAGCAATATCCTTGTCCTATTTACTGAAAATGAATGGATGTATATGGGTTATGCTTATGTATGTTGTCTAGGATTCTTGCCTTTGGGAGGACAGTGATTCTCCAGAACTTCTCGGTGGAATATGCCTACATTACCTTTGATTTCTCTTGTTAATACTTCATTCAAAAAAAGGAAAAGAAAAGGGTCATCCTTGATTATTATTCTGGTTGGTCATTTTTAACATTAGGGGGGGTGCCAATCTTAAAGCTGCTTAATATAAAAGGTAGTGAAAATTAGCATAAAATAGCAAGCTTAGAATCTCGAAAAAATAAGAAGCTATGGAATTTTGTCATGTTGCTGAAGGATTCTGTGTGCTTTATTTGAATATGATTCTGATGTATTTAAGATGTATAATTTGCTTAAAAGTTGTTGTGGGCTGGTGGGTTCATCTTGTAGTGCTTGGAATTTGTTTGCTAAATCCGAATGTGTAAGTAAATCTTCAGCCTGAAGATTGATGGTATGAAGTGACTTTCCACCCGGCCCTTTTGGCTAAAGTTAATAGAGAGAGAACAATTGTGCTTTTTTAATTTTTGGGTAGAAGAGAGAACCTTTTTTTTTTTTTATAACACCGGCGGCCTGTTTGTTGTTGATTTCTTCAAGCGAACTTATTCTAAAGTGTCACCTGCTCATTTAATTGACTGTCAAATGCTTCTTTTTATCTGCCTGCAGCTCATCGTGTCTACTTGCACGCACCTATCCATGTTAGTGTGCCAGAACCATTCATCACTATTAACCATTTGGTGGTCCACTTTGGACCACTTCGATGCTAACGGTCTCTGTGTGTTTAAACGTTGGCCCACTTTGGACCACTTCGATGCGGGTGTGCGTGAGGTGGAACATCAAACAGCATCTCTTGTAAATTGTAAATAATCAAAGCATGAGATATGGAGCCGAGTGCCCAACGTAGGGATGCAAATGGGTCAGTTCTTAGTTGGAACCATATTGGACCCAAAACCGGGACCGTTTGGTGAAGGCTGTTCTGGTTGGGTCTGGTCCGGTCCAGAACCTGTTCCAAATTCTGTGTTTTTCCCCCTTTAATATAGGAATATCATTCAACCCAAAATCCCAAAGGAAGGTTATCATTCAATCTAATAACAGCTAATGAAGTCTACCTCTCCCATAATGAGTTCTGACATCAGGCCATATGCAGAGTCAAGAACTTTGTCTTGAAAATGCCCATACACAGATTGCGTCCTAGGTTCATGAGTCCGAACCTATATGGATTTAGACCCTGATTTGTTTAGCAATCTGGACCTGGACATGTGTTTGAATCAGAACCTAAAATAAGTTCTATGCCTGAGTTTTCATTTCACGGATTGGGACCTTTAGAATGTCAGAGAATTAGATTTCTATTTGCATCCCTAGCAGGGAGGAAACTGTCTGAGTCTGGGTACGCCCAAGGTCCCTCTAAGAGAGATGCTAGCTCTTCTTTTTTTTTTTTTTGGTAGAAAAGGGTATATGATAGTTAATGCTGTTCTTGGCCTAAATCAATCATGTGATGTTGATGATAATAATGGAACACGAGAATTATGAGTGATAAGGAGGTTCTGGACCCATTTGTGCAAGGGGAGGATCCCAGACTATGGGAGAGAGGAATCCAGCATTCATCCTCACTTTCTTTGACCTTTGGACAAACTTTCTGAGTTGGGTTCGTTGGTGCTCTCTGACTTGGTTATTGACCTGAAAAGCACCGTTGGACTCCGGCCAGGAATCGTGCTTATGGGTCAGTGATTCAAGAATTGAACTAGGCGCAAAACTGGTGAATACAAAGGTTTGGGTGAACCTGGTCTGGTCACTAGTTCATTTTTTTTTTGTCCATGACATAATAATTATACGATAAATGAATTAAAAATTAAAGAAATCTAGAAAAAAATTGAAAACGTAAAATAATCATATAAGAATTGTGTAGGTTTAATTGGATTGAATGATTTAATGGTTGAACTACAATTTTGGTTTACTTGAGCTTGATTTTATAATATTAACGTGGGTTTAAATTAGATAGTATATAGGAATAGGCCAGTAGCTGGGAGTTCCATTCTATCCGGTGTTTGATCCCTGATTTTCTCCAGGTGGTTTTCTTCCCAGCTTGTGCTGGGGGTTCAATTCGTGTCAGTATGGTCTGTTATGGCCTTAGCCACCTTGGCATGGTAACTAAAAAAACAAAGGAAGGTAGATAAAAGACATATTAGGCCCTGTGTGGTAATTTTACTTATAAAGTTAAAGTAAAGTTTAGTCAATTTAAACATCTCACCGAAAGCACCTTTTACCAAAATTCCCTCCATCTTTTTTCAAAAAAGTAAAAAAGCAACTATCTTTACTCACTAAAAGACAAAAATACTCCATTTTTCCATAAAAAAAGTTAAAAAAATTATATAACAAACAACTAAAAATAAAATACCATCATAACCCACTTATATTTTATTCTTTATTCAAAATCAACTTTACTTCACTTGACTCAATTAGTAGAGTTATCAAACGGGCCCTAAAATTCTAGTTTTTAAATCATTTCTACATATTATTCTATATTATACTCACAAGTAATCTGTATTTGAATATAGAGAACAAAAATCGTCCATATACATGCAAGTGCACTCCAGTCAGCCACTTTTGACCACTCATTGGCCATTTACTGTTGAGAAGAAAAGGAATCATTTACATGGAGAAAGAGCCAAATATCCCACTAACCCAGAACCCTATAAACTGAGTACATGCATAGTTGTTATGTTCACATTATCTTGTCTTGCAAAGTTGCAGAAGAAGTCTGGACATGGATTTCCATCATTTTTTCCTCTCCTCCTCCTCCTTCTTGTTGTTGTTGTTGTTGTTGTTCCTGCTTCCTTTTCCTTCTCCTTCCCTGGCTGCCAACGACAAACGCTGCCACCCAGAAGACAAAGCTGCACTCCTTGACTTCAAGAACAGCTTTTCCAATCCCGAGTCTCTTCCCTCGTGGAATCCCGAAACCGACTGCTGCGGCTGGTACGTCGTCGATTGCGACGAGAAGACGAACCGAGTCACTGGCCTCACTCTAGTTTACTCCTCCGTCTCAGGGACCATTCCGGACGCCGTCAGCCGCCTCACCCACCTCCAGAGCCTCCGCCTCCACAAGATCCCCACCCTCATCGGCCAAATCCCACCGTCCATCACCAAGCTCAAGGCCCTCGACTATCTCGACATCACCTGGACCAATATCTCGGGCCCCATCCCTCCGTTTCTCGCCGAGCTCCAAAATCTCAAATTTCTCATCCTCTCCTTCAACAATCTCTCCGGCTCCATCCCTCCCGAGCTCGCTCGTCTCCCCAATATAGTTGGAATCGAGCTCGACCGAAACCGGCTCACCGGCGAGATACCGGAATCTTTCGGGCACTTCGTGGGTTCCGTACCCGGTCTCAGACTATCGCACAACAGGCTTTCGGGTCAAATACCTAAATCTCTCGGGAACTCGGATTTCTCGAGCATCGATTTATCGCGGAATCAACTCGTGGGAGACGCTTTCATGCTTTTCAATGCCTCGAAAAGCACGACCACAATCGATATCTCGCGAAACATGCTAAAGTTCGATTTATCGGGAGTGGAGTTTCCGTCGAGCAATTTGATTGCGTTGGATATATCGCACAACAGGGTGTTTGGGCGGATCCCGTCGCAGATAACGGAGGCCGTTTATCTGCAGTTTTTATATCTGAGCTACAACCGTTTGTGTGGGGACATTCCGCAGGGGTGGAAGCTCAAGTATCGTACTGAGAGCTTTGATGAATCGTCCTATCTGCACAACCGCTGCCTCTGTGGCCCACCTCTGCAGCCATGTAAAGCCAATCGAAATCGACTTGTTTAGCTGCATGCTACGGTGGTAACTTGTTATGTATTGTAAGGAAGTCTGAGATCTGCCATTCGTAGTCAAAACCGATGGGAGTAAAATAAACCGATGGAATTGTATGACGAATTTCCCTGGTTATCTTCTTTGCACCTTCTTGATCCACAACAGTAATTGCATTTTATATTTTTGCTACCAAATCCTTTCTTGGCACCTTCAATATTATGGTGAGCTCAATTTGTATCATGTTGATATTTGAGGATGTCATTTTCATTTCGAATGGTCCAGATTATCATTAGGTGGGGGCCATGGTGGAGCTTTGAAGATGGAGATCATACAAGGGGGGAGCATGTAAGAAACATGGCATCGGGCCTCGACTCGATAGGATAAAAACTGTAGACAGCTACTATAGGGAGTTTCTATTTATTATCCGAGTGTTGTATGTATTTGTCTATTTGTACGGAATTACTCTACGATATAATCTTAGTGCCCAAAACCTCCTCTCAGCCATCTCAATCCTTCTCCATCGGCGTTTTTGGAGCGGATCTGTCTTCGAAGCGCGGTTCGACCGAATATGTATCAAACCATGTAGAACTTTGATTTTTTTTTGTGCATTTTCTTTTTCTATAAGATTGATATTTATCTTTTTAATGAAGAAACTTCTTTGGATTTATTAGTTATTATCTATTTTATGTGATCAAATTGTAAAGTTAATTTTTTTTCTCTATTTTTTATACTTGAATATATGGATATTGTTTTATAAGCCCACAAGCACTATGTTGTATAAGTGCTCTAGAGGCGCTCCAAATATATAATTATTTTAAAATCTAGTGTTTCGATGCTCCCGCCTCCGGTCCTACTCCGCGCTCTGGGTACTTAGGGTATAACTTCCTCTTTATTAGAAAAATGATAAAAAAAAAAGGCAACGAAAGGGAACTCAACCGCCCAATGTCCTATTTGGGTCTGTTTGGGAACTTCACTAGTAGATAAGCTAATGCTACGCTTTGTTCTTGATTAATAACATGATGGTGATACTGGAAATGGAACCCGTGAAGTCCTAGTGAGATAAGCAATAGCTTCATTGTGTGGAGAATGTTTTCTTATAAGTAGATCAAATAAAATTGTGAGAGAGAGAGAGAGAGAGAGAGAGAGGGAGGGACACTAAAACCCCCGCAACCAAAAATGTTAGATGAAGGTCACCTCCCTTCAATTCCTCAAAATGAAGTCAATAGAAATCCCATGAAATCGAGGGAGGATAGACACCGATGAAGTGATGGTGAATTTGAGCTTGTACGTAAAATCTTCAGCCAAGCTGCTAGAATCCTCAAAGCATCGGGACCTCTCCTTCCAAATGATTCATAAAAGTGCCGGAAAGGTGGTTCTCCGTAGAATCCTTCCTTTGTTTGATCCAACGTCCAATAATCATGTCTCAAACAATCCATAGATGGACCTCGGGTGGGTCCAACAGCAATGAAACCAGTTAGGACTTCAAACCAAAGCCCTTTGGCTACTTTGCAATTCAATAAGAGGTGGTCAAGTGATTCCTCATCCGCTAAACACATAGAACAAGCATTGACTATAATTTTCCTATGCCGGCGTAAGTTATCCATAGTCAAAATTCCACTTCGCAATGCCAACCAACTGAACACCACTACCCTTCATAGAATCTTCAACTTCCAAATTCTGTGCAAAGGGTTAATTAGAGAGTGACCCCTCGATATAGCCACGAAGAAAGAAGATATTGAAAATGTCCATTCTTTAGAAGTAGTCCAAATTGTACATTCTTCTGCATTTAGATTAATGGAAACCTGGCTAAGACTATCGAGGAAGGAGGATAAATTATTTTCCTCTATCTCCGTTAGATTTCTTCTAAATGTGGGCCCCCAATTCACCTCCTCATCATTGGTAGTTATATAGGAAGAGACTATTGCTTTGCGATCTCTAGCTGCTGCAAACAAGGCAGGGAAAGCTTCAGCCAAAGGTTTGTCACTAACCCAATTATCTAGCCATGACAACACTTTCTCCCTTGAGCCCACTCTAAATTTAATGTTGGCAATGAAAGCATCTCTAGACAAAACTAAAAGCATCTCTAGACAAAACAAACCCTGTCCAAAGCCTATAAGTACGATAATTAGGATGTTAGATATCTCAACTATCTCTTAAAATTCCATACTTTTCTATCAAGACCTGCTTCCACAGAGAGTCTTCGTCTTCCCCAATCCTCTACAATCACTTCCTTAAGAGAGCACAGTTCATTTGACGAATAGGTCTTAGTCCTAGTCCCCCCTTCCTTCTTTAGCCTACATACAGAGTCCCACTTGATCAAATGATATTTCTTCAACTTTTCCTTACCATGCCACAGAAAGTCTCGCTGCAACCTTTCAATACGCGTCCGCCACTGATGCTAGGCACTTGAAGAGGAATAGAAAATAGATCAGAATATTAGAGAGGGCGAACATGATTAGACTAACTCTTCCTCCAAAGGACAAATAGTTTACTTTCCAAGAAGACAACTTATTTTCAATCCTCTCTAGCACATTGTCCCAAACAGATTTTGGAGAGTTTCCCATACACAAAGGAAGGCCGAGCTAAGTAGTTGGAAAGGAGCCAACCACGCACCCTAAGATACTCACCAAACGAGAGATGGTTGATTCATCCATCTTCACTCCCAATAATTGGCTTTTATAAAAATTCACCTTTAAACCTGAGACTGCTTCATAACCAAGAGGATGGCCTTGACATTCTTGACCCCATCTTCATTAGCATCGCAAACAATAATTGTGTCATCTGAAAATTGGAGATGAGAGATGACCGGAGAATTTGGAGCAGATACGAAGCCTTGAATTAATTTACTTTCTGCTGCTGCTAGCATCCGACTAAATGCTTCCCCCACAATGTCAAATAGGAACGGAGAGAGCGGTTCCCCTTGCCTTAAACCTCTTTGAGCAAGAAAGAACCCTTTAGGAGACTCATTAATAATAATGGAGAGACAAGAAGAAGAAATACACTCCATAATCCAGCTTTTCCATCTTTGACCAAACCTCATTCTATGGAGCTCATATAGAAGGAAGCTCCAGTCCACCCTGTCATAGGCTTTTTCCATGTCAAACTTACATAGCAAGCCCAAACCTTGTTTGAGTCTAGAATCCTCACACTCATTTGCAATGAGAACATCGTCTAGGATTTTTCATCCACGAACAAAGGCGCTTTGAGTAGGCGAAATGATAGAAAGAAGGACTTTTAAGATTATACTTGCCAACACTTTTGCTAAGATTTTGTAAGCACTACCTATCAGACTGATAGGTCTAAAATCAGAAATGTTGTCAGCACTCGACTTCTTAGCTAGGAACAAGAGCTATGAAGGACGCCCCTAAATTCTTAGAGAGCTTTCCTCTAGAATGAAACTCAATCAGGAAAGGCATGATATCGTGTTTAGCCTCATTCCAAAAAGTTTGGAAAAATGCCATTGGAAAGCCATCGGGGCCTGGAGCTTTATCTCTCCCTACGGCAAAGATGGCAGTATGGACTTCATCTTCTTCAAAAGGCCTTTCCAACCAAGCTGTGTGTTCATCTTCTAGAGTAACAACCTCCAAGTTTTCAATAATGGACGAACCATGTTTTCTTTGGAATAAAGGGAGGAGAAAAAATCTAGAATATGCGTGATAATTTCATCCTTATTTTCTATCATGTCTTCTCCTTTCTTCAGGGCATTGATCTATTGGTTCTCAATCGTGCTGAAGCCATATCGTGGAAGAATTTTGAATTTACCATTGACAACGGGATCTCTGCTTCCACTTGATCTCTTCCTCTCTCACCTTCTTTAAATAGTCCTCTTTGAGACACAGCCTTCTCCAAGAATCATCTTGGGAAAGAGCACCCAATCCTGCTACCTTATCAATGGACTGAATTTCATTAAGGATTCTAGCTTTTAATGAATTCTTAGCTTTAGCCTTCCCCGCCTCCTCTAAGTTATTAGCAACCCAAGATTTAATTTTTCCTTTCAACAACTTTAACTTAACGCCCAACTTGTAACCAGCCCACCCTGCCACACTTAAATCTACCCAACAAACCTTAACCAAAGACAAGTAATCCTCATTCTCAAGCCAGGCCAACTCAAAGCGAAAAGGTGCCGCGCCCTACCTTTTTGGTCTAGAGTCAAGAACAATTGGGCAATGATCGGAAGCTGATTTCGGAAGGGCCAATTGACAAACCTTCAGGTACAAATCAAGCCAATCTGCTGAGACAAGGAGTCTGTCCAATCCTGACATTGAAGGTGGCGTCTGATGGTTGGACCAGGTAAAAGAAGCTCCTCCTAGCTGAAGATCAATAAGGGAATGAGAGTTGATCCATTCTGAGAACAGGTTCATTGCAGTAGAGAGATGACCTCCCCTAGCTTTTCACTTGGGAAACAAACGATATTCCAATCACCTCCCACACACCAAGCTCCATTCCAGCTTCCTCTAATTGCATTCAACTCCCTCCACAGATCAAGTCTTTTGGAATTAGAGTTGGGCCCATACACCGAAGTTATCAACCACGTATTATATTGGTAGCTAAATCTTCAACTTCAGCGGACACAGAGAATTCACCTATTGAAGTAATGGAGACTGTCACATATCTAGAGTCCCAAAGCAAGAGGATACCTCCCGCAGAGCCAACTGCATCAACGGCAGTCCACCTCACATATTTACTGCCCCACACCTCCCTCACAATTTTATCAGATATAGAGCTTACCTTTGTTTCCTAGATGAGGCCTATTTGCACTTTGTTGTTGCAGATAAAATTGAATGTCCTGATTCTCCCTCTCTTTTGCAAATGCCAGCAGATGACTCCAACCCTATTTAGAGTTATCAACGGAGATCCCCACTATCAGGCCACTTTCTTTAATTTTGGAATTCAACCGGTCAAGAGTTGAAGCCGTCAACATGGGGAACCCGTCCCTCCGGATCCTCCACAGGCAACCCCCTAGGATGCAAACCAGAATTATAGATTATGCCCTGTCCATTTGATCCATTTCTGGATTTGTAGGTTCTCTGCCTTTTCTAGATCTGCACGGACAGAGCTGGGGAAGGTTTCGGTTATCGGTAACTGAAAAAACCAAAGGAAGGTAGATAAAGCCATATTGGTCTAGTTTTTATATCATTACTGCATAGTGCATATTCTTCTATGGTAATCTGTATTTGAATGTAGAGAACAAAAATCGTCCACATGCATACAAGTGCACTCCAGTCAGCCACTTTTGACCACTCATTGGCCATTTACTGTTGAGAAAAAAGGAATCATTTACATGGAGAAAGAGCCAAATATCCCACTAACCCAGAACCCTATAAACTGAGTGCATGCATATTTGTTATGTTCACATTATCTTGTCTTGCAAAGTTGCAGAAGAAGCCTGGACATGGATTTCCATCATTTTTTCCTCTCCTCCTCCTCCTCCTCCTTCTTCTTGTTGTTGTTGTTGTTGTTCCTGCTTCCTTTTCCTTCTCCTTCCCTGGCTGCCAACGACAAACGCTGCCACCCAGAAGATAAAGCTGCACTCCTCGACTTCAAGAACAGCTTTTCCAATCCCGAGTCTCTTCCCTCGTGGAATCCCGAAACCGACTGCTGCGGCTGGTACGTCGTCGATTGCGACGAGAAGACGAACCGATTCACTGGCCTCACTCTAGTTTACTCCTCCGTCTCAGGGACCATTCCCGACGCCGTCAGCCGCCTCACCCACCTCCAGAGCCTCCGCCTCCACAAGATCCCCACCCTCATCGGCCAAATCCCACCGTCCATCACCAAGCTCAAGGCCCTCGACTATCTCGACATCACCTGGACCAATATCTCGGGCCCCATCCCTCCGTTTCTCGCCGAGCTCCAAAATCTCAAATTTCTCATCCTCTCCTTCAACAATCTCTCCGGCTCCATCCCTCCCGAGCTCGCTCGTCTCCCCAATATAGTTGGAATCGAGCTCAACCGAAACCGGCTCACCGGCGAGATACCGGAATCTTTCGGGCACTTCGTGGGTTCCGTACCCGGTCTCAGACTATCGCACAACAGGCTTTCGGGTCAAATACCCAAATCTCTCGGGAACTCGGATTTCTCGAGCATCGATTTATCGCGGAATCAACTCGTGGGAGACGCTTTCATGCTTTTCAATGCCTCGAAAAGCACGAGCACAATCGATATCTCGCGAAACATGCTAAAGTTCGATTTATCGGGAGTGGAGTTTCCGTCGCGCAAGCTGACTGTGTTGGATATATCGCACAACAGGGTGTTTGGGAGGATCCCGTCGCAGATAACGGAGGCCGTTTATCTGCAGTTTTTTAACGTGACGTACAACCGTTTGTGTGGGGAGATACCGCAGGCTTGGAAGCTCAAGTATCTATCTAAGAGCTTTGATGAATCGTCCTATTTGCACAACCGCTGCCTCTGTGGGCCACCTCTGCAGCCATGTAAAGCTAATGGCAATTGAGTTGTTCAGCTGCAGGATAAGGTTGTAACTTACATGTATTGTATGAAGTGTGTGAGATCTGCTGTTAGTTGTCTGATGTGATGGGAGTAGAATAAAGCAACTTTTTCACTCGTGGAGTTGCACTGTTTTAGTTTTTCTCTCGGGCTCGTTTGGATAGTCAAAAAATAGAGTATAGTGAAGTTAAATAGGTTCTAACAGTCTACAATTTCAATTTTATCCTGTTTGGATGAGTCTGGCTCAATAGATGAAGTAATGTTGCAAGCCACATGTATTCCATTTCACTTCAACTCAAAATACCTCAGTTTTCTTGAGTAAAAGTAAATTCTACTCTAAACCTTAACTTCAAAACATCCAAATGGAGTGAAGTGAAGTACTCTACTTTAATTTCAACCTACTTCTCTTCACTCCACTTCACATGTGAAATCCACTTCATTTTACTCCACTCCTCATTTATCTAAATAGGGCCTCAGGGATATTCTCCTTAGAGCTGCCCTTAGACCTTGCCATACCCTCCAATAAAAGTCAAATTTTAAGTATTTTCCTCGTGTAATATTTTAGAGTCATGCGATATCACACACATTATATTATACAATATTTTAGAGTCATGTAATATTACAAATCTTATTCTATGAGTTATTTTAGGGCAGTGTGATATCGCAAAATGCAATATTTTAGGACTCTGTAATATTGCACATTATTGTACTAACAGCTGACTGTTGTAGGACAAATGTCAAATGTAAGATTAATCGTACTATTAATATCTTTTTTTTTTATTATTACGTGGGTATTCCTAGTTCCCCCTTGCATTCTTGGCACTATAGGAATTGCAATTTATATTTTGGCCAGCCAAATCCTTTCTTGGCACTTTCGGTTTTATGGTGGAGCTGACTCATATTGCATTAATATTTGAAGATGTCATCTTCATTTTGAATGGTCTGAATCATAATTAGGTGGGGCACATGATGGAATTTTGGAGATGGAGATCATACACATGGGAAGTATGTAACAGATACGACAGGGACCCTAACTCAATTATATGATAAAACTTATCCGTGTGCCATCTGTATTTCTCTAGATGCACCGAATTACTCTGTAATATGACTTCCTCTTTCTTAGAGAAAAGAAGAAAAAAAGCAAAAATACGGGAACCCAGCCGGCTATTGCCCTGTAAGTGAAGTAACGTGACATGACATGATAGCTAATTAATGCTATGCTTGGTCTTAATTAATCACGAAATGGTGATAAAGGAAATCGAATACGTGAAGTGCCACTGATAAGCAGCCTGCTTCATTGTTGTTCACATGCAATCCAGTTTGTGAAAGTTGCTTAGGTACAAGTCCATAAATGAGAAAACGATATATATAGATGGAAGGGTCTCCTCGTAAATAAAGAGGGTTACAAGATTAACCTCACTCGATTATTTTAGTCCTTTAAATGGGAGGAGGGCAGATGGAAAGGTCTCCTCGTAGACAAAAGAGGGTCACAAGATTAACCTCACCCAATTATTCTAGCCCTTGGGTTTAACAACCTTGAAGTGGCATCTTCACTATATATTTTCTTCTTATTCAAATCAGTTATAGTGAGTGGAGGTTCTTGAGTGAGTATAAATTTGGACACCATGCTAGATCATAAGATGAAAAGAGTATCCAAGGGGTGGCATTGATGAAATGTGGGCCCCACAATTCTAGATTGCGCCCACAGTTGATTGTTGAGAACATTTTCCTTCATTGTGGGGATGCCAAACCGCTAAATGGCTGAGTGGAAAGGCACTGGTGGCCTTGTTTCTTTTCTACAATTTAAGGTGTTTATGTATTTAGAATTTGTAATTTTCTCAAAAGCTGCAAGTTGCATGGGGTGGGATTCCTTAATCTACTTCTTGGGTGGAGGCTCTATAACTGCCAAGAAAGTTAGAACTTTGAGAATTTTAATGGTCATTTGAAACCTTTTTGATTGTAAGAATTTGAAATTCCAGCAAATAAACATTTCATTTGTAAATACCAAGAGGACCGCTAATTACTTCATGCAGGGGCAGACCTAGAAATCTTCTTTGGAGGGGCCAATATGTTAAAAAAAATGTCTTGGTGGGCTCAAATGTAAAAATCTCAGAGTTTTCTTAAATCTAAGGGGCTTTATGAAATCTTTTTTTTTTTTTTTTATAAAAAAACCAGCTACAAGCACCTTCTGATTAACTACATGTCAGAGTTGTATATGAATAATCTTACATGAAATCTCTGAAATGGTATAATCTCCAGTCGTGTAAAATTATACATAAAACCTCCACTGCACAGCCCATCTTGTAGTTTTAGACCTCTTGAAATGATTACCTGAGCCTTTTCTAGATGACCCCTCGGAAGGACTTAGGGAAGAACAAAAAGGTTTGGGTTGGTGGTGTACCCAGATCTGGTAATATCTGACAAGCCCGATTGGACCCAGGCCAGGAATCAGTTTGTTTGGTAGTATGGCTCAAGTCTCAACACTTCTAAAAATGGAACAGCCGAATGCTAATATCTGTACCTGAATATAGAAACAAAAGAAATCGTCCAAATACATGGAATGCAAGTGCATAGCAGTCAGTCGGCCAGATCTGACCCCTCACTACTGTTGACAAAAACGAAATCATTGAGACGGAGAAAAGACAAAATAACCCCCTAACCCGATATCCCCTATTGTGTGGGTATACAATCCTACATTACCGAGGTCACTAGCTATGTGCTTAGTCTCGACCAATACTTTGGTCTCGACCAATACTTTGTCTCGGCACCTTACAAAAAGTTATGTGCCTTCCCCGATCTCGATAGCCTCCTTGACCCGATTTCGGTAAGTACTTGGAAAGAGCCAGACTCTCCATCTCCGCCCTCTCAGCCATGTGCCCCATTTCGGTAAAATGCCCCTTGGCTTCGGTCTCAGTACAAGCATGAGACCAGGACTTCAGCCTCGGCCATGCTCCATCTCGGTCTCTTGCTATCAGGATGACCATGGACAGCTGTCCTGACACGGCAACTCAAATATTTTACGGAACAGATGACAGGATAAGCGCACCGCCCAAATCCCTGACACAGCTGCACTGCCCATTCATCAGGGTATGGCCCGATAGGACAGAGTAGGCTATGATGAGACTACAATTAAAGAAAAATAGGCTACGATAGGACAACCTCTCAAGTGTTTGCCCCAAAGTCAGCTCTTTCCCTTTATAAATATTCAGAAGCCTTTAACAGGTAAAAGGATGGCTATCCAAACGCTGGTACACCATCTCCTCCCACGCTCCATCTTCTACCTCTGCTTAGTTTTGCAACTGCAACTAACAAAGGCATCAGAGAGCCCTGCGCTGTCCAAGCCAGGGTCCTCTGACCTTCTTCTCTTTTCCCTTTCAGTGACAAGGCAGGCAGCGGTTTTTCTATCACCATCAAGGAGCTGCAATCTCCGTCCTCCTACAGTGAGCCTCAAAATCACTCCCCCCCAAGTCTGTGAATTTTTGTGCGCTTACACCTATAAATTGAATGCTTGCAAAGTTCTAGAATCTACCCTTATAAAAGAGAAGAAGTTGGTCAAGTTTTTTCACTACACCACCATGGGACCCACTTAAAGAAATTATATTTTATCTTATTTTATCTTATATATATATATATATCTACTCTTATAAAAGAGGCAATATTGCATCTTTTTTTTTACCCAACCATTGTGGGGCCCACCCAAAATATTATAATATAATATATATACCCTTATTATCTATCTATCTCATACAAACTTTTTCACCACACCATTGTGGGGCCCGCCCTAAAATATTATAATGCAAACTTTTTCACTGCTCCATTGTAGGGCTTACCTCCAAATATCAACTATCTACTTCTACTACTTATATATATATATATATATATGGGGGATCTTTATATGCATCTATCCCTCACCAAAAATGGTGAGGGACACCCATTTTGGGTTGTTTCAAGTACAAGAGGGAGGTACACAGTACCCCTCTTGTACCACTCTTGTACTTGAAACACCCCCAAAAGGGGTGTCCCTCACCATTTTTGGTGGGGGATAGATGCACATGAATATTCCCCTATATGTATATGTATATATATATATATATATATACACACACACACACACACACAATTATAAAAGAGAGAAACTGGTAAACTTTTTTCACTACACCATTGTGGGGGCCACACCCAAATATTATAATATAATATAATAATATATTATTATAAGAAATTACAAACTTTTTCACTACACCTTTGTGGGGCCCAAGCCCAGATATTATAATGAAAACTTTTTCACTACACCATTGTAGGGCCCACCCCAAATAGTATAATATAATATAATAATATATTATTATGAGAAATTATATACTTTTTCACTATACCATTGTGGGGCCGCCCCCAAATATTATAATATAATATAATAATATATTATTTTGAGAAATTACAAACTTTTCACTACTCCTTTGTGGGGCCCACCCCAAAATATTATAATGCAAACTTTTTCACTACACCATTGTGGGAGCTGCCTCCAAATATCTTCAAACTACTATCTATCTACTACTATATACTATTATAAAAGAGGAAAAGTTGCAAGCTGTTTTTCACTACACCATTGTGGGGCCCACCCCCAAATATTATAATATAATATAATAATATATTATTATGAGAAATTACAAACCTATTCACTACACCTTTGTGGGGCCCAACCCCAAATATTATAATGCAAACTTTTTCACTACACTATTATAAAAGAGGAGAAATTGCATACTTTTTCACTACACTTTTGTGGGGCCCACCCCTAAATATTATAATATAATATGATATAATAATATATTCTTATTATATAATAATAATAATAATGTAAAATCTATATCTATACCCTTATTATGAAAGAGAAGAGAAGTTGCATACTTTTTCACTACACCTTTGTTTGTGGGGCTCGCCTCCAAATATTATAATATAATATAATAATATCTTATTATGAGAAATTACAAACCTATTCACTACACCTTTATGGGGCCCAACCCCAAATATTATAATGCAAACTTTTTCACTACACTATTATAAAAGAGGAGAAATTGCATACTTTTTCACTACACCTTTGTAGGGCCCACCTCCAAATAATATAATATAATAATATATTCTTATTATATTATCATAATAATAATGTAAAATCTATATTTATACCCTTATTATAAAAGAGAAGAGAAGTTGCATACTTTTTCACTACACCTTTGTGCCAAAAAAAAATTATAATATAATATAATAATATATTTTTATTATATTATAATAATAATCATATAATATCTATGCCCTTATTATAAAAGAGGAGAAGTTGCATACTTTTTCACTACACCTTTGTGGCCCCCCCAAAAAAAATATTATAATATAATATAATAATATATTTTTATTATATGAAAATAATAATCATATAATATCTATGCCCTTATTATAAAAGAGAAAAAAGTGTCATGCTTTTTCTCTACATATCTGTGGGCCCCACTTAGTATTATTATATTACATATATAAAATAAAAGAGAACTACACATATATGGGCCCCAATAAAAGAGAAGAACTTGTCATGCTTTATCTCTACACATCTGTGGGCCTCACTTAATATTATTATATTATATTATATATATATAAAATAAAAGAGAACTACACGTCTGTGGGCCCCACTTAGTAGAAGAAGTTGTCATGCTTTTTCTCTACATCTAGACATCTGTGGGGCCCATTTAGTATTATTACATTTATATATATATATATATAATACAAGAGAACTACACATTTGTGGGCTCCACTTTGTATTATTATATTATATATATGTATAACATAAAAGAGAACTACATATCTGTGGGACCAACTTCGTAGAAGAACTTGTCAAGCTTTTTCTCTACATCTACACATCTGTGGGCCCCACTTAGTGTTATTATAATATCTGTATGCCCCACTTAGTATTATTATATTAGATATATATAATAAAACGACAACTACACATCTATGGGCCCCACTTAGTAGAAAAACTTGTCATGTTTTTACTCTACATTTAAACATCAGCAGGCCCCACTTAATATTATTATATTATATATATATAAAATAAAAGAGAACTACACATTTGTGGGCTCCACTTAGTATAAGAACTTGTCATGCTTTTTCTCTACACATATGTGGGCCCCACTTAGTATTATTATATTATATTATATATAATCAAAGAGAACTACACATCTGTAGGCCCCACTTAGTATTATTATATTTCGATGAAATGCTTAGCTTAAATGATCATGAAAAGGGTTGTGTTTAAAGAATTTGTTCATTCACTGCAAGAACTCAATGTGTAGAAAATTCCAACTTCGATCCCAATGCCCGTAAAGACACGATTTGCTTGTCAGAGGAAGAGATGAGAATGCCAAAGATTGCTTGGAATCCTTATAATTTGTTATTGATTTGTTTAAAACTATGAGTTGGGTACTTTTTTGGTTGGTTAGTATTTTGTTTTATTGAATTTGATATGTATTCGGTGCTAGGTTTTAGACAAATTTTAATGGGAAATAGGCCGTACTATATATCGATCTATATTGAAATTGGTGAGTGTTTTGCCTAATCATGTATGGCAAGAAAATGTTGGTTTTCAACTTTTTTTTAATTAGTTTCATTCCATATATCTTGTTATTCCATATTCTTCTTACTTTTTTCTATTGAAGCTTTTACTAAATTTTATAAGAACAATGAGTGATTGTAAATTACTTAATTTGTTACATGGACATTCTTCATTGGGATAGTTAATATTGAGTTTTGTAATGACTTTATTTTTTCAAATTATCATACCGAGAGAGATTGCACGTGCAGGGCTCCACTAGTTCAAAGAAAATTCCAATATGGATGTCCACCACCACTTTCCCTCCTTGATTTTCATCTTCTTGTTCATCCTGCTTCCTTTTCCTTCTCCTTAGCTGCCAACAAAGAACGCTGCCACCCAGAAGACAAAGCTACCCTCCTCGACTTCAAGAAGAGCTTTTCCAATCCCGAGGGGACTCTAGTCCAGTGGACGCCTGACAGCGACTGCTGCGACTGGAATTCCATCCAATGCGACGAGAAAACCAACCGAGTCACGCGACTCACTCTACTCTATTCCTCCGTCGCCGGGACCATTCCCGACGCCGTCGGCCGCCTCACCCACCTCCAGACTCCACAAACTCCCCAGCCTCATCGGCCAAATCCCACCGTCCATCACCAATCTCAAGGCCCTCGACTACCTCGACATCAGCTGGACCAATATCTCGGGCCCCGTCCCTGCATTTCTCGCCTCCCTAAAAAATCTCGAATTTCTCATCCTCTCTTTCAACAATCTCTCCGGCTCGATCCCTCCCGAGCTCGCCCCGCTTCCCAGATTAGCCGAAATCAAGGTCGACCGAAACCGGCTCACGGGCGAGATACCGGATGCTTTCGGACATTTCGTGGGTACCGTACCGTATCTCATCCTATCCCACGACGGGATTTCGGGCCAAATACCGAAGTCTCTCGGGAACATGGATTTTGACAGGATCGATTTCTCGCGGAATCAACTCGTGGGGGACGCTTACATGCTGTTTAATGCGTCGAAAAACATGCAGATGATCGATATATCGCGAAACATGCTGGAATTAGATTTGTCGGGAGTGGGGTTTCCGTCGACCAATTTGATTTCGTTGGATATATCGCACAACAGGGTGTTTGGGAGGATCCCGTCGCAGATAGCGGAGGCAGTTTATCTGCAGTTTTTGAACGTGACCTACAACCGTCTGTGTGGGGAGATCCCGCAGGGGTGGAAGATCAAGTATCGATCTCAGACCTTTGATGAATCGTCCTATTTGCACAACCGTTGCCTCTGTGGGCCACCTCTGCAGCCGTGTAAAGCCAATTACAACAATTGAGTATTTTCTTTTTGCTGAGTGGCCCAGTGGCTAGGAGCGGAGAATTCAAACCCCAAACCCACTTTCTGCCATGTGATCGATCCCTGACATGGGAGATGCCCAGAAACTCCCTGTGATTTCCGACAATTGAGTAATTTAGCTGTAGGGTTACAGGTTATGTATTGTGTTGTGAGTACACTGGCAAGTGTGGGATCTGCCAAAATAAAGCACAAACGTGCCCTGGATCCTCTTTCCTTTTTTTAACTAGCACATTGTGTCCTGTATTTTTGATAATAAATGAGGGCCAATTTGTTTTTTACATAATCAACTTTCAAGACTTTATTATCGAGTGTGTTGTGAAGACTTTAAACATTACAGCACAACAAAGAGGAGAGATTATTTGATGGCCATCTGTAGATAGTTGCCTTTTCTTATTCCAATTTTAATTCTTTCATTTTTATTTGTGCCGTGGCTTGGACTACTTCGAACTCATGGACTCTTGAACCACGCCCTTTCATCTTCTTAATTGACGGAGGGACAAATGGAATCTATTTTTAACTCCTTTTAACATGAAGATAAAGTTTTAAGCTTTTTAGAATTTTATAACCCAACAAAAAGTAGATTTTAAAAGGCATGTTATGGAGTGGGGGACCATGTTTTGCAAATCAGTTGTCAGGCTTATGAATCCATCATTGAAGCCTAGTTCTGAATCGCGACTACGTACTCAATCAAAATTAACAATCTCTTTAGCAATGGGTTCAGTCAAATTCAGCTCCTATATATGGAGTTAATACTCACACATCGATTATCTGATCATTGGTAGATAAGTGTTTGAACTTCCCTGTGGCCTGTCATTTTATTCTTGTGTTCTGGATATGATCAGTATATATGAAGATATCTGACTGGAGCCAAGTTAGGGATTTATTGGTATGGCCTCATCCTCATGGAATGTCTATTACAAAGGATCTTGACAGCTCGCATGGACCAACTTCCCATTACAGTTGTTCATTTTCTAGCGTCAATGTTGCCTACAGCATGACACCTCCATCCACTATACTATAGTAGGCAGCCAAGTGTCAAAAGATAATTGAATATATATATTATCTAAATCCTAAGCTTAAAAACCCACTGTAGTTAGAGATATTAAAACAAATGCAAGTCGATTTGTCACATGAGATTCATGCTGAATGTGTCTAAATCCAAATTGGGGCCCACACAACGATCTCCTACCTTCAATTAAACAAGTAGAGGTATATGAGACCAGCATCCATATCTGTGAAATCAACAGATTCCCGGGTCATTTATGTTAAGTATGTAAAGGCATATTATCTTAAAAAAAAAAAATAAAAAAAAATTAAATTTCTTATTTAAACAGAAAATCCAAGTATTTTGCATCCAAGAAACCGAATTTAATGAATAGGGTTACATCGACGAATGAGATACTCACATTTATGTATCTCATTTTCATGAAAAAGATACATAAAACGTACTTTTTTTGTATTTGGTGGAGTAGTTTCTAATGAAATTACTTTTTTACCGTGTCCACGCTTTCCTTCCTCATCATGAAAATAGCATTCCATGGAAATCACTTAAAACTAAAATACATATAAGCCCACACCACACCACACCCACTAGTACTAATTAGTAAACATATCACCACAACAAGACAGTAGACTTGAAAACATTTTGGAATACACTTTATAAAAAGCAAACCCTATCCATAATCCAATCTACAACAATCCACACATACATAATAAGTGATTTATTCGACCGGCCTCTTTTCAACGGCGGAGATGCTATAATGATGTGATTTATTCGACCGACACCCTTTTAACGGCGGAGATGCTATCCACTTGTGCAGTTGTTGGGAAGCGGCGTCCCGCAGAGGCAGCGGTTATGGAAAAACGACGAGTAATCAAACCTACCCATTCTCCCTCCCTGCGGTATCTTCCCACATAGCCTGTTGTAGCTCGCGTTAAACCCCTGCAGATTCCCCAACGCCGTTACCTGCGACGGAATATTCCCGTATATCCTGTTGTGCGATATATCCAGCGCGCCCAGATTCTGGGGAAATATCGCCCCCGATAAATCGAACTCGAGAAGGTTCCTCGATATATCGATCCTGAACGTCGATCTGCTCGCGTTCCTGAACAAAAACGAAGCGTCCCCCTCCAGCATATTCCTCTGCAGCTCGATCACCGAGAAATCCAGATCCCCAAGAGATTTGGGTATCCTCCCGGTCAGCTGGTTGTGGGAGAGGTAGAGATCCGGTGCGGAGCCCTTGAACTGGCCGTAAGCTTCCGGTATGGATCCGGTAAGCCGGTTGCGGTCGAGGTGGAGGGCGTTGAGCTTGGTGAGATTGGCGAGGCTTGGAGGGATGGAGCCGGTGAGATCGTTGAAGGAGAGATCGAGATAGTCGAGATTTGGGAGAGTGGCGAGGAAATCTGGGACGGGGCCGGAGAGATTGGTCCAGCTGAGACGGATCGTGGTGAGGTTTCTGAGCTTGGCGATGGCCGGCTGGATGTGGCCGGTGAGGTTGGAGAGCTTGCGGAAGATGAGGGTCTTGAGGTAGGGGAGGTCGCCGACGTACGGAGGGATCTGGCCGGAGATCTCTCCGCCGAAGATTGTGAGGGCGGTGACGCGGTTTGTGATGTCGTCGCATTCGAGCTGGTACCAGCCGCAGCAGTCGGTCTTGGGGTTCCAAGAGGCGAGGAGGTAGGGGTTGTTGAAGGACTCCTTGATTTGAAGGAGAACTTTTTTGTCATTTGGGTTGCAGCGGTCGGCTGCAATGGAAAGGGTGAAAAGAAAGGAAGAGAAGAGGAGGAGGAAGAAGAAGAGAGGGATGGAAGAAGAAGCCATAGTTGGTTTGAGAAGAGAAAGCTAAGATGCAAAGAAATGAATGTTTTGAATTTATAAAGAAAGAAAACAACTTTCAGTCAAAAGAGAGATAGATACTAGAAAGCATATACTAGTGTAGGATCTATTTTCGGTTTTAAATATGTTGATGGAGATGTAGTGAATCGAATCAGAGCGCGGATAGTCGCGTCCTCCACTCCACGAGTATCAAGCAATTCCACATACGCACATGTCATCATTTGCTGACAAGTTTGCTCGTTTTCTTTAAAATGTCCCAGTCAAGTTAAAAGAGGGAATGCGCCAAATATCCTGGTCAAATTAGAGAGGCTATCACACGGTCGCTTGTAAAGGGATTTTGCCCGCAAGTGGTATTGAAGATTGGCATCGGATTTGATTACGTAAAGGAAGATAACAGCAAATGATGCACATGGGCAATAAAACTGGTGGTCGACGGCTAAGGCGAGGTGGGGCCTCACTCTCCCCTGGAATGGATGCATTATGATGGGAGATGCAAGGGTGCAGGAGTTTTGGATATTGATCAGGGAAGGGCCCACAATGTAATATTCTTTAGTTTTAGAATCTTTTTTAAAGTTTAATACACAAAAGGCGAATTTGTTGTAATGATCGAAATGGTTACTAAACTAATGTTAGATTAAAATCAGTTGATGAGTAAAATAGATTAGATCAATTATAGGTAGGCCTTGGATACATATACAAAGACAATATTTACATATAAAAAGGATACTTATGGGCTTGTTTGGCATCTCTACTCTTTTTTTTATAAATCCATCTAAAATAGAGCCATTAAAAAAAGAGCCATTGAAAAAAAGAAGCTATAATAAAAAAAAACGCATTTGATAATGCACGAATCTATTTTAAATACCTCGCCTCTATATTTTAAGACTCAAAAGCTCTATTTCTCATCTGCCCATTTTTGGAGCATTTGAATTTTAGAGGATTTGCATCTAAATATCTAAATCGGATAGAGTCTAGAATTTTATGCCAAATTATTTAAACCTTTGTCCAATTTAGACATTTAGAGAAATAGAGGCATGAAATAGAGATGTCAAACATGGGCTATATCGTATGCTTTCCAGAGAATTGCCAGCTAAAGACCATTATTGGAAGGGCCACAACCGAATAGAGAGATGTTAAGCAGGCGTTCTAGAGAATTTGCAATCAATTAAAACTTGTAGTTGAGTTGGAAAGCTTGATTAAGGAGTCTTGTAATTAGAAACCAGGACCTATTCAATATTGGCCACTTTAACTTACCACGTGTGGATATTCTACACTGTTTTAGGGCTTGTTTCTCATATCTTATCTATATGGATTTGATATGCATGAAATAGATCTATTTCGAATGACCCTGTTGTATAAAGATGTTCTAGAAATAAGTTCATTTGGTAACTAACACACACAAAAAAAAGACTGAAATATTTTTTTTTTAAGATAATGGTTGAAAGTTTTTCGTGCATCTTTTTAGATCCACAAAGAATAAAGCATTGAAATTTGATCCAACTGTTGTGTTTGGCCATATGAAGAGAGCTAACCGCTCGGATCCTCTGTTTGGGGCCCACAAACTTTAAAAAATAAGATATAACAATTTAGAGCATTTTGTAAATATCTTAAGATGTATAATGATGCAACGGCAGAAATTTGGACTCATAATAGTTTTTGACCTCCTAAATATACCCAGTGGTTTGGGTCGTGATTTGTAGCCCCAGAATGTGAAAATATATCAAAAAACCGGACTGCCAATGGAGACGTCCAAAACCCAGCCAATAATAATACCATAGTGCATCAAGGGTCTACCTTTTTTTTATTTTATGGAATTTCTTGAGTTCCAGAAGGAGTTAGAGGCTAATTTTTGAGCTCATAGCCGTTTTTGGCTTTTCAAGGAGGATTAACAGTTTGGATCGTTATTATCGGGCCCATGAAATCTAAAAATATACATCAAATGGTTCACATTATTTTGCAAATATCTTGAGATCCATATATGATCAACGACTAATTTTTGACCCACTAGCCGTGTCTGGCCCTTTTAACACTTTGAACAGTTTGGATCATCATTTATGGGTTTTAAAGTTTTTAAAAAAAGATTAGACGAATGGTGATGATAAAGTAACGCCTAAAATACTGTACATGTGTGTCTCTAAGCGCTTCTCACGGTGATGTCTGTTTGCATTCTTCTGGATTTTGGTGTTGTATGAAATAGACATTAAATGTTTTTATGAGGTTTGAATTGCAGAGTCCTAACTTCATTACCAAACGCTCTCTATGCATTTTCAACCCATAAGAGCTCTCAAAAAAGACTTGCCAAACGTGTACTTAGTATGTATATATAGATTGGTGAGGAATGGCAGCAGTCTATTCGAAATAAAAGTAAGCGGACAGCTGAGCTGGACTGTAAATCCCATGTTTGTTTCCTTTCTCCTTCCCTTGAGCAAAAATAATGATAAACCCAAAGGTGATTTGAAAATCCTAGCTTGTTTTTGACATTAACCCGCTGCTGGAGTGAAGGGTGGATAAATATCATATGCAATGCATGTGAATAACATCTGCAAAGTTTCAAAAAGACGAAGAAATCATTGGAAAGGAATGCATAGTGACACGGATTAGACAAGTGGGTGGATAAAATATAACAAGTTGTAAAATAAATGAAAACGATGGCTAGCTGCTGGCTGATTTTGACCACTGACATCTTGTTTTGTAGCGAGTCTTGGTAGCATTCGCATTGAGGGGCTACCCATCATTTCAATTGCACAGCGTTCTTACTTTAAAAGGCTAAAACAGTCCAAACATCAATCTTCCTCCATGCCAAAGTTGCAATTAGGTGACGGCGACCATATGCAGATGGCAGCATAGCAAACAGATTGCAACGAGAGTCGGTCGGTTGTGGACTTGTGGGGTCAATCTCAAGAAACTCAACGTCGGTGGTAATCGTAAAATCAGCATTTATATTGCTACAAGAATATGGGCTATCCTCTGATCAATCCAACAACCCAAGTAATTACACTCTACTACACGACCAAATTGACAATCCAATCATAATATTATATATACATCACTAAATTTTGTGGCATACAATTAAGATGATTTTTGGGTAACTCGTACTCTACATTAAACTTTTTTGTCCTTACGATGATTCTAGGCTCCTCCTAAGCCACATTAAAAATCTATCCTCTCACTCTCATCTAACTATATAGTGATTTATGTGCAATCCAAGTGGGCCTGCCCAGGCATAGGAAGAAATAATGGCCATCCCTTTTAACATGATCAATGTCGAAAGGGGTACATTGGATCAGTAATCTAAGAGTCCCAAGTGTGCTGCACCAGCCACCAGGGCACTTTCGTATTTTATCTCCTCTGCATACACCAATAAGGCCCTCCATTACTTAACCCTAATCCCTTCAATAAAAATGAGGTTTTAGTCATGCTTCAAAGTACCTACCTGTTCCTTGTGAACACGCGTTCAGCTCGGCCTATTTCCCTTGTTTTCACCTCAGGAAAGAGAACGCAGGATGCAGGACACAAAGATTACATCCCGCACGTTGTATATTAATACAAAAGCATCTCTCTAACTCTTAACATAGATTAACATGAGACTTTGCTTAAACATCAAAAGCACAAACATCTCTAACTAAAAAGTAGATTAAAATGAGACTAATGCTTAAACCTAGCATTTTTTTTAAGGCAAAGCGATCTCCATGACATGCACAAAATGTATGTTATTAATGTTGATACTAACAGCAAGAAGAAAATATATGCGACATAAGCCCAATTATAGTTGAACGTTATGCCTAATTGGCCCGGTTTATATGCCTATACATGCTTAACTAAAATGATTCCGTGACAAACAGATTGATAGAAACAGAGTACAATATGTCAACATATTGAGTACAGGTGCCCTAGAAAGTGAAATTCATTCTAAAGTTGATTTCCTAGTAAAAAAAAAATTGCTCTTCTAAGTAATTTGATTATTTCTAAATTACAGAGCACAATCTGAAGGGATCCATTTTTGGATCCAAAACATAACTTTATGAGAAGAATCTAGGTATCTTTCCCTCCTTTCACAGCTCTTAATGACCTGCATCCTGAAGGCCATGTTATAAATGAATGGAAACAAAACTATTAGGAAAATAGTTGCTCACCACTCGATGAAGCTAACCATTCCTCACATTGGCTGTTGCATAAAAGTTTGCAGCTCAACCTGAACTTTTCATGACAAAAACTGACAGACTACAACATCTGATAGGCTGATCTCTCTACATTTTCAAGTTGTTGCCTTCGGTTTCAGTTTCTGCTTCTTCAAATCCAAAGAAGCTAAACCAGTGCCCAATCCAACGGGAGCCTGACCCTCTTGGCTCCCAACACATCCATTTTCTGTAGCATTTCCTGTCCCATTCACAGCGGAGCTGCTGGCCTCTTTGTTGGATACATTCGCTTCCGCATCAGTTGGAGCTTCCTGCACAACCCCCGAGTTAATGATGTTAAGGAGCTGCGTCAGTGGTGGCAATGCTTGGACAGGAACCCCATGTGGCCTTACAAGGAGGCCCCTCGCCGCTGCTTTCTTTCTAACCTCTGCTGCTGCTCGGGCAGCCCGCTCATCGACTCCCCTTCCTCGAGGAAGTGGAGTTTCACCCATAATCGCTGCATTAAGGGATTTGTTAACTGATGCCCCAGCAGCTCCAGGTCCCCCAGCTGCAGCCTGGAATGCCTGTACAAGGTCAGGGTGTGCCTGCCATACATAGCATTAGAAAGATGTCATACTCCAGATGAAAGTAACACCAATAAAAGAGAAGTTGGACCCATCTTTGTTGGATATCCAGTAGGCAGCATAAAATATTGCACTAACCAGACATCTCCATTTAGCACTAAGTGTTCAACTTCTGCCCACCAAGTGTATAGTTCACCAAGACGCCCATTTCAATGCAAGGGCAATGGATGGGGAAAAAGTAAAGCATCCAGTGGGTAAGCTATAATTATGGAAATGCTATTTGGTGCATAACCATTCATGATGGGCAAGAAGCTTAACTGCCTGCATGCATCACTGAGAGGTGAGGTTCATAAGATAGAACCTTACATTTTATTCTTTAATGGAGACAGATTGATGGGGAACTGATCATCAACTGATCGAACAAAATAACTGAAAATCCAAGCAAAGTACTTAAGTGAACCTCAAAGTGAGATTTAAAAAATCAAAAGCACCTTCAATATATCAATAGCCTTCTGTGCTGACACTGCATTCAATGCTTGCCCTTTCTGTTTCTGTGCATTCACCTACCAAGAAAAGTTCGCCATGTCAGGAATTGATTAAGTTTACCCACAATTTGAGGGAAATTTTCATTACATCACAGTTTCCATTATGACGTCTTGCATCTCAGGGCTTATAGATGAGGCCTGGCCCATTCAGGCAAGTGCACAGAAATAATAGATTATTAGTTGCGTGTCTGAGAGAGACGTCCTTTCAGTGGTGACCACTTGGATATATATTAATTATTATTATTATTCTTATTATATTTGTCACAAGTGTTTTTGGGCTGCGGCTACAAAGTTAATATTTAGCGTTCGAGTGTAGAGAAGCCCATTTTTTGACACGAGTCCTTTGCACAGTTGGAAGCCAGCCATCGTCCCAACCACGAGCTTGGGGTTTTGATTCATGTTACCATTCAAAAACTGTAAAAACAAAACAAAGAAAGAAGAAAAAGATGACAATAATGATGGAGATGATGACAATAATGATGGAGATGATATTTAACCATGTGTTTCTATTGGTATATTGCACAAATCAATAAACAATTTTTATAGCATTTTACACACATCCATTTTAATAATGAATCATAGAAGTCTCATGTATTGTAATGGATTACCAGACATTTCTTAGCCATTTCAGTAACAAACCACTTGTTGATGGTATGCCTGATTTCATTAGAATGGAATGGCTGAGATCAGATTTCTCTAGATTAAAAAAGGTAGTGATTGCCTTCATTCCAGATTCAGGCAGGAGGAGCATGAAAGGTTAGTTATGGATTTGCTCAATTCAAAGAAAGAAGGATAGCATGGAAAAGTTATTGAAGTCATGAACAGTAGCAGTTTATGTGAAAGGACGTGAAACTTGCTTCTTTTGGCTGGTTGCAGACGAGGTCTATGGCAGGAGTTTGTTTCAATCAAAGTTCCTATGCTGGTAGGAGGAAGCCCAAAGGTAGAAATTCTGCAAGGAATCTCCAGAAACCAAATATTCTAGATATGAAATATGATAGTAGCAAGGTTGAGAAGAAAACCTACTTAGAGGCTGTTCAGAGCTCTATACTCTCTAAAGAAGTAGAAAAATCAATCTCTGTTAGAGAAAAATCCCTGTGGCTTTCTAATAGTATGTTGGGCAAGACAAGATGGGAAGGAACATTACCTGCAATTTGTGGTCTTTGCAAGGGCTAAGAACCTTAGGCTCACTGCAGGCTTTGAGTCCAAAAGAGGTGGGAAAGGGGTTGCTCATCTTCAATTGTAATTCTTAGGAGGGGAATATTGTGTCTCGAAAGGTTTCCATGAGGATAGTTTTGTGAAAATTGGAAGAGTCCAAGTATAAGTCCTTGTTGAGTCTGCTTTATTCTAATATTTTATTTACTATTGATTACGATGCTCGAATTTGGAAGCCTTCTTATTCTGATCTTTTCTCAGCCAAATCCTTCACTTCAGCATTAGAGTCTTCTTCTGATCATCATGTTGTGACTAGAGGTGGCTCCACTTGCGTGGAGGCTTTTTAGTGGCTTGGGGGGGGAGAGATATCTACTATTGACAATCTCAGAAGAAAAGGCTTATTCTCTGATAATCTTCATGGCATATGTTCTTTACATGGAAAGGAGACCCAAGTCAATCGACCATCTCTTTATTCATTGGGAGGTCTCCTCTTTTGTTTGGATGTATTTTGTAGGAAAGTGGGGGATTTTGGGGCTGCTTTCTTGGTTCTTTGGGTTGTAAGTCTTTGAAACTTGAAGCCTGGATCCTTTAAGGGGTTATGGTTTGTTGCTTTGGAAGTAATCCCTTTTACTATCTTTGGGTCCCATTTGTAAGAAAATAATTGGAAGGACTTTTAGCAATACAGCTTCATCTATGCGATACATTTTTGGAGGCGGTTTTGTTGAAAGCAAATGGGCGAGTTTGAGAATTTTAACCTTGACAATATTCTTATTAATTGGGAAGCTTGTATGTTGCAAGGATTCTCTATTTCCAATATAATTTTAAGTTGGAGTTCACCTTCGAAGTTTAATGTGAATGGAGCGACAAGAGATGAGCCCAATCTGATAGGTATTGGAGGGGTGCTCCGCAATTCTAGAGGGGAAGTATTGATTTCCTTCTCGAAGTCTATAGGAGATAGAGATTCAAATGAGGCAGAGGTGCTTGCCATTCTAGAACCTTTGAGAATTTACCTCGGTTCACTCGACAAGAGCGTGATTATGGAAAATGATGCGTCCAATGCAATTTCATGGGTTTCGCAGACTGCCTGTGTTCCTTGGAAGTTTGGTTACATCCTCAATGAGATTGAGCATTAGGAATGTTACTTCTGTTGGTATTTGATGTTTGTTTGGTTCTTTGGCTTTCCTTGTTTTGTGAGGGTCTTGGTATAAAACATGTGTACCTTCCCTCACCTTTCATTACGCTAGTATCCATTATATTTATTAATATAAGTTTCAGTACCGATCCACACAAAAAAAAAAAAAAAAAAAGTTACCTGAAGATCACGCATTTTAAATGTCTTGATCCAATTTTGTGAATCACGTGTCCTTGAATCCTCTTCCCCAAGTTGCTTGACCAGTATATCATAAGTTTTCGTTTCATGCTGCCATACAAATAACTCGACATGAGCACACTGCAATTCATGGACAGATCCAAACCCGACACTTACAAATACATACCTGGAGAGAGAGCTTGTAGGCACCCATACAGTTGAAGGCAATCGCTAGAGCATGGTAACAAACTGCAGTTTGAATATGTTCCTCGCCAAGAAGCCGCTCATTTTTCTTTAAGGCCTCTTGCAAATACCGCAGAGCAATATTCATCTTACCTATATCCTGATACATCATTGCCACATTTATAAAAGTTGCAGCAACATCAGGATGATCTGAACCACATGATAAACTTAGGAGGAGCAATGTTCGAGACATGTGCTGTAGTGCAAGTTCTGTTTGGTTGAGACCATGGTAGAAAAGAGCCATGTTTCCATAGCTGCAACAACATGATAACAGAGCAGCAGTGGATCAAAAAGACAATACATGAATATCTACCTACCTACTTACATATACATATGCATATATCTTAGGTGTGAAAGTTTTTAAAATGAGAACCCTCTGATATCATAAACCTCCAAAAAGCTTTTTGTAGGCCCACCTAGGCTGAATCCAACACCCTCACCACGTGCTGTGTCTATCGGGCCTAAAATTGATCCTAGTCATTGATACTCAGACTGAAGTACCAACGTTATCTAATTGATGAAGTGATTTTGTACCATCCAGTATGTCACCTTCCTATCCCAACCACCCTTGTCTATTGATGGGCCTGATAAATTTGTGAAGGGCTCTCATAAGGTGTGCAGGAGAAGACTTCAGATACGGGACCCTATTAAGCTAAAAGGAGGCAACTACAGGCCAGCTTGGATGTATGCCAATCAATCATGAGGGAGGCTCATTTGTGGTCTATGGTCTGCCAAAGATGTCAACCATCTTATCCTAGTGCTTAAGGGACTCAAGTAGGAAGTTTCAACACTTAAATTAACTGTTCTTTTCAGACAATGAACCCAATGGAGAGTACAAGTCCAGATAATGTCAAAATTGGATGAAGTGCCAAGTTGGAAGGGGTGTCATAGTGAGAGTGAGGGGGTTGGGTTGATCAATAGGTGGGTTCCACAGGCAGGGAGGACACTCATAATTAAAAGTGGCCTCACCACTCCAGAAAATTTCTATATATACACAACTGTTAATGAGTAATGCATATGCCTGTTGGTGGAGTCAGATTTGGGAGGGTTCAAATTAATTGATCAATACCTGTGAGCTGTATCAGGGTGGTCCAAACCAAGGCACCGCTCATTTATAATGAGCTCTTTATGCTGCTGCATTATGGCACCCGTCAAGTCTCCAGCATGGTATAAAACCATACCAAGATATCTGTAAAAAGAGAGAAGACAAACAAGGAGTTCACTATTTATTTTTTTTTTTCATTTAACCGTACTACATGCTTGACGTGGATAAGTTCCTATCCATCAAATACATCAAAGCGTAAAATGATTTATTTTCTTTTGTTTTGTTTCCAGGAAAAGACTGTAATGATGAAATGCCTACTATGAGAAGCAAAAACGGAAAAAGAAAAATGATGCAAAACAAAAACAAAAAAAGGAGCAACACGACACTGGAATCTGAACAAAGAACGTGCATGTGCACACAAGTACTATGCACGAAGTCACAGACGGCAAACACATTGAGACTTGAGAGGAACCATAATGGCTGGGCTGTTATTTTCTTCTCTGACTTGCACAGATCATGGCTAGTGCCTGACAGGCAGAAGTCCTGCTAGGTCACCTCTAGTATTTTGAAAATGAATTTTGACTGGTGTTTGGGGAAGATATTATGAAGATAGGGACAGATGACGTGAATGGGAACAATTAAGGCATGTTTATTTAGACCAAATGAAGTAAGGGTTTTAGCTTCACTGGTGGGTGTTGTAAGCACAGGGTAAATGCCACAATAAAGGGTGACCAATTCCGCTCTTCAGTGGGTTCAGCCAACTCATGGATCATCCTTGGCAATTAGCTGATTTGACCAAAGAAACGCATTCTTTAACCTCGGCTAGTAGTTATGGTTTCACCACATTTGAAGGAAAGCCAATGAATTAGCAGATAGATTGGTGACGTAGACCCAAGGAGGACTTGCACAAAGAGGGTGATCATGGGTCAGATCTAGTACAAGGGCAGTCAATGGCACCCCCACCCCACAAAAGTCATTCGGCAGCAGCATGAGTTGAATTAACTGTAACCTCCCTTCCTCCCTCCAACCCAGGACATGTTATATCTTCTCCTCTTTCATTCATTCTATACTGAAAAATTCCAGAACTACTACTCTGTTGTGGACATGTGTTCATAGTGAACATAGATGCAGAATCATTGTTGGCCTTTGCTTCAAGCTTTTGACTGACCTTAAGATCTAATCCTCCCCATCCTCCATCAATTGGCTGAATAGATGTATAGCCAAATTGTATGGAACTTTTGAGAAATAAACTTATCTATCATTTCAAAAAAAGCACGAAGAAATTTTTCGTGACAGAAAGTACACATTCATCAGTGTCTTAGATATCAAGGGTCCATCCTCAAACGTCACAAACAACAGGATCTTGAGAACTCACTGGAGGGATGATGTTGTGGATAGCCTGTAGGCTGTACTCTGTACGTTATCAGATTGATCAAATTAACCACATTTTCAAATTATTTTTACACATTGTATGGTCGACCATGTTTCGAATCAGTCAGCAACAAGCATTTCTCACAAGTCCTAGTTGGCAATTAGGATTGCAATTTCTAGGACTGAATCCATTAGAGACAAAAAAAAATTATAAACTATATCTGGTCCCATGATGTGCTTCTCCAAGTCTAAACTAATGTAGTATATACTACTAGTCACTGCTACAGCTGGTTAGGGACATGGTTGTGTGTGTGTGTGAGAAAGTGACAAGAATGGTGTAGCAAAAAAAATAGTAGTGTATACTAGTAAGAAATGTTATAGAGTAAAGTTTTCTTTTTTGGCAGTTAAGTTGAAAAAAAAAATTACCGGCAACAATTGGCAACTTCTCTATGCATGGGACCAGTAACCTGCAAAATTCACCATAGACCTAGTAGGAAAAAAATCTAGAAAAAGTAGCAGAAAAGGAGAGGCTAGCATACAGAAAGTAAAAGAGCTTACCTGTTGAAGTAAAGAGAATGCTTCAGAAAATAGTGCGTACGCTTCATTGAGCATCCCCTGCAAAATAAGAGCATCATTAATCATTGGTTCACCTCATTGCATGATACAGTATAAGCAGAGCCACTTGCAATCAATCCAACCCCCTCATCACACCCGTGTATTGCACTGCCACAAATGTGATCCTGACCAGAGTGATATTCACCCATTCAACATAGGACAGTTTGGCCAAGGATGTTCTTTCATCAAGACATTATTTTTTTTTATCAAATTCAGTAAGACATTATCCACAATGAAAACTCTCCAGATTCAATCTAATTTGCACCATGATTAGTGACAGTCATAAGTGGCTCCACAAGGGCAACCACACCCCGTTACATTGTGGCAGGCACGAAACAAGTCAACTCTTTTGCCAATAACATATTTTCATTCAAGCACAAAGTAGCCAAAGGATCCAAATGTTGAAAGTTGAAACACATGTTTTCACTAAAGGACATTATGCATACTATCTTTTGGGGCCCACATGGACCTACATATGATGAATCCAAGTATCCAACTGTCAGGCTGACCATTCTCCCAAACCCCCAAATATATTGGCATTCATGCCAATGACATCTGAATTTCTGATGCACAAACATATGGCCTGTTATTGGACTACTATGTGACCGATCAAGCCCTCAATTATTTGGATCCATGATCAAAAGGGTTCTTGATCTATCACAATAAGAGCCTTATCAAGAAAAAAAAGGGCCAAAACATATATATGACAGTTAAGATGGAAAAGAAGAAACCCCAAATTAATTATAAATATTCCGATTTAAGTGGGGAAGCAAATCAGATTGTTCATGGCCCATTTGGATCAGTCCAAACAGCCAAATCAGGCCTGAATAGCACAGACAGTGCACAAATCCAGGTGAAACTCTGTCCATATTGACTATCTTTGGAGCCGAGGAGCCCTTCAATGATCCTGCGCAACACCAGATCTCATTAGCAGACGTAATCTTGCAACTCCATATGACGATGATCGCCCAAAGCCAATAGAAGATCTGATGGAAATTGGGTATCCAAACTCCAAAGAAGTCGATGAAAGGCCTGATGCCATTGACAATGATCTGGGCATTGGCAGGAACTGCAGGCCCAATGGGTTTGACCCAACTAACTAGGCCAAAACCAGGCCCCACAGCTGGGACAACAACCTACAGGGTTGCCCACGCCTGCCATACTCAAACCAGCAGCTGGTCCCACATTACCAGCCCATGGGCCCCACAAGGCCCAACTCAAGAATGCTTCCATACTACTTGCGCAACAAGTATCATGGAGTTCTGATCCTCTCTCTTCAGATTCGTTCCATATTTGAGTGGAATTAGGACTCTTAATTAAATAAGTTTGTAATGATTATGATAGGGTTGAGTGACTTCCTCCAAAAGGACACAAAGGACCAAGAGCCTCTAGATGCAAGTCCTCCAAGGGTCCTCCAGCAAGCAAAACATTTATTATTATTTATTTATTTATTTTTGAGTTGTTTTTGTCCTATGTTTTTGCCATTAGGACTTGAAGAATCCTCCTTAGGAAATTATCTTGTTTGAGATTAGACCAAAGGCTATAATTAGTTTTAGGGTTTTGAAGAGTTGAAATACATACGTGAGAGAGAAAGAGTGAGAGAAATTATCCAGTGCACACCGCATAGTGGGGCCCATGGTTCAAAATAGCAGCCGCTACGATTATCGGCCATAGGGGTTTGAGGCCGCTACGCTATTTTGAAAATAGCGGCGCTACAATCTTAAACTAATAGAGGCAAATAGTTTCAAATTATAACATTGTTTTTCCTATTTCTCCACCTCAATAGCCTTTCCTATGCTTGTCTCTACCCTTATATGGTTCCAAATCACTATGAAAAACACAAAATTGGCTGCTGCACAAGATTAAAAAAAAAAAAATAGCACTTACAAAATTCACACCGTTACGCCGCTACGTACTAACACAATTGCTATATATCACCCACTACGTAGCGTTTTGGCCACTAACCGCTACACCCACTACAACCGCTATTTTTATCCTCGGTGGGGCCTGCCTAATGACCCATCTGAATGGATCACACACACCCTGCTAGCCACCGATATTTTTTTTTTTTTACACCCATCCAAATGGACTGCACTATTGGATTGACGGGACAATTCTTTTAAGGAGTGAAACTTGTTAGCCATTGATGAAGAGATTAGGATCTAGTGGGGCCCGTATTTATACATAAGTAGAACCCAACCAGATAAAGAGATCGCCACGGGTCCCATCCCCAATGGGGGACCCAGGTGGGTCCCACTACAAGGTGCACATGAAGGCTTCTGTGCACACACCCTACCCATTTTGGTTATTACGCACATATTTTTAACAAAAGCTTACATTGATTGCACTTTTTAACTTTGCTCCATTGGATCCAAGATTTTTACGGTGGATTTTCACAATCATTGGTAATCAAATCCTACTTTTCTCCTTGATTTACGTACAAATTTCTACTGATTGAAGATCGTAGTTTCTGGTTTCACAATCAATCAGGTAACTGTTTCCTCCGGCTGTGTCACCTTTTCTCATCATAAGATAGAATCTCGAAAATTGCACAGTTGAAAAACCGCTAAAAGTTTGAAGCCCTATAATCAAGGGTTGTGATTATTTTATGGGGCTGGCAATTTACTCGAACCCAACCCACAATGAGACCTTTCCATAGAAACTACCCCAGTCGAATAGAATGAATCAAGGTGCTCCCCACAAGGCTATCAATCAGCATATAATCTATTTATGGACATTCTCAGGTCATATGCCTCCAAGGGGGCATGCCTCCATTTGAAAAATCCATAAGTGGGCCACCATTCCCAAAAGAAAGCAATTAGATCAGACTCCTAGCTTGGATTGTTATGCCCAAGTTTCACTATGAAGTGTCAAAGGGATCACTGGTGAATTTTACACATGCGAAAAGTGAGATTATCGCATGGGGCATATGATTGGTTGCATTTTTGTACTTTCTCCAACACAATGTTGAAATGTGCAAATCACTCCTATCATGGTGACATTCATAAGTTATTAAGGTGGGATGTTTCAAATGGTTGGTTTAGGAAAGGAACATGATATGGGCTTTAATTACACAAGGAATAAATGGAGACATACAAAATATGCCTCTAGAAGGACAGGAAGTTGGACTCCACAAATGCAAACACGCATGTGTGCGTGTGTGTGTGTGTGTGTGTGTGTGTGTGTGTGTGTGTGAGAGAGAGAGAGAGAGAGAGAGAGAGACCTCAGCCAATCGGGCCTTTCCCGTCTCCACAAGATTCCTAGCTTCTGAACATACTGGCACTGAGTGCTTAACAACCGGTTGGAGATTCAAAATATCTGAAGCCTGGAAGGGGGCTGCAGCAACAAGATCATATTTGCGAGATGCAATGGTTATGCCTACCTGTTAAAAAAAGGATGACATATTAGCTTGATTGGCTGCGACAACGTGGTTGCTGAAAATAAATGAATGAATGAAGTAAATGTGCTCCATTTCCATTGCTATGCATTTCATGTCTTTTATAGAACACAGTTCTCATGCACTTTGTAAGAAGTTACAGCTGCTGGAATATAACGATGTGAGAAAGTTAGGTGCTTTTTGTACAATGAGATTAAATTTTGTGTCAAATCAAGAACAGTTACTACATGTTTTTGTGACGTTTCTTTGAGTATTCAAACTAGACAAACAACATAATAACAGCTCTAGCAGTGCAGCTACCAAGAAAACTCAACCAGAGTTTCCTTAATAAGAGCATGGGGAAAACTAACAGAGCATCTTACCAAAACCAGAAAATTGGGACAAATGTTTTCCAATAAAAAAATGGCTAGGAGCTCAATAAAGCCAAAACCAAAGGGAGATTACAAATAACGAGCCTCAGGAAACTATACATATCCAGATCTTCAATTTCCATACATGCAGGAGACATTAATCAGCTGTATACATTTATTAGAAAGAGCTCCAACATGGATGGAGTTAATCCACCGGAAGAAAAAAAGGACGGACACAACTTTGGCAGATCCTACGATTGATGGCCTATTCGGTGGCCAAGATGCAGATAGAGGCAAAAAACAGTCACAATGTTCTCGATATTTGATTGAGAACTCTCAGTTGGTGACTAAACAACGGCACAGTAATAGTCCAATAAAAGCCAACAAAAGAGATGACAGAACTTCCACTTCCAATAATTTTTGGGCATTCTCCCATCTACAATTACACATATCATGTCAACCCATCATCAGAGTACTGAAATATTAGCTACCACACCCTTACTCAAAACTACACATTCCCGGAGAACTCAGGACCCTACGTCCTCAAACCAGAATATTCTGCTGGTTCTCTAATACTGCTTGGCCTTCTATAGATGTGCAGTTGAAGCTAAGGTGATGACTCCAGAACTCATGCTGCATCATTTAGGGTAGCCAAGGAAATAACTCAAATTTGCAAGATAGATTAAACAAAAACTTTTAGCTCAACAGTCAGCATATCTTGGAATCAGGGCATGTAATAAGATTTCAAATTAGTCCCCCCCACCACACAAAAAAAAAAAGCCAAATGATTCTTAAACAAAGAGAAGACAGATACAAAATGCAGATACAGGTAAAAAAATGGGCCAACATAGGCATTACAAGGTGAGAACCAATAGTTAAAAACTGATTTTTGTTTTTTCTTTTCCCTTTTCTTATGGATCAGTTCATAGTTAGATATGATAGACCCGAATTCACCTCTCATTTTTTCAATCGGTGACAAAATTCATGGATAGGTATGCAGAGACTATACTGTACAGGAGATGTAAACTGTAAAGAAAAATGTAATTCACCTTTTGGCACAGATTACGAATAGCTGAAACCTTCTTTACCAGCAACCTCGCATCTTCTGGCAATTCAAACTATATCCAAAAAAAATTCTAATTAGGACACGAAATAGTGAAGATTATAACCAGAGAATTCGCAATGTAATCCACTGGATTTTTTTTTTTTTCCTAACAGCACCCCAATTGAGGGTTTCTATACCTGATATTTGAATTTTGAAAATTCATGTATGTCAGCCCACAAATTGTCAGAGGTGATATGCTTGTAGGCTGACTGATTCCTTCTTGTAGATGATCCACGGTTCCACCTTGAGTGTCCCTTAATAGACTTTCCTGATGACTGATGACTCACTTGGTCCTGTAACAGAGGAATATATGCTACAGCTACAATTAACCATAAAAGAAGAACTTAAATAAAATAAATAAAAAATAAACATGAAACCATTTTTTTATCAGTAATCTTTTCTGAATATTCCATTATTATAAATTACAACGGAAGGTTTTCAATTCTAATTATAACTACTACTTTCAGTTTTGGACAAATATAAAACCACCAAACTGGAAAAAGAAAAAGAAAAGAAAATATCTAAAATGGTGGACTCTTTAATGATTCTCGTGATTTAAAAATATGTGAGTAAATTTCTCAATTGATTTTTAAACAATTTTCATTCATTTTTTGAACCACTAAAAGAGGCTCTCATTTTGAGTTTAACCACTCGCATGTTTTTCTATTAGGGCCCGAGCTTAGCATGGGCCTACTCTACTAGTGGCATCCTTATTACATATTATGAAAAGAGTCTCATCTTCATGCATTACACGTTTTTTAATAACTTCTTAATGCATTATGTTAATGTAAAAGTCAGTTGATACTGACAAAATGGTTTGTTCAGTTATTCCTAGAACAGATTCCCTTTAGCAAAAGCTTGTCACTACATTGAAAATAATCACTATTGAGCAGTATTAATAGGTAATCTGGCTTCTACCTCTAAACCATCCAACTTTTCTTCTCGTTTAGTAAAATGAAATAAAACTTTTCAGACTTTTTATACATAACAAATAGTTTTCAATTAAAGATTGAAAGTTGAAATTTTAAAATTGAAAAAAAATATAATTGTAAAAAAAAAATTTGATTTCTAGTCATAATTTTCTTACTTGGTCATTCATAAAATACTTTGTAAATGCTTCAATTATTCTATTGACGCCGAGAACTCTTGCATTTTTATTATGTAATTTTCCTCACACTTCCATCTAAAAAAGTATTTTTTTCCTTAAATATAAAAACATGCATGAAACATGACACCGTTGACTTTAAAATCAGAGATTTTACTTTAAATTCACAGCCAAAGCATATGCCATATGCCAGTGCCAAGGATAGACTACTACATTGCCTTAAAACACATTGAAGCTGTTCAAAGAAAACCAGCTGTTAAGGTGCCCACAAAATGACAGATAACAGCTTACAAAAATACAAATGAAAACATTTACATTCACCATACCTTCTTACTGGTTCTTATCTGCATATTGTTTGCACTACCTTTTGTGCCAACCAGCAGAACTTGTCCAAAAAAACAATTTAAGAAATGTGCAATAGCTGGCCCAAGATCGTGATCTTGGGACTCTCTTAAAACATCCTACAGGTTCACAGAAAAAAGTGAGGATTAAAATGATGATGCAAATTACGCACTATACTTACCAAGAAAAAATAATTTGTTTGTAAACTGATTTGCAAGGAAATATGTATTCATTATCAATTAGCTAATATATTAATACACAATGCCTTCAAAGGAATAACATATATATATATATATATATATATAGAGAGAGAGAGAGAGAAGACAAAAGTAGAAGGTGGAAAATTTGCTGCCACCACATTCATCTTTGTCAGTGACAAAGTCTTAGCCATGAGTGATTGTGTGTGTGTGTGTGTGTGTGTGTGAGAGAGAGAGAGAGAGAGAGAGAGAGAGAGAGAGAGAGAGAGAGAGAGCGCAATGGAAAAGGCCCAATTGGAGAAATTTTCACCACTGAATAGAGCATGATTCACTCAGTGTTCTTTTTAGGGATCAATCACGATTCACACCCAATCAATCTTTTTTTTGAATGGTGATTCACACCCAATCAATCAATTTGAGACTGCACAAATAGATGGGGAGTTGCTATCCAGCAATTAGCTTTGATTTACTAAAGGTTGACCCCGCTGCACAAAGTGAGTGAGCTGTACATTAAGCCTAGGGGGCAGCTAGCTGCACATAATCACTTATCATATAATGCTGAATATTTATTAAAATCTAAATATAAAGAAGAGAGCACCCTAGATATGGAGTCAGCACATAGCCTATTATTTCACATAGCCTATTATTTTAAGACTGATAGATGATGACTCAAAAAGAAGTTCCTAAATGTTTAGACTCCTCTTCATTTAATTTATCCCATCTGGATGGGCTCAAGAGTATCAGACTACACGGTCTATTCCAACTGGTCCTCCAACATTGGAAAAAAAGTCTTGGATGAACTAGGAACGGCCAAAGAACCATTAAAAGTAAGCTTGCACATCATTGAAAACAGAAACGGAACCTTAATTTTTTCTGCAATCAAATATTGGTCCCTAATTGCCAAGACAACCAGAAACTACACGAGTTGCATGAAATTCCTCTCCATCAAGAGCCCATTTAAAAATTTTTTTTTCTTAGTGATATACCACCGAGTATGCAGTTATCTCTGCAATTGTAACCTTTCTACCGTGTAAGGGCGGGGGAAAAGGAATGCCACAAGACTAAGAAACCATCTTGCATCCAGTCTGGGTGGAATTATGGCAGTTGGAGTTTTGGTTGGGAGCACAAGGAGTTTTGAGAGCAGGCCTAAAAGCTACCTTCATCTAATACCTAGGTTCAGACATCCACTTAACCTCCAAATTGAAATTCATTGATTTATTAAAAGTATTATGTTGCAGCCAATAAAAACTTGAAGGCAGAACCTTATTAATGATCTCTCTGAGATCATTTAGGCCCGTTTGGCAATTTACTAGGTTAGTAAAAGTAATATAAAGCCTCCATTTTTCAAACGAGGGGTCACATCAAAAATACACATTTTCAAAATGAGAGCTTCTATTGGCACCGGAGATTTTACTCTCCCCGCCCCACTAGAAGACTAAAAAAAAAAAAAAAACTTCTCCTAAACTACCCCTCCGGCGATCTTCTCTATCTAATGAATGAGGAGTCCGTTTTGAAATCGTCCGCCCTGCACCCACCCCCCGAGTATATGCTTCAACAGGAATCACACAAGGGTAAATTGATACAATAGAAACCTCTGGTAAAATGCCCGCCCGTAACCCAACAGATAAAGTACATAGTCCGTTTTAGCCTGTTACATGAATCAAATGTTTCATTTCATCCGGGAAAAGCCATCTCTTTCTCAACAATGCCTTTGTCATTTGATCCAATAGCGTTCCGTTAGATAGGAACAGATTTGATAAATACTGATAACTCTCGGATGGAGTATTAGAACGGAAAGATCCATTAGATAATGAACTATTGGTTCGAAGCCATCTCTGGCGATGAATCAACAATTCGAAGTGCTTTTCTTGCGTATTCTTGATGAACCAGCGTTTATATATAGATGTAGGAGGATTTGTTTGGGAAGTAATAAGCCCTTTTGACATCTCTTCATCTGCAAAGAATTCTCGGCGGCGGGAGAAAGCCCCGGCCGGCCAGCGTCGCCCCCCCCCCCCCCCCCCCAACCCCCCCCCCCAACAACCGGAGAAAGCCCCAGCCGGCCAGCACCCCCCAGTCGCCAACAAGCCTGGGGCTGCAGCAGGGATCTGCCTCCCCGTCGGCGACTGGGAGGGGAGGGAAGGAGAGAGAAGAAGAAGAAGGGAGAGAGGGAGAGAAAATAGTGGGGGAGGGAGGAAGAAAGGGAGGGGGAAGGGAGGACAGCTGGCCGGCCATTCTCCCTCCCTGCCGGAAACTAAGGAGGGGGAAGGGGGGGTGGTTAGGATGAGGGAAGAGAGGGAGAGGGAGGAGGGGTAGTTTAGGATTTTTATTTATTTTTTTTTGTGCGGTGGGGAAAGAAGTTTTCCCCAGTGCCAATAGAAGCTCTCTTTCAAAATTCCCTCCTCCTTTAAAAAAAAGTCAAAAAGCAACCTCCTTTCTCCACCAAAAGATTTAAAAAAAAACACTTACTTTTTACATAGAAAGTCAAAAATATTTCCTACCAATTCACTAAAGACAAAATACCATCATAGCCCCCCTTATATTTTATTCTCTCTTGATTTGATGCTTTACATTACTTTTACTTTAATAGTAAATTGCCAAATGGGCCCTTAAGGAAAAAAAAAGTTGAAATAGGCCAGACAGGTTACCTTGAGAATATGCTTTGCAGCCCGGACTACAATCTCTGTGACACAGAGATCCCATATGTGCAATAACTGTTTGGTCATATCAGCTACCTAGTGGCCAGGAAAAGATTCATCAAGAAAAATATAAAAGCTGGTTGAAAGAGAAACATTCTCTGAACTGTGAATCAAGAAATGCTTACTTTTCCAATATAACGGACATTAATTCCTTGAGCATGAAGTGCTTCAGTTAATGTCTGGCCATCCATGGGTGATACCTCAAGTGTGCAAAGATCTTGGACAAACTTGGGAAGAACAACATCTAGAAGATACTTCCCAGCCTTCCTAACCCCTGCTTCATCTGCAGCTATCTCCTAATAAATAAGAAAGAGGACCATAAGAAGCAACCTACTGGTACCAATATGAAGTACAAAGTAAAGAAAATGAGAGTTTAGAGTGAGGCACTTGAGACTGACCTCGTCACTGCCTGCCAGTTTAAATTCTGTGAAGGCATTAGGATTCAAAAGCACATCCTCACTTGACATGCCACTTTCAGTTTGTTGGGCAGCCTTGTTATGTTCTTCTGCTGTATCCTATATAGAGGACCAATTTGAAGTTATGGTGGTCATCTCATCTCTTTTTAAATCTTAACAGGCAAGATCTACAAATCTGAAAACCTTTTCTTTTCCCTTTTTTGTTTCTTTCCTTTTCTTATTTTTCTTAGTTATGGTGCAAAATCACTCCAAAGAACTGAGAGCATACAGGTGGCTCCACTGTGGGGTTATCCTTCACAGAAGGGAGCAAGGTCTAGCAGTACAAGAGAGTATCAAAACAATAAACGGTTATGGCCAAAAAAATCAAAACAAGAAGGCAAGCACCAAGAGGGAACCTAGAACACTTGTATACTTCAAAATAGCTAATTGATGCAGCAATCGGGTAGTAGATCAATCTCCTGAAGGATTGATCGAATCCAAGGATGGATTCCAGCCACTAGGGCACAAACGAAACCATGAAACAATCCATAACCCACGTGAGTATTTCTCAGAGAAATAGGTTGATTTAAAAATAGCATGCCTATTACAATAAAGGACTACTCTGTTTATAATATATTAAGACTACTAAAACAGTGAGCTATAATAAAAATAGAAGCTACTAATTCTCATAAAAATAAGCAACAATTCCTAATCAATCCTAAGATAAATTTAAAAGTATTTCCACAGTAACATTCTCGGCCAATTTGGGGCTGTGGGATGCACCCAAAGGGCTGGATTTGATGGCTGGGCCCATCATGTAGGCCCATGGCCTCTTTTCGACTTCCATATTGCATCACTAATGTATCTGTATTGTGTCGTTTTTCTTCATATTTATGTGTAAATCTGTGTCCACATGATATCGATGTTGTATCCTCATCATATTTGAGCATCATAGAAGGGAACTTTGAGGATTAGAATTCCCAATAAACTGTTACAAAGGGGGCCTCCACTCTTTAGCTCCTTTTTAATTTTGGGCCAGTGTGCCCACCAACATTCCCCATGTAGCCTGGCCATGTCAAGTCCCACTTAATGTCTGACTTCATAAGTCAAGCTGGTACACTTCATAAATAGAACTATTTCTCAGAAGAAAGACAATCAAATGTACTCATTTCTATATAGTAAGGCCTGTGGCAACAGCAACATGCCACTTGTTGCCTGGCCAAGGCAAGTCCAGCTTAATCTCTGACTTCCCAAGTCAGGCTAGCACACTTAGTAAATAGAACTATCTCACAGAAAAACACATCCACACAATAGAAGATAAATTGAAAATTGTTGGTCCAACAGCACAATTGTGCCCAACAGAATCTTGCACAACAAAATGAGGTGTGATTAATAACATTCATAACTACAATAGAGAAAATGAAATTACCCACGAATTGGAAGGTGTCACATTGCTCTCAGTATTCACATCTGCAGAAACACTAGAACCCTGTTGAGAATCAGGTGCAATTGGAACCTCTCCCTCAGGTACAGGCGTTAATTTTGACGTTTCTGCAGCTTCAGCCTTGCTCAGATTTTATGTAATTAGGAAGGACACATAAAAATTAGGTAAGAGCATAGTTCCAAGTTTTTACCAAAAAAAAAAGGAGAAGAGCATAGCTCCAAGAAGGAATAAAAAAGTTTACCTGGCAAAAAGCAGTGACAAGTTCTGGCCTCAGAACACAAAATCTTGATCCTGGCCCAGTGCAATTTGCATCGCGAGGAGTTACTCTCATCAAGTCCAAGAGATAATGCCTGAAGCACACACAAGCTTCAGATTAATGTAAAGAACAGAACCACCAAAATATTGGGCAAAAGATTAGTTTGGGTTGGATCAAAAAACAATGCAGCATGCTTCAGTAAGATGCATATCACTAAAATGGCACATCTAAATCAAGTTTCATGTCTAGTGCGTGAAAAAACATAGAACAAAAAAATTCACTTCGAGCAACTTATATAAGAAAACTAGCAGCCGCTTTCTCTCTCTGTATGTGTTCCCTCTCCATATAGACATATTTAAGCTCTCTCTCTCTCTCTCTCTCTCTCTCTCTCTCTCTCTCTCTCTCTCTCTCTCTCTCTCTCTCTCTCTCTCTCTATCAATCTCCGTTAGTTAATTGAAAAAGGAGGAATGTCAATGCATCTGGAAATAAACGACTGCTCTCTGCAATAGACCCACCAAAGACCTGAACCATAGAGCTCCAGTATAGATAGTAACCATCTGTTCTTCCACCATGACGGAAGCTGATTGGGATTGTTCAAGCAACTCACATAATCTGGTTGACCTCTTACCAATTGATTCTGAGTGGCTTGATAGTAAATTGTGGAAAAGCTGAGTCCATATGTCCTATCCTTTTGAATCAATGTATGAGTGAAATTTCTCTGTGTGCGTGCACAAATATTTGTATACATTTGGAAGAATGGATATGAGGGACATGTTGTGAAATAGCCTGTAGGCTGATGTGTCAGAATGATAGAATTAGCCACATTATCATATATTTTTACATAATGAATGGTAAGGCATGTTTCTAATCAGTCAGCAATAAGATGGATGAATCCAAAATCCTAGGCTGTATGGTTTTTAGTTGCTTGCACTATTCATCATTTTCTGCATTGGCACTCTTACCATTACTAGTCAATAATATGTAGATATAGATACATGTATATTGGCTGTATAAAACAATGTTTCAACCATATTTTCTGAGCCAGTGGGTTTTTGTCTCATCTCAACATGGTCATACAGTAGCTGAGTTAGTAGGGTTAAACTCAGTTTGGCCAAGTTTGGTTGAAACACAGTCAACCCACTTGACCAATTCGTGACTCGGCTGGACTCATCCTACTTTGACTAAACTAACTGGTCGACCTGCCATTTGTATCTTTACACATTTTAAACAAAAGGAAACTGTGTGGCAAGCATGCACTGGAGAATGATAGAAGTAAAAATATATTAACAGGACTAAAAACTGAAACTACAATTCATATGGATATATATATATATATATTCTCTTTCAAAGAAAGATACTTTTCTAACAATGTATATGAAATAATAATATTTAAAAGTTAACTTCCTGAGCAGTCTATCTACTTGCTGAGTTTGCTCGTCAACTCAACCCCATAACTAGCCAACTTTGGTCGACCCACAGGGTCAAAAACTATGGTTTAAACTAGTAGCAGAAGAATCCGGTTATGTAATGACGGGTCCAACATGAGAATCGTCATCAAAGTGTGTTGGTACATGATATAATGCTTAACTCAGAGAATTTGTGTGGCATAATTTCTAGGTTTCCCAACGTCCACAAACCCCAATTGATAATAGTGGGCCACAGACAGAACAGTTAATAAGAGTTATGTTGAAGTTTTAAACATCAGTTATATTTATTGTGGTGCAAATGATGTCCGCAAATGATGTAAACCTGTGATGCCTGCATCTTTGAAAATTAAGAGCTTCAACAGCTGTAAGGGTATTTTGGGATCTTTTGTAGTGTCCTATATACATTTTATCTAGAAAGTGATGATAGACTGGCATTTTAGAGAATTTAACTTTGTAAGAGCTGGTTAAGACTGTCATGGAATTATCCCTCTCCAAGAGAACCAAGATAAAAGGAAGAACTTCAGGAGCACCAAGGAAAGTTGGAATTTCTCAAGTGAAAAAAATAACAGAGGGGGGCACTGATGTTGATTCAAGGAAGAGAACAAAAGGAAACCAAATTTCAAACATGGTTAGGATGCTCCGGTGGTCTGATGGAGGGTAAAATTACGACAACCCCAACCCCAACCACCCATCACTACGATATGTTAGGCATGAAGGGTAAGGAATTCTATATTTCAAATTTAGGAAGAAAATGGCCTGCAGAACTTTGTTGATGCAGGAAAGCAATGTGGCATGTATGACCTAGGGGGTGTTAGGAAGCTAACTCTTGCTTGGAGCTTGATAAAAAAAACCTTAGGCCACAACATGAAGAACTATGGAAAATAATAATGAAAGGCAGGACTTCGAGGCTTGAAATGCCGTGAGAATTAACGGCATAAAACTCTTAAAAAGTAGGTATTGAGACCAAGTACTGTGTATGAGAACCCAAAAAGCTCACTACCTACACAAGATATGAATCACGAACGGTAACTATATTCATGTTGTGATTAACGAAAAGTGATCTTCTATCATCAATGGATGTATCCTTTGCTCAAGTTCCTAGCTTAGCAAATGAGAAGCTGATTTGATTCCCAAGTCAAAGAAGGAAACGCATGAACCAATCCTTAAGCCTTTCTGCCACCCAGGATTTCCAATTTTTTTGTAAGACCAACTAAAAAAAAAACGGAACATAACAAAACCATCTTGTAAGAGACCTCTTTTCATATTTTGTCTGTAATCTCCATCATTGTTTTAAAGAGTCATAGTGCAATAATTTCTGATAATGTTACAGGGTTCTACATAGAAAAATTATTTTTTGCTTCTCTTTGCCGTTCCATACATGGTGGAACACCATTAGGTAACCCAGTCTGTTGATGTGAAAAGAGTCACATTCGCTGATGTCGAAAGAACCTCAGTTTGCTAAAGCCAAAATGTAGCAAAAAAGTGGATACTTACGTGACTAAATTCTTTCAGAATTGCAATGGTCTTCAATATACATATATATGGTGGTGCTCCTGTGGAGATGTCTCACACTGGAGACCGTGCAAGGCAGCCTGCGGGGTCCACCTGGGGGCCCTACCAATCATGGCTGAGGTAGGGGATCAACGGATCCAGATGGGACCACCCCATGTATAAGATTTCAAGTTAATCCTATCATCCTAAACCCTTGATCTGTGGCCCTCAAACTAAACGGTGTTAAATGGCCCATTTTATTTTATTTCAATCCAACAGTTCAGTCCCTTCTGATCGGTGTGAAACCCATGAAATCTGTGACATAGAGTGGGAGGGGGGTGTTTAGGATGATGGGCTCAGATTGATCATGTGGGGCCCCACAGGTTGTCTCACACCATGCGAGACATCCAAACAAGAGCCTCTCTCTCTCTCTCTCTCTCTCTCTCTCTCTCTCTCTCTCTCTCTCTCTCTCTCTCTCTCACACACACACACACACGCACACACACAGAGAGAGATACATAGACACACACATGTGGCCAGTGATCTAAGCATAATTTACAATGAAAACTAATGCATAGAACATTTACTGTTGAATGTAGCAGGTAAACAAAGACTAGCACATCCTACAGTAAGATAGCCCCAGCTAAGCATCACCTGTCATCACTACCAACAATACCCTTGCATTCCACAGGTGCAGCCAATTTTACGACATTGCCAGATCCATCATAGACCTCATGTTCCTTCAAATGGAGGCGCTTAGCAGCCTCTAGTACCTACAGGAAACACAAAAGTTGATTGTTAACCACAAGAGAAACCAAGCATTTACCAATGGAGATACAAAGGCAAAACTAGAGAAAAGGTGAATAAACTTGGAAGGGTATATCCTCAATCAGCATTTCAAATGTGTTGTTTATACAGGAGGGAGAGCGAGTTGATCGATCATTTATTTATTCACTGAAACATGGTGTATTTCCTTTGGGTTCACTTTTTCAAAGGTTTTGGTGTAACATTGTGTTTTCCAGGTTCATTAGCCGAAATGGTCCATGCACGGAGGGTTTTACCTTATTATGCATGCAGTTTGGTGCTCTAGCCTATTTGGAAAGAACAACTTGAAGCTCAATACCATCCAACTTGAAGCTCAATACCATCCATCACAATTGGAAAGATTGAACGGTGTCAGGTCCTAGGAAAGAGAAAGATGGACGTTTGGTGCTCTCTTCCAAATGAAGTATGGTGTTGGTGTTCTTTGAAACTATAACGAACTGTAGTTTATATTTTCCAAGCATGTGGGAGTAAATGATTTGAACGAGAACAAGTGTTGGCCATCTTGGAAGCTCTGAGGATTTATTTGCATTCTTTCTCCAGCAGTTTGATTGTGGGAAGTGATTCACCCAATTCTATATCCTAGATGAATTTCAAAAAGGTCCGTAGAAATCACAATTCTATGTTAATGAGATCGTCTTTGTCTTCAGCAGTTCAGCATTTTAGTTGTCATTTTAGCATGTCAGTAGGCCCACCAATGGCATTGTGGATGCTTTAGTAAAGCTACGGGTTGATAAACTCGTAAACTTCACTGCCCTTATTATGTAGTTTTTTTCATTTTGGCATATGGCAATATGGTATAATGTTCTAAAGCATTTTCAGTTTGTTTTTTAGCTCTGTATTGTTGTACTATCATTTCCTCTTTAATATAACTTACTTGTAACCGATCAAAAGCTAATAATAATAGTAATAGAGAAACAAAGCATTATCAAATGAAACTAACTAAAGAAGATTATAAAAATAAAAAATAAAGAGTTGGAAAGCATCAAAGTAAGTCCTCCAACTTGCTGTAACAATCGGTCCCTAGCCACCCAGATAAAGGAGGGTTCTCTCAAGTTGGTTGACAGTGGTGTAAAACTTGTCACAACTAAATGTAGCAGAGATAGAATGTTGGGATGGATGAGTGATAAAACTAGGAAAGATAGAATCGGAAATGAGCACATTAGAGAGCATTTAGGGGTAACATAGGTGATAAATTAAGAAAGACTCATTTAAGATGGTTTGGACATGTCCAATGCAGGGCCGCAACATCACTAGTGAGGATAAGTTTTTCTATGCAGATTGATGGCCCTTAAGGAAAATGGGTAGACAAAAGAGGACATTATGGAAGTAGTAAGGATAGATCTGAAAATGTGCTATTTAACCAAAGATTTGACCCAGGACACATAGTTGGCACATGGGACAAGGCTTTGATGTTGATGATGAAAGTGTCAAGGTAGATAACACAAGAAATCTACTGACATTGAACACGCTTTTAACGAGAGATTTTTTTTTTTAATGGCAGCATGACTTGAACCCACAACCTTTTGGTTGTGGCACTGAGCACCTTCCAACTGTTCTACAATGAGAAAGATATATCAAAACAACAAACAAAAGGAAAAGGAAGAGAAATGAAGGCCGTGGATATAACCATGGGCTAGTCCAAACATGCTTAGATGGGGCAATTAAGGTTGCGAATTTTATAGCCTATTTGCTGACCACTGTTGTTTGATCAAAAGAAATAAAAAGGAAAATGATAGCGATGAAACCACAGAATACCTCATCCCATGGTATTCTAATCACCCTGCATCCTCAAACTAGAGTTTGAAATGTGTGAAACCCATGATTTAAGTTGTCCAAAACATTATTTACCCAAAAAAAAAAAAAAAAGTTATCCAAAACATTGTTTTGCAGTCATTGATTGTCCACATGCCAAAATAACCAGCATCAAAAGATCAGAGTCATCCAAAACATAGCATAAAGTCTGGCAAATATTCAAGTTGCTGAAGAGTGAATCTGATCCTCTGCGAGATAAGGCAACTCTGAGGTTGATGCATTACTCTGGAGAGTATCAAATGTATCATCAGCCATTTTGTTAGATATTAGACTTTCTTTCATATAATGCCAGGACAAGTACAATCCTTCCGACTCAAAACAAAGCAAATGCAATTTCAGAAATGAGAGGATAAAATAACGAAACTACAGCCAACCCACTATTGGGTCAGTGGTAAGGCACCCGCCCTACCATAGGGCAGATCAGGGCTTCATCCTGAAAGCTTACCAATGTGTGGCAAGGCACACCAGGCAGGGGAGAGGGGGAAAAACTTCTACTGCAAGCACCTTACCTTGGCATGAAATGCTTCATTCCAGCAAATTTTCTTGCCATTGTCAACAGATCCATATAAAAGTGAGTCTGATTTATCTCCTTGAAGAATTCCAGGTATGATGCTCTGCATAGTAACAAAAACAAGATAATTTGACAGCAAGAGAAATGGAACAACAAGCTTCTATGGTCAAAGGAAGACAGAGCATTATCATGAAATAATTTAACAAGACTACCTAGAAATATTGATAAAAATCAGAAAAAATAGAAGGCATCAACTCAGAAAAGTAGATATTATTACACAGACATACAGCAACATTTTGATCTAAGAGTGGTCCACACATAAAGAATATGGTGATCAGCTTGTGGGCCCCACCATGACCAACCTTAACACACCCACATGTTCTTACTCTCAGGATATCTGTTTTAACACAGAATGGCCCATAAAAAACGTGCATTATTTTCACATTAATGTTTTTCACTGTTTGCATGAAAAAGTAAAAAGCGACATAATATTGTGCGAAGTGCACTATAATGCATCATGCTTAGTATCTTTTAGTGGCCGCAGAAACTAATGCAGATTGCAGAAGTACAAAATCATGGAACAAATTAAAGAAGAAGGGATAACACTCACAAGATCAAGCATGAGCTATAACAATAAATATTAGAGAGCAAAGAATATACAATTACAACTTTACAAGAACTAACAAACATCGAAACCTAATGTGCACATGCAATATAGTACCAAGATGCTTCCCTAAGGAAAAACAAGAAGGGAAAAGAAACAAAATTTAAGGGATTAATATTTCTTTTATGCACCTGTGCAACTACTCTGTGACCCCTGTAATCAATTATTGCCATTGCAAGATTATAAAGTCCAGGAACATCAGCTTCTTGGTAAGCTTTGGTTCCTTTCAAATCATTATTTGCGGATGCATATGTAGCCTGCTCACTGTCAGCCATCTGTGCCTCTGCAGATACATCAGAAGCCACATCTCTGACACTGCTGACTTCCTCCACCTTTGAACCCTCAGATTTGCATGCATTAGAGTCACCACCGGTTTTAGCGCTGTTGGACGCCTTCTCCAGTGAATCAGGTATAGATTCTGTATTTGCAGAATGTTCAGCAAACTGTCCACATCTGGATTTAACACTTGATGCATTTTCTTTCAACATCTGCCCAAGGTCAGCATCCACAGCAAAACTGAAGAATATATTGTTGTGTACATACCTGAGATCAGAAACAGAACAAATTAATCTGAAACATGTTGTGTTACCCATTGGAAGAATGAAGATTGGAAAGGAGAGAACATGTAAAACACTAACTGATCCCCAAAAAACAGGCATGTCAGACTTTATTCCTCCCATTCACACTCACATGTGGAAACACTCCGGGTCGGTTGGATTAATAGGGGGTATACATCTGCTGATTACTCCAACTGCACCACTAATTGCTGCATCGACGAAGTCACAAGTCACTTTATAAAGAGCTCTATCACGCAAGATCCTGCAAAAGGAATATTATCGGAAGGCATAACAAGGTAGGTTAGTTGAAAACATTAGAGGGTGTTATCTTTTCGCACTTTCAGTAAGACTATAGGAATAGTGGACAGCAATTAAGTTGAACTCCTACCATTCCGGGGGGGGAAGTAAATAACCTAAACTGATAGAGGCTTAGGGTAATGAAAAAAATGAAGAAGACACAAGCAGTCCTTTATCATCATCATCACCACCATCATCATCATCATCATTATTATTATTTCTTTTTTGAAAATACAATTTCCAAAGAAAATGCATGTGAAAATATATATTAGTAACAAGAATGACCAAATACACCTTTCCTGGAGAGTGGTGTGAGGAAACTCCCGACAAGACTGTAACTCCTCATTCCAGTCTCTCTGCATCCCAATTAGCTCGCTACCATATGAAAGCACCCAGGCATCCTCCGCTCTAGCTGGATCTCTTTTATGATCTGAGACAATGGAAACCAAGAAACTTTAGAACAGGAAATTAATCATAGTTAACATTCTATGCAGAAACTGCTAGCTGCTAGATGTGTACTAGCACTTGCCACAAAGCACTTGCCACAAAACAAGAACCAAGCAATCACTCAGTGGAATATTTTACAACCCAACCCAAACCAACCCCCCGCCCCAGACCCCAAAAAAAAAAAAGAAAAATCTTTCACCCTCCCTCCCTTCCTCCTCTTCTCTCTTACATTAAAAAAAAAAAAAAAAAAAAAAAAACCCTCTCTTTTAATTATTCATTGTCCCAACCCCATTGTCACTAAATCAGAGGGAGGTACATGGTGCACCAATGAATTTACAACATGTAAAATACAAAACCAATACGATGGTGGGGTCTACTCCAATTGGCTGAAATTAGGCCCATTAACAGGTCATAAATAGTAAATAAAAGAGCAGGTTAGATTCAGGGACAAAGGATCTAATGGAGAAATTGTGGGGTAGCATGAGAAAGGGTACAAAAGGATCATTACATAAGTGTATAAAAGTTTCCCTGCCAGCAGGCAGCATACAAAAGGTCCCATAATGGATTAGGGTTGGGAAAAGAATCAGCCCCATCGAATAGTCCTAACAACCATTTGATTTAATAGCTTCAAAGTAGAAAGGTTTTTTAACCGTGAGAGAGAGAGAGAGATTAAGGGCAGACCAAAAATATGCATGATGTTTTTCCCCGATAACAACAAACTGTTGATAGCAAATTGTGTACTTAGTGATATACCAATATTATCCTCATCATCATATGGCATTATACCATCTCTCTACGGTTGACTTTGTGTTCTCCATTCATCCCTTCGTGGAGTTAAGTTCAATGTCACTACATAACCTAACATGTTACTTCAAGTGCTTCCATGTCTTTATTGGTTTAACCCTTTCCCTTGTACATTTAACTCGCAAACTTCACTTCTTCAAACATGGACTATTTCCAATCTTCTAAGCATATGCCCACACCACGCAAGACAACATTCTTTTATTCCAACATATCAACCAAAAATGGAGCAAAGTTGACGAGCCAATGTCTCAAATATCAAATATCATGTAGGAAGTCCCAATTTGGCTAATCATACCTCCTCATCAATTAGTTAGATCAGTGTCGAATAGAAGTGTGTGCGTGTGCGTGTGCGCACATGTGTGCGTGTGCGTGCATGCGAGTTGGACTCATGCTAGGTGAACCCTTTTAAATGTTCATGGAGTTTTCTCGGCTGCAACGTTCTCATTGAAAATTGCAGCATATAAAAGCAAAAGTAAATCATTCATATCAAGAAGTATCATGATTAGTAAAGAAGCTTCAACCAGGATGAAGGTGAATGCATCATATAGTTTAAAAAGCAAAGATTATGCTTTCCAATGGAGTACCAAGAGTTTTAAGACACCAAATCTATGATGCCAAGATACTGCATGGATATGGAGTAGGTCACGATATGGATGCAAGCAGCACACGGATTTTACATATAAAATTTAAATATCGAGTACAATATGATACAGGTATGTCACCCATTCTTAAGTATCTAAGTATCAAATAGTGTTTCTTAACAAATATAATTTACCAGGAACAGGATATATTCCTAGCCATGAATTTGCTGGAAGCAGAGACTGAACATTTTCAAAAGGGTGTGCAGAGGCCTTCCTCTCCAAAATTTCACGGAAACCTTCACCAAAATACATTTTGATGTTAAACAAAGTTGTTAACAATATGATTAAGATATAATTCATTTCCAAAAAAAAGTTTTGAGTTTCTGTAAATGCTGGATTACCTTTCTTGAACTTGGGGCTAACCTTTTGCAGGAGACCAATAAGTGTGGTTGCCTCGCAAGCAGCCTTAGCTGGCCTTGGATCCAAAGTATTTGCTGAGCTTGAATTCACATAGAACATCTTTGTAGTTCCTGTAATGCAAACTTTATGCCCCTCTAAAGTGAAGACGTCCAAATATATCAAATCTCCAACTAGCCTGGAAAACATGGAAACGCCGCAAGGTAAATGCCCATTCAATGCCTCAAGAAAATAGAAGGAACTGTTCTATTCTAAATTTGACATAAAGCAGGGGAGGTTTGGCTTATCACAGAAAAAAAGAATATCAAATACAAAACAAAGAGAAAGCCCATCTGGTGCCTCAAAAGGTAGATACAATTATCAACTGGAAGGGAGGAAATAGTCTGGTCACAGTTAGATTGAAATGAAGTATCAACCAAAGACTGAGTTGAAGTGTTCACAGAAGGCACAAGATTGACTAAGTTAAAGAAGGAAAGCCAAACAGGAAAAATAGTCTGAAAATAGGCACACACAACACCTCCCAAACCCCACCAATTACTGAGATATATAAATAGTATGACTGTTGGGACAAGGCTTTAATGATGATGATGCTGATGATGATGATGATAAATAGAACGACCAAGCCAACAAACAGAACTATCAGAAAGATATAACCTTTGCAGCTGAAGTTGAGGCAGCATGAAGAATATCAGTATATAATTTACAGTGAGAATGTAAGAGAGAATGCAACAGATATGAAAATCATTTGAAACTAATGCACAATCTGAAGGCTGAGAATAAATCACAAGGACAAGCCATGACAAGAATCTATAAATTTATAAAAAAAGTCTAAAAAAAGACTTACCTCCTATAACTTGGAGGATGATTGAAAGAAGAAAAAACAATGCTCTCCACACATTTGATCTCTTTTGAGGAAGATGATGCCAAATTACCAAGAGAACCAGTAATATCCTCCATGAAACCCAAGCCATCAAGCTCTGGGACTTCTTTCACAGTATCTGGAACCATTTAATAAATAAATAAATAAAGGAACATAAAGCAGCTCTAGACTGCAAAAGGAATAACAATAAGATACAGACTGCAGATAGAAATAGAGAAGAAACAATCTCGACAAATGCACATAGAACTTTTCGCATTTATGAAACAAAAATGCAGTACAAAATCCAAGCAAACAGAACCTGATGACATTTGTTGGATCGTCTCATGGTGCAAAGCGAGTGATGTCGATAATGAGGTATGAAGAGTAGAGAGAGAAAGCAATTCTCTGGCACGACGGACATGAGACCTTATAGATCTGTCATCATACAAAGCTGCAAATGTACACCTCATGGGCATCAGGGCCAAAACTCCTAACAAACCATGCAATATTAAGGTAATAAACTTACTAATTGGATAAGTTGAACATACCAGCAACCATCTCTAAAGAGCAACCTCCAGTAGTAATATCTGCAACCTCAGAAATTTCATTGTAATCTTCTAGATGATGAACCAAACCGTCCTTTGTGTGCAGTATCAAATCATAACATGTGAAGAAACAGGTCTCTGAAGCATCAAGAAGGAACTGTCTCACATCCATGACAGAGTCTCCTGGATTTAACTGCAAAGTTGAAACCAGTTGATTTACTGATTTACTCAAATAGAAGTGCTCAGTTATCAGGAGACAATGGGTAGAAAGACAAACGGGGAAAGCATTCCAAGAAGATTTACCTAACATGAAATAAGTAAGTTCTATGTAAATTTCTCTACAGCGAGCAATTCTGTGACAAAAAAAAAAAAAAAAAGAGTCTACTCTTTCTGGATTTGCGCATAACCAATAATGACAGGGAACATGAGTTGATGATGACAGGGAACGTGAGTTGACAATACATACCCCGAGAGGGAATGAAAAAAATATAAAAAATGAGAAATAAAGTGTCACAAAGGGTAAAATAAGCGGGTGAGAAATAAGAAAACGCACTTTATTACAAGCTTCTCTCAGTCTTTTTTCAATAACATACCAGTCCTCAAATGCATTGATCAAGGACCAAACCCTAGTGGGAGAATACCATAACCATCGTGCATTAGTCACATGGATGGAATATGCTCGTAGGAGTTTATATGATAATTCCAAAAATATGAAGGATAGCAAACATGATTGAGAGGAGAATGCAGAATGACATCATAAAAAGAAAAACTGAAATAAATTGTTGATGGATCAGTTGGACTCATATTCCACGACATTAAAATCCAATTGAGATGCTCAGAGCTTAATGAATCATTTACCTGCTTTTTATCAAATTTATGAGTATGAATGGTCCAAACATCTGCTGTTAAATTTAACTATTAATGCGGTGAGCAAATACAAGAATGATATGAGTGCCAAGTTTGAGTTCCTAAAAACCAACAGAAGAATAACCAACTGGACATGAGCTTAACCTCAGGGACAGTGGATCTCCTTAAAAAAAAAAATTTGTTTTTACCAACATAATCTTATAATTATCACCCAATAGGTTGGCAAAAATGATATTCCGCGTAAGAGGTGGTTGGTCAATCTACAGCATGAGGATGTAGAAAAAATGAAAATAAGATTAAGTGAGAATGAAACACACACACATACATATATATATGGATGGTCCAGTGCACACATTGTGCATAGGTCTTACGGTGCAAACCACCTAGGGGCCCACCTATCACCCACCCAAATGTACCAGACATGGGAGCTCTTGAATTACACTGATCCAATTTTTTTACCCCAATCAAAGTGGACAATACCAATGGATCGACGGTGCAATTTTTTTAAGGGGTGAGAATTTGTGGGCCATTGATCAAGGGATTAGGATGATCAGGTGGGCACCATATTTTACACACAAGTAGGGCCCACCCAGATCTTTCAAAACCACCCATCCCCAGGTAGCCCCTACAGCAAAAGGAGTAAATGGGATCCCATGCTCGACTTGCGCATGGGATCAGTGTTGTGTGTGTGTGTGTGTGTGTGTGTGTGTGTAGGGGGGGGGGGGGGGGGGGGGGGTGCATTGTTTCAGTCAGCTGCTTATCTCATCAGAGCAAAACACAATTCTCTTTTGGATCTTGATGCAAATAAATATCAAAGAGGATTTGATGGTGATAGGGGGGAAAGGAGAGATTAGATTATGTATCAATTTAAAATTACCTGATTCTTCTTTATTAAGCCTAGAATGTTTTTTTTTATTTTATAACCAAGGGTATCACCCGCCCAGGCCAACCCGAGGCCTTTGCCTCAAGCCAAGGGACATTCAATTCTGAACAGTCGAGAACTAATCCCTAGGGGCACATGCAAACACTCCTATCCACATTAAGTCTAGAATGTTAAATTATAATTAGGAGTAAAATACCTTTGCTTCATATGCTAAAAACTGATACCAATAAGAATTCTCAATATCCCAACAACCCCTCCAAAACGAGAGCTAAGGGATCAACCATGTCCAGCTTGAACAATAAGCGTAAACTATAGGAACATTTCGTAGAAATACTAGATTTTAGCTATACGCTTTGATTATTTGATCAACATAAAGTGATATAGGAAACTTAATCGGCACCCACAGATCAGTGAACAGTACCCTGCCTATTAAACACATCATGGCCCATAGCCTTGTGTTCAGACCCTACACTAGATTGAACCACAACATCATGTATTTTCCTCTTATAAGTCGCCAAATTCCCACCTTAAAAGATACCACAGCCTGGCATCCAAGTTTGCAATGTCTACCGGCCTTGCACAACCAACACTAGTAGTCAGGCCCACATTCAGGTGTGCATGTGTTGAATACAATACTCCTTTCCTTGTGATGGTTTTGAATAAAAATCCTACACAGGGCACAGGAATATAGATGTGGAAGAGTGGGATCATATCTGAAGGTATTAAACCTGACAATCAAATATGAGCACAATAGAAACAATCAATTGATAATACTATACGATCATTTCTTGGTGCCCACCTCATAGTGGGTCATTAAATTTAATGTCAGATGTGCAACTTGAGGCATCCAAGGACAGGGTGGTGTAGGGGAGTTTTAGGAAATGATGGAGAGGAGGTTTTGGTTACATTCTTAGGTCCAGTGGGTTTAAAGGAATCTAATGATGCATATATTTTGGAAATGAAAGATGTTAAGTTTTTCAAGGCAAGGTTTCCTGGTAACAGGTTGTCAAATGGGATCCCCTGAATGTGATTAATTGGGAAAAAGAGGTGAATCATGGAGGTAGGTATTCATTTTAACAGAAACTTAGGAGTTCAGTCATTCCATGTTAGTTTCTTCAGAGAACGTGCATAGAAGTGTTAACGATGCCACAGATGTTTGGCAAAACAAGGAGTCAGTTTCATTAAAGGTGCTCTGCTCATCAGGTAATCTTTTGTCATTTACAGGATTTCTTTTTGGGCAGAGTAACACTTGTTTTCTATTATGGGAAGTATTTTTTCTTTCTTTTGCTAGTTCTATTATGGGAGTTTACTGTAGGTATGCTTTTGATGATAGACTTATTTTTTGTTTGGACAAACATTATAGTTTTTTTTTTTTTTTTTTTTTTTTGATAACATGGGAACCCGCCGACCCCCTTCGGTTGATCATTATAGTTCTCATATGCTGTATGGTATTTTCCTTTTGACTTTGATGAACACTGTCTTCAACTGTCGAACTTTAATGTTACCATTAAAATATCAAGAGGCAATATTTAAACCGCCCATTGCTCATTAAAAGCCAATTAAAAACTAGCATTGATTTTCCCTGGAAAAGGAATAGTAAACCCCAATATATGACAAATTCCCCAGGATCAAAAAATATAAGATATGGTATGTGTTGTTTTCTCTTAGTGACATCCGGCCACCTCATAACCACTTTTGACTATCTAATAGAAAATCAGGATGAAGTATCAGTATCACAACCTTATTTTCAATCAAATTCATCCACTCGACGGCGCCATGTCCATTCTATGACTGAGCACAGTAGCCTCACCAAAAAACCCCAACATATTTACATGAGTTGATTCATATGGAAAAGATCTCATCAATAGAACAAACCTAATGTCTCAGGCAACTAACACTATGATTCCAAATATTTCAAGCAACAATTTCCATTACGAACAATAGCTTCAACCATAACCTAATGCCCCAGACTGGTCTACGCTGTTACCCTTGGTACTGGTTCAAAACAAATCTTGAAGAATATATATCAAGGGAACATCCAGCACCCAACGTTTGGACTCACACAGCACAAACTTCACATCCCAACCATTTCTGTAGGTTGTTTGTCCAATTCTTGTTAGACAGTTATCATATGAGCATGCCTACACACTCATGCATGAGTACATGCATTTCTTCATTTGTGCTTCAAACTTGATATCTGCCAGTATTCCAATTAAGAAAAGCTTAAATTCACAAAACTCCAAATGAGATTTCACTGCAGCCACTTACAATAAGATACATGCTAATGCTACAGATCATTTATCAGAAATATATTTATTTTTGTTACTAATCATTTTCTCAATTGTATCCAGTATTATATGAGCAACAATACCGTTGATCAAATGAACTAACCTGTAACTCTAGCTTTTCCCCAGATTGTGCCTTGACAGATACAGGATAGAGATGAAGATCACCTGTTACTAAAAAAATGAGAAAAAACTGTCAAAACTTACTCAGTAGCCCCCATGCGCAACTGATAAGATTCTTGTCTAGGAGAAAAATATTAGTGGGTTTGAATTCTGATTCCTTCATGAAAAAAAAAAAAAAAAAATGAATGATATGACTGGAAGGCAGTTTGAATCTTTTCTGAAGCCAAGCACATAAGCACGTAACAAGGTCTTGAAAAAAAAATTGCCAACACAAATTTATAAAATGAAAGAAATCAACCCTGCATCTATCTCTTGTTTGTCTTGGAAAGAAGAATTACCTCTATGGATATTTCCACTTAAATGATTCCAAAATTAAGGATAAGAATTATCTGCTTCCAGAATGGCAAGGAACCAAGCAAAAACTAGGAGGTCCCACTAGATAAATCAACCATGCAACCAGCACTTGTAAGCCAAAGAATGAATTTAGTAAAAGTGGCACTATGGATCAGAAAATAGCACATAAAAAGGACATATATGAAGCTGAAAAGTGAAACAACCATCTGGCCAGGTAGTGGCTCCAGCCTTTCCAAGATTCAAAGTCATGCATTTCTCAGCTTTCAAAGTTGACCGTGATGTACAAGGCAAATATAGATAGATGAGAGTGTATTCTGACTGCTGTCAAATGCAACAGATCACCAGATTAAACTCATGAAAACTTGACTCATAATGTTTCTCCTTTTTTTCTAACCAGTGCCTAAATACGGGTCCCTTCCCTCTATGCAACATGTCATCTGTTTATCTTCATAAATCCTATTTCAGCTTTTAAATCAATAAGAATCATTAAACCATAGATAAAACATCAACTGATCATAATAGTAACAACAACAACAACTGGAGAAAACAAGGACTGTTTCTGACACTTGTTTCTTTGTTCTGGTTCCACTAAAGAAAAAGGTCATGGAAATGATACTTAAATCTTCTACTTTAATTCTCTTCTCTTCTTTTATTTTGAATTGAACAAGTTCTATGAAATGCCTGCAACACCAATGCAAGAGCCCTACCTTGTCAAACTACCACTCATGAGCCAAACAACCAACCAACCGCTATACAAATAATTACAACATCTAGAAATAGTGAGATTTACCTTCCGCCTGTTTGGGTTGGTTGCTTGAGGTTGTTTGCACCGTATCCGCCACCTCTGACTTGGCAGAGTTTGATTCATCCACTCCAGACGGCTTATCACCCAAATTGGACTGCTGCACTCCATTTGCATCAGCCTCAACTGATTCCACAGCCTTAGAATTATCTTTCGACGCTGCGGATGAATGGACAGAGTTGGCAGATTCCGACAAGTTGGTAACAGCATTTGATGCTCTCCCTCTGTTCTTCCCTCTGTTAGATTTCCCAGCCATTTTCACCCCTGACAACATGATAATATCATATTTTAACATTTGAAATTTTACTTTGATTGCATTAAGAAAGAATCTCAGGATGTATGTCTAGAAAATGCTGATGAATCAAATAACTATGTGGTGATAAAAAGTAATAAACAACAAATACAACAACTCTGAAATGGAAGAAATCAAGAAATCCAACTACAACAATAATATAACCTGATGCCGTCAACAATCAGCTCAAGATAGCAACCAACAGCTGAGAACTGAGAGAAGGTAGAAGATGTTGAAATGGAAAACAAAAAAAAAAAAAACGCAGAAAGATATATATAGAGAGAGAGAGATTATGGATACCTGAAAGGTAAGGTTGGGGGATAGGAATGATCGAGTGAGGAAAGGAAGTGCAGAAGAGGAGGCGGCGGACTGAGAAAAAAAAGGATTGATGATGAGAAAGGAGGAGAGAGTAGGGAGAGCTAAATCGGAAACGAGAAATACAATTTAAAATGCTTTCCCTTTTTTAAACTGATTTTTAGGGCTACCTAGGTTTGATACGCTCCCGTTCGAGATTGAGATTATTCCTGCAAGCGGTGTCGAGTGGGCCACACCGTAGGATTAGTGATTACCCATCAGGAGAAAGGAGAAAGGGCCTCACCATGTATTTTGGTAGCCGTTGGATCTAGGTGATTTCGGATCGTTTCAATGGACTGCACTGTAGGTTGGATTGATTTATCTACCGTTGGATCCAGGCAGGGTGATGTTGATTCCATTGGGTTTAGGGTTTATCATACCAATAGGGCATGTGAAACCCTTTTAGTATAATTATATCCATTAAAGGAAAAGAGGTTGTACAAATAAAGTGATGAAATTAGTGTCATTATAGATACGTAGAAATGCAATTTCTATGGTAATTTATATCGATTGAAATAGAGAAATGAAATTGGTATGACCGACCCTTCCTTTCACAGAAAAAAATAATAATAAAAGATAAAAATAAGAAATGGGCGGGCATTTGTTTAGTGCCACATGCATCATGGTCTTAGTGGACACCTCAAGGTTGTAGGTGGATACGTCAGCCAACCTATCCATTCAGATAAATTCAATTCCAATTTCGATTGATGGTCTAATGTTAGGTTTGATATAGAGAGTTATATAGTCTTGCTGGGAATCATTAAGAAAATATTTTTTCCCTTTGTTTAGCTACAGGCCTCTATTTTAAGAATCATCATTTTTTAAAACACCTGAATATAGGTGTCAACGCCTCATTCCACTCTTCACTATCCTCTCTTTACAATAATCGAAACCCATAACCCACTAAAAAACAAATTCCCACTTCTTAATTGCTTGCTTTGTTTAGTTTTCAGTCTATAATTTTGCGGGATATAGCTTTCTTCATGTACATCATCTATTTGGGCTCTGCAGGAGAGAAGATTTTCGTCCTTCTATAATATATTGAGTACGTTCATTGTATTTAATATTTGTTTCCTCCATCTTTATGTCTAACTGAAGCCATGGGTTTTGTAGAACGTGATTTTGCTAAGGAGACCGTTTGGGATATGGAAAGGGGTTTGGGACTTTTTTTGTGTTTAGTTTATCTATTCCAAACTGTTTTTCCATGTTCAGGATTGAGGTCACAGGCATTGTGAACAAGAATGTGAAATTATGAATTAAGTGGTGGTCGGACCAGATAGGCGATCGAATCAACCAGTGGGTCCCACAATAATCTGCTGCAAGAGTCCTCCGGATTAGATGGGTCATCGGGTGGCCCACCTGGATCACGGTATCAACGCAAGAAAATTAAGCCATCACCGAATCCTCCCAACCAAGCACCCTGGAATGATCAAATTCAAAGACCCAAATAAATTTAAACCTAAAACACGACCTCTCCCTCTCTCTGATCAGACGCCGAATCATGGGCCAAACAGGGCCCACCTCGCACGGGCCACCACCTACTGGGTCGCTCATTGGTCCTCCTTCGAATCCACGGATCGAATGGGTCATCGGGTGGCTCACCCGGGTCCCGGTATCAACGCAAGAAAATCAAGCCCTCATCGAATCTTCCCAACCAAACACCTTGAAATAATTAGAACAAAGACCCAAAGAAATTCAAACCTAAAACACGTCCTCTCCCTCTCTCTGATCAAATGCTGGATGGTGGGCCAAACAGGGCCTACCTCGCATGGGTCCACCACCTACTGGGTCGCCCGTGGGTCCTCCTTCAGATCCATGGATCAGATGGGTCGTCGGGTGGCCCACCTGGATCCAAGTATCAATGCAAGAAAATCAAGCCCTCATCGAATCCTCCCAACCAAACACCCTGAAATAATCAGAACCGAAAACCCAAATAAATTGAAATCCCCCTAAACAAACAACTTGGGTCCTCATATCCAAACAAGCTAAACAGCTGTAAATTTGAATGAGCTTGAAAAATGCCCAAACAATGACTGAAACTTGACTAGATTTATCTCAAACAATTGCTGAAATTGGGCTGAGTTACAACCAAATTTCGACATCAAATGGGTTGAAATTGGGTCAAAAACCACCCCAAATAGATAGATGTGGTGGGTTGAAACACAAACTAAAAGTGAGTCCTAAATGGACTGAAAATTGGCTCAGCAAACTACTGTGAAAAAGCTAAAAATCAATTATGTGAATAGACTTAAAATTACTCCACAATTTGGTTACAAATAGGAATTGGTTACAGTGTATTAGCTAAAAAAAAGGTTTTTAATGAATACAGGCTGAACCCTTGACCAAGTAGGCTTAAAAAAAAAAATGGTAAAATAAAAATGGGTTGAGGTTAAAGACTCAACCCAAGTTTGTCCTTAGAAAGGAGTTAAAATTAGCCCAAGTATGGCTTCAAATGGGCCAATTTGTGATCGGGGCCCAGTGGGACCCAATATCCTGCCACCCAGATGTAACTCCGAATGAGGGGGCTGGATTTGTCAAGCATGGAGGCCTGGGCCATCCAGCACCTTGATCAGGGAGAGGGCATGTTTGAAGAATAAAAAATTGTTTGGGTGTCTTCGATCGTGGGATCCAATGGGCAATTTGATCAGGGGATTGTGTTTTTTTATTGTCTTTAATCAAACATTCACATTTAATTAAAAGGCATGGGCCATCCACCACCTTAATCAATGAGAGGGCAAGTCAGGAAGGGAAAAATAAAACATTTAGGTTTTTTGCACCTCTATCTAAACTTGATGAGCTTAAAAAATAAAAGAGCGGGACTCCATGTCAGCAATGTTTTTGACATGTTCTTGACAAGGCATTGATTTTTTTTTCAGGTCTACATTTAACTATATCATCAGACCATCAAGGCTCTAAGAAAAAACCCATCCTCACACCTCATGCTAAAAATCAAATTAGCAACAAAAAAATGACTCAACTGTTTACTAATTAAATTATTTAATAAAAATAATACGTATGAGTCTGTGTATTTAGTGGTTCTGTGGTCCGTGTATAGCACGGACTGTTGCTGGTAAAAGCTAAGAAGATGGGTATGGCCTCTGGCTTTGGGCTCAGCTGACATCTGGGACTCAATTTGGGAAAATGTTTTAGATCCTTTGGGTAATTTTAGTCTGACTCTCCGCTCCAGAGCTTATTTTGACCCCAACTTATTTATGTCTATGCTGAAGGGTGCAAAGAGTTATCTCCGAAGTGTACGGTACTAGGAAATCAATTGGAACCTGAACAAACTTCTCCAGGTGGTGATGGGTTCTTCTGTTACTATTGATTTCACCCATGAAGTTGGTGTCATTTAACCGTATTTATAGGTTTTTTTCTTCTTTCTCTTTTAAGCATTTAGATCACATTTGAGAACAAGAGATGAAACTTCAAATTGGAGAATTTTTTGTGCCACTAGAAATAAGATTTCCTCACAAGGGGATTCAACGCATTCCACATTTGGCTAGTGCAATAGAATCAACAATAAAATTTCTTGATTAAAGCAGTGAAAGTAGGATTCGATGGAATTGAGAAGGGGGCACGAGGGAAATGATTCATCACATTCCATGTGTTGCCTAGCATAGTGAATATCAGTAATTATTTTTTATCATTTCATGTTTGGTAAGTAAAGATAGAGAGGGCAACAAATAGTGAGGGGACTCTGGAAGGGAGGAGAGGGGAAGGAGGATATCCTCAAATATTAAAGGTGAGGGAGCAAGGGAAGAAAAACATGGATGAAGGGATAGAGTGTGAGGGATTTCCTTAAGTTAGAGAGAGAGAGAGAGATGGGATGGGATGTGAGGAGAGAGGGAAAGTCGTGAAAGATAGATGGAAAGAATGAGATACCTTGCATTTCACGTTTGGCTAACATGGTGAAATCAATAAGGAGTTATTCAATTCATGTTTGGTGAGTAGAGATTGATAGAGGGAGCCATTGAGTGAGGGAGATAAAGAGAGTGATGGGGTGAAGAGGGAGGGAGGGAGGGCAGGACTTCCTCAAATATTAGAGAGAAAAAGGCAGAGTGAGGAAGTGAGGGAAAGAAAAATAGAAATGGAGAGACAAAGAGTGGGATATTTCCTCAAACTAGAGATGGGGGTACTAAGGGAGGAAGATAGACGCAATTAAGTACCCGGGTCTTTAGGGTTTGTTTGTTTAAAAGAATTGTGAGGATTCTTATTTGGAATAATTCCAGAATTTCAAATATTACCCCTCCCAAGTAGAATTTTAAATGCTTAACCCCATTTGGCATTCAAAAAGCTAGAATTCTAGAAATTCATAACGCTAAAAGTGTCTTTTCATGTAATTTGAAATTCAAAATTCTTACATTAACCGGATTATTTAGAATCCTCAAGAGACAAGATGTTACATCATGTAAAAAATTCTTAACAAGCTCCGCTCCTTATTAGAAATGCCTATAACTAAACAAAGGCCCTTAAGCGATACAAGGTGGCATCCATTGCAGGGGGGTCACACCTTCAAATTTGGTGTTTCTAGTGATTCTGGAAATTTCAATTCCTTCCTCTTATGAAACCCAAATTAACATGGTTGTTAATAAAATAGAGGAAAAATGAAAGAGGAATCCTCTCTATGGATTTTTACCAAACGTGACCTTATTTATGGTAAAATAATCTTCCTCATTCGTGCAGCTGACTGCATAAGTATACTCACATACATCAAGTTCCATTAAACATATCCAAACTCTCGAACTTTGAATCTTTTTAAATTTTGTAATTTACATATTACTATCACCCATCAAACTTAAGAATACCTATTTCTTCCACTCACATCGTTTGAAATTCACTCAACACCAAGTGCAGATCACTGTCGGCGCGAACTATTATGAAACCTACACAATATTTGTATGAAATAAATCACACAATGACTCGACCAAAACCATAAAAATGAACTCAGTTTTCCATTTTTTCCCTCCAAGTTTAGACTTTGAATTGAAAGGAACAAGTGATGGTTATGGTACCCAAAACAAAATCTTACTCAATAAAATGTATGATGGGGCCTACAAGGAGTAACACCATGGAGGTAGACAATTCGAGTTTCATTACAGTGAAACATGTGATTTATTAGTTTTTTTTTTTTTCCTGAATGGTAACTAAAGATTTCATCCAAAGAAAAAAAGGTACAAAGTACAAAAGACAAAAAAAAAAAGGAAGTAGAAGTGCAGGAGAAATGCACCACCTCCAACCCTACTAACATGTGATTTATCAGTATGAGAAAGAAATTGAAGTTGTTGGATTATTTTAAGTGTTCTATCCAGTTTTTTAATCTCCATGAAATAGTGGTAAGGACTAGAGATCCTGGTAATAATGATGAAGATAGGCTCGAGCTAGTTTGAAGCTTGATTCCATTATGAAGAACTAACTACTCCTGTGGCCAGTGGCGGACCAAGTATTATGATGCAGGTGCTATTGCACCGGTGTGATTTGAGAAAGCCCTTAAATAATATCGTAAAAAATTCAATTTTATTATTTAGCGACTTCACTTGACTTTATACCGCACCACTCAAAAGAAAACCTTGGGTCCGCCATTGCCCATGGCCCCAAACCCACTCCTTAATATTGTGGTTTATGGCTTGTTATTTTAGTCTAGGTATTTTATTGTTCATTTTTTTAACATGAAAGGTACCTTGAACTTTATACTCAACCACGATGCTTGCATTTAGAATTCAGTCCAGGAAGGAAAAAAAAAAAAAAACTATCCCACCATGTCTCATCAACAAGTTAACATATGTAATTGATACGAGCCATTTAATTGATCATGTTTAAAAAATTAAAATACATGTTTGATTTTTCTTTTTCTCATTTTATCACGTTAATATGTTAGAATGGTCTTTGCACCATATGTATGTATATTTTAGAGTGGCCCATCCGTGAAATTCACTTAATTCATAGTTAATCTTTGACCATATACTAAACTTTAGACAAAATAGGGTTAGAAAAAAAAATGAAGTATTATTTTGGATTAAACATTGCACTGCAGAAGATTGTCCCAACGACGGGTTTCATTTTCACTACCTTCTCCGAGGCATCGGACAACACTGTGGGTTCTAGGGGCGGACCGACATATAGGCCTAAGGGGGCCATGGGCCCCCTTAAGTTTTCAAAATGTTATTTTTACCACTAAAATTTTAGTAATTTTTTATTTTGTCCCCTAAAATGTTAAGATTTTTTTTAAATAATTTTTACTTGGCCCCCCTTAGTTCTATTTTCTGGGTCCGCCCTTGGTTCTAGACATGGGTGCGACTTGTGAGAGAAAGACATTGAGCTAACCTTAAATTTAAATGAGGAATTGCAAAAATTTTACCCTATTATTATATTATATATGAAGCGAAGTGGATCCGATTTCCAATTTCAGTGTCAATTTCAAATTTGATTTTGACTCTACTCATGTTGACCTCCTACTAATATCACTCATTAATCTTCTTACTAATATTAGCCCTATTAATAACGTTCTTTTTTCTAATCCAATGTTACAAAAACTCTTTCCTCTTCTCTTTGTATTTCTATTCATGTCTCTACATTTCTCACCTTTAAATGCCACAAGCCCTTTCCTCTTCTCCATCCTCTCTAATGAATAACTCATTAATTTTTTTAAATTAGGGTTACTATCTAAATTATTAATTTCTATCGATTTTTTATTTTAGACCTTTACATTATAACAACCACTAATTACATTGCCCGTGCTCAGCACGGGGGGCTTTCGCTAGTGTTTGGAAGAGGAGAAAATGGAAACGGACAACTCCACCTATTTTTCTAGTCGTCATTTGTGGAGAGAACTGTCCACATTAGTTTTGCTCACCTTTTCTCATGGTCTGTTTGGATGAGGAGAAAGTGGAGGAGACTGAGGCAGCCAGGACATCTTTCTCTAAATTCAAAAGGCTCGCCCCCTCGGATTCAATAAAACGGAAAAATTAAAATATAAATGGGGTACAAAAAAGGAAAAAGAGATGAAAAATCAAGAAACGTTTTTGTTGTATCCAATCACAATGGCTGACCTAGGATTTTTGTTTGAGGGGGGTTGACGATGGTCAATTGAAAAAACCAAATATCGACCCACAAAACCCATAAACCCAAAGCATGATTAGCACATCAAATCCTTAATTCCTATCATGTTTTTAACACCTTTGAACGTGAGAAACACCGCATGGTTTCTGAATTAATTTTCTATTATCATGACTAAACACCCATCAACTCTATAGAGAACCTAATCAACATTAAAAGCATACATTATGCGGAATAAAAATAAACTGCTACAGTGAACATGCTTTTATCAACACACTTGAGTTTAAAAATGGCATTAAATGCATTCAATAAGCAAAAGATCATACAATTGATAATTAATTACTAGCATGATAGAGGAGCAACAAGGGTCCAAATCACAACTTTAATAGAATTAGAACTTGGGCAGTGGTCGATAGTGCAACCATCCACTGCATGCAATCCCACACGGTTGGCCATTACAATTAGCCCATATGAGCAGTCGATCCACTTTTGAGGTCTATTTCTTCTAATCTCACACGGGGCTGTGAGCATCGATCTTTCCATTAATGGGGTTCGGCAAAAAACATTCAATGAGGGAGCAAAGGGTCACATAAAAGAGGAAAAATCGTTTATACATGGGGATTGGGGTCGTTTGTGTAAGGAAATTATCTTTAAGTCCATTACTTGGACTAGAAGTCCTTTCCTTTCCCGAATTGTGGTCATTATAGGAAATCTGTTTTCTTAGGATACATGCTATTCCTTACACAAAAAGGTTTCTTAATGAGATGTATTCCATAACAAACTCTACCTTGATGGATGGTTGAGATTAAGTCTATGGAAACCCTGATTGGAAATTCGGTCCTCTTTTCACCTATAAAACAAAGCCTTTCGTCCATCACAAAGGCATTCACGAAAATCAACACATTAAGGTTTTATAGGCAAGGAGAGAGAAACCGAAACCATTCATATAGTCTCTTTCTCGACGGATCACAGCATCAATCAGCAACAGCACCAGACTGCAGGATCAGAAAGCTCTCTGCATCAGGATGTCTGGAGGTACTCTTTAATTTATTTAAGATTAAATCCTACACGTGATTATCATGCTGTTCATGATCTTAGGGTTCATGTTAATAATAGTATAACATGTGGTATCAGAGCATGGTTTTAGAACACATGATCGTCCATTAATTAGGATAACTATGCATCGCCATAATCGGCAAATATAGATCCGTTCTGACTCTGTTTTGCAGCAATTTATCGATCCAACTATTATGGCCTGCATGAATGGTTTATATTTATGTTATTCCGTAATTTTTTTTTTATTTGGGCACGACTGTTTGATCGTGATTTATTTAAGTTTTGAATTTTCAATTATGTATAAACTCCTGCGTGAGTAAAAAAAAAAAAAAAAAAAAAAAATTCAATGTAATAATGGAGGAGATCAGTAACTGGTACGTCATGATTGAAGAGGATATTGTTTCGAGACTGAAGATGACGTTTTGAAGCAGTCGAAGATAAAGACAGATGATCAAAAAGAAGGACAGAAAATAGGCCATATAGTTGGATCATATTTTCATAATAATTCCGTATTATGTTGATTATCATTAGCATGTTTCTTTCAGCCCCAAAGAGCCGGAGGACAGCCCTCGGGGCTTGGCCTTTTTACCAGTACTTTTCATACAATGAATGATCTATCATGAATGCATGCAATATATAATGTTTATATTCATATTAAGCCTTTTTTATCACCAAAGTTGTATGCTTAGGGTTAGGTCTCACCACAGTGACCCTAACAATTAAATACTGGAATTTGGCCCTAAAAGTACCATCATCATGTTTTACATTACATATTGTTCAAGAAGGTATGAAGCATTTAGTCGCCCACAGGCGGATTATACTCATACGATTGAACAATAATTAAGGAGTGTTTGTTCCTAATTAAGATTAACATCACTCATTTACATTACCTTGAATATAACGACCTTAGATGGTATAATGCGTAGAAATTATGGTGACTACCCACAGGAGCACCTAAAATTTTGTCGTTTATATTCATATATTATGCGTGTGTTGTCTTATTTTTATTAAAGCCTTATTGTTGTATCTCTATTGCAGTTCTTGCAACCACTAATCTCACTTCGCATGCTACCTCTGTCACTAAGCTCAATGGAACCAACTTCTCAGAATGGAAAGAGCAAGTTGAGTTTACATTGGGGGTACTTGAACTGGATATCGCTCTTCGTAAAGATAAGCCAGCTTCACTCACTGATAAAAGTACCCCTGATGAAACAACCTTCTTTAATGCCTGGGAAAGGTCTGACAGACTAAGCACTATGTTTTTGCGAATGACTATTGCCACCAACATAAAAACATCCCTTCCTACACCTGAGAATGCCAAGGACTATATGAAGGCCATTGAAGCTAGGTTTAAGACTGCAGACAAATCCCTTGCTGGGAAACTAATGGCAGATCTTACAACCATGAAGTTTGATGGCACCAGATCAATGCATGAACATGTCATTGAGATGACCAACCTTGCAGCTAAACTAAAGAATTTGGGATTATCAGTGGATGAGGCGTTTCTCGTCCAATTTATCCTAAACAGTTTACCTCCTCAGTACGGGCCTTTCCAAATTCATTACAACACTATTACGGACAAGTGGACAATGAATGAATTGGCTAACAAACTGGTTCAAGAGGAGGCCAGGCTGAACCAACAAGGGATTAAAGTAGCTCATCTCGTTCAAGGAGCTGGACACAAAGCTGGGAAAAAGCATAATTCAGGCCAGAAAAGGGCACCACCCAGATCTAATGAGGCTGGTCAGAACCCCAAGAAGAAAAAGAAGGGAAACTTATGCAAATTTTGCAAGAAACCTGGACATTTTCAGGCAGACTGCATAAAACGTAAAGAATGGTTCGAAAAGAAAGGTAACCCTATGGGTTTCGTAAGTTATTTCGAATCAAATCTTACTTATGTTTCTTCTGATGCTTGGTGGATTGACACTGGTGCTAATGTTCATGTTTCCAATTCAATGCAGGGATTCCTTACGATCCAAACCATAAACCCAAGTGAGAACTTCCTTTTCATGGGAAACAAAGACAAAGCTCCAGTTGAAGCTATTGGAACTTTTCGTCTTGTTTTAGATAGCGGTTATCAGTTAGACTTATGTCAAACTCTTTATGTTCCGTCTCTTTCCCGTAATTTGGTTTCTGTAAGCGCACTTGATAAAGTTGGTTACTCTTTTGAAGTAGGAAATGGTAATTTCAGTTTATTTAAAAATTCTAGTCGTATTGGTTCTGGAATTTTGATTGATGGGCTATACAAGTTTCATCTTGATAGTCAACTTGCTGAAACCCAACTTACCCTGCATTCTAAGGAAACAAAACGAAAGTCATCCAAATTCGACTCTTATTTCTTGTGGCATAAAAGACTGGGTCACATATCCAGTGAAAGAATCAAAAGATTAGTAAAAGATGGTGTCCTTCCGGATCTAGATTTTACTAATATTAATGTATGTGTGGATTGTATTAAAGGCAAAACAACAAAACACACAAAGAAAGGAGCCACAAGAAGTACTGAGCTTCTTGAAATAATACATACAGACATTTGCGGACCCTTTGATGTTCCAACCTTTGGAGGAGAAAAGTATTTTATTACCTTTATTGATGATTACTCACGTTACTGTTATTTATACTTATTGCATGACAAATCTCAGTCTGTGAATGCTGTACAAGTGTTCATTACTGAAGTCGAAAGGCAATTAGACAGAAAAGTGAAAATCATAAGGTCAGATAGAGGTGGTGAGTTTTATGGAAGGTATGACGAAACAGGACAACATCCTGGACCTTTTGCAAAAGTTCTCCAAAAACTTGGAATTGTTGCTCAATACACAATGCCTGGTTCTCCATGGCAGAATGGTGTAGCTGAAAGGCGAAATCGTACGTACATGGAAATGGTTAGATCAATGATGAGTCATGCTAACTTACCTATCTCCTTGTGGATGGATGCTCTACGCACAGCTGTTTATATCTTGAACAGAGTTCCCAGTAAGGCAGTTCCAAAGACACCTTTTGAACTGTGGAAAGGATGGAAACCCAGTTTACGACATCTCCAAATTTGGGGTTGCCCAGCTGAGGCTAGAGTCTACAATCCACATGAAAAGAAATTGGACCTTAAAACAATCAGTGGTTACTTTATAGGTTACCCAGAAAAGTCCAAAGGATTTAGGTTTTACTGCCCTAACCATAGTACGAGAATTGTTGAAACCGGTAATGCTAGATTCTTTGAGAATGGCGAAATCAGTGGGAGTAATAAACCTCAATATGTGATCATTCAGGAAATCAGGGTACCTATCCCTTTACCCTCTATTCCGAAAGATGTTGGCAATCCTCCTGTTGTTGAACCATTTAACAATGAGGAAAATCCAATAAATGATCAACAACTCCATAATGAGATTGTCGCCAATGAACATATGGACCAGAGGAACCAGCATTAAGAAGGTCTCAAAGACAAAGGAGATCAGCTATTTCCGATGATTACATGCTTTACCAAGTAGAATCTGGAGAAGGGACAATTAATGACCCGGTTTCTTATTCACAAGCCATTAAGGATGTTAATTCTAGTAAATGGATTGATGCCATGAAGGATGAATTGAAATCTATGAATGAAAATCAAGTCTGGGAAGTTGTTCAATTGCCTCCAGGACACAAACCAGTTGGCTGTAAATGGGTCTTCAAGACCAAACGCGACTGCAAAGGCAATATTGAACGCCATAAAGCCAGACTTGTTGCCAAAGGTTTCAATCAGAAAGAAGGTATTGACTATACTGAGACTTTTTCCCCTGTGTCAAGGAAGGATTCTCTTAGAATTATCATGGCATTAGTAGCTCACTATGACCTCGAGTTACATCAAATGGATGTGAAAACTGCCTTTCTTAATGGAGACTTGGAAGAAGAAGTCTACATGCGTCAACCTGAAGGCTTCATCATTGAAGGTCAGGAAGACATGGTCTGCAAACTTAAGAAATCAATATATGGACTGAAACAAGCTTCGAGGCAATGGTACCTAAAGTTTCATGAAATCATTACTCACTTCGATTTCATAGAAAACATCGTTGACCCTTGCATATACCTCAAGATCAGTGGGAGTAAGTTCATATTTCTGGTTCTGTACGTTGATGACATATTACTGGCCAGCAGCGACCTTGGTTTATTACATCAAACAAAGGACTATCTCTCTAAGCATTTTGAAATGAAAGATATGGTTGAGGCTTCCTATGTGATAGGAATAGAAATATTTCGTGACAGGTCACTTGGTATTTTGGGATTGTCTCAGAAAGCATATATTGACAAAGTTCTAGAGAGGTTTGGCATGATGACCTGTTCCTCTAGTCCTGTTCCACTGCATAAAGGAGACAAGCTTGATCTTTCGCAGTGTCCACAGAACGAATTGGAACTTAAAGAAATGGCAAAATATCCTTATGCTTCTCTTGTCGGGAGTTTGATGTATGCACAGGTCTGTACAAGACCTGACATTAGTCATGCTGTTGGCATGCTCGGAAGATTTCAGAGTAAACCAGGAATCGCTCATTGGAAAGCTGCAAAGAAAGTACTGAGATACCTTAAGGGAACAAGGAATTACATGCTCACATACAGAAAATCAAGTCACCTACAGGTGACTGGTTATTCAGATTCAGATTTTGCTGGATGTCCTGACACCAGACTTTGCACTCTTGGCTATATGTATCTCTTATGTGGAGGTGCAATATCATGGAAAAGCCAGAAATCTGAGTTGCTTTACTCATCCACCATGATGGCTGAGTATGTCGCATGTTACAAGGCTGCAATTCAGGGAACATGTTTGCATAATTTTATCTCTCAGTTTGGAGCTTTGAATTTCATCTCTAAGCCATTAACCCTTTACTGTGACAATGAAGCTGCAACCTTCTTCTCCAAGCATGACAGGATATCTAAGGGATCCAAACACATGGACCTTAAATATCTCTCACTGAAACAAGATGTTAGATTACAGAAATTTGTCATTGAGTCTATACGTACAGATTTCATGGTCGCAGACATATTCACGAAAGGACTACCTCCAAAGACCTTTCAAGGACATACTGAAAGCATGGGTCTTGAAGATAGTTCTTAATTATCATTTTCTGCCTTTTATTTCTGTACTTATATTTGACATTTATTGAGCTCTTAATGCAACTCTACATCTGCTATTTCTGTTTTTCCATTGTGTACATTTTATGTTTGGATAAATGATAAACAGAAACAGTCTTTCAACATAGACATTATGAGACCATTACGTATATCTCCTATTACGGTCTAGTTATGCCGGTTGTCACTGCTGTAGTACATGGAAGTAAGCATGTTGCAAAATAATGTGTGCACGCCATGACTCCCATTGACCACCGAATTAGCCAAGACACTTATGATAACCGACTCAAGAAATGTTTAGCATATAATGCGCGCCTTATGATTCCTAAAACGAAAAACACTAAAGGATCTTCCTATCGACCAAGTGGGAGACTGTAAGGAAATTATCTTTAAGTCCATTACTTGGATTAGAAGTCCTTTCCTTTCCCGAATTGTGGTCATTATAGGAAATCTGTTTTCTTAGGATACATGCTATTCCTTACACAAAAAGGTTTCTTAATGAGATGTATTCCATAACAAACTCTACCTTGATGGATGGTTGAGATTAAGTCTATGGAAACCCTGATTGGAAATTCGGTCATCTTTTCACCTATAAAACAAAGCCTTTCGTCCATCACAAAGGCATTCACGAAAATCAACACATTAAGGTTTTATAGGCAAGGAGAGAGAAACCGAAACCATTCATATAGTCTCTTTCTCGACGGATCACAGCATCAATCAGCAACAGCACCAGACTGCAGGATCGGAAAGCTCTCTTCATCAGGATGTCTGGAGGTACTCTTTAATTTATTTAAGATTAAATCCTACACGTGATTATCATGCTGTTCACGATCTTAGGGTTCATGTTAATAATAGTATAACAGTTTGGCGTTCATATATACCTGTCCTAGAGAGGGACGGCAGCAGTGCGTTGATGCCAATGTTGGAGTGGGATTTTTCCTATTAAGAGACATTTTTAGAGAAGAGAGATAGAGAGAGAGAGAGGGCAAGAACCTGGAATTTATGTCGATTTCTACATGAGCTGGGGAATGGGAAGGGAGGGCACTCGATGAGTTCTTTGAGTGGGGACTTGGCCGGACCAGACACCCCTCATGGGCTTTTTTCAAGTTGGTGGGGGTGGGGGTGGGTTGATGGGCTATTTAAGTGGGGGCTGGGCCAAACACCCCTCATGGCCCTTATGGGCTTTCTTCAAGCTGGGAGGGGGAAGAAGGCCCCAGATCCCTAAACGTGAGTCCGCCCATGGAGCAAGTAAACCCCAGATCTTTGTTTTGTGGGCATTTTAAACGTAATAATTGAGTATTTGGCTCATCATCCAATTCTCAATCTGGCTTTTGTGGATTCATAAGAGTAGTTAATTGGGGGCAATGAAAACTTGACCAGAAGGCATATCTGATTTGTAACTTCCAACATCTGTTAGGACATTTTGTCAAGTATTCTCTTGCATTTTATTTTTGATAAGAAGAGGGGGAAATGATTTCCTCAAGCACCATCCGGTACCTCACCAAAAAGAAAACGAGCGAGTGCTGCTATGTAAAACGAGCGAATGTTAATATTACCATCATCATCATGTCATCTATCCAGGTTACCATCAATCTAGGCTCAGTTTTTCTCTCAATGCTACTTATCAATTCATTATATTCAAAAGCATGTTCCTGAACCATGTAAATTTCTGTACTACTTTATTCTTAGTCTTTATCAGTAAACCTTCTGGTTCCTCGTGTTGAGGAGTGGGCTCTATCCAAGGAAACGTCCACCTTCGCTCCTCCTAAATTATTATAATTGTGTTCGAACCCTCGCCCTCGCCCTTACCATAAAATCATTATTATGCAGTTTCCATTATCAATTGGTTTTGGGGTGTAAGATGGTAACATAATCTGCTAGGTTGTGCAGTACGAGTTGGGCCGGTCCCCGAGCCAAATCCAAATCATAAGAATTCCAATAATTCAATCATTCGTGGTGGCTGTTTCGAATCTCATGGGCACACGCAAAAACCATCTAGAGTTACACATTCATGTATATACACAACCCCGGTAAACGAACTGTACGAACTGTTTGTTTGTACTTCATAGGTTTTTACAGCTTATTGAGGAATTTCTCGGTAGGATAGTCCGGTTGTGCGGTGTACAGAAGCACAGTGCGCGGATGGATGCTTTCATATGTTTTATTTGATTTTCATATACCATCAATGTTCCTTCACGTGCATGTACTTGCAACAGATAGACACCACATTTCATTGTTTGATATAATGTTTGAATTTGATGGATGTCAATGTTTGAACTTTGACTACTGTAAGAAGATCAATGCGTTTATGGATTTGTAAGTGCCTAAAATATTACGGACTTAGTTTAAATGATGAAGGGGATTAGGAAAATCCTGTTCGGCTGATCGGAGAAGTCACCGATGACCTGAATCCTGAAAAAGGGGAAGAAAGAACAGTCAGGGCCCGAGGCTGCTATCAGCCAAAGGCATTCCGACGCCTGAGTTAGTGCAGTCACTGAATTAGGGTGAAGTGAGGAAGAAGATGTTTAGCAAAATAACAGTGCAGGCTGTGTATTGCATGTACCTGTTCATGGTTCTCCATGCAGGCATATATAGAGGAGAGTAGAAGATTCCATAGTGGAGGTAGGTGAAGATACTTGTCCCATCAGTCCACACTTGGGATCCTTAGTGGGGGTAGGTAAGGATACTTGTCCCATCAGACATCCCCTCGAATCCCTTACATAAATGTGGATGTGATCTGTTGATAGGAACGAGCTCTTATCAATGGCGGTGGCCACCCTACTTGTCAGGGACTCCCTATAAAGCACCCGTCCCATCTCATAATGGGAGTTTGGACGCCCAGTATTCACCTCGGCCGAGGGGCCGAACTGGAGAATGCACCGAGGTCAGCTATACCCGAGATCGGACGGGGATGTAAGCGCGAGGCTGAGCTCGGAAGGACGTGGTTGGTATTTCTACCGAGACCAGTCCCGAGACCAGTCCCATCTTGACAGCGGCTGAGATGCGGCTGTGGAGGCCTTCTTTGATTAGGACCATTGTCGAGGCCGTGACAACATCAGTTTCGGTGGAAACAGTCCACATAACTGCCCCCTGCTCCTGACCTCGGGGGTCTGGACAACACGGGGTTAGGAGTGATAGGACAAATATTTCCCGAAACCGATCCCGTAGCTTATAAAGAAGCGTGGGGTGCCGTTTTGTCTTCCGAGGCGCATTTAATAGCGCCTGGCTGTCTAGAGGCGGTTCGATAGCCCATCCATATCATTATGAAGGCGATGCGGTGCTGCCACGTGTCACGTTCCTGATGGTCTCGATGTCTTATCGAGGCGACGGATGGCGTGCTCGAGGCGGTGTCTGCGCGTGCCTTTCGGGATACGAACAGATTTGTCATCCCTGTATAAGAGCTTTCGTCTTTGAAGGAGGACTACTTTTGCTGTCAGTGCGTTTGGAGCTTCTGCCTGAGATCTGCCTGAAGCTTCGTCGTCCGAGAAGTCCACTTGCTGCCTTTCGGAGTCTGGGGTTTCCGTTGTCCCTACATTCCGTCCAGCCTTGCGTCCCAGTGAGTCCCTCTCTGCCCTTCTTTTGCCAGTTTTCCTTCTCTGGGGTATTTTTCTTTTCTTTTGGGGATTTGTACTCTCTGTCCTTCTTCTCCGTTGCCGTGACCTGTACTCCGGTTTATGTTGGGGAAAATGGGAGTGTATAGACATTGGATAGACACAAAGCTCGCCCTAGCAGAGCTTAGGAAAAAATACCAGATACCAGAGAACGTCCAGATTAGGGCGGATGAGCCTGACGACCGAATCCGACCTAGGGTTTTTGTAGACAGGTGGATGCCCTTCCCACTAGTGGCCATAATCGAGGGCGGGGTGAGATTCCCAGTCCATCCTCTCCTGAGGGCCTGTCTCAGGAGGTGGAACCTGACCCCCTGCCAACTAATGCCCAATGGCTTCAAGATAATTATGGGTATAGCCGAACTTAATAGGATTTTGGAAACCGACCTCGGCGTAGAGGACATTGAGGACGTCTACGACCTCTGTCGATCTCCGAAGGACGACGCTTATTACCTCCGAGTTCGGTTGAAGGGGAATCCCATAATCAACGAGCTTGAGGACAACACAAAATATGCCGGGGACGACTGCCTTTACGTCACCGGGAGCTGGGAGTATGCCCCTGGAGAGCCCAGGGTGGATCACATACCCCGTCGTCTCGGAGTGCCACCGAGTAAATATCTTATTTTCTAGTCTTTTTGATGTACTTCTGTTTTTGCCGAACTGACGCTCAAATTCTTGGTGTGCAGGTCATAAGGAGAGACAACAGCAAAAAAAGAACTCCAGGTGGCGGAGAAATGTTGCCTGGCTAAAAAGAATATACAGCTACAAGGGTCACCGGACGCGATCAGCCTCAGCCCTTCTCGGGTACGAGCCCGTGTACCGGTCCTTTATAAGAAGACGGCACGAGAACCTTAGGGGGGCGCAGATTTTAACTCTCGCCGAAGCCGAAGAGCAGACAACCCGAGTTGAAGGGTCTGCACAAGTGCCCCCCGAGATCACACCCTTTCGAGCTTCTGCTGAAGCCGGACCTTCACGGACCGAGGCCGCTGCAGAGACCGATTCCGAAGAGGAGCGCGAGTCACAGGGTGAATCCGAGGAGGCTCGGAGAGTAGAGCTTGTGGATCTTCAGTCTTCCGAATCAGACGAGGTCGGGATGGGGCGACGCCGTGCGGCGATGATAAGCCTTGAGGATGTTGTGTTCGGAGACTTGCCCACCCCCTCGGGACCCGCTCTCCCTCCGAATCAGGAAGACACAGTCGTCTCTCCCCCAAACCAGTCTCCTCTTCGGCCTTCCTCAACGACTGAGCGTCGTACTAAATCCCAACGGGACTCAGTTCGGACGGGAAAAAGGCCTAGGACCGTTGATTCAACCGAGGACGAACCCAACCCAGTCCCTCAGCACTCTTCGCTGCTCGGTCCTCCGCTCTGGAAACCTATTTTTCTGCTGGAGGACGGCCAGCCATTGTCATCGGACGCCCGGTTGACCGACGGGACTTCCGTTGTTAGTGCCCTCGCACATGCTTGCGCTCTGCTTGGAGATATGGCAGAATATTGGAAGCGGAGCGAGGTGGAGCTGGATGTGGCCCAGATGGGCGACGCCTTCAAGGTAATTTCTTCTTCTCTGAGCTTGTATTTTTCCTTTGACTTCTGCACTTCCAGTACTGACCTCCTTGTGACACTTGTTTCCACAGATCCTGCAAAGGGGTCTTGTATTGGCGGAGAAAGCCCAACAGAGCGCTGCTCGGGCAGAGCGGGCGGAGAAGAGAGGAATGGAGCTTGAGGCGGAGCTCGGAGAAGTAAAAACGAAGGCAGCCGAGCAAGAAACATACGCCGCGGGCCTTAAAAACGAGCTTGACAAGGCCAGAGCAGAATTGGAAAACCAAGTCAGGACAACGGCCGAGCTCGAAAAAAAGTGGGAGGAGGTAGAGGCTGCACTTCGTGCCGACGTCGAGAAGCTGAGGACTGAAGTCGAAAAGGCTTTTGACGAAGGGGTGGTAGAAGCCACCGAACATTATATTGCCGAAGTGAAGAAGGTCAGCCTGAAAGCCTGGAGGCTGGGGTGGACGAGCTCGTTAAGAGCAGCAGGGGTCCCCGAGGACAGCCCTGTGTTCACAGAGATCCCCCAGTTTCCTCCTCCCCGGCCCGCTCCAAGCCAAGCTCCTGAAGTCCCTGTCGGGGAAGGTGAAGACACTGTCCCTGGAACTAATGTCGATGCCGGACAAGTGATTGCCGAAGCCGAAGGGGACGCTGCTGTTGGTGGCACTGAGGAGGCCGTGGTTTGAGAAATGATTTATGTATTTTTCTTTTTTGATTTTCTGTACTGGGGGAAGATTTAAATTTTTTGTTTTCGGAAGAGATCTGTAATCAGTCTTCACTTTTGGAATAGAATTGGTTTTGCTTCCAATTTTGAACATCCGTGGTGAATGTTTCTTGTCTTGTTCTCTCTCTTTATGCGTTTGGCTGAACAACCAGAATAAAGTAGGAAATAAAACAAGTAAATGAGCTCGGTCCATAGCCGTGCTTAATGTATTTTTTGTAACCCGAGATGCCGTATTGATCCTGCAATCATATCAAGCATTGACTTCGGTAACAAGTGCTCGGTCCTATGACCGAAGCTGAGTCCGGTTTTACAATCAAAACTTGAATGGCCCAAAGGTCGCGCCGAAGTAGTTGATCCTGGTAACCGGGCTGTATGTATATGTTGAGCTCCATAACTCGGTCACCTTCTTTGAGAATAGGAGATAATTTGGAAAATACAAACATATTCTATAAAGAGAACCAGTTTATTACCTTCCGAAATCAGATTACATCTCAAAAATAGAATTTCTTGAGGTGGGTGGCATTCCACGGGCGTGGTAGCTCTTTGCCTTCCATGTCCTCAAGCCTGTAAGCAGACTGCCCAGCTACCGAAGTCACCTTGAATGGTCCATGCCAATTTGGTGCAAGTTTTCCTTCGCTAGGGTTTTTGTCTGCTAGAAGTGTCTTTTTCAAGACCAATTCTTCAGGGGAGAACTTTCGTTCTTTGACCCTTTGATTGTACCCTCTAGCCAATTGTCGTTGGTAAGAAGCGAGGTGGATGGCTGCAGCATCCCTTCGTTCCTCAGCCAAGTCGAGCTTTGTGGCGAGGTTTGTATCATTTTGGCCTTTGTCGAATAGTTCCGACCTGAGGGTCGGGAGACCGACCTCAAGTGGAATTACAGCTTCCATTCCGTAAGCTAGGGAGAAGGGAGTTGCCGAGGTCGAGCGCCTTGGGGTAGTCTTGTACGCCCAGAGGACACTTGGAAGCTCCTCTAACCATCTGCCTTTGGCTCGATCTAGTCTCTTTTTGAGTCCGTCAAGCACCACTTTGTTCGAAATTTCAGCATGTCCATTACTCTTGGGGTATGCCGGGGTAGAATAGTAGTTCCTGATGCCAAGGTCTTGACAGAAGCTTCTGAAGAAGTTGGAGTCGAACTGGGTCCCGTTATCCGTGACCAAGGCTCGAGGCACTCCGAATCTGGTTACGATGTTTCTCCACACGAAGTTTTTGGTATCCTTCTCAGTGATGGAGGACAACGCTTCAGCTTCTATCCATTTGGTAAAATAGTCAGTAGCTACCAACAACCATCTTTTATTTTCTGGAGCTCGGTGGAGTGGTCCCACGAGGTCCAGTCCCCATTGGGCAAAGGGCCAGGGGCTGGAAAGAGGACTTAGGTCATGTGCTGGCTGATGGAGAGAGTGGGAGAACTTCTGGCACTTCTCACATTTCCTGGCGTAGACCTGTGCGTCCTTCTGCATATAGGGCCACCAGTATCCCTGACTGATAGCTCGGTAAGCCAGTGACCGACCTCCGATGTGGCTGCCGCAGATCCCTTCGTGAATTTCATAAAGGAAGTCCTCGACTCTGCTCGGGTGTACGCACTAGAGGTAAGGGCCATTGTAGGACTTTTTGTAGAGTTTGCCATCCGGAGAGAGCCAGAATCGGGCTGCCTTTAGCCTAATTTTGTGAGCCTGGTTCTTGTCTTCGGGCAGCTGGTCATTCTTGAGATAGGAGATGAGTTCATCCATCCAGCTCGGACCAAGATCAACACACATGAGCTGCCGAGGTGGTTGAAGTTGTATACTTGGTCTGTCTAGTGCTTCCACTTTGACAGTTCTTTTTTTTCCTGCCTCGACAGCAGAGGCCAGGTTTGCAAGGGCATCGGCGTGAGAGTTGGAGTCTCTGCCTATCTGCCTGACTTCAGCCTTTTGGAACTGAGATAGAAGTTGCTTGGTGTGGGCTAGGTAGGCTGCCATCCTGTCATCACGGGCCTGGTAATCCCCATTGAGTTGGCTTGTAACCAGCTGTGAGTCGCTGAAGATCACCAGTTGTTGTGCCCCCAGGATTTTTGCGCTGCCCAGCCCTGCAATTAGTGCTTCATACTCAGCTTCATTGTTAGATGCTTTGAAGTCAAGAGTCAGGGCTTGCTCAATGACGAGGCCCTCTGGAGATTGAAGGACTACGCCAGCGCCAGCCCTTTTGGAGGTGGAGGACCCATCGACGAAGACTTTCCAAGACGAGGCGAGGAACTGTTTCCAGGACCGCTCCTTTTTGGTCTCGGCAGAAGTTCTCGCCTCCTTGCCCCCCAGTTCGGTGTCGAGAGGGCTCGGTGCCGAACTAGGAGAGGTGAATTCTACAATGAAGTCTGCCAGTACTTGGGCTTTAATGGCCGTCCTGGGCTGATAATTGATATCATATTGCCCGAGTTCGACAGCCCATTTAGACACTCTTCCTGAGAAGTCTGCTCTCCTAAAGAGAGACTTGAGCGGGTGTTCTGTCACAACCGCTATGGAATATGTCAGGAAGTAGTGGGAGAGCTTGCGGGATGCACTGACAAGTGCAAATGCGAGCTTCTCCAATGGCAGGTATCTCGTTTCGGCGTCCAGCAGGATTTTGCTTGTGTAATAGATGGGCTTTTGCTGCCTGTCATCTTCTCGTATGAGTACAGAGCTTACTGCATGGTTCGAAACCGCCAGATATAGGAATAAGACCTCACCCCGAACCGGAGTGGAAAGCAGAGGAGGGGAAGAAAGGTATTCTTTGAGTTCCTGCAGAGCACGTTCGCATTCCGGGGTCCATTGGAACCCGGAGCTCTTTTTCAAGAGCTGGAAGAAGGGATGGCATTTATCTGAGGCTCGACTGATGAAGCGGTTCAGTGCTGCTGCCATTCCGGTAAGTCTCTGAACCTGTTTTGTCGAGGTCGGACTTTGTAGGGCTCGGATTGCCGAGATCTGATCGGGATTGGCCTCGATTCCTCGCCTAGTAACCAGGCTGCCCAGGAACTTGCCCGAGCCGACGCCAAATGCACATTTGGAGGCGTTTAGCTTGAGCTTGTACTGTTTGAGGATGGAGAAGGTTGCATGTAAGTCAATCAAGTGGTCCTGTGACTGTTTTGACTTAACGACCATGTCATCGATGTATACCTCAACTGTCCTGCCGAGCTGGTCCTGAAGCATCTTGGTCACTAACCTCTGGTAAGTAGCACCTGCGTTTTTTAACCCGAAGGGCATTACTTGGTAACAGTAGGTGCCCCTGGGTGTTATGAACGGGGTTTTTTCTTGATCAGGCTCATGCATTGGAATTTGATGGTAACCTCGGTAGGCATCGAGGAAACTCATTCTCTCATGCCCGGCAGTGGCGTCGATCAGCTGGTCTATCTTTGGTAGAAGAAAGCTGTCTTTGGGACAGGCTTTGTTAAGGTCGGTGAAGTCTACACAGACCCTCCAGCTCCCGTCCTTCTTTTTCACCACAACCGTGTTGGCTAGCCACACAGGGTAGTGGACTTCTCTGATAGCTCCAGCTTCTAATAATTTGTTGACCTCCTTGGTCACAGCCTCTGCCTATTGGGTACCCGACCTTCGAATCTTTTGGGCAACAGACTTATGTTGGGGATCTACATTTAGTTTGTGGCTTATGACCTCCGGGCTGATGCCAGACATTTCATATGGGGTCCAAGCGAAGACCTCTCTATTTTGCAACAGGAAGTCGAGCATCCTGGCCCTTTCCTTGTCGGCAAGTTTGCTACCGAGTAGGAAGAACCTTTCTGGATCGCTGGGGTCGATCCCGACCTGGGTGAGGTCCTCAAAGCTCTTCTGCTCGGGAGTTCGGCCCACATCGTCGAGCTCAGCCTCGAGCTCGGTCATATGGACCCGCTGTGGCTCTGTATCTCCGGGGACCACGGCCAGGAGACATTCCTTGGCCATATCTTGGTCGCCGCGGACTGTGATAACTTCGAAGCTCCCGTCCTCGTTCTGTAACGGGAACTTGAGCTTCTGGTGATGGGTCGAGGGTACAGCCTCCATGTTATGAAGCCAGGTTCTCCCCATAATGGCATTGTATGGAGATTGTGCATCCACCACCAGGAAGTCTGCCGTCACGGGGGCTCCTCCGACCTCGACCTTGAGGGAGATCTTCCCTTTAGGATATACCGTCTTGGAGCTGAATCCCACTAAAGGGGTGCGAGCTTCCAGCAGATCCTCTTCCTTCAGACCCATTCTTTTGAAGCAGTCGAAATAAAGGATTTCTGAGGAGCTCCCGGGGTCCACTAGGATCCTTTTGACGTTGAAGTTTTGTAACCTCATAGTCAAAAGAAGAGGATCATTGTGGGGTAGCTGAACCCCGGCCAAATCTTTGTCTGAGAACCAAATCTTTGGTCTCTCTATACGGGCCTTCTTTACAGAGGGACCGAGCTCGGCCGCCATCACATGTTTGCCGTGCTGGGCCCTCCTGGCCTCGGCACGCGCTTGATCACTGCCTCTGGGAGCGGGGGCCAAGTGAATGACATCGATGGTCCCTATAGGCCCATCGCTGTCCCTGTCGTCGAGGTGGTGCTGCTGGGCTTGGTTTACCCTTCCCTCCTCTTTGATATGGTCTCTGAGGTGCCCATCTTTTACAAGCCTTTCAAGGTGATTCTTGAAGGAGTAGCAATCCTCGGTTCTGTGTCCTCTATCTTTGTGGTAGGCACAAAACTTGCTCTGATCTCGTAAGGCAGCGTCACCTTTCATAGGCTGGGGCCATTTGAAGAAAGGCTGGGCTTGGATTTTGCTCAGGAGTTTGTAAATGGGCTCCTTGAAGATGGTGTTTACGGCTTTGTGAGGGGCGCCACTTGGCTTCGGCTTTGCGCTGCCTCCCGAAGTGGGAGCAGAACGCGCTGCCGAGCTGGATGGTTCTCTAATTCGGTCCGCCTCCCTCTTAGCAAGCCTCTTTTCCCTCCTTGTAGGTCGGCCTTCCGAAGGTCGGCCCTCGGAAGGTTGGCCCTCTTGGAGTGGGGGCCAAAGATTATGGCTCTCCCGAGCTCGGAGCTCATCTTCTTCTTGCTCAACATACTGGTTCACCCGGGCCATGAGTGCCTTCACTGAATCCGCTGGGCGACGCACCAATTTCTTCCGAAGCTCATTTCCTGGTAGCAAAGCTTGTTGAAAGGCCGTGACGGCTACCTCGTCATTGGAATTCTCGATTACGCTGTAGATGGTCCAGAACCTTTTGGCGAATCGAGTGATATTCTCGGTCGGCCTCATCTTGATAGAGATTAGGTCTGCGTCAGTCTTCGGGATGACCCGATGTGCTTGAAACTTTTCGACGAAGGAGTTTCGGAGCTGTCGCCAGCTCGAAATCGATCCCTCAGAGAGTGCATAGAACCACCGAAGCGGGAGGTCACCTAGGCTGGAGGAGAAAACCTTGCAGTCGAGGTTGCCGTCGCCGCTGAATACCGACATCTTCTGGGTGAAGTGTCGGAGGTGAGCTTCGGGGTCTGACGTCCTGTCATAAAGATTGAAGCGTGGGACGCTGAATTTATCAGGGAGAGGATGGTCTGTGATTTCCCCAGTAAATGCGGAGGTGCCGTGGATGTCGCCATATCTGGTAGCCAACCGACCTCGAGCGAGGCCGGCATGCTCCAGGTTCTGCTGCACGGCCAGCTTAATTTGCTGGTCAATATAAGCAGCCATGTCGGGGTCGGCCCCGGTCTCCCGCTTTTGCCTCCGGCGCTGACGCTGGTCGGCGCTAGCGTGAGTGTTACTCAAGCCCTCTTCCCGAGCTCGGGCACGTCTCTCGTTTAGCTGCTCCCTTAGGTCTGGCTGACCCTCAGGGCCCCGCCGAGCTTTCCGCTGAGGTGGAGGCGTGTGAGAGGCTTCGGGCAGGGGTCCGTCCTTGACCTCCAGCTGTCGCTGGAGCTGGAGGATCTGCGCCTTCTGTTCCTCAATGACGAGGTTCTGAGCCTTGATTGCTTCAGCTTGGGCTTCAACATCTTCCTCTAGGGCCGTGTCGTCGTCACTTTCGTCACCGAGGTGGATATGGTCCTCCTCCATGTGGTCTTCGTGATGAGACCGAAGAGGTTGAGACTGCTCAGGAGCTCTACCTCGATGGGACTGTTCCTGAGGAGGAACGTCCTTGCGGGGTGCTTGGGTGAAAACAACCTCCAGGCGTGGACGTTCCGCCTGGGAGGACGTTGTCCGGGTCCGTACTGCTACGGGACCGCTCCGAGGAGACGCTGGTACACCTCTCGACGATGAGTGTGTCACCGTGACGGGTGACCCTACGCTTCAAACACCAGGATCCCCTTCCGCTCTTTTCAACTGAGGGTTGGGTGGTGTTTGCCTGACATCTCTTTGTTGTCTTGTCACTAATGCCCCTGCCTGGTTCGTCACCAGTGGAGGCGGCATGAGAGGCAAGAACATCTCTGGCTGGCTGGACATGGATGGTCCAACAACGCTCTTTCCCTTTTTAGCCTTAGGAGGCATGGCTATTAGGATGAAAGTATGGATTTTTCAGATCGTTTCCCCATAGACGGCGCCAATTGTAAGTGCCTAAAATATTACGGACTTAGTTTAAATGATGAAGGGGATTAGGAAAATCCTGTTCGGCTGATCGGAGAAGTCACCGATGACCTGAATCCTGAAAAAGGGGAAGAAAGAACAGTCAGGGCCCGAGGCTGCTGTCAGCCAAAGGCACTCCGACGCCTGAGTTAGTGCAGTCACTGAATTAGGGTGAAGTGAGGAAGAAGATGTTTAGCAAAATAACAGTGCATGCTGTGTATTGCATGTACCTGTTCATGGTTCTCCATGCAGGCATATATAGAGGAGAGTAGAAGATTCCATAGTGGAGGTAGGTGAAGATACTTGTCCCATCAGTCCACACTTGGGATCCTTAGTGGGGGTAGGTAAGGATACTTGTCCCATCAGACATCCCCTCGAATCCCTTACATAAATGTGGATGTGATCTGTTGATAGGAACGAGCTCTTATCAATGGCGGTGGCCACCCTACTTGTCAGGGACTCCCTATAAAGCACCCGTCCCATCTCATAATGGGAGTTTGGACGCCCAGTGTTCACCTTGGCCGAGGGGCCGAACTGGAGAATGCACCGAGGTCAGCTATACTCGAGATCGGACGGGGATGTAAGCGCGAGGCTGAGCTCGGAAGGACGTGGTTGGTATTTCTACCGAGACCAGTCCCATCTTGACAGCGGCTGAGATGCGGCTGTGGAGGCCTTCTTTGATTAGGACCATTGTCGAGGCCGTGACAACATCGGTTTCGGTAGAAACAGTCCACACAGGATTAATGTTATAAAGAGAGATTGCAATCTGCAGAAGTGGCTATTTACTTCAGGGTTCTGTCCGTGTGCTAGCTGAATATAGAACATCGTCCTCTCTTCATTCTGTGTTCCTTGCTTCCAATTCCCACACTCATTTCATTCATGCAAGGAAAAGATGCCAAGAAAACGCAAAGAACTCTGGGTGCAATTTTCTGCCTTCATCGCTGAACCCCTAATAGGGGTATTTATAGCTTAAAAAGGGTCGAGTACAAGATCAATTCAAGCACAATCGGTAGGCTGTTTCACCCATATGTGCTTATCTAATTAGTATGGTATACCTGTGTTCTACAGAATTACAGGGATCCCGCATGGCTTGCTATGGTAATCCATAGGACTACGCAATGCAAGAGTCCTTGCCCCTTAAAAAGAAGAGCTAAGCTATATGTCCCAACTGGTGTCCCGGATTTGGGACCGATCCTACTTGGAGGAGCCCAAATTCGAGACAGGAAGTAGGGACATATAAACTTTTTCTAAAAAGAAAAGAAAAGAAAGAAGTAGAGGCGTGAAACATGAACTTTTTGTATCCATTTTTTGTGTTTGCCAATGATGGGTTTGAGAATTGAAGTGATTTTTAGTTGAATTCTAGTAAATTTATGATAGTTTGCAGGTTTATTTTTTTGGACGGTAACATTAATTATATTAAGAAAAAAAGAAAAAAAAAAGAGATACAAACAAGGAACAAGGTCCGAGATAAATTAGCTAAGGGAAATATTCAAGTAGAAATTTTTTACAGGGCTCAACTAGCAATCTATCAAACCTTAGAAATTAATATGGAACCCCCTAATAGTCACTAATCCCAAGGCATACATCCAAATGGACTGAACCGTTAGATCGATGGTTGAGTATTTTTTTTAATATGAAATCATTAAATTTGTCGGTCACGGAAGAAGGGGTTAGGGGTATGGGTTTGGAGTCAAACTAGATACTTGGGGTGGTCTCACATAGATCTTTCCTTCCCCTTGATCCATCCTCAAATGGGCCCAAATGAGCCCCACACTTGGGCTCCACAAAAAAGTTCTTATATAATATGCGAGAACCACTTCTCACCTGAATATTACCGGTTAACTAAGAGCTAATACCCCCAACCAAAACAGAGAAAAACAGCAGAAATTAAACAAGAGAAAACTGAAAGGACTAAAAGGAAAACCCTTCTCTTAGCCAACACAGCCGGCTCCTCAATTGCTGAGCGAAGAACGTGCTTAAAATCCACCTCCATCTCAGAAGAAAGAAAACTTAATAATAGTTTGCAGGTTGATAATAACTATCTGCCCCTAAGTGGAAGCAAGAGCTTATCACCTTTTTTAGTTTCTTGAGAGGATCTTCTGAGCATTACTGTGATGTGCCAGCACACCTTGCTCAACTGTTTGATCAGGTCCCTTATCTTTCTTTAATTTGTGGAGACTGTCCTGGAACCAGTACCCTGTCCAGGGGTGTAAACTTGTTCGGGTTGGGGGGTGATTTCAACCAACACGGCCGATGATACGACTTATGTTGCTTCGGGTTGTGGGGTGCTTTCAACCAACACGGCCGATGACACGACTTATGTTGTTTGGAGTTCTGCATCCTCCCGCGCCATCGAACTAGTTGCTTATTTATGCTACCAAACTAGTTGCTTATTTATATTGCACCAGATGCATGAGCTACGAAGGACAATTTTGTTCAAAACTCTATCATGTACTTTGACATTTATATCACAAGAAAAATTACTTTCAGCAGCAAAAATCTATTGGGGCAGGCTAGAAGTGCCGATATAGGGCACTTACTTTTTCTTTTGGTAAAATTATAGGGCACTTACTTGAAATTCCACTGTTTTGTCCGAAAAGTGCTTCTGCTTAACTTATTCTCTCTTCTATGACTTGTTTAGCCGCCTCCTGTCTCTGCTAAGAAACTAGTTTAGCCTATGAGAAATTCATATTGTCACAATTTTATTTACTAGAAGATTAAGACTAAAATTCTTGAAAGATTAAAAATATTGTAAGATTACAAAACTTTGAAAGATTAATTTTTTTTTTTAAGATTAAGTATTTTTGAAAGACTAAAAATTTCTTTCAAAGCAATGTCCTTTTCTTGGTTCCTTTGCTTCACTAGAGGTTAATGCTTATCTTGCTGTATGAACATTTTAAGGATAATCTTATATTTTTTTATGGTTTTCTTGACAAGAGAAATGAAAAAAAAAAAGAAGGGAGAGCTTAAAATAGATAATTTGCTTTAAAATAGGGTGGGATGGGAAAGTAAAACCAGTTGGAGTTGCAGCCTTGCATTCACCGGAACCAGTTTAGATCTAACGGGGCCATGAAACCTGTAGTTATACTGTTGTAGTCAAAAAGACTTTTGGGCCATTCCAAATGCAAAGTAAGACTTCCCATTGTTAAGGAGTGTGAGTGCCTAAATGTTACGGACTTGATTAGATGGATATTGAGCTTCTGATGTTGTTGTAAGGTTATTTTAGGAAGGATTAACCTCCTGAGACCTGAAAGGGAAGGAAGAACGAAGGTTAGAGGCACTGGTTGCTCTCAGCCGAAGGCACTCCGATGCCTAAGTTAGTGTAATCACTAAATAAAGGATGGGTGAGTGAAGGAGTGGGAGTTTGGAAATTGTGTGTATGTAAGCAAAAAACGTACGTCTTATGGGCTTACCTTTTGCATATATATAGGCGTGGGTCACATCAGACATTTCCTTAGTGGAGGTAGGTGGAAGTACTGTCCCATCGGATTGTACCTTAGTTCCTTAGTGGAGGTAGGTGGAGGCGCTATCCCGTCAGACCATACCTCGATCTCCTGTATGGCTGCGGATGTGACCGTCAGATAAGGACGTCAACCCCTTATCTATATGCGGCGCCCATCCTATCTGTCGGCTTGTTCTGCAACGCCGCCATACTTTTATAGAAGTATAATTATGACTGCCTGACACCCAATATTCTTGGCTAATCGAACCGAACTGAAGATGATGCCGAGGTCAGACATGGGCGAGCCTTGGCACCGCTGCCGAGACGCACAAGGCCGTGAACAAGAGAGTCTAATTGGTACTTTTACCGAGGCTAGCTCAAGCTCGGTATAAGTTGGCGCAGTTACTGAGCTGCATGAAGCCGAGATTAAGACGAACCTAGTTGGTACTTTTACCTAAACCAGGGCTTATCTCGGTGTTATGGAATTCTCCCACACAAGGAGAATTGGTCAACATGAAATCTGGTGCCCACCTCATAAGATAACAACCACTGCCAAACCTTATATTATCCTAACTATTTGCATCCCAGTTCTTATCCTACAATACTAATCTGTTATGAAACCTAGGGCTGTCAAAATGCCATACGACTCGTTAACAGGATACGAATACATAAGATATTAACGGTTTCGGGTGGGCTCTTAATGGGTTCAGGTTGTTAACGGGTAGTGTGTGAATTAAATTAGTAACCCGTTAACAACCCATTTAATTTAACCCATTAAAATTTTTTTAGTCTCTAAGTGTAGCTAGAATTAATTTATATTCATTAAGAAGAAATTGAAAATTATTATTTTATAGTAGGGTTTTAGGTGGGATCCACTCGAAATCCTCACTTACAGTTTTGTGTGGCTTATATATCTTTGTATGGATTTTCTTTTTATTTTCGAAATGACTTAATTACTTAACGGGTTAATGGGTTGGGTCATGTAACTTATTAAATTAACGGGTCGTGTTCGGGTTTGGTTTTTTGACTCGTTAAGTTAACGATCCGTGTACGGGTTGAGGTGATTTTAACACAAATTCGTTAACCTATAACCCGAATTCGTTAACACGACATGATTGACACACCTAATGAAACCACTCTGTAAATGATCTCCTTCATTATATATATAATGCAAGCACTCTCACAGTCGGTGGTGTGTAAGTACAATTTACAGAAACTCAATTATCTTAAGTCCCATTGTCCTTCCCCTTAATTGGATGAATTACATATTAAGACCGTTTAATCTTTGCAAGTGTTCAATCTGCATTTAAGATGTTGATTAGTGTTTTTTTTTTTATCAGTAATAGAAAATTCATTGAAGAAAGCGAATACAAAGAAATGTCAATTGAAAAAATTGGGTGTCAAAGGTAGAAGAGGCTTATACCAAATAAACAAAGGAAACATAAATACACTGGAAAATAGAAGGCAAAGTTCTATCCACGCCTATTTAATTTAGCCAAAGCGTCTGATAGGGAATTAGCCGGTAAGCTAGAACTTTTGATAAAGGCTATTGATACCTGAACAAAGTTAATATGATATCGGAGTCAATTCACAACATGAAAAAAACGTGTTTCGCCAAAAGTGCCCTGACTGGGTTCCACCAGGAGAGAGTGATGAGTGGGCTCCACCCGAGGGGAGTACTGAAATTTGATTTTTGATTTCCAAGCTGCTGAAATGCTCAGTGGAACGGATAGCCGTCTATTGTGCCTGTCAAACTGAATGGAAAATATGTGGGTGTAGACGTTAAGACTTAAGATGGCAGATTTTCATTTCAACGCCGACTGAAAAATATGTATTATTGATGATGATTGTGTGCGACTATGGATGCAGCACAGCCTATGAGATGAGTACATGCTGAATCCAGCCTTTGAATCCCAATAGGAGAGAAATGGGTTAGTCCACACAACTTAATTTATTTGTCAGAGGGAGAGTTTGAATTTCCAATATTTTGTGTACTATTCTTTTATTTGAATGAAATCTTTTGTTATCTTCACAAATTTTTTTTTTTTTTTGTTGACTATTCTGTTGCAGTTAGGCTAGGATGGTCTTCTAGTTGGAAAAATTCTCAAAATGATAAAAGAGCCATTTAGGCTTCATAACTTGAATTCCACATGGGATATAGTTCAAAAGAAAATGACATTAAAGAAATTGTTCTACTAATGTTGAGAAAATTTAAATTTGTGGGGTTATTCAGCTGCCCTATTGGAAAGAACGTTTCTCAATATTCCTTCTCATTTTGGATTGGATATTCAAAACATTGTTATCTAGAACGCCATGTTCAAATTTAAGTTTTTCTTAAAAGTATTTTAAGAGAAACAAATATAAAAGAAAAAATGAGCGAGAAACAAACCAAATTCTATATATAAGAGAAACAAATCTATTCATCTATCATCATTGATATTTATTCTGTGTATCAAAATTCTACATAAAAAAGTAAAAAATTGGAATAAGCTTATAATTAAGAATTACAAACCAAATTCAAATTATAAATTTCCAACAAGAAAAGGAATATGCTATAAGTTAGTTGTTGTCATATCTTCTAAATTACAACTTTATTTGCAATATCGAAATAAGAAAATTGGAGACGGACATAACAATTTAAATATAAGACTTTAAGGAATTTTGTGAATCATATTGTACAAATACTACTATATGTTTATGTTTATAAATTTTTTTTTGAAATCTAAATCATCAGATATATTGATATTTTTCAAAACTCTGAGAATATTTGGCGATGAACTGTAGGGAAGGTGGAGGAAGCATTCTCATGAGTTTTAAAGAAGAGTTTCTCTAAGACACATGGTGGGCGGGCCAAGGTTTGAAAGAAACACATATAAAAATTTGATCGATAGATTCCAAATTGCATTATGGATGGCACCACACTTACAAAATTCATGGTGTTTTCATAATCAATGGTCCAAACTCCAAACTGAACTTGTGAATTGAGACAAGATAATTACAATCAGTTGTACACAAATTCTATTAATAGCAGCCCACCTACGGTGAAGCCAATCAAATATAATAATTAGGATAATACAGTAGATTTGGAAGAGATGTCGAGATTCTTGGATTACTTTATTAGAGTTAGATAATACGGTTGAATTGGAATGATAGATTTCCAATAGAGTAATTAGAGGAACGATATCAATGTCAGAAAGAATACAGGGGAGAAGATTACTAAGATATTATTGTGTGAGAGAAGATAAACATGATCATCTCTAATATGCGATGAGATAAAAGAGAATGCATGATATTAATACCAAGGTTTTAGGTGATTAGATTTTAAATTTAGATTTAGATTTTAATTGAGACGTGACACTTTAAATGATAGATATTTTAGGAGAGGAAGATTAATTAGATATATGATGACCCAAGGTGACAGGGGGTACCTTAAAGGATTGTGTTTTGTGTGTGTGTGTGTGTTTTCTTTTTTTTTTTTCCTGAAAGAATGACTCGTGTTGCGTTGCTGATGTGGTGCTCTCTGTAACCTTCCTCCTTGTTGCTTTACTATATATAATTCTCAATATTCATGATAAGAGGGGATTATCCATATGATTAATGGTGGTTGTTGGGGTTATCCTTTGAACCCCTTTTGAATATTCAATATTCAAAACATTGTTATCTGTAACATCACGTGCCTGCCTTTTGACTTCTATGAATACATTTTAAACCAACCCTTGACCAGGCAGGCATTGATTGAGTCAGATCCTCTCATGCGGATGCTATATCAGCTGCCCACTCAAGCTCTTATAAGTTCAAAGGGTTTGTAAATGACTAACAATTTCTCAACATTAGTCATTACCATGACGAATGGCTGTGTGGAAAGAACCCCTTTCGGATATTCAAAACACTGTTATCTAGAACACCATGTGCCTTTACTTCTATGAATACATTTTTAGCCAACCATTGGCACGACATTAATTGAGTCAGATTTTTTGTGGCAGATTTGATCATGTCAGCTGCCCCACTCAAACTCTCATAAGTTCAAAGGGTTTGTAAATAATAAACAAAAAGGTGACGGGATTTCATAAATATGAGAAAATAATGCCCAAATCAGAAACTACTACTCTGAATCCCTTTCATCTCTCCTCTTTCTCTATCAGAGAAGCTCCGCCGGCTTTGATTCAGTCCTGTTGAATTTTCTTTCCCATTTGAACATTGGGGCAATATTCTATGATGAAATTGAAACGCATTGTCTTACTTTGGTTGGTGCAAAGGGAAACCGTGAAGGAATATCCATGACTGACCTATTTTGGTTCCCTATCACAAAAATGACAGGAAGTAGGTACTACTCTTGATCTTGACCAAAAAAGGCCCCGGTGGATGTAGGTACTCCATCCAAGTGAACCAACCTCCATTTGCGTTAAAATTTTATATCCATGTGTGTCAATGTCTTGCAAGTTGTGTTGACCAACAACAGAGAGTAGGGTGGAGAGGGGTCCAACTTCTTTAATGCCGCGTGTTTGGCAATTAACTTGTTAATTAAAGTACAGTGAATCCAGACAAAAAATGACAAGAGATTATATCAAAAGTACGAAACTTCAATATTTCCACGATTTTTTTCAAAAAAAAGTAAAAAAAAAAAACTTTCTTTCTCCACTAAAAGACAAAAAAAAAAAAAAAAACCTCGGCTTTGCTATAAAAAAGTCAAAAAGATTCCATACCAAATAACTAAAAACAAAATACCATCATAACACTTTATATTTTATTTTATTTTATTCTCTCTTGATTTGATGCTTCACCTCACCATACTTCAATTCACCATATATCTAATAAAGTTTGGAGGTTGGCACCGATTAAAAATATCCTGAGCATGGCAGTTTCTGTTTGACCTACAGCTAAGAAACTGGAATTGGCGACTCCTAAAATAACAACCGTTTCTACTTTCTATAGTGAATTGGTCTTTTTTTTAGGGGGATTCGGCGAAAGGTCCCTCAAAGTGTGACTTTGTTGCAAACAGTCCACAAAAAAAAGTCATGCAGCCAAAGGTCCTCTAACAAATTCCCATACTGATATATCTAATTTACCATTTCTTTAAATCATATCCATGATTGATGGGATATCCCATTAATAATAGCCAACTACCACTTAATGGGCCACGATTAATGGAATCTCATTAATTAGATTTTCAAATAACTTCTAAAAACACACAAATAAATTTCAAAATAACGAAAATAAATTTCAAAAAATGCAAATAAATTTCAAAAATGCAATAAATTTAAAAAAAAGCAATAAATTTCAAAAGAACGATGATAAATTAAAAAAGACACAAATAAATTTCAAAAAATATAAATAAATTTCAAAAGATGAAAATCAACTTCAAAAGATCCAAATAAATTTCAAAAGATCCAAACAAATTTCAAAAAAATATAAATAAATTTCAAAAGACTCAAATAAATTTTAAAAGACGTAAATAAAATTAAAAGACTCAAATAAATTTAGAAAAGCACAAATACATTTGCCAAAACTAAGATAACTCAATTTTCCAAATTAGTGAACAATGTGGCAAAAAACTTAAGTCTTTTTTGTCAAAAACTCAGTTAAATTTATTTCAAAAAATACAAATAAATTTCAAAGGACGCAAATAAAATTAAAAAATACAAATAGATCTACGAAAATACAAATAAATTTGCTAAAAACACATAAAGATTCGTTCAAAAACTTAGTTAAAATTTTTTAAAATGGAGATAAATTTGTCAGAAACTCACCTATATTTTTCAAAAACTTAAATAAATCTATCAAAAACTCATATAGATTTGTTTATAACTCAGATAGATTTGTTCCAGAACTCAGATAAATAGCCTAAAACTCAAATAGATTTTTCTAGAACTCATATAAATTTGTCCAGAACTCAGATAAATTTGTTCCAGAACTCAGATAAATAGCCAGAAACTCAGATAGATTTGTCCAGAACTCAGATAGATTTGTCCAGAACTCATTTAAATTTGTTCCAAAAGTCAGATAAATATCCAAAAACTTAAATAGGTTTTGTCCAAAACACAAATAAATTTGACAAAAAATACAAAACTCAGATAAATTTAACTTTGACTGGAACGTCGAACCTGACCTGGAACCAACCCGCCCAAACTGACCCGAACACAACCCGGAACCAAACCCAAATCGGTCTTCTTCCCCAAACAGAACTGGTTCTTTTTCCTTAGGTTTCTGTAACAAGAAACGATGAAAACGCTGCACCTTCCTTGAATTTCTTGAAATATTATTTCCAAGAAAACCCAAATCCAAATATTGAATTTCTAAACTTTTGAAAATCTCCAACAGTTGTGGGACACGTGACTTCACGTTATACTTTCGGCAGAACGACAACCAATCAAAGAAAAAAAAAAAGTCATACCTCTTCTTGACAAATCTCGTATTCTTGACAAATCTCGTCACACCTCGTTACAGAAAATATACAAAGCTCGTCAAAAATATACTAAAGTAGCCCCACTCAAAGCTTTGAAAAAAAATCATAGACAACGCTTGGGAAGTTGCATGGACCGTCAGCTCTGACCCACCATCATCGGAAATATAGTAAGAAACCTTGTTAACATCATATTCATATGCCATGAGAGACAAAGGTGTGTCGGCTACTGACGTGGGGGCTCCCTATCAAGATCGACAGTGCAAATTATCTTGTCTACCAAGCGTCTACAACTTCGGATTTCTGTACAAATCTGATGAGTGTGGCCCTCTCGAGATTGAAACCGATCTCTCTCCTGTTCCTGCAACGAAGATCCATGTGCAGAAGTCTGGATAGAAAAAGAAGAAGAGGGAGAATGAAAGATTTAAAATTCAAAATTTAAAATTTTATGCCTAATCAGTTAAAAGGGCAAATCAGTCATGAAAATGTATGAGGTCGCATGTCTAGGGACCTCTCTCCATTAGATGACGTGTCTAGGGACCTCTCACCGAAATATGTCCAAGCTACATGGACTACAGGCTTTAGAGGAAAAATTGATGGACTGGAGGCCTTACAAGTCCAATATGAGGGACCTTTCGCTAATTATCTCTTTTTTTTACTTGTCTTAATAATTGGGTCATATTTGTAAGGGCATAGCAACAAAGTTGTATAAATAAAACCAGAATGGTTTGTTCTTCTCAAGACAAAAGAGCGTACTATTATGAAATGGAAGCCAACGCTCACAGTTTAGTACCAAGGATGTACAAGAGGGTGTTTGAAAATGACATTTAAGGAGATTTTGCTATATTATTTATTAGTTTAAAATATAATTTATCCACCTTAAAAGAAGGTGAGCATCTTACAACATCTTATTTTCTTCTAAAACCCTTCTTCATATTAGATTATTCAAAGATATATTATATAAACTAACTTTTTGTTAAAAAATTATTTCATAAACACGAATGTAGAGATTTAGTAAAAAACCATTAAAGAATTCAAGAGCAACCATTAATTATAGTGGCCTACTATAAGTTTTAACATCAATGATTTTTATAAGAGTGCAACTATGACTCTCATTATTAAATTGAACCTACAGTGCTTACAAATTTAATATGGGGTCCTATATTTCTATCACAATTACATAGCCCTGGTTAATTATCAATATTAGATGAGTCCTACAAATGTTACACTAGAGGCCTTCGTTGTGATTACCAATATTAGGTGGGTTCTATACTACAAAAACTAGTCAAGTCCCTTCACCAAAATTGAATTGTGTGATTGTAATTATCAATTTACTATTATTAAATAGATCCAACTATTTGATAGTTCCTATAGTGTTAATTTCACTACCCAAATCAAATGGTTCCTATAATGATTTCTCAAAGATGAATTCATCAAATGGGTCATTTGTGATAATCACAATTAAATGTATTTCACTATAGTTTCCAACATTTGGTAGACCCACCTTAGTTAAATAACATTGTTGGGATCTCATGGTTTTAACATTTAATCTCGTGATTCTTTTAATAATAGATGAGGCTTGCTATGATTATTAACATTTGTTATTATAAATTAGGGGGTCTTGTATTAGGTCAATTGATTATTTTCACTCCATTTCTTATTCGGTATATCATATTCTCAGCATTACTTAATAAATTGCCGAACACTTCAAATTAAGTTCGAAGGTATATTAAAAATTGTGTAATTTAATAAACACCTTAGTCACACAGTATAATAATATATATTTTTTTTATGATAATGAGATTTTATAATATTTAAATTTATTAATACCATGTTATGCATTATCCGCATGTTTGGTAACTTCACTAATAAAGTAAAGTGAAATGAAGCCTCCATTTAAGAGACATGAAAAATGAGGGGGTCATATCAAAAGCACAAAAGCTCAATTTCCCCCTTTTTAAAAAGAAAAAGGAAAAAAAAAAATAAAATTCTCAAGTCACTAAATAACAAGAAGTCATCTATGTTTTACATAAAAAGTAAAATAGATTCATTATCAAGCCACTAAAGATAAAATGCCATCGCATAATGATTAGACCCCACTCATATTATATTCTCTCTTGATTTGAGGTTTCACCTCACTTTACTTTGCGAGTAAAGTTCCTAGATAGCCAAGGGGGTTGTTGAGATCAAACTTCTTTCCCCTCCATTTTTCCAATTTCCACTTTTGTTTGAAAGCGATGACTCTCTCTATTTATATGAAGTTCACCGAGCTTAACCTTACCTTCATTTCCACTTCCTTAGAAAAGAAATGGCCGACCTCCAATCCTACGCCATCCTTTTCCTGATGTGGCTCCTCTCCACCCTCCTTGTCCGGGCCATCTTCTCCAAGACCAGACCCCGTTGTCGCCTCCCTCCGAGCCCAATAGCTCTGCCCATCATTGGCCACCTCCATCTCCTAGGACCCCTCCCCCACCAATCCTTCCACAAGCTCTCCACCCGCTACGGCCCCTTACTCCGTCTCCGCCTTGGCTCTGTCCCCGCCGTCGTCGCCTCCTCCCCGGACGCAGCCCAACAAATTCTCAAGACCCACGAGGTCTCCTTCGCTTCCCGTCCCATACCTTCAGCCGAGCGTCACCTCTCCTACGACTCCTCAGGCTTCGCCTTCGCCCCCTACGGCCCCTACTGGAAGTTCATCAAGAAGCTCTGCATGTCTGAGCTCCTGGGTGGTCGGACCATCGACCAGATGCTCCCCATCAGAGTCCAAGAACTGCGAAGCTTCCTGCAACTTCTGTTGGAAAGATCAAAAGCAGGCGAGACCGTTGACGTGAGTGCCGAGCTTTCCAGAATGACCAACAACGTAATATCGATGATGGCCATGAGAAAGAGGTGTTCCGGAGCTGAAGGAGAGGACGAGGTCCGGACGTCGCTGCTTGAGATGACGGAGCTTGTAGGCAGGTTCAATTTGTCTGATTTTATTGGGTTATGCAAGAAACTGGACTTGCAGGGGCTCGATAAGAGGTACAAGGACTTGCACTGGAGATTGGATGGGATACTAGAGAGTATTATAAAAGAGCACGAACAAGACAGGAGGATCGGGAGGAAGACGGGTGTCGATGGTGGTTGTGATAAGGACCTGGTTGACATTCTGCTTGATATATCAGAAGATGAGAAGGCTGAGATGAAACTGACGAGAGACAACATCAAGGCCTTTGTTCTGGTATGTCCTTCCCTGTCACGTCCGGATCCCATCAAGCCGTAACTCAGCTTTGACATAAAACTAGTCCATCAGTTGGGCACACTCTTTCTTTTCTAAGGAAATTTATAGTGTTTTTTTCTCAGTAACTTTACCTTTAGAAATGATTTTTTCCTCCACCTTATTAAAGTCTAAATATTTTTCCCTAACTACAATTAAACTATTTTACGACTAAAATACCCATACTGTGGGGGTATAATATGAGAAAAATGCATTCTCGTAAATAGATTGGAATTTGGTCAACGAAAGCACTCAAACTTATATTATTGTATTAGTTGGTTGAAAATGCAATTGTGTAAATGAATTTGTATGAAAATATATAGTATTATTATATAATTGAAAAGTGGTGATCTAATATGCATTCTCTTATATTCTTTTAAATCTTAGGGAATGCTTTAATGGATATGTACAAAATAGATTATTTCTAGATTTAAATACTAGAAAAAACTATTTCAATATTGTTGTTGTTTGGAAATTTACAAAACATTCAATAAACTTTTAAGTAAGAAGTTTGAAATATATGCTAAATTCAAGATTGACCTTTATTTTCAAATGAAGGAAATAGTCAATAACTTTATATTTTTTTAAAATATTTTTTTTAAATGACAAGATGACGACACCATTTTCTAAGAATTCAATTAAAAGAAAACAAAAAATCTCCAATTATATTTTTAAGATAAGGAATCCATGATAAAATGGGGTTCTTTGATTTTCTTGGGATTATATTCATGCAAACAAAAATGTTATAAATTCTCAAGAGAAGGGATTCTATGGTAAAATAAGTTCCTTTGAATTTGTAGGAATTTAATTTCATGTGAACAAATAGGTCCTATATTTCATGGCATAATTGGTTCTTTGGAATTCTTAGAAATTCAGATCCATACTAATAGATCATATTTTAATAATAATAAATTCATTTCTTTAAAATACTTGATAATTCAATTCCATGCAAATAAGTAAGCCCTGTTATATGTTCAGGTTAAGATATTAGTGGTAAAGTAATTCCATGTAATTTCTAAGGATTATTTTCATGCAATAAAATCAGCCCTAATCAAGATAAGCAACTAAAGTTTTATGAGCCTTCCATCATTACTATCTATCAATTAATGTGATTTTTGATGTTATGGCCTAGAAAATGTACGGATTATGGAAAAAAGACCAATTTGTATAAAAAAGAAAAAAAAGGAGATATAATTAATTTATCCTATTTGAGCCCCACTTTTCATTGTTTAAAGTTTTGATCATATGAAGAACCGCTCCAAATATATTTATTGTATTGTATTTTACTTTAATAGTTAAAGGTGGATTGCACACATAGAGGTGGGCCACAAAGGGTGCAATGACAAAATGTTTGATAAAGAAAGAGGAAAATAAAAATCATACCAAGAGGGAAAAAAGTAAAAATCAAGGATTGAGGATACCTCAATAAAAGGTTTGGGTAGTTTTAACATTTCTCCTGGCATTGAGAAGGTGTAGAGAAAATTAAAGTTTTTGGGAAGGTGGAGGGAAAACCCATTTCTAAAAGTAAGCTATCGGAAAAAACCTCAATTTATAATCCAATACACACACATACGGGCCTAAGTTATCCCATGCATACCATTTTTCTTATTTTATGCACGCCTGTATACACCCTATAGTGGTGCCTACGGCCTACCTGATGGTCCAAGATCATGTAATAGATAATGTATAAATGAATGAGTGTATCTAGAGTTCTAGATTCTAGAGATATGTTATCGGTTGAATTGTGTGCAGGATATCTTCGCAGCTGGAACAGATACATCTGCCATTACAACGGAATGGGCACTTGCTGAGCTCATAAACCATCCAACTATGCTTAAGAAAGCAAGAGAAGAGATTGATGCTGTCGTTGGAAAGGAGAGGTTGGTGGAAGAATCGGACATCCCCAATCTCCCTTACATCCAGGCAATCGTCAAAGAAACTCTTCGATTGCACCCAGCCGCCCCCTTGATTTTTAGAAAGTCAACTGACGATTGCAAGATCAGTGGGTATGACATCCCTTCAAACACCCATATCTTCATTAATTTATGGGCTATTGGAAGAGACCCCAACCATTGGGAGGACTCGCTCGAATTTCGCCCGGAGAGATTCATGCCATCAGATGGTGGCTCGAGCCACATAGACGTAAGGGGCCAACATTTCCATCTTTTGCCATTTGGGAGTGGAAGGAGGGCGTGTCCTGGGATTACACTGGCCATGCATCTGGTGCCGACGACGGTTGCTGCCATGGTCCAAAGCTTTGACTGGAAGATTAATAATAGTAGGCATGGCGAGGAGAATGTACGTGTGGACATGACAGAGGGGGTAGGGATGACAGTGTCAAGGGCTAAGCCCTTGGTGTGTTTTCCAATTGTTCGCGTCAGTCCATTGCTCATTGATCCGGCTTTTGAATAACCTGATGGGATGTCAATGGACCTCGTTCTGTCATTCCAAAGCTACCTACCATGCAATAATTTACGTATGATTAGCTCCCTCTTTTCATGATTTAGGTGATAAATCTCGATTTGGGTAATCAATGAAATATGTATCAATAACTGATTCACTCCTTGTTGAGTGGTGTTGAAATACATGCCCAAGATCCATACGTGTGATCAAGTTTTAAGTATGCCACTGTACTAGTTACCAAATGTAGCAAAAAATAAATAAATAAATAAATATTTTGTTGTTGTTGGTGGAACTAGATCTGAAAAAAGAGAGAAAAATGAAGGCGCGTAATTGCTTTCTTTAAAATGTTTTCCGTCACCCCCTCGGTGGGACCAAGTCAAGCAATAAGTTAATAGGCGGGCCGCCTCCAAGATACAATGAAGTCCAGCTAAAGTTATTGTTGATCTGCTTTTGCTCATCCGAAGATCAACCCTGAACTCATCAACCCTTTAAAGGACCCAATAGCAATACCAGATGACCCATGGTAATGATTTTCAAAAAACAAATGCATGATAGATGAGACCAACATAATGATGATGCAAATAAGTTGTTTCTCCTTGCTTCAATTTCTAGAAACTAAACAGTCAATGTGAAGGGATATGACTCTTAATTTGAGACGTGCCTCTTAATTTGACGTGACTCTTAATTTGATATGTACCTTTTAATTTGTAAGGGATTTTAGAGAAAACCATTGCGAAAAGTTATATGTACATTAAGACATAACTACCCATGGTAGTTATAAAAACACAACCATCTTCTTGGTCAGCAGTGTTGGTAAAAGTCCCACATCCCACATCCCATTGGTATTTGGTTTCTTACATAGTATCGGAGTATGCTCCGATCTCTTCATTCTTGCGTAGCCCATTTGGCATACCCTTCTTTGAAATCTGTTTGGCCTGCAAATGAGGGGTAGTGTTGGAAAGTCCCACATTGCCTAAGTCCTAAGTTAGACATGTCTTCATATACCTGTTTGGGCCTTCTACCTATCAGCTTAAACTTTTGGATTAGTGTATGATTTCTTACAATTAATCAAGTCCAACCTGACCCATAATTAAATTTGCTCAACCCAATTGACTACATAAAAATAAATGCAAGTTTTACCCATAATTAAATTTGCTCAACCCAACTGTCTACATATAAATAAATGCAAGTTTCATGAAAAGTGCTTTTCAAGAAAATAAAATCAAAACCTTGGATTACTTATTTTTGAAAATTTCCTACACTATTAAATGTATTATTATTTTTATGCGTCATTGGTAGCACAGATGCTAGAAGATTAAGAATTTAGCCAGAATTGGGCCCGAGTCCATTCAGGTCCACTGGAGTTGGTCCTGAGTCCAGCTATAAACCTCTTACTAGAGTCGATTCAAGATCCACAGCTGACTGATCCAAACTCATTAAAAGAATCTTACGCATTATTAATCGTATCAAATATTCATCATGTTTTTAATTATATTCTTAATCTCACGGTGGAATGAACTCCATATGGGAACATCCATGCATACAGTGGCGGACCCAGGATTTTTGTTTAAGGGGTGCAGAACGATGGCAATTGAAACAGTCCAAAAATCTTATTTTTTGATACTTTCTTCACATTAATAATGACAAAACAGAAAAAATATTGCATTTAAATGATTACAAAATTTAGTTAAGTTTTTTTTTACATTAATACATTCTTCACATAAATCCCATCATTTGTTTCATAGAGAATACTAAGAAGATCTCAGACTTTAGAAAGTTAGGGTTGTTTTTTTTTTTTCTTTCTTTCTTTCTTCCATAAATTTAGTTTCTACTATTAAAGAAGCAGTTAATGTATAGAAAGTTGATTCCTTGAGTGATTGCATAAATATTAGGACCCATTAGCAGATGACGAACGCAGTACTCCCAATAACAAAGATCTCAAAATATTAGCATCAACCACATTTTACAATTCTGATTTCTAAGGGGCTTGTTTCTGGGTCAATATAACATTCCCAAATAACAATCAGCCCCATCGACAAACAGATTACTCAAAAATCAACTGCATTTGATATCAAAATGCCTCTACACTACGGACATCGGAAATTCAAACCACTTTTCACATAATCCAAAACAAAGCTTTAAAAAGAAAGTAAGGAAACACATGAAAACTCATAAGTTTCAAAAAAAAAAAAAAAAAATGAAGCTTAATCCATTCCAAATCCACTTTTTTAAGGGGAAAAATCAGAAAAAATTATTTTTAACTCGACAGCGATTGCATCAAATAAATAGTAAAATAAAAAAATACGAAGCATGGAGTATTACTTGGAGTTGGCTCTATCTTCTCCTCTTCTATGTCTCTACATCTATAAGATTGCAAGTTTTGGGCCTCGTCAATCGTCGACTTAAAACCGCGCGCAAGAGAAACAGGAAGGGAGAAGAACGGTTGATTTGGTGCGTTAATGAAGAGTTTCCAATAGACATTGGAGAGGGAAAAGGGCTGGAGAGATACAAGAGTTTTCGATTTGGGGGAACTGAGAGTGAGAGGATTTCTCGATTGTTGATGTGGGGGGGTGCATTTTAAGGATGGGCTTTAAATGGGGGGTGCAAGATGGATTTTTAAGTGGGGTAGGGGTGCATGACCCATATCCCTCTAAAAGGGTTTTCAAAATTTACCGGGTGCGCCTGCACGCCGGTGCACCTACATGGGTCCGCCCCTGCATGCACAGGTAGGGAGTTCATTTTAAGCATATTGGATTTTCAATATGTGGGCTACAACGGAGTTCCACTCTTTCCACTCGGAGGATCAGGACTCAAATGAGAGTTGTGCCATTCATCTCAGATTGGTGACGTACCTGCAAAATAAGTCCCATTTGTGCACGATGATTATGTTCGTCTATGGATGGAGCACAGCCGAGCACACTTTGATTATAAGAATCTAGCCCTCCATCTAGACAATTTATCTCCCAGAACTAGAGAAAAGGGCTAGTCAACAAACCTTTACTTGTCATTTTCCTCGATCGTCCATTCAAGATGAATAGTTTGAATTTCCAGTCTTTAGTTGACTACTACGTTGCAGTTAGGCAAGGATGGTCTGACTTGAGAATTGCTGTAATTGGGACAGAACAATAAACCTCATGCGCACTAAGCCGATTTAGGTATAGTACATCAATGAAGAGGATTGTTCAGCCAATGAATGACATCGAATTCCTCCTTGGGGAGGAAGATTCAAGCTCTAGTTGGAATAAAGAGTCAATCAGCTGGGAGTTATAGGCACTCTATGAAAAATAGGTTAGATATGGTAGCTTAGGACTTAGGAAGGTAAATTAAGATGGATAAAAAAGAGTAAAAGAAGCGAAAAGAGATTGCTCCATTGCTTGTAGGAAGTATGAACATGACGCGATTATATGATATAGATATCTATTAGGTGGAGCACAAGTAGGCAAGAAAAAAACAGCTTTGTAAAAATTATGTTGTTCGGATAATCTTTGCTGAGTAGGAATAGAGATTTGTTAATTGTGGGGTCCACTTGGATGGACTTATGTTAAAATGGTATTAGGGATGGCAATGGGGTGGGTTTGGTGTGGGTATGGGTATTGGGTACCCCATGACTGATCATTGATAGGGGTGAAAAAAAAATCCGGAAAACCATCTAACAGATCGAGCTGAACCGAATCGACGGTTAATAACCGTATTTCAAGTTTCAGTTACAATTATTAAAATTGAAAAACCGTGCTTCACGATTTGATTACGGTTTTCAGTCTCGACTCACGGTTATAAACCGAACAAAATTGTAAAATACGGTTCGGTTAACCGTGTTTTCAAAACACACTGTTAACCGAACCGTTATACTAATAAAAAAAACTAAAGGCCTTAAATGAAATAAAATGACATAAGTCAAGCCTCCTTTCCTCATCTTACTTTCTCTATGAATCTTTTTTTTTTATATTTGTATTTCAATATTTGTATTTATGTTTTTTTTATATGTATAGATATTGCTTTTATATTGGAATATATGTTTTTTTTTAGCCCGTAATAGAATTAATCGTAACCGAACCATCTAATACAGTTAACCGTGGTTCGGTTTTTAACGATTTTTCATAGTATAGTCACTATGTTTAAAAACTGAAAACCGAAAAATACGATTCGGTTAACGGTTTTTTCAAAACAAACGGTTAACCGAACCGTCGCACCTCTAGTCATTGGCATGTAATACCAAATATACCAATGTATAGGAATGAGTATACTAGGGATCAAACAGACCACCTTCTCTCCACACATGCGTAAATGCCTAACACCACCTGCACCTCATAAATTTTATTTATATTTTTAGTAACAGATTTTTATATATATTATATATGAGGCGGGGCGGCGTAGAACAACAAAATTCAAACTCGTCCGAACCAAAATAACCACTACCAATCCGCTGCTAATAGGAGAGGGGTGGGTCTATGTTTAAATCCGACCCACTGCCATCCCTAATAGGTATACTCTGGAGTGCTTATGTCCCAGTGGAGAATGACTAACTCCACATGTGTGTGCGACACATGCGCGTATCTCTCACCCTCCTGTGGTAATTCTTTTAATGTTCCTTTTGACTCTCTGGTAATTCTTTTTCCCTATTTCTGTTTGACAGTTTTTATCCGAAAGCATGGAGGTCAAACGATGACAAAGATAACACTACCCTGTTTTAATTTACTGCTGTTGACTTGAAGGCTGTATCCCATTTTAGCTCAGCAAGTTGAGAAAATTGGTTGAGTTTGACTCAGTTTTCAGTTGGAGTTGATCAGACATGTCCAACTTAGTAGTGGAGTATCAAATAAGGAAAACTTCCTCACCTTACTCTGAGTTTCTTAACTCGGATGAGTTTGACTGAGTATTATGTTGGACTCGACAGACCCGTTTACTCACCCAACTTGCTTGAGTATTGAGTCCAGCCAATTCACCCAGACTCAAGCTGGACAAGAGTTCTTGGTGTGTAACGCTGCTGTTTCCTGTGTCCATGTTCCTGGAAAGCCTGTCACTTTTCATCTATTGACTATTGAGACGTCAGCTTTTTAATTGGGTTTGTTGTTGGACCCAATGAGGCTCATTCAACGCAAATGCCCAGGTGCAGATGGCTGGATCTCTGCTTGAACGATCCGAGGAATTCTGAAATTTTCATCGTTTTGTTTGGATCTTTATAAACTGAGGGCAGCTGTACTGTTCTATGGCATAATGACTGATTAAATGAACAAAGTAGGCTGTAATTAGATGTACAGTACAGGTAATAACTCCAACTTCCAAATGGGACGCAGAAGTGCACTATTCAAATTGATGACATTTGGATTGAAAGCTAGTTTATTTTTAAAGAATTTGGATCCCATGAATGCTCAGCTTGCACCGTAAGACTCATTTAATTTAATTTAATTTTTCCCTCTCTTGTTGAGACCCAAGAGAGCACCTGTAAAAATCAAAGTAGAAAGCCCACACGCCTGAAAAGAGCAATATACCAAGGGATTAATCCATGGACAACTGGGTGAGAGGAGAGGCCGGATTACATCATTCTTTGCACTGCACTCTAATACTAGAAAGTAGGATTTATCCTCTCACGTGGATTTTGAAAACTGGAAACTCCAAGTAATCGATCTATTTAGTATCCAGCTTGCTTGTATAATCCATTTTAATTAGATGATTTGAACTATTCATATCTTGTCCATTTTCATGGCCAATGAAAAAAATACACATTCAGAAAATAAGTATCATGCAAAGAAGAATGTTGAGATAGATATATGGTAAAATTAAATAAGATATAATCATATATGAGAGTATTTGGAAGCATTTAGGGTAGCACGAATTAGTGATAAATTAAAAGAGACTTGAAAGTGTGATTTGTATTCCCACTTGAATCTCGAAACTTGGACACTCCAAGTAATCGATCAATTTACTATCTAGCTTGCTTGTATAATCCATTCAAATCGGATGATTTGAACTCTATTCATATCTTGTCCATTTTCATGGTCAATTAAAAAAAAAAAACATTCAGAAAATGAGTATATTGCAGATAAAAATGTGTTAGATAAAAAAAAATATAATAAATGAATAGCTTTGATTGGATGGATCAATTAAGTCGTGGGTCACGCTCTCCTCAAAACAATAAATGTCCCCACACCATATTGTTATCTTCAAATGGGTTACCAGCAAACTTGCCTTCAAGATAAAAAAGTAATTAAAAGTCAAGTGATGTGTGTCGTGTAATATAGCCATTGGAAGATGTCTACTATGAAGAGAAACATCCATGGTAAGACATAGGCCCACCAAGTCCAACCCACTCCATTAGTAGTCTGACACAGTTCAATAAAACATAGAGTCACTCCTATGTCGAGCAACGTGCCTTTTGCAAATAAAATTTCGAAGTTGAATTCATTTGAACTCTAGCAAACCCACTGATTAATAGTGGTAATGCATCTGCCTTTCCATAGGGACGGCAAAAGATCAATCACCCGATTGTTGCTATATTGTATTTGCGTAGAGACTTGGCTTTTAAAATTAGATCCTCCGTCTAAAATGTCAAAAAAGAAAAAGGAAAAAGAAAATGGCGAACAAAATAAATGAAATAAAAGAAAACTCTTCTAAAAACATGAGGAATTGAAAAATAGGTTATGTAATCGAGACTTTTTTTACCTATACAGTCTGTTTCCGAAATATATACCATATGTTTTATAGTCTTAATAGTTTGTTCTCGAATGCTTGTTATGTGAATCGCCATTTTACATTTCATCCGTACATTTAACTGCTTCAGTTTTTATCTTCATTTCTCACTTTGATTTCATTGCTGTGAAAACAGTTGTGCATTGTTAATTAGTATGGCTCACTAGAAATTAGTAAGTCTTGGTTAAACGGACCCCTGGATTGCCCAAGTTGTACTGTAATTAGAAGTAGACCTGTTATAGGTCTACTGTAATTAAGAAGTAGTGTTTGGGTGTAATAGGGTTTTGGGGCTGATATTATAAATAGAGACTAAGAGTCTATAGGATGTACAACCCTCTTCTAATTGAATAGTGATTTCTCCTGTCTTCCTCGTGGATGTAGGTCAAAAGCAGAACCACGTAAATCTCTGTGTTTTTCTTGTGCGTGATTGATCTCTTCTCTTAGGCCCTATATCACAACAAACTGGTACCAGAGCGTTGCTCATAACTGGAGGAGAATTCGACGGATCGGATCTCAGAGGGCTGGAGTTGTGGCTACGTGATCGACGAATTAGATCTCAAGATTGAGATAGTATTTTCCGGATCATGCGGAGGGAGATCGCTCTGATCTCGATGGGCCACACGGATTGCAGAGAGGAGAAGAGACGTTCATCGGAAAAAGAAGAAGGAGATTTGGTTCATCGGAGAAGAGACGTTCACCGTTCTCGCAGCAGAGGAAGAAAAAAGAAGAAGGACAAAATCCTGGTTCTGAACTTCATCGTGCGCAGAGAAGAAGCAGCAGCGAGAAGAATCCACCGCAGCAGCTGTCGTTTGCAGAGGAGAAGATAAGAGCAGCCGCTGCCTCTTCAGATCGCAGATCGCCGAAACCGGAGAGAAAGAACAACGATTTGGATTGTTTTTTGGTTTTTTCATTGGGCCCCACATCGCCGCCGAAGAATCCGACGCGCGTCGCCGAAGAAAGAGGGTCGCTGTTGTCGTCGTCCCGTTGCCGTGGAAGAAAAAGACCGAAAGAAGGAAATTGTTTTGGGTTTTTGTTACAGAGACAAAAGAACGAAGAAGAAAAGGAGGTGGGCCTGGGCCCCGCAGCGATTTCGGGCTGTTTCCAGGTCAATTTTGACCTGACTCATTTCAAAAGCCCATCACAGGCCAGTCCAATTCAGGTCAAGTCCAGGTCTGATCCTTCATTTTCAGAGTATAAACCTAGACTTTCCTTAAATAATCATCAATAAAAGTCAGTATAAACCGGGACCCACTCTTGGAGTAAACCTTAAAAGTCCCCCATACATCTGAATGAACATAATCAATGATACCTTTCCTGCGATGAAAACCTGTTTTGAAACTGATCTTTCAATGCTTTCCGAAGATGTATCTCTCACAGAAATCCAATTTGCCTGTCTTCGTGCCACATAGCAAATTCCGATTACTTAGTATTGTCAATCCCTTCTCACTCATGTGATCCAGGCGCAAGTGCCACAAGCGCGTTAAGACAGATTTATGGTCATCTAAGGAAGACACTGCACCTCCACCCGTAACAGTATTTCCGGACAAAACATATAAGTTTCCAACTCTATTGCCTTTCATAAGAACCAGAGCAACCTTCACAACCTTCATAACTTCACCTTCATAACTCGTTTTCAGATCTAGAACATGCAGAACCTCAATTTGTAACGCACCACCCAAAACCCATGCATGCTATTGTCCACTTTGGCTCATGAGCCTTACGGTTTTGTGAAGGTGGAGTTATGAAGGTTGCGAAGGGTGCTCTGGTTCTTATAAGAGGCAATAGAGTTGGAAACTTGTATGTTTTGTCTAAAAATACTATTACAGTTGGAGTTGGAGTGTCTTCCTTAGATGACCACGAATCTGTTTCAACGCGCTTATGGCACTTGCACGTGGGTCACATGAGTGAGAAGAGATTCACAATACTGACCAATCGGAATTTGCTATGTGACATGAAGACAGGCAAGTCGGATTTCTGTGAAAGATGCATCTTCGGAAAGCATCGAAAGGTCAGTTTCAATAAAGATATTCATCGCACGAAAGGTAGCCTTGATTATGTTCATTCAGATGTATGGGGGCCTTCTAAGGTTTACTCCAAGGGCGGGTCTCGGTTTATGCTGACTTTTATTGATGATTATTCAACGAAAGTCTGGGTTTATACTCTGCAAACAAAGGATCAGACCTTTGTTACATTCAAGCGATGGAAGGAGATGGTTGAGAAACAGACTGGCAGAAAGGTGAAGAAGTTGAGGACAGGTAATGGTAAGGAGTACATAACGACAGAGTTTAAGAACTATTGCACGGATCATGACATAGTTTAGTATTACACCACTACAAAAACTCTAGAGCATAATGGAGTTGCAAAGAGGATGAACATAACGATCTTGGAAAGAGCTCGTTGTATGTTATTTACTACAGGATTGTCCATGGACTTTTGTGCAGAGGCAGTAAATGCTGCAGACTACTTGATAAATAGGTCTCCACACACAAAGATTGATTGCAAAACACCGGAAGAAATGTGGTCAGGTAATCCAGCTGATTATTCTAACTTGAGGATCTTCGGTTGTCCGGCTTATACTCGCGTCGATAAGTTAGAACAAAGGGCTGTGAAGTGCATCTTGGTGGGATATGCTTCTGGGGTGAAAGGATACAGATTGTGGTGTACCGATCAGGATTCACTAGATTTATCATCAGCATGGATGCTATATTTCATAAGTATGCTTTACTCGAAGTGAGAAAGCAGGTGGAGGAGACAAAAATAGGTAGCAACAGTGACACTGTTTAGGTGGAGTCAGACGTCCTAGTGAAGAAGGAGAGTGCATCTGGCTCCTCCCAAGATACAAGGGATGGTCAGACTGTACAACAGATGCAACGGACAGAGCCGTAGATGTCACAAACAGGTAGACCGTAGAAAGAAAGGAAATTGCCGGTTGGATACGTTTTCGAGGATATGACGACATACGCATCGACATCAGACAGTGGCCGTGATGATATGGTTGCATACGCATTGACGACCGAGTCTCTTGAATCAATGGAAGGGCTGGAAAGTAGTTAACAGGTATCAACTATGGCTGAAGAGATGGAGTCTCTTAATGAGGAAAATCAGGCCATCGAATGCAAGCGGTTCTACGAGGAAGAGGAAGGAGCTTCCTGTGCAAGTAGAGTGCAGCCAAAGGTTCCTGGTCATGTATGTAGTTTGAAGAAATCATTGTACGGGTCGAAGCAAGCTTCTGGACAATGGTACAAGCGATTTGGTGCATTCATGAAGAAATGGGTTAAATTCAAGTTCAAGCATTGCTTGGACTTGATCGGTGTGCTCAGTACCTGAGTGCCCTCAGGGATAGTTTGAGACTGTAAGACATGTTTTGTGCATGAGGATCAGCTTCAATGTACGCCAAGATGGAGATTTGTTAATTAGTATCGCTCAATAGAAATTAGTAAGTCTTGGTTAACCAGTCCCCTTGATTGCCCAAGTTGTACTGTGATTAGAAGTAGGCCTGTTATAGGTCTACGATGATTAAGAAGTAGTGTTTGGATATATCAGGGTTTTGGGGCTGATATTATAAATAGAGACTAAGAGTCTTTAAGATGCACAACCCTCTTCTGATTGCATAGTAATTTTTCCCATCTTCCCTGTAGACGTAGGCCAAAAGCAGAACCACGTAAATCTTTGTGTTCCTTTTGTGCATAGTTGATTTCTTCTCATGGGCCCTAGATCACAACATGCACGAATGAGAAGAAATGTGTAACTGATCATGTTCTTAGTTTTTTTTTTTTTTTTTAAAGGGCCTACGCATTTGAGCTTTTGCTTGACAGCATGGTTTAAAATCTCAGTCTCGATCGCGGTATCGGTTGGGCCGAAAAACCGATATGATATCGGTATCAGTCCATCGCGGTTGTCGCAGTGTGAATTTTTTTTAATTAAAAAAAATTCACAAAAATATCCAAAAAATCCAGAATATTAAAAAATGCTGGAAAATAATATTTTTTTCATTAGTAATAACAATAAATCAAAATCTATGTCACCTTAAGTTTTGAGTCATGTCTGTGTCGCAATTCGCTGTTTTCTTCAGTATTTCATATAATGCAACCATTATGGATGCTCATGATCAATTTATTAATGTAAAATATAAGAAAAGAAAGATAACATATTAATCATCATTTAATACCAACTCAATCATCAAATAAGTTATGAAGTTGAAGACCTTGAAGATGACATATTAAAATCAGAAACATGATAGTGAGATAGATAAATCATAAAGCACTTGGTCATGAATCATTAAAAGAATATATTTATGATGAAATCCCCAAAAAGTGACATACTATAATTCAAATATTAAAAAATCAGAAAATAAAAGAATTGCAAAAAAAAATCAAAATCAAGTGTATGAGTAGATCTAGCATGAAAGTATGTAGATCTAACTTCTAAATGAAGAACACAACACAAGTGACAAACTCAATAATTTCTATGTTTCATCTAGAAATAAAAAATAAAAAACAATAATAAAATGTTTTAAGTTGATTTTCTCTTACCTTGAATAATATTTTATTCAAGAAATGGACGTGGGATTTGAAAATATGCAAGAGGGATGTGTGATGGAATATGACTGTTGCTCTAAGGAGTAAGGAGAGGAGAGGAGAGGAGAAGAAGATAAAGATGGGGAAAAAGATAGAAAAAATAAAGTTTTGACACTTTTTATAAGATCTTGGCCTATATTTTGAAAATATCGGCCGAGATCTCAGAAAAACCGAGATGAAGAATATCTCGGCCAATAATATGGGCCAATATATTGAGGATAATTGGCCCCGAGATACCGATACTGATATCTCGGTACCATATCGGATCGATATGGGCTGATACCGGTTCATATCAGCCAATATGAACCGATATTGGCAGAGGGCTAATATGAACAAGTATCGGCCGAGTTTTTCAACCATGGTTGCCAGAGACACAAAGAAGAGAAGTAGCCCCTTTTTTAATTTTTAATCTTACGCTTCTTCGAAGACAAGTGAACAAGAAAAAGTAAACGAAAAGGAGAAAAGGCAGTGCCTTTTTTTGAAACGTGGGGAGAGTACCATGATTCATGGCACAACCCCAGAACATGTCTTGTATTGATTATAATTCACATGGTTGACATTGAGATTCTAATTATAATAACAAGCTTCTTTTCTCTTTTCGAACTCACTCTGTCAGATCTTACATTACCCCTATCATTTATATGTCTTTTCTTGGTTTTCATGGAGTCTATTAATATATAATAATAAAAAAAAAAACAAAAACAAAAAGGAGAAACTTTTTTTGAAAACTTGACGCAGACCTGGAAAGAAATTGGGTTGAGTGGACTCAGAGACTTGGGTAGAGTCTTCACCAAGTAGAATCATCAAAGTTGATACAAGTAGATATACATAAACAGGTTTTAGAAGCTCTTCGGCTCTTAGGTACCTCGCTTTAAACAGTTGATACTAGTGAAATGCCCAATATTATATGGACATCTTGTGGTGGAGAGTAATTCATTGAAGGCTTTTTCTTGGGTATATCTTCATCCTCTTTGGTCCCTAGGAGGTTTCATTTTTCCTTTGATGAAATCAAGGACTTGGCTTCCTCGTTTCATGTGGTGTTTAGAGTTTAGACATATTGGCAGCTCGGATTAAGCTTTAGTGGATTCTTTGGCTAAACTAGTGGTGGGATAGATCTTCCCCTTCTGTGGGGATTTGCCTCTGTAATCTTTGTTATTATTTGTTTTTCCATGGGTATGAGGTGGATTTTATACCTTGGGAGGCGCAATCTTTTTGGTTGGTGCTTTTTTTCTTTGCTCAATGAAATTTTTGTTTAAAAAAATGTAAACAGATTATTTTTAGTAATTTTCTTGGTCTTGCTGATTTGTGGTAGAACCTTGACCTAGTCAATGGAGAACAATGATATTTTCGTATTGCTATTATTGTTGTTACTGTTAACTATTATCATTTCTGGTGGGCAAAACAATGACTAACAAGGAAGTCACCATCAGGCACATGAGTTCCAAGTCATTGCTTGTCATGGAAGAGGGGGTGCATGTCACCGAGTCGGAATGTAAGTTTTTAGAATCTGAGTGTCTCAGCTGTTGTCTGCAACAAGGTCTAGGCAATCTCTACTCCCAATTATATGAAATGATCCAATGCTGCATGCAACGAGCTTTCTATTTGATTTATCCCTTCTCCGGCCTATCTTTATGTGATCAGTCCCGCTATTATCACATGCATTCCTCTAAATTTGAATTTAGCCAAGTTTCACTCCAATGATGCGACAAGCCATTAGGTTGATTGTGTAGAAAGCATAAGCAATAATAACTATATATTCACACAAGATTAACCTAACCATTTGTATCACTCAGACTGAAGTGAAATTTTTATGAATTCCTATGTAGACGGGTCTAGATGAAATCAATGAATCTGGTCACAAAAGGTGGGCTCCTCTGGAGAAATAAGGACATGATTATTACTCATACTTATCAATAAAATGATTTAAAAAGAGTTTAGGGGTTGTCAGGGTCTAATCGAGAAAATGTCAACCATAAAAGAAGAACAAAAGCATAATGAATTGGGCCACCTTCTTTCCCATGTAAGTATTGCAACGTTATCCAAAATATCAGTCGGTTCTGTGTAGCTGGTTCAAGCAGTCCCAGTGGGACCATGCCTTATGATCTTGGCCATCTAAACGGAGATACCCCAAAATGAAGCCATATTTGTAAATGTCCAGAAGATTGTACCATAATGCATTTAGCAGAAAAAGTCCCAGCTACTATAAATATTCACATATATTGTATCTTCCATTTGTTGGTATTGAACATCTGCAGTAGAATTTGAGGATTACTAGAGAGAGATGCTGAGTGGATTGGGAGTGGGATGAGTTGATAGAAGAGGACAAGGTATGATTGGGAGGGACCACGCGTTGGAAGGAACATGTTCTTTCCAATCACAAATGGACGAAGATTAGATGCCCAACCAAGATACAAAAGAGGCTAATGCATGGATCCGAGGTGGGGTTTCTCAACCCAGATTTTTTTGGCATAGAAATTTCTGTCCTCCTTTTGTCAGTTGTCATGACGGCGGGCCAACCAACAAAAAAAGGAGAGGGAAGTGGTGGATAGGGGACCAACTGCTTTATGCATCGCCTTTAACAGAAAGGATGCTTCCACTTTGATGCCTTTAGAGAAGATCCAAATCCAATAAAGGTTGGAAGTTGGCTCTGCATAACAAGAAGCTAACCATGACGTTTGCTGTGTGAGCTACAGCTAAGGAAACTGAAATTGGTGACTCCTGAATAACAACTGTTGAATAGTGAATTGGGGTAAATGTGTGATAGCAAGAAATCAACGAAATTGCATAAATAAAACCAGAAGGGAGGAGAGAAAAGTTGTAATGCTCAAGGCAGAAGAATGTTACCATCAAGAAATGAAAACTAACGCTCACTGTTTAATACGAAGATCATAGAAATGTTTTTTTTTAGTTCAAAAATGACTGGAACACAAGGGATTACACTGTGAGACCCTTCAGAGCTTTTCAAGAGGATTCCTTTGCTTATGAACCAGGTTATATAACCAATTGTAGGCAAATAGACTTGTATGTAATTAGGTTTTGAGGTAGATTGCGAACAGGGGCAACCAAACTTCAAGAATCCGAACAGGGCCTATATTAGATATCTGCACTGCCCTTTCGGAGTGGCTGTGAAAATTTAATTCAAAGGCATGTGCAGCTAATGTCATAAACTCAGGTTACATGGATAAGAGAGCACCATCTCAAAATAGTTACATCCAACAAGAGAAATCAGCCCATAGTCATCCAACCCCATTTCAAGTGGAAACAAATAACTCCTCCTTTCAACCTTAATTGAACACAAAAGCTTCTACCAGAAAAGAATTGAACACAAAGGTTACATGCTTCTCTACAGTCTACTCTACAGTAGCCAAGAACAAATGAGAATTTGGTTGTCATTTTGCAATATTTTGCAATATGACAAAATCAAAATCACAGTGGCGGCTGTCCAAACACAAAGGGAAAGATAATTGCAAAGTTTGGCAATTGAAATTGCAATGTATTGTAATATTAAAATATCGCAATCCATGCTTAATATTTTAATATTGCAATACTTGCAGAAGGTGCAAAACCTTGCAAGATCAGGCCTACTTCCCAAACTAAACCTATCTATGAAACAAAGATAATGGCATTGAAATAAGTTGGTTAGACTACCTTCTTGTACCTGCATAGAACTTTGCATTTAAGCACCTTATCCTCCACATAAAATCCTGGCATTACCATGATCTTAACCCTGGCTTGAGATTGTGATCTCTGTTTTTCTTGGAGAATATCCTCCATGTACAGAGGATCAAAGCTTCTGTTCTCATCAACCCGCAGGATTGTCAACGGTGGACTGAAAGAGAAAGCTAGCAAATGGAGCAGCCATATGCATTTAGCTGCAACAAAGAATGATTGCAGAAGCTGCTCAGGCCATGGTCTTGACCAATTCAATGTAGAAACAATGCAGCTCATTTTCTCATCACAGAACCTGCTGAATTCCTCACTATAGTATTTGGTTCCCTTCCTCAAAACCTCATTCCAGCTCAGGTTTCTCAGCGCAACGAATGCTGAAAATCTTTGCTGACGATATTGGTGCGGATCTAGGACCTTTGGTGACCCATTCTTTTGGAATACACAGTTCTCAAAGTCCTGATGGAGAGACTGGTTTATAAGAGCTTCCATATGATACAACACCCCTTTCGAGTATTTCGACTGCAGTGTTAGATTGTGTGGTTGAAGAAGTGAATTCAACTTCTCCATCAAATTATCATCAGTTTCTTCAATCTGGGAAATGAGACTCTTGCAAAAGTGCTTAACTGATAGCCTCGCTTCTGATACTATCTGCAAGAAGCCCTCCACCATTGCTTCATGGCTAATGGGCATCGAGCCGTCTCTTCCCCCATCAATTGACTTGCTTCTTTTTGTAAGATTAGGTCGCTCTTGAGCTTGGGCTTCTTTTCCTTGCACCACTTGTTTCAGAGCCTTCCTCAGCTCATTACAGTAATTCTCCAAATGAACTAGCTTCTGTTTCAGCTCACCTAATGAAGATTTCATCTCTGCAGATTCAATTAATGCGGCATCTCGTTTCTCATTGGCCTCCAGAAGCTCTTTCTTCAATGATTCAAGTGAAACCACTCCCCAGTCTTTCAGAAATTGAGATGCATCTTCAGATACAGCCCTTGTTGGTGATGCTTCTGCCTTAGGCTTCTTCTTCAGTCGTGGAAACAATCGCGACAAAATTGGTCCTTTGTTCTTCGGATGGGGCTGATAGAGAGAATGAGTATCAGTTAGGGGCACCACAGTTTTGGAATTTACACCATTCTTGTTATCGTTACCAGTTGTTCTGCAGATAGTTGCAGGTTTGCAGGTATTGCAAGTTGTAAATTCTTCTGAACCAGTTGGGTGTGTATGCAGAGCAGTAATGTGGTTTACGCATGAACTTGCATTGGATTTGAGATCTTCTGCAGCACAGAATTGCTGATCTCTGGCACCTAGACCAGAAGCCAAGCCCTTCCTTGAACACAGACTCGGTTTAATGTTGTCAGAGAGATCGGATTCATTATCTTCTCTTTCCAGTCCGAGCGCACCCAGAATCTCCGATAATCTTTGGTTATCAGATCGAATGTGATGATACCCAGGTAAGGGTTCCTCTTCATAACTCTGCCAAACCTTCCCCAACTTAGTTAAAAATCATCTAGAAAGGTATTTCTTAAAAAGAAGATCCGCACATACTATAAATGAAGATATATTACGGGCAATGCTCAATCAGTTGCTGCGTGCAAACCTTAAATGTTGAACAAATGCCGAAATAAATGCCCAACAGACATCTATGTCATTGAAAGCAGGAGGTCACGCTTTCAATTTCAATTCCTCAACATTCTTTCTTTTCATTTTCACTTCACAAAGAGAATCCACAACATTCAGCAAATGAAAAACAGAGAGAAGACTCTGCTCAGAAATTAATGTCCCATTACAATTATGTACTTCTATGGTGAGACAATAAATGAACAGTTCAAATCAATTAAGGCAACAACAAGAACCCACCTCCAGAAATCATTGGAAAACCAATCTAGAATAGAAAATCCAGAAAAATCTATGGTTACTACAAACCCACTAGAGTAAAACCAGGGTAAGCTAAAAGAAGAATTCAGGCACCTCATTAGACCACCAAACACTCGGAAGAAGCTATTTTTCTTTGGAAAAAAAGAAGAGAAGATGAGGTTAGTATCTTAACCAATCAAAGGGGTAGTAAAACAAACAATCAGTAAATCCATCGAAGACAATCTGAAAATGAAAACCCAGAAAATTAACGGCTAGCCAGAGCGAAATCGCGGGCATAAAAGCAGGTACAACACTAAGAAAAGAGAAAAACCGAAAGAATTCAGCAACCCCAGTACAATAGAGTCTAGACCCGTGAAGGAATCTCAGAAAAAGCAACGGTAGACAGCTCTGATCAATCAAGAAACAAAAACCCACCACCAAGAATCCATAGAAAAAAAATCCAACTCAGGAAACTGGGAAAACAAGATGAGCAAGAAGAGAACTAGAACTCACCGGCGTAAAAACAGGATAGTCTTCAGCAGAGAACTGATTGGAAGAGCGTGCAACAGAAGGAGAAGCACATGTGGGCAACCTGAGATTGGCAGGGCTGTTCCCCTGCAGCAAAGCTGCATGGAGAGCTCGAAGCTCGACAGCCTTGGCAATGGCGACCTGGATTTCTTTCCTGCTGATTTCCTGGTCAGAGAGACAGGTCCGAGCTGCCATGGAAGAACTGAGAGGCACCCAGAAAGAAAATCAGCTTAATTTGGAGATCTTTTGGAACAGCTACAGCAGAGCATGAGATGATGAAAAGGTGGTTGTGGTGGGTATCCAACAGCCTGATCTGATTTGCAGATATGTCGATCATATCCAAAGGAGGACTCGGGAACCAGAAAAAATGAAAAAAAAAAAAAGCTTAAATTTTTAGGAATCTGAAATTCAGAGATGAGATGCTGTTTTATACCCCAGACAGCTTGTTCTTCTTTGCGCTCTCTCTCTCTTGTTTTTTTGGATTTGCAATCAGTGGAGTCCAAAAGCATGTGGAAGAAAGAGAGGGAGGAGTAGCTCGCACTCAACGGGCATGAGCAGAAGGAAATGACCAGTATACCCCACAGGCCGACTGGTCGACGGTCTGATCGCGAGCTCAGCGGTTTTGATCAGAAGAGGTGGCACACCAAGAGATGGCTTAGATTTATACAAAGATAACCTTGGATGGGTGGCCCTGTGGCTATGTGAGGAAGTCACAAGTGCATGACGGGCATTAAAAGTGTCTTGTCCGGACGTGAACCCAAATGGTGACGAGTTAATGCAGAACAGTCCAAAGAGAAAGAGGCTTCGCAAATGGACAAAGGCAGTCGAGGTGAATCCTGTGAAGCACAAGGGGCGATTCGGATCCCCTGTGAAGCAAAAGAGGCGAGCCCTATTTGGACGAATCACGTCGCCTCTTTTCCACATGAAATCTCAAAATCAATGGTTATATGTTGATGGAAGAAAGTCCCTCGGACTCGATTGAGGATTTTTAGATTTACAAGGATTTTGAGAGTTCATTAAAAAAGACTGAGGCTTTATTTGACACCCACTTTACATATATCTCGTCCAACATAACCATTGTTTTAGTTTCTCTCTTTTCATTTTTACTGATGTTTCTTTGAATATCGACAATACATGTGTAAAAGGGAAAAGCCCATCATGTTGGGATGATACACATTTAAGAGATCTCTTTTCTTTTCTTCTCTTCTTCTTTGAATATTCTTATATTGATACCCCACTATCTATCCGATTTCGCCGATGGTATTGTTTTTTTTCTTGGTAGAAGCCAATGGTATTGTTGAAGCCAGTGGTCTCACTGCTTTTCTCCTCTTTGTTTTGTGCTTTTTCTCTTTCTTTATCTTACTTTTATTTCTTTTTATAGTCTCATTTCTCCATTTCTTCTTTGTTTTTTAAATCAATGAATCAATTTCTCCATTTCTTCAAGCCACCGACTCCCCATGTCAACTCGACCCGCTTAGATCCGACACATTCCCCAACCGCATTGAAAACTGAAGAGCAGAAGTTATCGAGTCACCGAAACCTCAAAAAGATATTCTATATTCTTCTTAGGTAATGTTAAATGAAAGTCCATTCGAGAGCAAGAAGGGATAAAAGGAAAACGAATAAGGCCAACAGCTTGTTGATGAGAAAACACCTTTTTCTTTTGCCCAAGAGTACCCTAGTACTACTAATACTCTCCAAGTCTAGTTTTGCTAAACCTATGATTTGTTTAATCAAAATGAGAACCCCAACTCTCTCAATTACCAAATTGGGTTTGGGTAAATCATCTCGGGTCCACTCATTTGGTGGAACACATATTTCTCTTTATTTTAGCCGTCAATTCTATCTCTCCCACCATGGGTGGAAGGGGTGGACAGTGCTTGATTTTCTTACAAGCTGTTTCATTACCACCGTCTTAGATAAGGGCGCGGACCCAAGTAATTCAACTTGGAGGACTTCATGTAAAATAAGTATTAGGGTAGGTGCAAATGTGAAAGAAAAACACATTAATTTTTATAATATAAAAAGGTTTTCTAAGATCTCAAAAATGAGTTGGGGCTTTAGCCCCAAACCCAAGTACCGGGGTCCGCCCCTGGACTCTCGGAGGCTTTGATCTTAAGTGGAAATCTTTGCATATACTTTCTCAGGGCACGCTTGGTATGGGAGTTTGAGAGATTTGAGGATTCCTCAGTGTCTCTAAAATTGAGATTTCTTATTCAAGATTTATATGGGCGATGATTTTATACTTAGTATTGGCGTTATCGAAGCAATAAATGAGAAAAATTGATATTGAGGAACAAATCTCTAAAAATAAAACTTTCAACTCTAAAATAAGGACTTTTATTGATTCAAATCTTTGGCGATTTATGCATGCCAAACACTTGTTTAAATTTCAAAGGAAACGAATTTTTGGCATTTTGGTGTGATACTTCTCCATGCCAAAAAAAAAAAAAAGAAAAGAAAAGAAAAGAAGAAGAAGAAGAAAGGAGAAACTTGTTGAACTAATTAAAAAAAACCAATGTGATATTGCCTTTTGTGCATTGCCCCGTTAAGAATATGTCAAATGATTAACCTTTTGTGCTGATTTCTAACCTACCCATGCATCTAACTAATGCCAGTGATTTTCATTTTTTTTTTTTTTTTTTTGTGCACTTAAATCTTAATGGCATGTTTGGTAAAGAGAGAATGTTTGAAACTATGCTATCCTCCCCTGAGTATTTCTGAGGGGAGGTGTCACTACATTTTAGGTTTGAAAAACACCTAGGAGGACTCACTATTTGTAACTCAGACGCTTCTTTGGCGGAGACCAAGAAATGAATGGAAGAGAGAATTTTTGTTGGGTTGGGAAGATTTAAAAAATCTTTTCCCACTCTTCCTCTTTCATCCAAACACGTGTTTTCCTCAAATCGAGGAAAACAAAAAAAGATCCATTTCCAAATACGTGACCTACACATGTCCCAACTTCTTTAGCTTTACTTCAGCTGAAAATGCCTGTGAACGTCTTTCATATGTAACCATTTTTTTTTTACCCGCTATAGCAAATTATCAAACACCCATCCACACACCCTGTACTAGTCCCACACCATCAAAGCATAGCTTTACTTTCTCTGTGGAGAGGAGGTGCTTGTGCCCCACCATTGAACTACAAGTGGATTTACCATGTACTCCACCTTAGTAGGGTACGCTCAAGTATTATCTAATGCTTCTTCTAGCGTTGTTGATTAACCCACTCCAAAAAAAGGGACCCGTGCGGTGAGCAAAGAGTGAAAAGATAAATCACACACTCCAAAAGCTAGCAGTGATGATTGTCAAACTTGACATGGACTAAAGGCATCAACCCATTTCTCCTTTTTCCATAATATCACATAAGTGGACATGGTGAGAGGAAGTGATAACCCACCAGCCCTGTGCTTCTGGGAAGATCGCCAAAAAAGAAGACAGTGGAAACTTCCGTTGATTTGAAATGCAACAACTAGTTTTTTAATGGATTTTGCATAAACCTTTGCCTTTTGTCTCTTTGCATAAAACATCTGTTTGGATAAATGAGGAGTGGAGTGAAATAAAGTGGATTTCACACGTGGAGTGGAGTAAAGAGAAGTAGGTTGAAGTTAAAGTAGAGTACTTTACTTCACTCCATTTGGATGTTTATTTTAAAATTTAGGTTCAAAGTAGAACCACTTTTACTCAAGAAAATTGAAGTATTTAGAGTTGAAGTGAAATGGAGTACATGTGGCTCAGAACATTACTTCATATATCGGGCCAGACTTATCCAAGCGGGGTAGAGTTGAAATTTTAAACTGTTAGAGCCCATTTAACTTTACTCTATTCTATTTTTTGCCTATCCAAACAGGCCTTAAAAAGAAAAACTAGTAAATACTCATGTTCTTAGTTGAAATGTTCAAAATCCCTTTGACTGTCAGCCAATTTTTCTCCAACAAATTTAAGTTAAGTTTATAATTTTTTCTTAGAAAATTAATATATAAGAATTCAAGGTCCAATAAGCTCAACAAAGGATTATTAAGGGGTGATGGGTGAACGATATGAGAATGAGATGAGGGGTCAACAATATAAGGTAGCAATGTTAATGAGATCTTGAATATCTTAAAATTTAAATTACTAGGGTGATGCCTGGATTTTCTTTTCCTATCTTCCCTCAATTCAATTTCTATTAATAGAAAAGTTATTTGATTGTCATTTTTTTATATTCAGCTTTGACTCTACAGTTTCAACTACTTGTATAAATACAGAGTCTTAAAAATTCTTACAAATTTCAATTACATGAAAAAGGTTAAAACACGCTAATTTATTTTAGAAAGACATGATATTTTTGAAAATCCCTATTTAGAAAATTGGAATATAATTTTTCATAGGGCAACCAGAATGGGAAAGGAAATGATAATAAAATGATGGGGCCTACATGTATCTCAACACCTCTGTGCGTCCCTTCGGACGTAATTGTGCAACTATGTGGGTATGAGATGCCGTAGACGGTAGACCAAACCATATTGTTTGGATATTGTTTGAACATTCGTTTTTTATGTGCCACATCATATTTGGATCATTTAAGCGGCCTCTTCATATTTTGATGGGTAGGAGACAGCCTCCCAGGTATTTCGAGCATTTACGCTGTGTTTTGGGGGGGGGGGGGGGGGCAAGGAAAATGGAGGGGAGGGGAGGAAAAATTAATTTTCCCTCCCCTTGTTTGGGGGGGGGGGGGGCAAGGAAAATGGAGGGGAGGGGAGGAAAAATTAATTTTCCCTCCCCTTGTTTGGGAAGTCAAAAAGTAGGAGGAAGAAAAGTGAAAAAATAGGGAGACAAAGACTTTTACCCCTCCTTTTGAAAAAATTTCAAAAGGACAAAAATGGCATTTTGGTACTTTCCCCCTCATTCCCCTCTTTCCCCCTCATTTTCCCCCCATTTTTGGGGGGAAAATTTTTGCCACAAGAGGACAAAAACTTTCCCCCCACTTTCCTCCCCCCCCTTTTCCTCCCCCCCTTCCCAAACACCCCCAAAAAAAATTTTCCCTCTACTTTCCTTTCCTTTTTTTCCTTCCCCCTCTTTCCCCCATTCCCAAACAGACTGTTTAAGTTACCAAATGAGTTAGGCCCCAGATTTAGTGAGGCTTCACCCTACGACGACCGTGAGTAAAATCCCTCAGAAGATCCCGATTCAATGAGTTATATCCTTTGGAATTGATGCATATTCAAAAGTTCCCTAGTCAGGCAATAAGGTTTCCTTTGTTTACATGGCATTGAATACATGATAATTTATGATTGAATGAATAGGCTCCAAAAAAGGATTCTTAAAAGGGTCAGGAAGAAAGATAGAAGTGGGGGAATCTTGATTTTACTATGATTTGAATTACTAGATTTGCGTCTTCCATCTTCCTTAATTTGTTTTCTAATTTAATTCCCTTTTTGAATATTCACCTTTGCTTCTTCATTCTTTTGAAGATCTAAGTCTTAAAATTCTTAGAAATTCAATTACACAAAACAAACCTGCCATAGGAAAAAGAAAGTAGTTATGCGATCTTGCAACAAGCACAATTTCACCTTCTATAAACCACTGTGAATTCAATAAGAGCATTATAAAGTGAATTTTCTAACAAGTAGATTTCACAAATGAGTAGAGGAAAATCTCCCTTCAAATTTCCACATGAAAATCTAAATGTTTTGAAATAATTTTACATGGATAAAAGTCATAAAATATCTTTTGAAAATTTTATTGAAAGATCTCCACCACCTTGTGCACGTGGGAGAGTGGAGCGCACTGATGTATTGGGCACACTGCACAAAAGCAAAGAATTATCACGAACACTCGAGTGAGGACTGAGGAATCAATTCATCATGGTATCATTCTTCCACATGCCAAAGTTGAAAAAGTCAAGAAGGAATGCATTAGTGTTGGTCATGTATGAAGATTATCTCTCATGTATGAAAAAAGAAAAAAAAGGACCGAATAAACTGAAAATATTCTTTAACCAGGTGAATGGGTACATGAGTTGGAAATAGAAGTGCATCCACATAGAAAAATCTTGGTAAAACAGAGCACATTTTCCTTGCAATTCATGGCAGCCAAATGATCAATCAAATGGTTGATATCCATTCAAAGTACTATCCTTCCCTTGCAAGTAATCAGAATCTGAGATCATGGACATGGCCAGAATCAAGGGGGTAGCCATTCCCCTCCTAATTTTTTTCGAGAACTTTCACTATATTTACATATGGCTCCCTTGAAAAGAATCTATTCTGCCCTTGATCATAGATCTCATGAATGGATTGTGATTTGTGTTCCTCTCATTGAAAAAAGGTAGAAAGTTGTCACTCGCTTGGGCTCTTATAGTAAAATATCGCCATCAGTTGATCACATAATTGTTAAATCCCTTTCAATCTGCAGAAGGTGTGGATGTGGTCTTCTCTTAGTTTGGATCATAGTCAGTCAACATGTAATTAATACAAATTACCAACTAAAATCTGACTACAAACAGTTTGCAAGTTTGAAAGTTGAAACTTGCAAACCCTTTTATCAGGTTACGTTCATATCGCTTGTTGGCAGATAATCCTCATGGAATCACATTTACATTTGTTTCAGGAAAAAAAAAGTAGCAAATATGTGTAGTTTCTTGTGCTTCAGGGGCGGACCTAGGGGGGGCTGGCAGGGGCCATGGCCCCCTCTTACATCTTGAAATCCTCTCTAATCGGTGCTTTAAACCTCCATGATGTGATGGATGGCCCCTCCATCATTTATGAGTTTTTTAAACATGGTTTTTAGAAAAAGAAAACAAAAGTTTTGTTGATTTTAGGAAAAACTTAAAATGAAAAAAGGAAAGGAAAAGAAAGAAAATGAGAACAAATGAGGAAGGCTTGATGGAGATTGGAGAAGGGATTTTTCAATTTTCATTTTTATCTATATACACTTGCCCCAAATCTTACAATCCAAGAAAAGAAGATGAAAAATGACGTCTTTTTATTGGAGATCTTGAAAGGAATTTTTGGTTGCAGGCTCGAAGAAATTTTGAGGTATGAATAAAGAAGAAAAACTATGAATCTGCTTTCTCTTTTGCAAATCTTTTTAAAATTGCGTAGATGTACTAATTTCACTACATGTCAATATGTATTTTCAATTTCTGTGGCTCATATTGGAATCTAATATGCGTAAAATAAATGTCTATTTGCATTCTTTTATTATATAAATTTTTAATTCAATCGGAGTTTTATCCATTGTGCTAGAAAAGTACGATTGAAGAAATCTATTTTAAGGAGATAACAACTAGTGCATTGTATTTCGTTTATCTTATAGTAATTATTTGAATTCGACTTATTTTTCATTCGTTGTAGTTAACAATAATCTTATAATTTTTTTATATTTTTAATTTTTAATTTTTTATAGGGTTGATGATCATGTTTAAAACATCAACCATTGATTCCTTTTTTAAGAGAAAAATACAAAAAAAGATTAATTTCTTACTGATTATTTAATTTTATATATATTAGAAAAACTACAAAAAAAAATCCCATACTGAAAAATATAATTGATGAACTTAACTCAATGAAAGAACGTCAAGCACAACTTCAAAATTTTGATTATCACGTGTTTTATTATTTTATTTTGCAATCTTGTTTAATATTTATTTTCTTTTGACCCCACCTAAATAAAATTCCAGGTTCCACCCCTGTTGTGCTTCGAGCACCAAGTGTAATCAAAGTATATTATAAATCTGCTATTCTGTTCACAACTTAGAATAGAAAGAGAATAGAAAATACACTTACAGTGACTTTATAATCCGGTAATTTCAATACAAACTGTAGAATGGAGATTGAACAAGGATAACGTTTGACGCTATGTCCTTAAGATAGATTTGCCCTTGCTACGGTGTTTACGATTCTATACGTCTGTCTCCCAGGATACATGATTACGCAGCCTAGAAGCAGCACTACAATCTGGGTGCACATCAAACTAGAATGTGAAGAATCTCTAGATTCTAACGGACGACATAGATGCACAGATGCAGTGCAATACATGAACCAGAGTAGCTAGAAAAACAAATGAACAAAAAAAAAAAGGGACAAACTAGGTTTAAATAGAGCTCTTAGGACTCTTCATGGTGGATAGACAAAACACCCCTTTGGAAAGGTAACGTCCTTTGGACACACCTTTCTAGAGTTCGGCCACACCCCTTGGACAAACACTCTTTGAAAAAGAAATTTTATTAAATAAAATTTCTCCAAAAATATTAATATGAATTAGGCAGAGCCCAGTCCGGCTTGCACGTACGGCCCAAGCACGGCCCGGTTTGGTGCGTGGTGGGGTAGTGAACCCACCACGGTCTAGGTCCTCCCTTATCCACAAAAACGAGGCGCCCCTTGGGATTTACATATATATCCAAGCAAAGATTTGTTCTCAAGCAATGTGGGATTATTCAAGCTTTCCACTAGCTTGTTTTGCTATGTGTCACCTTGTTTGAGTAGTGGCTTGTGTTATTATGTTTAAGTAGTGATATTTGGAGTCAATTTTTCATTCATTTCTCAATAGATTTGAGTAACCCAATATATAATCCTAATCTACTCATGGAATATATCACATTCCCATATAGTCCCACCTAAAATAATAAGTGGGGCCACTTTTATTTTGACAAAAACTAGATTAGAAAATAACATGCTCAATCCAATTTTTGCAACACCAGACACGTGCTCTATGAAATAAGCTACTTGAGGAACCACTGATGTTGGTCTACCAAGGGGGATATAAAATTCTCCTTTGGCTTTGGGGTATCCCAACGAAAAAAAAAAAAAAAAAGAAACATGTTTAAATTTTTTAGAGGCCATGGTCTTATTGGTCCCCTGATTATGTCCCTGGGTCTACCTAACCAACACTTTAAAAGTGGCTTAGGGATTAATCGTTGCTCATCTGTGAGCACCCTAACCTAGCTCCACTAGTCCCTACTCACTAGGGTGGCCTACAGCCTACTAATGTGAGTGAGACAAGTCAAAAGTCTCAAACCTGGCCGCTTCAATTCATAATCTTTTATGCATCGCATGGGGGCACGAGACCTACCTGCTCCGAGAGAGACTTGTAACTATTGTCATTTTCCTGAATAGATTTTACCAAGCTCCCTCTAATTGTGGATTCTCGCATGCTTTAATTTTTCATTCAGTTAAAGGGATGTCAGTGTCTTTTTATCTGTAGGTTCCTGTTAGATAGAGGTATGGTCCCTTTCATTTCCTTTCTTTGATGTCTAAAGAACATGGCTAAAGAAATAAAAGAAGATGGCGTGGACATTCTCTCAGGAATTAACAACAGCAAAAGACAACCAATAACCAACAAACTTGGTCGTTCATAGTGATGGAATGTACATTTAACAACAGCAAATGATCATTCCTTTTCTAAACAGATGGGATTTATATTAAATAACTCCAAATGATCATTCCCCATGTTTTAAAGTAATCTCCTTCACTTTCTTCCCCTTTCTCTCACTCTCTCTCATCCTATTTGGACTTGGGTTCAATTTGTTCGGCCCACGGTGAACCTTATGTATTCAACTCATTTTCATTTAGGTTGAACCAGGCCAATTCGGGTCCTATCTGGGCTTGATGAGAAAGAAAATGCCAACCCAATTTGAATCCAAAATAGAGTTTAAGGTAGAGCCGTTGAGGCCACTAGCAACTCAGTCACACCAATTCCAATATGAATACCTAGAACACTTGTTAAGTTTTATATGATTTAATATTAATATACACCGCGGATTGATTATTTAAGGTTAGAGTGGTCAAGTATGGCGAGATCAAATATATACCTGTGTAGTTCACCCTTCTAAGATCCGAACCGTTCAAGGTGTGGCTCTACCCATTTTGCCTTTGTAGGATTGAATGCTTCTCCAAATATGTTTTTTTTTTTTTTTTAAATCTATTCCTAAAGATTGTAAATCTTTCTTCGACTCATACCAGTTAGTACCAACAGGCAATAGTGATCATTTTAGTTAAGAAAGTGAATGTCTTCAAGGTGAATTTGGGGTTGGGTTTGCCATATATATATATATATATTGAGAAATATCAATATAAGATGCAACAAGTATAAATGGTTGGTCTTTCATTCTTTCACCATACCAAATATGATTTTGGACGTATAATAAATATGATTTTTATTTGATTTGTAGATGGGAAAGTCATCTACAATTGATGGATTTTTTAAAAGAAAAAATCCTCAAAACTTAGAAGCCGATGCATCATTGCCGACCTCTAATGTTGAGATTCCAATTTCTGAAGATCGTCCTACAAAATCACAAAGAACTGAAATTAATGAAGTTGATATTGGTTCATTAGAGTGTGATCCAGGATTGCGTCCACAAATATGAGATTATGACATTAATCGGCGTGATGAAATTCGACGGAAGTACATTAAGGTTGGTCCATACCAACCTATGCTCTCAAAGTATCCGAAATCTGGATCAACAAATCATCTTCGTAGCTTTCAACATTCGTGGTTCAAGCTATTTCCGTCATGGTTGGAATATTCTCCAGAGAAAGATGCTATTTTTTGTCTACCATGCTTTCTTTTTAATAAGCAAACTGGACTTGCTTCGCAAAATGTATTCACTCTTACTGCATTTAAGAATTGGAAAAAAGTTAGAGATGGAAAAAATTGTGCTTTATTGAGTCATGTGGGGAAGGATCCTAACTCTCCTCATAAAGTTGCTGAGAGATCATGTGAAGACTTAATGAATCAATCTCAACACATACAGAAAGTGCTTGAGAAATTCACTTCGGAAGAAATTGCAAACAATCGATTACGGCTTACGGCTTCAATTGATACAGTCCGATGGCTTACATTTCAAGGTTGTGCTTTTAGAGGCCATGATGAAAGTCATAGTTCAATCAATCGTGGAAATTATATTGAAATGTTGAATTTGTTGAGTTCTTATAATGAGAAAGTTGCAGAAGTTGTGTTAGATAAAGCACCAAAAAATGCTTCATACACATCACCAATGATCCAAAAAGAAATTCTACATGTTTTTTCAACCAAAGTGAAGAAGATAATTCGTGATGAAATTGGTGATGCAAAATTTTGTATAATTGTTGATAAAGCTCGTGATGAGTCAAAGAAGGAGCAAATGGCTATAGTTTTGAGATTCGTCGACAACAATGGTTTTGTGCGAGAGCGCTTTTTTGGGCTTGTTCATGTCTCCAACACTGCAGCATTGACCTTAAAAAGTGAGATATATGCTGTATTGTCTTATCATAATCTCGATATTCAGAATATTTGAGGACAAGGATACGATGGTGCAAGCAATATGCGGGGTGAGTGGAATGGATTACAAGCTTTGATTATGAATGATTGTCCATATGCTTACTATGTCCATTGTTTAGCACATCGCTTGTAATTGGCATTAGTTGCAGCATCAAAAGAAGTTAATCCAATTTACCAATTTTTTACTAAATTGACTTCTATTGTCAATATTGTTGGCGCTTCATGCAAGCGTAATGATGAGTTAAAAGTTGCTCAAGCTGCTGAAATTGCACATTTGATTGCCATTGATGAGCTCGAAACTTGGAGAGGACTTAATCAGATTGGTTCTTTACAACGGGCAGGAGATACTCGTTGGAGTTCTCACTTGAAATCAGTTTCTAGCTTGATAAAGATGTTCAGTCCAACATGTGCAGTTCTAATTAACATCATTGACGACGGAACTACTTTTTCTCAACGAGGAGATACAGACTCAGCTTATGAGGCAATGACTTCTTTTGAATTTGTCTTCATCTTGCATCTCATGAAAGAAATCATGGAGATCACTGAATTACTTTGTCAAGCTTTGCAATGTCAATCTCAAGACATTTTAAATGCCATGCATCTTGTTTCATCTACTAAAGCACTTATCCAAAAATTGAGAGATGTTGGGTGGGATGCTTTACTTACCAAGGTGAAATCATTTTGTGAGGCACGCAATATAGATGTCCCAGATATGAATGCCCGTTATGTTACGAGACGAGGTCGAGCCCGCCATCAACAAGATGAGTTTACAATTGAGCACCATTATCGAATAGAAATTTTTTATACTGCAATTGATTCTCAATTACAAGAATTAAATGGTCGGTTTAGTGAGCATGCAGTACAGTTGCTTATTCTTAGCTCAGCTTTGGATCCTCGAAATGCACATGAATCTTTTAGAGGCGATGATATTTGCAAGTTGGTAGACAATTTTTATCCTCAAGACTTCACAGAAAATGAAAAAATGCAATTGAGAATGCAACTTCACCATTATGAGTATAATGTAGTTCGACATTCAGACTTTCAAAAATTGTCAACTGTTTCTGATCTGTGTCAATGGTTGGTAAAGACTAGAAGATCAACAATCTACCAACTTGTTTTTAGAGTAATTGAACTTGTGCTTACTCTTCCTGTTTCTACTGCAACTACTGAACGATCATTTTCGGCCATGAATATTGTCAAAACTAGGCTTCGCAGCAAAATGGATGATGATTTTCTCTCTGACTATTTGATTGTGTACATTGAAAAAGAAATTGCTAAGAAGCTTAGCACAGAATCAATCATAGATGATTTCCGAGATTTGAAAGAACGTCGAGTTCCATTTTGATAGATGATTGAGTTGAAATGTACTAAGAAACATTTATGTTACAACTTTTCTTTGCTTATATTTTGTTAAGGCTGAATGGATACTGGTTTTAATTTTCTTGTAAAATTTAGTCTTGAATCGGAATATATTTCTCATATTTGAACTTACAACTATGTCGAGGAAAACTTAAAAATATGATAGTTATAATAATTGGCGAAATAAAAATTTATTCAAGTTTTGGCCCCCCCAGAGATGAAATCCTGGCTCCGCCCCTGGTGAGGAGCTTCATGAGAGTTACTATTAGGTAATATGAGAATAAAGGGTGGGGCTCCTCACTTTTATTGTTTATAGGCTGCGAGGGCCCCACCCCTTATACCGTGTCTCCCATATTTATTCTAGTTTATACTTTAGATTGACCAAATTTTGGGAGGCCTACTGACAACAATAGGTTATTCAAAAGTTGGATCCATGTGCAATGGCCTAATGCGGGCAATTGGAAAACACACCAAAGGCTTGGCCCTTGGAACTGTGACCCCTGCTGCACCCTCTGTCATGTCCACACATACATTTCCCCCACCATCCTCGCCAGTGATCTTCCAGTCAAAGCCGTGGACTATGGCTGCAATCGTTGTCTGCACCACCTGCATGGCCAGTGTAACCCCAGGGCACGCCCTCCTTCCACTCCCAAATGGCAAAAGATGGAAATGTTGGCCCCTTATGTCTATCTGGCTTGAACCACCCTTATCTGATGGCATGAATCTCTCCGGGCGAAACTCGAGCGGGTTGTCCCAATGGTGAGGGTCCCTTCCAATTGCCCACACATTGATGAAGACACGGGTACCAGAAGGGATATCATAGCCACCAATCTTGCAATGGTCAGATGACTTTCTTATGATCAAGGGGGCAGTTGGGTGCAATCGAAGAGTTTCTTTGACGATTGCTTGGATGTAAGGGAGATTGGGGATGTCCAATTCTTCCACCGGCCTCTCCTTTCCAACGACAGCATCAATCTCTTCTCTTGCTTTCTTAAGCACAGCTGGATGGTTTATGAGCTCAGCAAGTGCCCATTCCGTTGTGATGGCAGATGTATCTGTTCCAGCAGCAAAGATGTCCTGCACAGTTTTCAAACGATCGACCGTAAGAAGGGTTGGCGGTTCCTGGCAGGACACACATTTATCTATACATTTTCTAATCATCATTGATCGAGTAGCAAGAATCTATAAACAGATAGTATTTGTCGTCAATTCTTATACTATCAACATTCCACATTCCACAGGATTCTCATTAAAAAGGAAAAAAGGGTGCATGGTTAGAGGAACATTGCTCAAAAAACAAAATTAATCGTCAATAATTTTTTATAATAATTTCACCTGGGAACTTGCAAAAGTGGGCCTTCTTCTGTTAGGGTGAAATTTTTTGTTTAGATCACGTACAGGTGCTGGAATTTATAGAAAAAAGTTTAAATTTTTTAATAAATAGGTTCAAACTAATTGAAACAGAGTGATGCGCCTCAAACTAATTGAAAAATTCGGGGTCATGGATAAGACGTTTTCGATGGGACTCGGCAATGAATATTTGACGTTTAACCATACAGCCATGAATCTCACTCCCTTTGTAGATATTTCTTTCAAATCACAAATACAATAGGACAAGGTACGAGTCTCAGTAGGGTTGCAAAGAGAACGATTACAAGTAAATAAGGATGAAAATAGCGATAATGATGAAAATAGCGATGGCAGCAGGTATCGCAACCTGCCGCCAAACCGCTACGAAGCGGGCGCTACGTAGCGTAGCAGGACTACGTAACGGCGTAGCAGTGCGATTTGAAAAAATTACCCAAAATTATGAAAAAATTTCAGAAAATCCAAAAAATTGTGAAATGAAAGAAAATATAATTTTTTTTTTTGCAAAAGTAACTAAGATAAGGGGGAGTAGCGTCCCTTCATTGTATAAGGTCCTATATCGTTATGTGAATAGAAAAATAGTAATGATCATTTTTTCACATGTATTCATGTTGATTAGTTATGCTCAGCTAAAAGGTTCAATTAAAAAAAAAAAAAAAACATGTCATAAAGTCAAGACTTAAGAGCTAGGATATATGACATCATTATCCTCATCCCATCGGCGTTATCAAGTGCCACTAGTCATATTTCCAGTTGTATGACTTTGTGAAAGTTGGCTATGTCCCTATTTCCAATTAGAATGAATTTTGACTTAGGCATTAATTTTAATTAAGTGATATTTGGCTAAGGCACATGACTTTTTTACTTTACAATATGGGCCTTATGATGGAGCCCACCAGTGGTTAAAAAGACAACAAGTTCTTAGCCTTCTTCTTTTGGATTGGCCCATTTAATTTTTTTGAATGATCTTTTTTAGTGGTTTTTAAAAACAATTTGGATCATTTTTTGAATAATTCTTTAATGACTTTTAATGGTTGTTTTTCTTGAATGGATTGGTTTTTCAATGGTTTGTTAAGTCATTTTCTTAATGGGTTTTTAAATGTTATTTTAATGGCCCATTTTGCTTTTATTTATGCCCTTCATCAGGTGGGCCCATCGTGGGGCCCATAGCTTACCTTTAAATAAAATGAAAGCGGGCCCATCGTGTTGCCCTAACTTTTACAAGAGATTGAGAAGAGCAGGAGGAGGAGGAGAGACTACTGCCGATGCCACTGCTGCTGGCTGCCATGCGAGCCTACTGCCGATGTCACTGCTGCTGGTTGCCATGCGACCACATCCAGGTATATCCTCTCTCTCCCTCCCTCCCTCCACCACCCCCTTTTTTTTTTTCTATTTTTTGTTGCTCCTGAAAACAAACAGGGAAGCAGTGAAGAGGGAGGGGGCATTTTCGACGATGATAGCTACGTGGCGGCGCTACGCAACTGTAATGGCCTACGGGTCGTTACAATTGTGAGCGCCGATATTTTCCAAAAAGTGTAGCGGTGTCCACTGCTACACCCGATTTTGCGTAGCGTATCGGCCACTTTTTTCATCCTTTGGGGTAAGAGCCAAGCGGGACATGAACGTGAATTTAATTATTTTGTTGGCTTCAGACCCGGTTCCGATTGAAATACCCAGATTTAGTTCCGAAACCAGATCCACCTAGAGAACTAGATTTAGTTAAAAATTTAGTTCTAAGTTCTTTTTAATTTTTTCATTTTAAAAAAAAATAAGTATATCATTCAACTTATAACAATACATCAAGTCTATTACCTTCAGCATTATACATAAAAATATTCAAAAAAGTTTATTTTTAGGTACAGATTGCAATATCAAATACTCATATGCTGGGTCTCGGGTCCATGGGTCGGAACTTATATAGCCTCGGAACCGGGCTCGTTTATCAACCAAAACCTAAATTAGGTTTCGGATTCGGACCCGTTTATAAATCAAAATCTAAAATTGGTTCTAGGTCTGCCTGAGTTTTTTCGGGTAATTAGAGAATCGGATACCCATTTACAACCCGGAGTCTTACGATCCGACTGAGCACGTGTCATAAATGTTATGAATGTCATGTTAGTAAGAAAGCCATGCCCTCGCGCTAGTCACAATTTTAATCACATGTTCAATTTTATGGTGGGTTTACTTCTATTAAACCAAATTTTTTTTCTAACGCGGGGGGGGGGGGGGGGGGGGGGGTGGGGTAATGTGATGATCTTAAAAGGTTCAGATTATCTCTAAGTGGGACACGCAACATAGATCCTAACGTGTTACACTATTCCTTGTAACAGCTGGGACAGGGGATTCAGACTCAAAACTCTATTAGTTGTCTTGCATTTTAATAAGGCACAAGTTCCGACTAACCGAGATTAGATAAATAGTAGGGGTGTAACGATTCGGTTAATCCTTCATTTTGAGAGAACCGTTAATTACGGTTTTCGATTTTAAAACCTGTAATCGTAACCGTATCCGGAAAATTTGTTAAAAATCATTTTGTCAAGTTAAAAACCGTGAAAAATCGTATACTTAAGTTAAGAATTATATATATATTTCATTTAGGCCCTTTCTATTTTTTTAATTAGTATAACGATATGGTTAACCGTGTGCTGGTTAACCGAACCACACTTCATAGTTTGATTCGGTTAATAACTGTGAATCAATACTGACAATCGTAATCGAACCGTGAAGTATGATTCTTTTATTTTAATATCCATAACCAAAATCGAACTGTGAAAAACCGTGTAGTTCGATTTGGTTGGATTTGATTAGCTGGTTTTCCCATTTTCTTTTCCAGCCCTAATAAACAGGATAGGACAAACAAGACTCGATACAGAAGCCAGTATACTAGTGGTGGAACGCACCTGAACAAAGGCCTTGATGTTGTCTCTCGTCAGTTTCATCTCAGCTTTCTCATCTTCAGATATATCAAGCAGAATTTCTATAAGATCCCTCGCACAATCACCACCACCACCACCCATCTCTCTCCTAACCTTCCTCTCTTCTTCATGCTCTTCTATAATCCTCTCCATTATCCCATCTAATCTCCAGTGCAAGTCCTTGTACCTCTTCTCCAGCCCCTGCAAGTCCAATTTCCTACATAACCCAATAAAATCTCCCAAATTGAACCTGCCTATAAGCTCTGTCATCTCAAGCAGCAACCTCCTTATCTCATCCTCTCCTTCAATTCTCCCATACCTCTTTCTCATGGCCATCATCGATATTACGTTGTTGGTCATCGTCGAAAGCTCGGCACTCAAGTCAACAGGCTCGCCTGCTTCCGAACTTTCCAACAACAGTTGCAGGAACCTTCGCAGCTCCAGCCGCCTGATGGGGAGCATCATGTCGAGTGTCCGGCCGCCGAGGAGCTCGGACATGCAGAGCTTCTTCATGAACTTCCAGTAGTGGCCGCAGGGTGCGAAGACGAAGCCGGAGGAGCCGTAGGTGAGGTGACGGGCGGCGGAAGATAAGGGGCGGGAGGCGAAGGAGATGTCGTTGGTCTTGAGAATTTCTTTGGCGGTGTCGGGGGAGGAGGCGATGATGGCGGGGACTGAGCCGAGGCGGAGACGGATTAAGGGGCCGTAGTGGGTGGAGAGCTTGTGGAAGGACTGGTGGGGGAGGGGTCCTAGGAGATGGAGGTGGCCAATGATGGGCAGGGCTATTGGGCTCGGAGGGAGGCGCCAAGTGGGTCTGGTCTTGGAGAAGATGGCTCGGACCAGCAGGAGCGTGGGGATGAGCCAAACCAGGAGGAGGATGGGGTAGGATTGGATGTCCTCCATTTCTAAAATTGATGACATGAAGAAATGTATACCTGTGCGATTCAGACTTTGATATTCAAAATGACTTTTGAAGATCTATACCTATGAAATTATTGGCCGACCTTCATTTCTGGAGATTTTGAAAGGCCTAGAAACGGGGAGGAAAGCTAACAGAGTATGAGGTATGGAGTCTGGAAGAATTTAAGATTGATCTCCTTTTCTTCCAATCCGAAGCTTCTCTCTCTTTCAATAAAATTAAAGCCTTCTCGAACCTATGATCGTGAAAGGAAATGAGAGAAAACTAAATCTTTCCCACGGATGAAATGCTGTTGCTTGCACTAATTTTGAGAGAGGGAAATGAAATAGAAAAAAGTGGGTGGCATCATGACTGGCAAAATGTCAAAATTACTTAGGACTAACAAGTAGGGACGGCGGCTTATCTTTGAATGGAGTCCAAACATGAAACGGAGGGGCAAGGACAAAGATTTGAAGCCTAGGACTCACGAGAAATTCGTGAGGAATCAACTGAGGCAGCAGCCATGTTGTGAAAATGAATATTATAGCTTGAATGGCGGTTGCCAAATGCCACTCTGGTAGTTGAACCCACTGAATCTGATCACATAAAACACTCGGAATTTAATGACGGCTCAGTCAAAAGAAAGGAATATGTGATGGTTGATTTAAATTAGATGAGGACTCAGTCCAAAGAGAGGAATATGTGATGGTTGTTTTAAATTAGATGAGGGCTCAGTCAAAAGAGAGGAACATGTGATGATTCATTTAATTATTTATATGACGGCCGCACTGAAGGGCCTCACTAATTTCCCATGCTCCGAGCCTTTTGAAGATATTTTAACAAATAGAGGGACTGGCGGAGGAGAAAGAATCCGAGCACAGTAGCTCAGTAGAAGTCAATGAAGTAGAAAAGCAATCCATTGTTCTATTATAATTCAATTAAAATAACTATGAATGTAGTAGCGTGTGATCAACTTTGTTTCCAATAGTCAAATACTTTGAAATCAGTGGTTACTGTGATGAAATGATTATGACATGCACCAAATGTTGGAGTTTTGCAGTCGTCTGACTAGCTCAATTGGAACAAGAGACAGATTAAGTCCGCCCGCCATGCCCAGGATAACAAGGATGCCAAGAAGAATCCTTCACCAAAAGGGGTCTGTGACCTTGATCATGCTGATTTCGCTAGGTTAGTAATTGGTAGGTTAGCGGAAGGAAGCAAGCATGCTATACAGCGGTTGCCCCTGTGCCCCGGTTCCAGAACAGAGTAGCCCCAAAAGTCTTATGCTCATTGTATGCTCATTGTATGCTCATTGCAAGAGGTGAATAAATTTAGAGCCCCCAAAAGCCAACCCAACAGGCCAATCCAGCTGACCTGACACGCACAACACGACCCACATATGTTGGTCCGTCACGGGTCAAGCTTTCTAACTTGCATTTAAACTGATCGGATTAGGGTTAGCTCCTTTAACCTGCATGACCCATTTCTTTTTTTCTTACATCTAAAACTCATACTCAGTACTTAATTCTACGGAGTATATCATTTTATTTTAATATGATGTTTTTTTAATTTTTACGAAAACTTTACTTTATTTCTATTAAATTTGTTATTCTATTTCTATAGCCACTATTCAAAATAAAAAAAAAAAAAAAAGCATCTTGCACTCATTGTATAAATAATTTCTTCTCATTCTTTTTTCTTAAGTAAATCATTTGTCAACTTACTTAAAGAATATTTTTGTGCGCCCCTCTCTTATGAGGATTATGGATATGCAGAAAATACAGTGGGTATGTAAAATAATCAAGTAATAGTTGAGTTCATGCTAGTTTTCACACTATTTTCTCCTCACAAGCCATAAAATGGTGAATTATGGCATCAAGACCCAAGCCCAAGTCTAAATTTTCAACCCAACATCAGTTGAGCCTAAGTCTTATTTAAGATCCTATACGAAACAAATTAACAATTTACTTATCCAAACCCAAACAAAGCTTGTCCATATTGCATATCATGATAGATTTAAATTGTACTAATATGATTTAGAAAGTTAAGGATTGTTCTTTTAGATCTTATCTTATTAATTTATTGGTTTGGGTCTAATTTAAGCTTTAGGTATGGTTGATGCCTTAAAATAACAATTATTAAATTTAAGTTCGGATGCAAGTTATGTGAGTCAATCCGACCCGCAGTAACCCGCAAGGTTATGCGAGTTAGTGCAGGTCGGGTTGGGTTAGGAGTTTTTGAACCCTTTAATAAACAGGTGGGGTACTGATTAGGAGCTTCTAACCCGTTTAATAAACGGGTCCCACCCATGTAGCGCAACCTGGCCCGTTTGCCACCTCTAGGTGAGTTCATCCTTCTGGTATGCAAAATATCTTGGACAGAACTGCAACCTTAGTGGCCTACCTTTCGAAAATCCAAAATGTAATTATACTTTTAATACCAGTTGCAATAAGCAACATGCAAAATATTTTCAACGAAGCATATGACCACCGTTTGATTGACTACATCTTAAACAAATGATCAATGATGCAAGTTTTACCACGGGCTAGGTAAGCCTTAACCCACCAAAAGATCTCTTGTAAGATAAATGTGTAAGCTCTATATATAATCCCAATTACTTTCCTCTTTATAGTCGATGTGGAACTCCAGGACATCACATATGACATCGCTATTGATATGGTTTAAATCACATTTTCATCGTGGTGCTCGTTTGGACTTCGAGAACCACTCATTTTAGGGTGAAACTTGACGATGTATGGTTGGAAGGGATGAGATCAATTTTGATAGGTCCGTGTGGCTGAGTGATTTATATTTAGGCCCCACAAGGGTTTAAGAAAAGTGTTAGTATTATAGCATGGGAAATCAGAGGAGGATCTAGAGTGGACTATCGGGAAATCAGAGGATGATCTAGAGTGGACTATCATATCAGGGAGAGTTAGAGGACCCCGGGAGGCACTGAACAGTGTAGGATTCTCCCTCCGTCCCCACTGTTCGAGCAGGGGTCCTGTCACAGCACAGAAGCGCAGGAGCTCCAGCGGTGAAAAAAGCAGTATTAATATAATGTTGGAAATCTGGCTCTAGGCGCCTTTCGTTTTCGTGTGAGAGTGGAGACGAGTACAGAAAAGAAGTTCCAACTTTCTAACTCCCTGTAAAAATTTTTTTGTTTCAATTCTTAATTCTTATCTCAAAGAAAAGCACCCCAGCAAACCCAAACATATGGCAAACAGGAAAAGTTAGATGCTTTTCCGCACCAAGTAATGCTCGTTGGTTATCCAATAGGATCAGTAGAACATGAGTCCGAGCGATGCTGGTGATTTCCTCGTTTTCGTGTTATGCCTCAGACTATCGAGGAACAAAAATTGAGCGCTTGGAAAGAATGTATGGCTTGGACTTGGTGCGTTGTTCGCTCAGTTTGGGTAAGCTTCAATGGTAAGGCTCCAATGATGGATGTTGTAATTAAGTCCGAGTGTAGATTAATGTATAATGCTAATCATGCACCTATGGGTTCTATTATTTTTATTTTTATTTGGTTTGTGCACTACTATTCTCAGCGGATGCTACACCCCGACCCAAGCTAATCATGATTAAGGCTAATTAATTAGGATTAATGTTAATTAAACACGAATACGTAGATTAATGAAGGTTAAAGACCAAAGAGAGACAAATTAGTCTCAAATGGTGCATTAAGCATAATGGAATGAATTTGAATGGGATTGAGTTAGTTAAAATGGGTTTAGACTCAAACAAGGTAGGTTAAGGATTTTTTCGTAAATACAAGTTTTTATGTATTTCGTCAAATACGGAGGTTCTTGATGCCAACGTGTGTATCTCGAATGGTACGTTAACTTTCATAATAAATACTATTCCATTTGACCTCAAATGGATCAAATGAGGCTTCATTTGACTCAAAATGTAATAAGACTAAATAAAAGAGGGTTTTGATGTGAAAGAGTTTTATATTAGAATGAGATAGATCTCATTCATTTATTTCACCTCAACCAACCTTAGGTTAATCTTTTTCTTTTCTCTTCCATTCTCCTTCATCTAGAGAGAAGTTAGGAATGATTCAAGGGGGTTTTGAAGAGTGTCGCTCCATCTTCATCTTCTTCTTCAAGTTATTTTCTCCATTGTTGAAGTATAGAGCTTGAGAAAGATTTCAAAATCCCTTCCTTTGAACCTCAAGTAAGTAGTTAAGTACTTTTATAGAACTTTAAAGTTCCAATATTGGTTGGTTTGTGAAGGTTTCTAGCATAAATGGCTCATAGGAGTACATTTGAATATTTTCATGGATTTAGGGTTTGAGCTTTGGGGGTTTTCATCTCAAAAGTAAGCTAGTAAAGAGGGCATTGAGTTCATTGACTTCAAGAGGCAAGTATAAACATTTTCTTGTGATTAGTGTTAATCATTGTAGAAGTTTATAGAATTTATATGGATTGATCTGTGATTAATGGATAATTAGAAGCATTGTTTGTGAATTGATGGTGTGTGAGGAGGGAGCTAGAGGTTCCAATGGTTATTTCAAATACATATATATATATATATATATATATATATATTTTTGGATTTTATAGATTATTGAAGTGTTTGGAGTTCAAGGAACTCAGTTTTCAAAAATTTGCTTCAGAAGTTTTGAAGCTCAAAAATGGAATTCTGGGTGCAGTTTGGCTAGCCGAGCTGCTAACCGCCAGGCTAACCGACTAAAATCCACAGAAATGTCAGCTTCTGGAAAGTTGACCGCTATATGTCGGTTAACCGAACTTAAGTGTTCGTCTAGCCGCCAGCCAGTAGCCGCCAAGTAACCGCCAAGGAATTTTTAAGTCCGCCGAGTGAACCTGATACTGGCCAAGACATTAGTTGTTAATGGGATTTTGGATTTTGCATGGACTTGGAGTATTCCTTGTGAATATAAATGCTCCCTAAATTAATTTTAAGACTAATCATGGGGTAAAGTGAGACTGATAAAAATTATGGATAATGAAGGAAGAATCTAATAGTTAATTAATTATGGACTAAACTTCCATGGATGTTAATTGCAGGGACTACAATGCACACATAAAATATATAATTATGATGTCCATTGAGAATAACACGTGCGTTTGGTAACCAATGGTTACACCTGAATGGTTGTTTAAATTTGAAATAGAATCTAGTAGAACCATAAGTGATTAGTAATTCCCTCGTTGTAACATTATGTTCCAATCTAATGAGATTGATATTACTATTATTCACTTCCCTTATTATGAAGGGAATCATATAATTGAATCGAATCCAGAAGTGGATTATTTACTAACAAGCATTGACCTTTGAGTCTGGCACTACCTAGCTATTGTATTAAAATACTAAATGAGTTCAATGAATTAATAAATGAAACAAATGACTAATCATACTGCAGTAAATGGATTTAGGGGTGTTCCGGAGCTCCGTAGTGATGCCAGTTGTCACTGGCCCGGACATTGGTAAGTCCCACAATTTCCAATCATATTTATAGGATTTGATTGATGCCTTTCATTTGGGAGATGAATCATTCATTTGAGGGATGATGGTAAATGAAATGAAATGAAATGGAATGGAATGAAATAAAAATGAATGCTATGGTAGTAACCACCTTATACATGTCCACTGAATCGACTTTTATGTTCACATATTGTTATTGTAGGAATTTTCTAGACTTGTTTAGAATTGGAATTGTTACTAATAGATTGAATGAGTTTAGTTTATAGATTAACATGCTATTACAAGATCTGTTTATACTTTGTTGAACCGTCGTGTTTACTAGTGTTATTGATGACATTACACGCCCGATTGCCCTTGCCGGTCCAGCAGCGACCCTAGCGGCAGCGGAGGAGCTTGCTCTGATTCCTTCAGGAGGACAAAACGAATGGAATGATCGGGATACCGTTTGATATGGATATCTGAGTGCGAAAAGGAGTTAGGATATTTTGGAAATGTTTGAGAAATTATTTTTTTTGTATAATCATTTTGGTATATAATTAATTGTCATTGCATAGTGTTTTGGATATGCACTGATTGACAAACAAATGATGGAACAATACATGTGTAAAAGAAATTATTTTGTATACATGTAAATAGTAAATTGATATTGTCAAATAAAAATATTTTCGTAAATTTGGGTATTTGACAGGTAAATTGAGAATGTTATCCCTTGTGGATTGTGTTTTAACTTCGATTAATTCGGAATTTGCTGGAATAAGTATGGGCTCACGGCCTACGATTATCGAACCTCGAACCCGGGTCATGACAGTGGACAAGCTTTTCTTTCATTTCAAAGGATTGAACCTTAGCTGTCCGATAAGAGAGGTTAAAAATGAAATTTGGTGGACCGGGATATAGATGGAATTACTCATGCACAGGCAAAATTCTTTAACAAATCGGATGCTAATTCTATTTCCCAATCTGAAAATAAAGACGAAACAAATGGGAGGTTCGAGAGTCTTCGGCAAACCATTTACATCATCTGTTGTGTTCCATTACACTTGAAAACTACCAAGGCAATGATGTTTAGCTTGTAACTAGTTTCATTTTGAGCAATGATTTTCGTTTGTCTCTAATATAGTCAAAATCAGATTTGTTAATGATTAACAAGCATCACTGTACAACATTGAGTTAAGAAAGATGATTAATCTATGATCACCTTTTATGTATCTCAAAAGTTAATGGGTAGCCCTACCAATGTGCTCTCTCTTTGTTGAAGTGCAAGTAACGCTCGGTGAAAGAGCTCTTTGTGAAAAAGGATGTAAGGCATTTTTCTATTTAACGATCTCATCACAGGTCTTTACAACCGGCTTCAATGACATCTCTAACGGTGGAAGCTGTTGGGGAAATTACTCACGAAGAATGTGCAATTATAAAATCAAATAAACAGCTTATATAAATAATTAGTGTATAAAAGTGAATGATTGTGAATGTGAGCAATTAATCTATGAAAGCAATAAAAATGGGTAAGGCACACCAATTAAGATGCTTTCTTAAAGACATCAATTTCCCATATGCGAGTGGTTTAGATGAAATTATGTTCCCAGGATACAATGCCCAATTCTGATTCGAAGTCTACACACTAGAATCAGAAATATGGAATTGCCCTTAAAATTAAAGTAAAAATAAAAGAGAATAAAATACTCTTAGATAATATGCTTCTGAAAATATTGCATTATATTCATTTGGATCTTCTTGAATTTTCTTTAATTTTTTTAAAAACTTCAAATCACCTTAATTTATAATGTTTGAAAGCAACCATTGAAATTGGGTCACATCCACTCAAATGGGCTCAAGATACACATCTCATCCAAGGGGCACAAAACACTTTGATTTTGAAAAGACACATTCAAATGTCTCTTGGAATTTATTTTTTAAATAATTGGATTTTAGAAAATATCCAACAGGAGCAGATATTGCTGGGACATAAATGGGTCAAGTTTGAATTCGGATCCCCGGGGGAAATCCTGTTTAGACCAATCATGGGGTGACAGTTGAACTCGTTGAGTTTAAAAACAGTGTTGCCTTTCATCTGTAACCCCCTAAAACCCTGTTCGGACCAAACAGGGGATCCGGACAAGTTTATATCAGTCAATTGTGGATCGAGTCAACTCTAGTAAATTGTGTATGGCAGGAATCAGGTCCTATTCTGGCGGCCATGAATGAATTTTGACCTGACACTGGATAAAAGTATATAGCTAGCTGGATCTGGTTCCAGCACCAAACAGACCTGACTGCATCCAATCCTAAATATGGGCCCAACAGAAAATCCATGACCAAGACCTGACTGATTAAATATACGTAGCTGGACATAGGCCTGAGTGAACCATAGCCAGTATCTTTCTTAAAACATACATTAATTATGCAACAGTATCTTTTACATATTCAACCATACATGGACTCAATTAACCGATCAAAAAAAAAAAAAAAAAAAGTATGGACTCGACTAGATCAAAATCGAGACTTATTATCAATAGATACGAAAAGAGTGAGGATGCATATATACCCGATTATTTATTTCTTTCGGATTGAAACTTGAGATAGATGGTATCATTAGAAGTCCATTTTAACATCCCCTAGGTCATTCTAAAGTCGGATCCATGAGCGATGGATTGATGCGGGCAATTGGAAAACACACAAGAGGCTTTGCCCTTGGAACTAATATCCCTAGACCCTCTGTCATGTCCACACGTTCATTTCCTCCCCCATCCTTACTACTATTAATCTTCCAGTCAAAGCATTGGACCATGGCCGCGACGGTTGTCTGCATCACTTGCATGGCCAGTGTAATCCCAGGACACGCCCTCCTTCCACTCCCGAAAGGCAAAAGATGGTAATGTTGGCCCCTTACGTCTATGGGGCTCGAGCCACCCTTATCTGATGGCATGAACCTCTCCGGGCGAAATTCGAGTGGGTCCTCCCAATAGTCAGGGTTCCTTGCAATGGCCCAAACGTTGATGTGGACTTGGGTGTCTGGAGGGATGTCATACCCACTGACCTTGCAATAATCGACTGACTTTCTTAAAACCAGGGGGAAAGGTGGGTGCAGTCGAAGAGCTTCTTTGACGATTGCCTGGATGTAAGGGAGATTGGGGATGTCCGTTTCTTCCACCAGCCTATCCTTTCCAACGACAGCATCAATCTCTTCTCTTGCTTTCTTAAAGATGGTTGGGTTTTTTATGAGCTCAGCTAGTGTCCATTCCATTGTGACGGAAGATGAATCTGTTGCGGCACCAAAGATGTCCTAAAAAAAAAAAAAAAAAAAAATACAAACGTGATCATGTCTAACCATTATACCATCATTTACATATGTAAATCAGTAGAAACAAGCCAACCGAAAGTATCCCATCTCTATTAGCTTCTAATGGGAGTGTTAATGCAAGCCATCAAATTACCATGGAAACTTGAAAAGGTGGGTCTAATTCTTGTTAATATGAAACTTTTTTGTCAAAGAATGTTCTGGGGACACTCTGGATTTTAGAAGCGGACCCAAGATTTCACATCTATATTTTGGAGGTGGACCCCGGTGTAGCTAGACAACAGCCCTTGATCTATAAATGTAGGCCCGCCCAGGAAAGGCAAACCAGTCAATGCTGCCTTTTTTAACTTTCGTTTTTTTTTTTAAAAAAGAAAACTATCCAATGATGTTGATGCTTATTTCTTTCTTTTAAAAAAAAAATCAATGTCATGATGATGAATTTTATTACAATTATGATATGCATCTGCTTGGTATATAGATTAAAAAAAAGGTACTAATTTTTTATTATAAATATATTTATTTTTGAGATATTTTTTTTAAATATTTATTTATGACTTAAATTATGATTTGATGGTTTGGTGCATGATAGAAGATAACGTTGATAAAAGAAAACAAAGAAAGATGAGAAAGAAAAGAGGAGAGATAATAAGACTAAACCCATGTTTGGCATCTCTATTTCATGCCTCTATTTCTCTAAATGTCTAAATTGGACAGAGATTTAAACAATTAGAGTGTTTGGCACAAGATTCTAGACTCTATCCGCTTTAGACATTTAGAGGCAAATCCTCTAAAATCCAAATGCTCCAAAAATGGGCAGATGAGAAATAGAGCTTTTGGATCTTAAAATATAGAGGCGAGGTATTTAAAATAGATTCGTGCGTTATCAAATGTGTTTTTTTTATTCTAGCTTCTTTTTTTTTATGACACTTTTTTTAATGGCTCTATTTTAGATGGATCTATAAAAAAAAGAGTAGAAATGCCAAACAAACCCAAGAAAGTTGAAAAAGAGAGGAGATAAAACAGGGGTTTTACTACTCGGGCCGTGCTTGGATCCAAAAGTTTCTGCCAGTTTAATATATGGGCTATTCTTGGATAGCCAAGCCTGGCCTGTTCTGAATGAGTAACGGATGTAGTAAAAGTCATCACAGAAATAAATGTCCAGACAAGTTCTAGATAGAAATAGGATTTTTTCCCTGAGCTGCGGGTTGAAGAGGTGGGGCCTATTAAAGAATCAAAAAGTCCCAATCCCACCTGCAGGGGAAAATTCTCCACTACATTTTTCATATTCGTTCTCTAGAAAGCTGAATATTGGTTGAAAAAAAACCTCAAAAAATAACTCAATTATAGCCTTAGGAGAAGCGACGTTAGCTTATTGAGGCCCATTTGTGGATGTGTTTTTTTGAAAATACATAATATATGCCTTTTCAATAAAAGGAGTCTCTAGAGCTAAATATGTGCATTTTCAATAAAATGTCTCTTAGTCCCATTCGTGTGAATGTCTTTTTACTCTCTTAGTCCCAATTCAATGGGATGCCTTCCCGTTTTATAAATTAAGGTTACTTTTAAATTTTTTATATAGTGTTCAAAATGAACACAAGGCATGTGAATCATTTCTTTTGTGTATGCCAATGTGTATTAAGCGTTGAAAGTTTGATACGAAAAGACAAACATTGAGTCATCAACAGAGAGTACGTACTAAAACAAAGGCCTTGATGTTTTCTCTCGTCAGTTGCATCTCGGCTTTCTCATCTTCCGATATATCAAGCAGAATATCAATAATATCCTTTGCAAAATCACCACTGTGTGGGGTCGTTCCCTGAACACTGAGATTGGGCCCAAGTCACCAAGGGTGGAGATGCACTTCGGAACCGGGCTTGATTTGTTACAGGTCGGTAGAAGGATCGTCCTTGCCATGCAGCTCGGTAGACCTACCCGCGTTCAGCTACAGCTCGGTCATACTCCAGTTCGGATGTATCGAACTTCGGACATCCTCACTTCGGTCTCGACCACCTATTTCGGACAAAGGGCATCGCCCATCGTCCCCGATAGGGACGTGGCATAACGGCCGGAGAACAGGGTGGGTTGGTTTATGATGCAGCGAACACCAAGGAGAACGAGTGACGTTACAGCTGTAATTAAGGGATAGTTATTGACTGAGAGGTTATCTGAATTAAAGGAGCGGTATCGACTGAAATAGTTACCCTGATTGAGGGAATCGCATCAGTTATACCCTGATGCTTATCTACGATATTGGAACTTCACAACAGTATAAAATAGAGGACTTAGTCTCCTCCAAAGGTACGCAATAGACAACCCAGTACACTCTCTCCCTAATCTCTACCCTACTGTCACGTTCTTACACTGACTTAGGCATCGGAGAGCCTTGCGCTGCCCACAGCCAGGGTCTTTGACTGCTTCCTTCGTCTTTCTCCTTTCAGGTTCTATTGCAGGCATCAAATCCTCTCATCTAGTGGGTCCAGAGTTCACCACCTCCGGGTCCGTGAATTTTCGTGCACCTACAATTGGCGCCGTCTGTGGGAAGCGAAACATTAATCTTTACATTACTTATCTTTCTTTCCATTATGCCTACGAGGAGCAGGAGAGGCGGCAAGACGAAATCAGTAGACGGAAAGGAGCGTCCTGGCCCATCACGGGTAGTATCTCGACACGAGAACATTGCCGAGCGAGAAGCAGTGGTGGAGAGCTACCACAGTGACACTGGCTCACCTATAATGGAGGAGACAAGGCCTCCTACAGCGAACAAACCTTCACCTCGGCAGCTTCGGAAGGGCAAAAGCTTGGTGGAACACCAGGCTCACAATGACGATTCCCCCTCACGTGCGGATATCAGGACTCAGAACCTGATCATCCAAGAAAAGGATAGGCTGATCCATCAGCTCCAGCAGCAGCTCCAAGAAATGGAAAAGGCCTCTACGAACAATGTTTCACGGCCTATCGTCCACAACGATTTGCGGCAACACCTGAACCGCAAAAGGCGTTCCCGAGATCACGTCGAAGGCTCAGGCGATAGCTGTACCCAAAGAAAGCAAGAGCCCACTTTCGACGACAAGAATGACATGAGGGAATGGCTGGCCCAAGAGGTCAAGCAGACGGTCCGGCGCAATATGGAGGCTGCCGGAATCGCCCGCGAACAATTGGATGGCGGCGACGTGGAAAACCTTGGAACGTCTCCTTTCTCTATGGAGATAAGGGAGTATAAGCTCCTGGAAAAGTTCGTCGTCCCACGGTTCGTCTTGTATGACGGAACATCGGATCCAGGAGCGCATCTTCAGCATTTCACTCAAAGAATGATGCTCTGGGGTGACCTCGATTACCTTAACTGCAGAGTCTTCTCTTCCAGTCTTGGGGACCTCCCCTTAAGATGGTTCTGTGCACTCCCAGAAGGGTCGATCGCTAGCTGGCGACAGCTCCAACGCTTTTTCTTGAAGAAATTCCAAGCACACAGAGCCATCCCTAAGACCGACGCTGACATTATGGCGCTCTGGATGAGGCAAAACGAGTCTCTTACTCAATTTGCCAAAAGATTCTGGACGATTTACAGCCAGGTCGAAAACGCCACTGAAGAGGTGGCTATTAAAGCATTCCAGCAATTCCTACTTCCCGGCAATGAGCTCCGTAAGTACCTGATCTGGAACCCTGTAACCTCCATGAAAGCTCTCATGGCCAGGGTAAATCGCTTCATAGAGCAAGAGGAAGACGATGTCCGAGCTCGGGAAAGCTTCGGCTTCACCCGAGAAGCAAAATTCTCCAAAAGGGAGAAATCGCCTCGGAGGGAAGATGTCGGCCTCGGCCAGAAACCTTCCAGTTCGGCAACACCTTCATATCCCCCTCCGGGGGTAATAAGAAATATAAGAAGGCTCCGCGAGCCAGAGAAGGACAGCCGCCAATCACGGCGTTCACTGCTGTCAATACAATTTTCAAGGAACCAATCTATAGGATCCTTGGCAAAATAAAAGCGCGACCATACTTCCAGTGGCAGCAACCGATGAGGGTGACCCATCCACCCGAGATCAAAACAAGTTCTATTCCTATCATAAGCAGAACGGTCACATGACCGAGGATTGTTTGAGCCTCAAGTCACATTTGGAGAGGCTCGTAAAAGACGGTCACCTTCAAGAGTACGTTAAAGGTGATCATGGAGTTAACCGAACTCAGCGCGAAGATCATGCTCCTCACCGAAATGGTGGTCAAGACAGCGATGAGTCGGAAAGAATTATCAACGTCATTCATTTGGCGTCTGCACAGAAGGGGAGCGCTTCGAAAAAAAGTGACCAAGCTCGCGCTGAGGCGAGGAAGGCTTCCCATGGCAAGCAGGTTCTGTCAGCCGAACTCGAGCCAGCTACGAAAAAAGCTCGGAGGGACAGGCCAAAAATCTGGTTCGGAGAAAAGGACCTGGAAGACGTCCAACTCCCTCACAATGATCCACTCATTGTAACCCTGAAGCTGAAGAATTGCAGAGTACAAAGGATTCTCGTCGACCCCGGCAGTTCATCCGAGATCCTCTACTACGACTGTTTCAAAAGAATGGGTCTCAAAGAAGAAGATCTGCTGGAAGCACGAATTCCCCTGGTGGGGTTCAGCGCAAAACCAGTGTATCCGAAGGGGAAGATTTCCCTTAAAGTCCAAGTCGAAGGAGCCATCGTCATGGCAGACTTCATTGTGGTGGATGCGCCATCTCCTTACAATGCCATCGTAGGGAGGTCATGGCTGCATCAATTAGAGGCTGTGCCCTCTTCGTACCACCAAAAAATGAAATTTCCTTTTGAAAATAAGGATGGCAAAATTGAGGTGGTGACGGTCAGAGGTGACCAGCAAATGGCAAAGCAATGTTTGATGGCCGTGGTCCCAGGAGAGGCAGAGCCGCAGCAGGTTAACATGGCCGAACTTGAAGAGGAGCTGGAAAAAGTTGGCCGCGCTCCTGAGCATAAAAGCGTTGAGGATCTGACCTCGATCAACCTCGATCCTAGCGATCCTGAGAAATACTTCTTGCTCGGCAGCGAGCTTGTTGAGCCGGAGAAGACCGAACTCTTGAACTTCCTGATTGAAAATAAAGAAGTCTTCACTTGGACTCCGAATGAAATGCCTGGTATCGACCCCGAAGTCCTGTGCCATCATTTGAATGTGGATCCCAAACAGAAGCTGGTTATCCAAAAAGCTCGAAGGACGGGGATCCCACAGACCGAAGCCGTGGCCGAAGAAGTCGACAAATTGCTGCAAGCCAGGGCGATCAGAGCAGTCCACTATCCGAGGTGGGTTGCCAACACCGTGGTTGTCAAGAAGAAAAATGGCAGCTGGCGAGTCTGTGTGGACTTCACCGACCTCAATAAAGCCTGCCCAAAGGACTGTTTCCCTCTGCCCAAGATCGACCAGATGATCGACGCCACCGCGGGCCATCAGAGAATCAGTTTTCTCGATGCTTATCGGGGGTACCACCAGATCCCGATGTATGGCCCCGACGAGGAGAAAACCGCATTTATAACCCCAAGAGGAATTTACTGTTATAAAGTCATGCCTTTTGGGTTGAAGAACGCGGGGGCGACCTACCAAAGACTTGTCACCACAATGTTTAAAGATCTTCTTGGCAAAACTGTGGAGGTCTACATTGACGATATGGTCGTCAAATCCAAATCGTCTCAGGATCACCTGGCCGACCTGCGCCAGGTGTTTGACATCTTGAAAAGATATCGGCTAAAACTGAACGCGGCAAAGTGCGTGTTTGGGGTAGGCTCCGGCAAGTTTCTAGGGAGTCTAGTCACCAGGCGAGGCATTGAGGTCAATCCAGATCAAATCACAGCTATCCAAGCAGTGCAAGGTCCTACCAATACAAAACAAGTCCAAAGATTGACCGGCATGGCAGCCGCCCTCAACCGCTTCATCAGCCGATCTTCAGACAAATGTAGGTCGTTCTTTCAGCTCCTCAAGAAGAAGGCCTCATTCCAATGGACCAAAGAATGCGACCGAGCTCTGAAGGAGCTTAAAGTCTACCTCTCCTCACCACCCCTGCTTTCGACTGCGAAACAGGGAGAAATGCTTTTTATATACCTTGTGGTCTCCGATCACGCGGTGAACTCGGTGCTGATTAGAGAAGAGGAGGCAAAGCAAGAGCCTATTTACTATACCAGCAAAATCCTCATTGATGCCGAAACCAGGTATTTGAAAATGGAGAAACTTGCGTTAGCTCTTGTCAGCGCTTCCCGCAAGCTCTCCCACTACTTCCAAGCTCATACGATCACTGTCGTAACAGAATATCTTCTCCGGCAACTTTTTCACAAAGCAGACTTCTCGGGAAGGATTTCCAAGTGGGCAGTCGAACTGGGCCAATACGATATCCAATTTCAGCCCAGAACGGCGATAAAAGCCCAAGTACTAACAGACTTCCTCGTAGAGTTCATCTCTCCTAGTTCGGCACCGAGCCAACTCGAAACCGAACTAGGGGGCAGCCAGGGTACTGAAGATGTCACCGAAACCGACATTGAAAAACAACAATCTTGGAAACAGTTCCTCGATTCGGCTTGGAAGGTTTTCGTCGATGGATCTTCGACTACTAAAAGGGCTGGCGCTGGCTTAGTCCTCCAATCTCCAGAGGGATTAGTCATCGAGCATGCCCTGACACTTGATTTCAAGGCTACCAACAATGAAGCAGAGTATGAGGCACTTATTGCAAGACTTTGTAGCGCTAGGACTCTGGGGGCACGGCGTCTGATCATCTTTTGCGACCACAGCTGGTGACAAGCCAATTGAGTGGAGAATATCAAGCCCGTGACGAGAGGATGGCTGCCTACTTTACTCTTGCGAAACAACACCTCTCTCATTTTGAAAGAGTAGAAGTCAAGCAGGTCGGCAGAGAATTCAATTCTCATGCTGACGCCTTGGCCAATCTGGCGTCCGCTGTTGAAGCCGGAAGAAAACGAATCATCGAGGTGGAATCCCTAGAAAAACCCAGCATTCAGCTTCATACACCTCGGCATATACTCTGTATTGACCTTGGCCCGAGTTGGATGGATCCAGTCATCTCGTACCTCAAGGACAATCAGCTTCCTGAAGACAAAATTGCAGCTCACAAAATGAGGCTGAAATCTGCTAGGTTTTGGCTATCTCCAGAAGGCAAACTATACCGGAAGTCTTTCACAGGCCCCTACCTTCAATGCGTACACTCAAGCAAAGTCGAGGACTTTCTCTACGAGATCCACGAAGGGATTTGCGGTAGCCACATTGGAGGTCGGTCACTGGCATACCGGGCTATCAGCCAAGGATACTGGTGGCTGTACATGCAGAAAGATGCTCAGGTGTATGCAAGGAAGTGCGAGAAGTGTCAGAAATTTTCACATTCCCTTCATCAACCAGCACAGGACTTAAGTCCACTCTCCAGCCCTTGGCCATTCGCCCAATGGGGTTTGGACATCGTGGGACCTCTACACCGAGCTCCGGGAAATAAGAAGTGGCTAATTGTAGCTACTGATTATTTTACAAAGTGGATAGAAGCAGAAGCACTCTCCTCGATCACTGAACGAGATGTCAAAAAATTCGTATGGAAGAACATCATCACAAGGTTCGGCATTCCTCGAGTTCTGATCTCGGACAACGGGACACAGTTCACCTCCAAACTCTTCAAGGACTCCTGTGCAGAGCTCGGCATCAAAAATCATTACTCCACGCCAGCCTACCCTCAGAGCAATGGTCAAGCGGAAATTTCTAACAAGGTGATCCTCGATGGCCTCAAGAAAAGACTCGACCGAGCTAAAGGGAGATGGGTGGAAGAACTCCTGAGTGTCCTATGGGCATATCGGACGACTCCAAGGCGTTCTACTTCAGTCACTCCTTTCTCGTTGGCCTATGGTACCGAAGCAGTGATACCTCTTGAAGTCGGACTTCCGACAATGAGGTCGGAACTCTTCGACCAAGGCCAAAATGAGATCAATCTCGGACGAGAGCTGGATTTGGCCGAAGAGCGAAGAGAAGCTGCAGCCGTTCGCTTAGCAGCTTACCAGCAGCAATTGGCTAGAGGCTACAATCAAAAAGTCCGGGAAAGAGAGTTCTCAATTGGGGAACTAGTCCTGAAAAAGGCGCTACTAGCAGACAAAGATCCGAACGAGGGAAAACTCGCATCGACATGGCTCGGACCTTTTAAAGTGGTTTCTTCTGCGGGTCAATCAGCATACAGATTGGAGGATATGGATGGTAACCAGTTGCCACGGCCATGGAATGCCGCACACCTCAAAAAGTTCTATTCCTGACTTGTAACCGACTTTTCAAGTGTCAATAAAGCCATTCTTTTGTTCCTTGATATTTCGATTTTCAAGTGTCAATAGAGCTCGGCAACTACTCATACTGTTCGGCAGAAGTGCCGACGTGTGTCCTAGTTTTGGTTTGTACACCAACTACACGCGCCACGTGTCAGCCACAGAAGATCTCGGTACATATACCAGATCACTGGTAAGGCAATGACTACACCATTGGTAGAGAACCAGTTGGTCATGTCAGCAAAAATTTGGCCACAGAAGATGTTGGTACTTATACCGGATCACTGGCAAAAACGGACTGCACTACCGGTAAGAACTGGCTAGTCATAACAAGGTCGGAACTCGTGCTGAGACTAGCAAAAGCAGCACGGGGTACGGACAAGTCCTTTTTCCGAAATTACTCTCTTAGGTTCTTGGTTCGTAAGCTAAAACTACTCTGAGGGCATACTTGGTAACCGTACACATTTCGGCAAAAGATGGTTTAAAAATGAAATGGTGAAACTTGATGCAAAGTTGGTTTTTCATTACTCTCCGAATATTTGTCCAAATACATCAGGCGAGCATGGCTCGCAAACAAAAGGGACATACCCCCACAAAAAAAAAAAAAAGAAGGAAGAGCGAAATGCATGACGATGATCAGGGAGCAGGGGCAACAGGTCCTTCGCCTTCTATCTGGATGACCTCGTTCTCAGACTGAAGGGGTTCGACAATGGGATCCTTGATCGCAACGGGAGGAACCTCGGGAGTAGGGGCAAAACGATCGCAGTACAGAGCTCGAAAACTTGTCGTGATTCAGGAGAGCCGGATGGTCCTTGGGGATTCCGACTTTTAGAAGGGCGGCCTTCCAGCCCATCTCCCAAGAATCATCCCTGACACCGGCAACTTGGGTCGCATACTCGGTTTCAGCCTCCTGGAATCCTTCGAGATATGCATTGTTCGCGTCTGCCCGGATTCTTGATTCGGTCTCGGCCCTCTCCTTCTCAAGCTCGGCCATTTTCTTTTGAAGCTCTACCTCCCTCAACTTCCCTGCTTCAATCTCGGTCTTTGCTTTGTCAAGCTCAGATAGAATGGTACGAGACGTTTCTTTGTACTCTTTGATTCTGTCTCTGTTGGCCTCCAAGGACTTCTTGTACTCTTCGGCCTTGGCCTCAGCGTTAGCCTGGCTTTTCCTGGCTCGTTGTATCCTTCGCACAGAGAGATGGCATTTTTGCATAATCTGCAAAGAAAGCAAATTGTCAGACAGTTGCTACCAAAGTCAGGCACAAAAGAAAAACGAAAGAGATTAAACTTACGCTCAGAGCAGATTCCATCTGCGAAACTAGCAACATGATGTCGTTAAGCTCATCATGCTTCTCCATGTCGCGGGGCAGAGTGCAAGCATCACCTAGCGTGGCCACCACTAATGGATGTCCGCCAAGGCGATCTTCTACGGTCAACGGCCTTCCTGGCTGAAGCAGGAAGCTCGGCTTCCAGGGCGCCACAGAAGACCGTTGGCTCGTTGCTCCAGGGTCAACTCCCCGTTGCGCAGTCGTTAGGGCAGACTGACCCTCAGTTCTGGCCCTCTTTTCCCGGCGTACCTCTTCCGTTGCAGCCCCGTCGGTTCCAACCCCGGAGGTTCGGGCTGAAGAAGATGGAGGAACATTAGAGCCAGGCGTGGAAGATTGGGGCCTGGAAGAAGAGGGCCCAGAAGAAGGAGCCTTGGAGGATGAGGCAGCAGCACCCTGGGTCGTGCCCCTGAAGGCTGCAGACCGAAGATTCTTCACTGGGGGCCTTGGGCGATTTTTGTTTTTATCCATTGACTCGTCCTCTCCTGAGCTGCTTGTTGAAGAACTTCCCTCCCCGGGGTCAGAACCTGATGTGGATGCTTCAGCCCCTGATGAAGCTCGGCCCTCAGTATCGTCTACAGCCTGCTCCTGATCGACCTCCTCGATTTCGGTCTCCTCAGCCTCAGCTACAATAGCTCGACGATGGGCAAGGCTTTTCTTGTAAGAACGGTACTTCGGCACGTAATCTAGAAGGGCAAAAGCCGCCCTATCCTCATGACCCTGATAGCTCTCGACAGACCGAAACCAGGCTTCGTTCTTAACCCAACCGACTCGTCGGGCCTCCTTTCACCTTTCACGAGCACCTGTAAAATAGGACATCAGTTCGGCCGCACTGAGAACAAGATGTAATGGAAATCAAAACCAAATTCAAGTACAGTTGTATTTACTTGGTGGTGTGCCGAGACGGCGCGGGATCCGGTTGAACCTCTGCGACATCGGCTCGTCATTACCGAACTCCCAGTTACCCGAGACGAGCAGGCAATCGTCCCCGGCATATTTGTTCGAATCCTCTAAGGCACGAACGAATCCCGTTCTATGCGACTTGACTCGGAGGTAAAAGCTACCTCTCGATTTACAAAGTTCATAGGCGTCCTCAATATCATGAACGCCTAGATTGATATTTAAGATGTTATTGAGCACGGCAGTGCCCATTATGATTTTGAAGCTGTTTGGCATCAACTGACATGGACAGAGACGCCAAGCTCGGAGGCATTCCCTGAGCAAAGGATTTAGGGGAAATCGGACCCCGCCCTCTATGATGGCCACTAAGGGGAATGGCATCCAGCCATCATATAAGCTACCATCAATATAGGATCTGGAGTCGGGAACCTTGAGGAAAACATCGTCAGAAATCTGATACCTAACCCTAAGGTCTCTCAACGCACCCTCGGACTCTATCCAACAACTATAGACACCCATTTTTCTATAGAAAGAGGAGACAGAGGCAAAAAACAGAGAGGAGAATGAAACCCTAGATGCAGAAAAAAGCGAGGCAAAGATAAGAAGACTTACAAAGACAGAGGGCAAGAATGAGACTCGATTCCTACAGCGCTCCTTATCGATCGAAAGCTTTCCCGTGAAAAACTCTTCGGAAGAAACCCTTCTCTTTCACAGCAGAATGCAGAGTAAGGAAGAAGAAGAAACGGTAAGAGGAGTTCCCCTATTTATAGTAAGAAGAAGGTACATCCAATAAAGGCAACCCATCATGGCGTCGCTTCGATAAAAACAGCGCCTTTTTGAATTTCGAAAAAGGCGGTTTCTATTATTGATTAACCGCCCTATGCACCACTTCGAAAAGACTGTGCATCCTGTGGAAAATCGACACGTGGTACCGTCAGCTTAATTTCCGCGCGCAGTCAGGGCAAGGCATTTAATATCGCGGATAGCGAAGCGACATTGGATGGATACGAGGCGACATCGTATGGATACGAAGCGACATCGGATGGATATGAAGTGACATCGAACTGATCCGAAGTCAGATCCAACAACTTGATACCCAAGGAATCTCAACAGTTCGGATTTTTACACTGCACTTTACAAGGGTATCTCAAGCTCGGCGAACAGTTCGGCACATGATCTCCAGTTCGGCAGATTTCCAGTTCGGTAGGAGCCGCAGTTCGGCGTACCAGTTTGGAAGATAGTTTTATCTTCAAAGGCATATAGAAAAGACATTGTTGCTATAAGAAGCAAAGCAAACACACAGAGAAAGAGATTGGATGACAGACAAACTTTTATTTTTTATTAAGTCATTTTTGTTACATGAAATCTAATACAATGGATTACTCAACAAGCAAACACACAGAGAAAGAGATTGGATGACAGACAAACTTTTATTTTTTATTAAGTCATTTTTGTTACATGAAATCTAATACAATGGATTACTCAACTGCACAAAAATTGTAGGATGTGATCTTCCTCCTTTTGAAAGGTGTGTTCTTCACAGGAGAGCGACGCCACGAGACAGGCAGAGTTCAATTCGGAGGCGTTCGAGGTCTCTTGCCCAGAATAAATCCTGCGCCATCTCCTGACATCTTAACATAGATGTCTTATCTCCTATCATCAAGAGATCAAGATCTATCTCAGGAGAGATAGCGCAGTTGGCCAGAAGCCTCAAGAGAGATAGCACAGTTGGAGGACACTCGGGGGCAGTTTCCTCCCGCCAGTGAGGAACCAGCCATCGTTATTACACCGGATGAAGCTTCAAGCTCTGTTAGGAAAAGACATACACCTTTCTTCCTGCCAACGAGTATTGGTTCCATGGAGGCCAAACCCTTATCGTCAAAGTTTGAGAATGAGTCGTCCAGAACAAGAAGGGCCCTATTTATAGGCCTGGGCTGCTTATCCCAAGCACAAGAAATCCGCGTCTTTCCATTTACGAAGCATCGTTCTGCGTGCTAAACATGGGGAACGGATCTCTCTATACACGAGCCACCATCCGAGCAGTGACACGTGGTATCATCGTCTCGTAGATCATACTACGGTATTTAATGTCATTATAATATCTCGAATTGATGCGAAGGTATAGGGAAAGGGCAGGATGATGTCAGCGCAGCGTCATGGAAAGACGAACTCCAAAGAAAACGAGTCGATCGGTCGTACACATCTTTCATATAGCTTCCAACCTCGGAGAGTTCATTAACTCCCGAAGGACGAAAGCTAGGGGGCAATTGTGTGGGGTCGTTCCTTGAACACCGAGATTGGGCCCAAGTCGCCAGGGGTGGAGATGCACTTCGGAACCGGGCTTGATTTGTTACAGGTCGGTAGAAGGATCGTCCTTTCCATGCAGCTCGGTAGACCTACCCGCGTTCAGCTACAGCTCGGTCATACTCCAGTTCGGATGTATCGAACCTCGGACATCCTCACTTCGGTCTCGACCACCTATTTCGGACAAAGGGCATCGCCCATCGTCCCCGATAGAGACGTGGCATAACGGCCGGAGAACATGGTGGGTTGGTTTATGATGCAGTGAACACCAAGGAGAACGAGTGACGTTACAACTGTAATTAAGGGATAATCATTGACTGAGCGGTTATCTGAATTAAAGGAGCGGGATCAACTGAAACGGTTACCCTGATTGAGGGAATCGCATCAGTTATACCCTGATGCTTATCTACGATATTGGAACTTCACAACAGTATAAAACAGAGGACTTAGTCTCCTCCAAAGGTACGCAATAGATAACCCAGTACACTCTCTCCCTAATCTCTACTCTACTGTCACGTTCTTACACTGACTTAGGCATCGGAGAGCCTTGCGCTGCCCACAGGCAGGGTCTTTGACTGCTTCCTTCGTCTTTCTCCTTTCAGGTTCCATTGCAGGCATCAAATCCTCTCATCTAGTGGGTCCAGAGTTCACCACCTCCGGGTCCGTGAATTTTCGTGCACCTACAACCACCAACACCCATCTCTCTCCTAACCCTCCTCTCTTCTAAGTGCTCTTGTATGATCCCCTCTATCAACCTATCTAATCTCCAATGCGAGTCCTTGGACCACTTCTCGAGCCCTTGCAAGTCTAATTTCTTAAATAAAGCATTAAAATCTCCTAAAGTGAACCTGCCTAAGAGCTCTCCCCGCTCGCTCAGACACTCATGGACTTCGTCTCCTTCAGTCATAGAACATCTCCTTCTCATGGCCATCATCGATATTACATTGTTGATCATTGCCATAAGCTCGGCACCCATGTCAGCGGTCTTTCCTGCTTCAGATCTTTCCGCCAGGAGTTGCAGGAACCTTCGCAGCTCCAGCCGCCTTATGGGAAGCATCAAGTCGAGTGTCCGGCCGCTGAGGAGCTCGGACATGCACAGCTTCTTCATGAACTTCCAGTAGGGCCCGTACGGGCTGAAGACGAAGCCGGAGTTGTCATAGGAGAATAGACGGATGGCCGAAGTTGAAGGGCGGGCGGTGAAGGTGGTCTCGTGGGTCTTGAGAATTTCTTTCGCGGCCTCGATGGAGGAGACAATGACGGTAGGGACAGAGCCCAGTCGGAGAAGGATTAAGTGCCCATATCGAATGGAGAGCTTGTGGAAGGTTTGGTGTGGGAAGGATCCTAGGAGATAGAAGTGGCCAATGATGGGCAAGGCTAATGGGCTCGGAGGGAGGCGAAGATTGGGTCTGGTTTTGGACAAAATGGCTCGGACGACGAGGGTGGAGACGAGCGAAACTAGGAAGAGGATGGCGTAGTATTGGATGTCCTCCATTTCTAATGGAAGTAGAGATGAAGGTGGTTTGCTCATTGCCGGTTTTAGAACTAAATAGCAGAGGGGGAGCTGTCGTTATTGGTCATGATAGCCATCGGCTTTTGACAATTTTGTTGAAATGTGGTTCTGGCTGCGTAACAATTGGAGATTGATTTCGTTTATGATAGCCATCGGCTTTTGACAATTTTGTTGAAATGTGGTTCTGGCTGCGTAACAATTGGAGATTGATTTTGTAGGTGCACGAAATTTCACGAACCTGGAGGTGGTGATCACGAGACCCACTAGAAGAGAAGATGTGATGCCTTGAATAGAACCTAAAAGGGGGAAGAGGAAAAGAGCAGTCAAAGACCCTGGCTGTGGGCAGCGTAAGGCTTTCCGATGCCTAAGTCAGTATAAGAACGTGACAGTAGGGTAGAGATTTTTTAGAGAGACAGAATAATGGCTCTGTCGGTAATAGGTTGTATCTATGCGTACTTTTGGAGGAAACAAAGTCCTCTATTTTATACCGTTGTGAGGATCTAATATCGTAGATAAGTATCACAGCGCGATCGATGCGATTCCCTCAATCAGGGCAACCGTTTCAGTCAATCTCGCTCTTTTAAATTAGGTAACCACTCAGTCAATGCATATCCCTCAATTATAGTCGTAACGTCGCCCATTCCCCTTGATATTCGCTACCTCATAAACCGTTCCGCCACGTCTCTCGGTCGTTACGCCACGTCTCTATCGGGGATGATGGGCGATGCCCTTTGTCCGAGATACGTGGCCGAGACCGAGGTGAGGATGTCCGAGGTTAAATACATCCGAACTGAGGTAGGACCGAGCAGAGGAAGGTGCGTGAGCAATGCAAGCAAGTCTACCGAGCTGCGTGGCAAGGACGATCTTTCTGCCGAACTGTGAAGGGTCTTTTGGTGACAAAAATCACTATGGAAATTGGGCTAAAATAGAACACAAACTTCTTTTGTGCATTTTTTATTTTGGCACCTACCAAACATTACTAGATGGCTTAGTTTGGCTTGGAAAATAGTTATTGACCAAGACCTGACTGATTAAATATACATAGCCGGACATAGGCCTGAGTGAACGAACCATAGCCAACTCTAGCCCAACTAAAAATCCATGTAATATAAAAAAATAAATGATTTAAAACTACAGTAAGCAAATTGCATTCTTAGTCTTCTAACATCGGTGCTGCCATTGTCATTTCCAATGAATTTATAAGAAAGAAATAATAATACTTTTCTTAAAACATACATTAACTATGCAACAGTATCTTTTACATATTCAACCTTGCATTGACTCAATTAACCGATCAAAAAAGAAGTATGGACTCGACTAGATCAAAATCGAGACTTATTATCAATAGATACGAAAAGAGTGAGGATGCATATATACCCGATTAATTATTTCTTTCGGATTGAAACTTGGGATAGATGGTATCATTAGAAGTCCATTTTGACATCCCATAGGTCATTCTAAAGTCGGATCCATGAGCGATGGATTGATGCGGGCAATTGGAAAACACACAAGAGGCTTTGCCTTTGGAACTATTAGCCCTAGACCCTCTGTCATGTCCACACGTTCATTTCCTCCCCCATCCTTACTACTATTAATCTTCCAGTCAAAGCATTGGACCATGGCCGCGACGGTTGTCTGCATCACTTGCATGGCCAGTGTAATCCCAGGACACGCCCTCCTTCCACTCCCGAAAGGCAAAAGATGGTAATGTTGGCCCCTTACGTCTATGGGGCTCGAGCCACCCTTATCTGATGGCATGAACCTCTCCGGGCGAAATTCGAGTGGGTCCTCCCAATAGTCAGGGTTCCTTGCAATGGCCCAAATGTTGATGTAGACATGGGCGTCTGGAGGGATGTCATACCCACTGATCTTGCAATAGTCGACTGACTTTCTTGGAACCAGGGGGCCAGGTGGGTGCAGTCGAAGAGCTTCTTTGACGATGGCCTGGATGTAAGGGAGATTGGGGATGTCCGTTTCTTCCACCAGCCTATCCTTTCCAACGACAGCATCAATCTCTTCTCTTGCTTTCTTAAAGATGGTTGGGTTGTTCATCAGCTCAGCTAGTGTCCATTCCATTGTGACGGAAGATGTATCTGTTCCGGCACCAAAGATGTCCTACACAAAAAAAAAAAATCGTGATCAGGTGTAACCATTATGCCATCATTTACATATGTAAATCAGTAGAAACAAGCAAACCGTAAGTATCCCATCTCTATTAGTTTTTAATGGGAGTGTTAATGTAAGCCATCAATCTACCATGGAAACTTGAAAAGGTGGGTCTAATTCTTGTTAATATGAAACTTTTTTGTCAAAGAATGTTCTGGGGACACTGTGGATTTTAGGAGCGGACCCAAGATTTCTCATCTATATTTTGGAGGTGGACCCTGCTGTAGCTAGACAACAGCCATTGATCTATATATGTAGGCCCGCCCAGGAAAGGCAAACCAGTCAATACCGCCTTTGTTCACTTTCGTTTTTTTTTTTAAACAAAGAAAATTATCCAATGATGTTGATGCTTATTTCTTTCTTTTAAAAAAAAAAAATCAATGTCATGATGATGAATTTTATTATAATTATGATATGCATCTGCTTGATATATAGATTAAAAAAAAGGGTACTAATTTTTTATTATAAATATATTTATTTATGATATATTTTTTAAAATATTTATTTATGACTTAAATTATGCTTTGACGGTTGTGTGCATGATAGAAGATAACGTTGCAAAAAGAAACAAAGAGGGATGAGAAAGAAAAGAGGAGAGATAATAGGGGTAAGTTGAAAAAGAGAGGAGATAAAACAGGGGTTTTACTACTCGGGCCGTGCTTGGATCCAAAAGTTTCTGCCTGTTTAATATATGGGCTACTCTTGGATAGCCAAGCCCGGCCTGTTCTGAATGAGTAATGGATGCAGTAAAAGTCATCACAGAGATATATGTCCAGACAAGTTATAGATAAAAATAGTGTTGTTTCCCTGAGCGGCGGCCGGGTTGAAGAGGTGGGTCCTATTAAAGAATCAAAACGTCCCAATCCCACCCGCAGGGGAAAATTATCCACTACATTTTTCATATTCTTTCTCTTGAAAGCTAAATATTGGTTGAAAAAAAAAAACCTTCAAAATAGCCTTAGGAGAAGCGACATCAGCTTATTGAGGCCCATTTGTAGACGTGTTCTTTCGAAAACACATTATATATGCCTTTTCAATAAAATGTCTTTTAGGCCCAATTGTGTGAATGTAACCTAATTCAAAGGGATGCATTCCAGTCTTATAAATTAAAGTTTTTTATAAATTTTTTATATAGTGTTTAAAATGAACACGAATGCATGTGAATCATTTATTTTGTGCATGCCAATGTGTATTAAGCGTTCAAAGTTTAAAACGAAAAGACAAACATGGAGTCATCAATAGAGAGTACGTACTATAACAAAGGCCTTGATGTTTTCTCTCGTCAGTTGCATCTCAGCTTTCTCATCTTCCGCTATATCAAGCAGAATATCAATAATATCCTTCGCAAAATCACCACCAACACCCATCTCTCTCCTAACCCTCCTCTCTTCCAAGTGCTCTTGTATGATCCCCTCTATCAACCTATCTAATCTCCAATGCAAGTCCTTGAACCTCTTCTCGAGCCCTTGCAAGTCCAATTTCTTACATAAAGCATTAAAATCTCCTAAATTGAACCTGCCTACGAGCTGTCCCAGCTCGCTCAGACACTCATGGACTTCGTGTCCCTCAGTCGTAGTCGTAGAACACCTCCTTCTCATGGCCATCATCGATATTACACTGTTGGTCATTGCCATAAGCTCGGCACCCATGTCAGCGGTCTCTCCTGCTTCAGATCTTTCCGCCAGGAGTTGCAGGAACCTTCGCAGCTCTAGCTGCCTTATGGGAAGCATCAAGTCGAGTGTCCGGCCGCTGAGGAGCTCGGACATGCACAGCTTCTTCATGAACTTCCAGTAGGGCCCGTACGGGCGGAAGATGAAGCCGGAGGTGTCATAGGAGAGTAGACGGATGGCCGAAGTTGAAGGGCGGGAGGTGAAGGCGGTCTCGTGGGTCTTGAGAATTTCTTTCGCGGCCTCGACGGAGGAGACAATGACGGTAGGGACAGAGCCCAGTCGGAGAAGGATTACGTGCCCATATCGGATGGAGAGCTTGTGGAAGGTTTGGTGTGGGAAGGATCCTAGGAGATAGAAGTGGCCAATGATGGGCAGGGCTAATGGGCTCGGAGGGAGGCGAAGATTGGGTCTGGTCTTGGACAGAATGGCTCGTACGACGAGGGTGGAGACGAGCCAAACTAGGAAGAGGATGGCGTAGTATTGGATGCCCTCCATTTCTAATGGAAGTAGAGATGAAGGTGGTTTGCTCATTGCTGGTTTCAGAACTAAATAGCAGAGGGGGAGCCGTTGTTATTGGAATAAATATTTGAAGTTGGAAATGGTCATTGGTCGTGATAGCCGTCGGCTTTTAACAATGTTGTTGAAATGTAGGTCTGGCTGGCAGCGTAACAAGAGAAATATCACTCTCCCACGCAACCCATGCTGCCATCGTTTTGGACTAACTGTGAGAGTGGAAAAACAGGGCCCTTGTGACGTGATTTGCAACTTGCAAATATAAAAACAAAATACGGAGAGAGACATCCAGTCATTTTTGAAATTTTTTTTGTAACTGAGTCAAAAGATGGTGGGATTCGCGACTACTAGGTGAGAATGCTGTTGACTGTTGACTCTAAGGGGTGCTCATGGGCCAGCCCAGGCCCGACCCGGCAGATCATGAGATGGGCTTTGGGACAGGGCCTGTCAATGGAACGGGCTGGGCTGGGCTTGAGTTGTCCAATCCCGTCCTGAAAATAGGACCCGCCCGCCGGGTGTTGTCCAATCCCTATTCTAAATTGAAAGGGCTTACATCAAATCATGTCCTGTACGGGCTGGAGCTGGGATAGGGCCGGACCTAGGCTTAGCCCGATCCTAAACATAAGCAAAACATTCTCTAATTATTCCTACTGTCACCAGACACCCGGTGTGAACCGGACTTTAAACCCTCATTTTTTCTGAGCTTGGGACCGACAATGCAATGCAACAAGCAACATGGCGGTTTTAAAAACTTTTTTTTTTTTTTTTTGCCAGTAACAACAGAAAATCAATAGAAATGAATGAATATCCTATAAGCTATATGGGTCAAGTAATGTAGGAACCGTTAAAATCTTTTTTTTTTTTGCTTGTGAAAGTAGAAAATCAGAAAATCAATAGAAATGAAAGAGAATAATTATCCTATATGAGTCAAGTTAAAGTAATGTAGGATCAGTTAAAACCTAATTAGTCGTTTGTTGTTGTTAGTAAGGGGCACTTTCAGTAATATATAAATAATTATTATTAAATGACTTTGCAGCGGTTCGGATCGGGCCTAAACGGGCTGGGTTGTTTCTGCCCAGTCCAAGTCCCATTTTGGCCAGGCTTTAAAATGTATTGTCCAAGCTCAGCCCACTGGGCTCAAAAATTTTTAAAAGCCCGATATTTTCGGGCTTGAGATGGGCCGGGCCGAGCTTTCTACCCGCTTCAACACGACCCATTGACAGTCCTAGCTTGGATTAAGTGATTAAAGGCCGGAAGATATTTATTCATTTCTATTGATTTTCTAATTTTCTATTTTTACTAGAAAAAAAAAAGATTTTAACCGTTCCTACATTACTTGACCCATATAGCCAATAAGATATTCATTCATTTCTATTGATTTTCTACTGTCACAGGCAAAAAAAAAAAAAAAAGTTTTTTACATCGCCATGTTGCTTATTAAATTGCATTGCAGATCCTAAGCCCGGAAAAAATGAGGGTTTATAGTCCGGTTTACACCGGTTGTCTAGTAACAGTAGGAATAATTAGAGAATGTTTTGCTTATGTCCAAGATCGAGCTAAGCCCAGGCCCGGCTCTATCCCAGCCCGGGCCCGTACGAGACGGGATTTGATGTAGGCCCGTTCAATTTATGGTTGGGATTGGACAACACCCGGCGGGCCAGTCCTATTTTCGGGACGAGATTGGACAACTCAGGCCCATGCCTAGCCCGTCCCATGGACAAGCCTAGTCCAAACATAGGGATAAGAGAGAGGATGTTGATTACGTGGGGTGGAGGTGAGATGAGTTTTGTTGTGACAAACACAACTTATGATTTTTAACACGTTGGCTTCATTAGTTTTAGAAATTAGAAAAAAAGGCCCTATAATTTTTAATGAATCCAAATTAGACCCCTTGGCATATTTTATAAAGAATTGAATTTGGAAAATGTTATGGGCGGAATCCTCGGTTTTTCTAAAATTATAAACTAAGATTGATATTTATTATTATTATTTGTAAATTAATTTTGAATGATATCTTTGGATTTTAATATGTTAAAATTATATTTTCATAATTGTCACGTTATCCCTTGATTGTATTTTGGGGACGTGACACCATGTGTCAATTATATATAATAAAGATAAAACGGCCAACCAAAGAGACCCTAAAATGGCCCAACCAAGATATTGAACGGGGTTTTTCTTTTTTTAGAAAAAAAAGGATAAATATCTATCGTCATGACAACCATAGGTAGTCCAACAGAGAAATCCTTCTCAGTAGGGAAGCAATACATAGTTCTACTAATTCAATTAAAATAGGAAAGTGCTCCTATGAGAGACACTCTCACCAACTTGGTGAGAGATGGGTGGGGGCCCTCATTTCCATATCCACTCTCACCAACTTAAATGCAAGGACCCCCAACTTAAATGTGAGAGCCCCCATCCATCTCTCACCAAGTTGGTGAGAGTGTCTCTCATAGGAGCACTTCCCATTAAAATAACTATGAATGTAGTAGCGTTTGATCAACTTTGTTTCCAATAATCAAATACTTTGAAATCCGTGGTTACTGTGAAGAAATGATAACGACATGCATCGAAAGGTTGGAGTTTTGCAGTCGTCTGAATAGCTCAATTGGAACCAGAGACAAATTAAGTTCGCTCGCCATGCCCAGGATAACAAGGATGCCAAGATGAATCCCTCACCAAAAGTGGTCAGTGAACTTGATCATGCTGATTTCACTAGGTTAGTACATGGTAGGTTGGCGGAAGGAACCAAGCATGCTATACAGCGGTTGCCCCTGTGCCCCGGTTTCCAGAACAGAGTAGCCCCAAAAGTCTTATGCTCGTTGCAAGAGGTGAATAAATTTAGAGCCCCCAAAAGCCAACCCAACATGCCAATCCAGCTGACCTGACACGCACAACCTGACCCACATATGTTGGTCCGTCGCGGATCAAGCTTTTCTAACTTGCATTTAAACTTGTCGGATTAGGGTTAGCTCCTTTAACCCGCATGACCCATTTCTTTTTTTCGTACATCTAAAACTCATACTCAATACTTAATTCTATGGATTATATCCTTTTATTTTGATATGATGTTTTTTTAATTTTTACGAAAACTTTATTTTATTTCTATTAAATTTGTTCTTCTATTTCTATAGCCACTATTAAAAAAAATGTATCCTGCAGTCATTGTATAAATAAAATTTTCTCATTCTTTTTTCTTAAGTAAATCATTTGTCAACTTACTTAAGAATATTTTTGTGTGCTCCTCTCTTACGAGGATTATGGATATGCAGAAAATACAATGTGATATGACATAAATAAAATAATCAAGTAATAGTTGAGCTCATGCTAGTTTTCACACTATTTTCTCCTCACAAGCCATAAAATGGTGAATTATGGCATCAAGACCCAAGCCTAGGTCTAAATTTTCAACCCAACATCAATTGAGCCTAAGTCTTATTTAAGATCCTATACGAAACAAATTAATAATTTACTTATCCTAACCTATACAAAGCTTGTCCATGTTGCCTATCATGATAGGTTTAAATTGCACCAATAGGGTTTGGAAAGTTAAGGATTGTTCTTTTAGGTCTTATCTTATTAATTTATTGGTTCGGGTCTAATTTAAGCTTTAGGTATGGCTAATGTCTTAAAAGAACAATTATTAAATTTAAGTTTGGATGGAAGTTATGTGAGTAAGCCCGACCCGCAGGGTTATGCGAGTTAATGTGGGTCGGGTCAGGTTAGGAGTTTCTGAACCCTTTAATAAATAGGTGGGGTACGGATTAGGAGCTTCTAACCCGTTTAATAAACGGGTCCCACCCGTGTAGCGCAACCTGGCCCGTTTGCCACATCCAGGTGAGTTCATCCTTCTGGTATGCAAAATATCTTGGACAGAACTGCAACAGCAACCTTAGTGGCCTACCTTTCGAAAATCCAAAATGTAATTATACTTTTAATACCAGTTGCAATAAGCAACATATAAAATATTTTCAACGAAGCAGATGACCACCGTTTGATTGACTACATCTTAAACAAATGATCAATGATGCAAGTTTTACTGCGTGCTAGGTAGGCCTTAACCCACCAAAAGTTCTCTTGCAAGATAAAAGTGTAAGCTCTATATATAATCCCAATTACTTTTCCTTTCTATAGTTGATGTGGAACTCCAGGACATCACATATGACATCACTGTTGATATGGTTTAAATCACATTTCTATCGTGGTGCTCGTTCGGACTGTGAGAACCACTCATTTTAGGCTGAAACTTGATGATGTATGGTCGGAAGGGATGAGATTCATTTTGATAGGTCCGTGTGACTGAGTGATTTATATTTAGGCCCCACGAGGGTTTAAGAAAAGTGTTAGTATTATAGCATGGGAAATCAGAGGAGGATCTGGAGTGGACTATCATATCAGGGAGAGTTAGAGGACCCCGGGAGGCACTGAACAGTGTAGGATTCTCCCTCCGTCCCCACTGTTCAAGAAGGGATCCTGTCACAGCACAGAAGCGCAGGAGCTCCAGGGGTGAGAAAAGCAGTATTAATATAATGTTGGAAATCTGGCTCCAGGCGCCTTTTGTTTTTGTGTGTGAGTGGAGACGAGTACAGAAAAGCAGTTCCAACTTTCTAACTCACTGTAAAAAAAAAAAATTGTTTCATTTCTTAATTCTTATCTCAAAGAAAAGCACCCCAGCAAACCCAAACATATGGTAAACAGGAAAAGTTAGATGCTTTTCCGCACCAAGTAATGCTCGTTGGTTATCCAATAGGATCAGTAGAACACGAGTCTGAGCGATGCTGGTGATTTCCTCGCCTTCGTGTTATGCCTCAGACTATCAAGGAACCAAAATTGAGCGCTTGGAAAGAATGTATGGGTTGGACTTGGTGCGCTGCTCGCTCAGTTTGGCTAAGCTTCAATGGTGAGGCTCCAATGATGGATGTTGTAATTAAGTCCGAGTGCAGATTAATGCATAATGCTAATCACCTATGGGTTCTATTGTTTTTATTTTTATTTGGTTTGTGCACCACTTGTCTCAGTGGACAAGCTTTTTCTTTCATTTCCAACGATTGAACCTTAGCTGTCTTATCAGAGAGGATAAAAATGAAATTTGGTGGGCCTGGATATCATGAAGCTGATATATAAGGGCGACCGGAGATAAGATAAATGAACCGGTATATAGATGGAATTACTCATGCACAGGCAAAATTCTTTAACAAATCGGATACTAAATCTATTTCCCAATCTGAAAATAAAGACGAAACAAATGGGAGGTCGGTGAGTCTTCGGCAAACCATTTACATCATCTGTTGTGTGTTGGGGTTATTACTTTTAATATTCCAATGAGAAAATCAAGAAATATCCTGGAGTATCCAAAAGTCATTTTGAAAAGTCTAAAGGTCAAAGGTCATCTAGAAAAGCTAAAGATCATGGGTTTTTATTGTTGTCTTAATATATGTAAAGTCATGTCTTTTGGAAGTGTCCTTTATTAGTCTATATAAGGTTATCTAGTAGTTGTTTTCTAATGTGTGAAGCAAAGAGTGTGTGTGGAGGTCTTAGAGATTGTCAAGTGTTTTGGTGTAGAGAAATCTCTTGATAACTTAAGATTTGATTTATATATAAGTCTTTTGTTCATTTGAATTAGAGCAGGGGCTCCGTACGGTCCTTTTGCCGTGCTACCCCACATCCACAAGCGCACGCACTCCATTATGTTTGTTACAAAGAAGTTTCAGCAGAGCGATTTATGTTTTCACCGTCACTTCAATATTTCGTTCTATCAACCTTAGTACACAGAACTTAAACCTGAGTATTTGTTGAATGAAATCTTAGTTTACACAGAATACGAACTTTAGTTCCAGCAATGTTGTAGCATAGCATTCCATCAAATTGGTATCAGAGCTTATATTTTCATCATTGTGTTCCATTACACTTGAAAACTACCGAGGCAATGATGTTTAGCTTGTAACTAGTTTCATTTTGAGCAATGACTTTCGTTTGGTCTCTAATATAGTCAAAATCAGATTTAGTTAATGATTAACAATCATCACTGTACAACATTGAGTTAAGAAAGATGATTAATCTATGATCACCTTTTATGTATCTCAAAAGTTAATGGGTAGCCCTACCAATGTGCTCTCTCTTTGTTGAAGTGCAAGTAACGCTCGGTGAAAGAGCTCTTTGTGAAAAAGGATGTAAGGCATTTTTCTATTTAACGATCTCATCACAGGTCTTTACAACCGGCTTCAATGACATCTCTAACGGTGGAAGCTGTTGGGGAAATTACTCACGAAGAATGTGCAATTATAAAATCAAATAAACAGCTTATATAAATAATTAGTGTATAAAAGTGAATGATTGTGAATGTGAGCAATTAATCTATGAAAGCAATAAAAATGGGTAAGGCACACCAATTAAGATGCTTTCTTAAAGACATCAATTTCCCATATGCGAGTGGTTTAGATGAAATTATGTTCCCAGGATACAATGCCCAATTCTGATTCGAAGTCTACACACTAGAATCAGAAATATGGAATTGCCCTTAAAATTAAAGTAAAAATAAAAGAGAATAAAATACTCTTAGATAATATGCTTCTGAAAATATTGCATTATATTCATTTGGATCTTCTTGAATTTTCTTTAATTTTTTTAAAAACTTCAAATCACCTTAATTTATAATGTTTGAAAGCAACCATTGAAATTGGGTCACATCCACTCAAATGGGCTCAAGATACACATCTCATCCAAGGGGCACAAAACACTTTGATTTTGAAAAGACACATTCAAATGTCTCTTGGAATTTATTTTTTAAATAATTGGATTTTAGAAAATATCCAACAGGAGCAGATATTGCTGGGACATAAATGGGTCAAGTTTGAATTCGGATCCCCGGGGGAAATCCTGTTTAGACCAATCATGGGGTGACAGTTGAACTCGTTGAGTTTAAAAACAGTGTTGCCTTTCATCTGTAACCCCCTAAAACCCTGTTCGGACCAAACAGGGGATCCGGACAAGTTTATATCAGTCAATTGTGGATCGAGTCAACTCTAGTAAATTGTGTATGGCAGGAATCAGGTCCTATTCTGGCGGCCATGAATGAATTTTGACCTGACACTGGATAAAAGTATATAGCTAGCTGGATCTGGTTCCAGCACCAAACAGACCTGACTGCATCCAATCCTAAATATGGGCCCAACAGAAAATCCATGACCAAGACCTGACTGATTAAATATACGTAGCTGGACATAGGCCTGAGTGAACCATAGCCAGTATCTTTCTTAAAACATACATTAATTATGCAACAGTATCTTTTACATATTCAACCATACATGGACTCAATTAACCGATCAAAAAAAAAAAAAAAAAAAGTATGGACTCGACTAGATCAAAATCGAGACTTATTATCAATAGATACGAAAAGAGTGAGGATGCATATATACCCGATTATTTATTTCTTTCGGATTGAAACTTGAGATAGATGGTATCATTAGAAGTCCATTTTAACATCCCCTAGGTCATTCTAAAGTCGGATCCATGAGCGATGGATTGATGCGGGCAATTGGAAAACACACAAGAGGCTTTGCCCTTGGAACTAATATCCCTAGACCCTCTGTCATGTCCACACGTTCATTTCCTCCCCCATCCTTACTACTATTAATCTTCCAGTCAAAGCATTGGACCATGGCCGCGACGGTTGTCTGCATCACTTGCATGGCCAGTGTAATCCCAGGACACGCCCTCCTTCCACTCCCGAAAGGCAAAAGATGGTAATGTTGGCCCCTTACGTCTATGGGGCTCGAGCCACCCTTATCTGATGGCATGAACCTCTCCGGGCGAAATTCGAGTGGGTCCTCCCAATAGTCAGGGTTCCTTGCAATGGCCCAAACGTTGATGTGGACTTGGGTGTCTGGAGGGATGTCATACCCACTGACCTTGCAATAATCGACTGACTTTCTTAAAACCAGGGGGAAAGGTGGGTGCAGTCGAAGAGCTTCTTTGACGATTGCCTGGATGTAAGGGAGATTGGGGATGTCCGTTTCTTCCACCAGCCTATCCTTTCCAACGACAGCATCAATCTCTTCTCTTGCTTTCTTAAAGATGGTTGGGTTTTTTATGAGCTCAGCTAGTGTCCATTCCATTGTGACGGAAGATGAATCTGTTGCGGCACCAAAGATGTCCTAAAAAAAAAAAAAAAAAAAAATACAAACGTGATCATGTCTAACCATTATACCATCATTTACATATGTAAATCAGTAGAAACAAGCCAACCGAAAGTATCCCATCTCTATTAGCTTCTAATGGGAGTGTTAATGCAAGCCATCAAATTACCATGGAAACTTGAAAAGGTGGGTCTAATTCTTGTTAATATGAAACTTTTTTGTCAAAGAATGTTCTGGGGACACTCTGGATTTTAGAAGCGGACCCAAGATTTCACATCTATATTTTGGAGGTGGACCCCGGTGTAGCTAGACAACAGCCCTTGATCTATATATGTAGGCCCGCCCAGGAAAGGCAAACCAGTCAATGCTGCCTTTTTTAACCCAGTCAATGCGGCCTTTTTTAACTTTCGTTTTTTTTTTTTAAAAGAAAATTATCCAATGATGTTGATGCTTATTTCTTTCTTTTAAAAAAAAAAATCAATGTCATGATGATGAATTTTATTATAATTATGATATAAATCTGCTTGATATATAGATTTAAAAAAAGGGTACTAATTTTTTATTATAAATATATTTATTTATGATATATGTTTATTTAAATATTTATTTATGACTTGAATTATGATTTGATGGTTGTGTGCATGATAGAAGATGACGTTGAAAAAAGAAAACAAAGAGGGATGATAAAGAAAAGAAGAGAGATAATAGGAGTAAGAAAGTTGAAAAGAGAGGAGATAAACAAAACGTCTATTTGGACAAACTCTATGGACAGAATTTGGTATAAACTGTCCACGTGGTGCAACGTGATTGGGCTCTCTCAAAAAGTTGAATGCATTGTCGGGCCGTGCTTGGATCCAAAAGTTTCTGCCTGTTTAATATATCAGCTATTCTTGGATAGCCAAGCCCGGCCTGTTCTGAATGAGTAATGGATGTAGTAAAAGTCATCACAGAAATAAATGTCCAGACAAGTTATAGATAGAAATAGGGTTTTTTCCCTGAACGGCGGGTTGAAGAGGTGGGGCCTAGAATCAAAACGTCCCAATCCCACCTGCAGGGGAAAACTCTCCACTACATTTTTCATAATCTTTCTCTTGAAAGTTAAATATTGGTTGAAAAAAAAAACCTCAAAAAATAACTCAATTATAGCCTTAGGAGAAGCGACATCAGCTTATTGAGGCCTATTTGTGGACGTGTTTTTTCGAAAACACATAATATATGCCTTTTCAATAACATGTCTCTTAGGCCCAATTGTGTAAATGTAACGTAATTCAAAGGGATGCATTCCAGCTTTATAAATTAAGGTTATTTTTAAATTTTTTATATAGTGTTCAAAACGAACAGTAAATGCATGTAAATCATTTATTTTGTGTATGCCAATGTGTTTTAAGTGTTCAAAGTTTGATACGAAAAGACAAACATGGAGTCAGAAATAGAGAGTACGTACTGTAACAAAGGCCTTGATGTTTTCTCTCGTCAGTTGCATCTCAGCTTTCTCATCTTCCGATATATCAAGCAGAATATCAATAATATCCTTTGCAAACTCACCACCAACACCCATCTCTCTCCTAACCCTCCTCTCTTCTAAGTGCTCTTGTATGATCCCCTCTATCAACCTATCTAATCTCCAATGCAAGTCCTTGAACCTCTTCTCGAGCCCTTGCAAGTCCAATTTCTTACATAAAGCATTAAAATCTCCTAAATTGAACCTGCCTACGAGCTGTACCAGCTCGCTCAGACACTCACGGACTTCGTCTCCTTCAGTCGTAGTCGTAGAACACCTCCTTCTCATGGCCATCATCGATATTACACTGTTGGACATTGCCATAAGCTCGGCACCCATGTCAGCGGTCTTTCCTGCTTCAGATCTTTCCGCCAGGAGTTGCAGGAACCTTCGCAGCTCCAGCCGCCTTATGGGAAGCATCAAGTCGAGTGTCCGGCCGCTGAGGAGCTCGGACATAAACAGCTTCTTCATGAACTTCCAGTAGGGCCCGTACGGGCTGAAGATGAAGCCGGAGGTGTCATAGGAGAGTAGACGGATGGCCGAAGTTGAAGGGCGGGAGGTGAAGGCGGTCTCGTGGGTCTTGAGAATTTCTTTCGCGGCCTCGACAGAGGAGACAATGACGGCAGGGACAGAGCCCAGTCGGAGAAGGATTAAGTGCCCATATCGGATGGAGAGCTTGTGGAAGGTTTGGTGTGGGAAGGATCCTAGGAGATAGAAGTGGCCAATGATGGGCAGGGCTAATGGGCTCGGAGGGAGGCGAAGATTGGGTCTGGTTTTGGACAGAATGGCTCGGACGACGACGGTGGAGACGAGCGAAACTAGGAAGAGGATGGCGTAGTATTGGATGTCCATTTCTAATGGAAGTAGAGATGAAGGTGGTTTGCTCATTGCTGGTTTCAGAACTAAATAGCAGAGGGGGAGCTGTCGTTATTGGTCATGATAGCCATCGGCTTTTGACAATTTTGTTGAAATGTGGTTCTGGCTGCGTAACAATTGGAGATTGATTTCGTTTATGATAGCCATCGGCTTTTGACAATTTTGTTGAAATGTGGTTCTGGCTGCGTAACAATTGGAAATTGATTTCGTTTATGATAGCCATTGGCTCTTGACAATTTTGCTGAAATGTGGTTCTGGCTACGTAAAAATTGGAGATTGATTTCGTTCATGATAGCCATCGGCTCTTGACAATTTTGTTGAAATGTGGTTCTGCCTGCGTAACGATTGGAGATTGATTTTGTTTCTTCTACATGCGTGTCCTTATTTCTCGTTAATGACTTCTCAAGTATATTATAATATAAACCGGGCTCTTGTGAGGTGAGTTGCATTTATTATAGTGATGGCAAAGAAATTTTCAACGTGCAGGTAGCAGCAATGACACGAAAGGTTCCCCAGCAGTACTTGGTATGCAGAAAGGCCAAAATGTCCTTGTTTTTACAATAGTTTGACTTTGTCACTGCTCTCTCGAGGGGCTTAACTTCAAAAAAAAAAAAAGGCAAAATCATGATGTGGACTCATTTCTTTTCTATTTTAAATTTCAAACCCAATCTCATTTCGGATCCCATAAATTTATGTAGACGTGAAGGTTCAAGCGTTTTATTTATTTCCAAACACCTGATGCCACCATCTCACATTGCATTTAGACCCAATTCTAGACCCTCTAATAAGGTCCATTTTGGTACCTTGGACCTGAATAAAGGCCGGAAAAGGACCTTGTTGGGCCCCTGTATACTTAGACCTCAACCCATATTACTAAAATGAGACTGTACTTGACACGGTTGCGGCCTTGGCATACGACTCTTACGGATACCCAAATCTAATATGAATACATAGACCTAATAACAAGGCTTGGACATGGAATTGAGCATCAATGAGCCCCACCCATATTTGCCGGTACCCTGTGGTCTCATTTTAGCAAATTTGGATGGGGGCTATCTACACTACAGTGGTATGGATTGTATTTTAGTCGTGTCTACGACCAATTAACCAATTTGGCTTACACTTTGGACTAATACAGGACCCTGTTCTGCATCTATTCCCCCTCGGAGGCCCTTATCTAGACCGACGGGTCTCACTTGGTCATCGCAATTAGATGATGAATTTCACTTGAATCATCCCTAGTAGATTGACCACCATAAAGCCATAGAGGGCATGTTAACAACAGTATGTACGCAAAACCACCAATGACAAATATCAGTTGAATGGCGGTGAAGTTCCACATCCCATACTCAAAGATTCCCACACAATCACACTCAGCCTCTCTCCCCCCTTTGCCCACTTCACTGTTTCCATATCCGCTTCACAAAATTTAGAATCTACATAATTCCAACTGCATATGTTGTTTTACTTATATATTGTGTGGGGGCGTTCCTTGAACATCGAGATTGGGCCCACTCCGCCAGGATGAAGAACTACGTGCCACTTCGGAACCGAACTTCTTCCAGGTCTCAGCTATAGCGCCAAAAGATCCTTTATAGTTCGGCAGAAGGCTCGTCATTGCCATGCAGTTCGGTAGACTTGTTTGCATTGCTCACGCACCCCCTTCAGTTCGGTCCTACTCCAGTTCGGATGTATCAAACCTCGGACGTCCTCACCTCGGTCTCGACCACCTATTTCGGACAAAGAGCATCGCCCATCATCCCCGATAGAGACGTGGCGTAACGACCGAGAGACGTGGCGAAATGGTTTATGAGGCAGCGAACACCAAGGAGAATGGGCGACGTTACAACTGTAATTAAGGGATAGGCAATGACTGAACAGTTATCTAAATTAAAGGAGCGGGATTGACTGAAACGGTTGCCCTGATTGAGGGGATCGAATAGATCACGCTGTGATGCTTACCCATGATATTGGAACCTCACAACGATATAAATTAGAGGACTTAGTCTCCTCCAAACGTACACAAATATACAATCCATTACTTACAGAGCCGTTACTCTGTCATTTAGAAATCTCTACCATACTGTCACGTTCTAACACTGACTTAGGCATCGGAGAGCCTTGTGCTGCCCACAGCCAGGGTCTTTGACTGCTCGTTTCTTCTTCCTCCTTTCAGGTTCCTCTGAAGGCATCACATATTCTCTTCTAGTGGGTCTCGAGATCACCACCTTCAGGTTCGGGAAATTTCATGCACCTACAATTGGCGTCGTCTGTGGGAAAAGAAATATAGTAATCTTTTCACTACACCATGCCTCCAAAGAGCAAGAGAGGTGGCAAGACGAAATCTGCAGACGTAAGTGAACGTCCTGGGCCATCCCGGGCAGTATCTCGACAGGAGAATATTGCTTAGCGTCCAGCAGTGGTGGAGAGTTACCATAGCTCTGTCTCACCTCTAATTAAGGAGACAAGGCCTCCTCCAATAAACAACCCTCCACCAAAGCCGCTTCAGAAGGGCAAAGGCCCGATAGTGCACCAGGCACACGATGATGACACCCCCTCATTCGCGGATATCAGAACCTAGAACCTGATCATCCAAGAAAAAGATAGGCTGATCCTTCAGCTCCAGCAATAGCTCCAGGAAGTGGAGAAGGCTTCCACTAACAACATCGTACGTCCGATCGTCCACAATGATCTGCGGCAACACCTGAACCACAAAAGGCGCTCCCGAGATCACGTCAAAGGCTCGGGCGATAGCTATTTCCAGAGAAAGCAAGAGCCCACATTCAACGATAAGGATGACATGAAGGAATGGCTTGCCCGAGAGGTCAAGCAGACAGTCTGGCGCAACATGGAGGCTGTCGGATTCGCCCGCGACCAGTTGGATGTCGGCGACGCAGAGAGCCTGGGTACATCTCCCTTTTCTCAAGAGATAAGGGAGTTTATCCTCCTGGAAAAGTTCAGCGTCCCACGGTTCGTCTTGTACAACGGAACCTCGGATCCAGGGGCGCATCTTCGACATTTCACTCAAAGGATGTCGATCTGGGGTGACCTCGGTCACCTCAACTGCAGAGTTTTTTCTTCCAGTCTGGGGGACCTCCCCCTCAGATGGTTCTGTGCACTCCCAGAAGAGTCGATCACAAGCTAGCGGCAGCTACAAGGCTCCTTCTTGAAGAAATTCCAGGCGCACAGAATCGTGCCCAAGACAGACGCCGACATCATGGCGCTCCGGATGAGGCAGAACGAGTCTATTACTCAATTTGCCAAGAGATTCTGGACGATCTACAGTCAGGTCGAGAACGCCACTGAAGAGGTGGCTATCACATCGTTCCAGCAATCTCTACTTCCCGGCAATGAGCTTCGAAAGTACCTGATTTGGAATCCTGTAACTTCCATGAAAGCTCTCATGGCCAGGGTAAATCGCTTCATAGAGTAAGAAGAAGACAATGCCCGAGCTCGGGAAAGCTTCGGCTTCACCCGAGAAGCAAAACTCTCCAAGAGGGAGAAATCGCCTAGGAGGGAGGATGTCGGCCACGACCGAAAACCATCAAGTTCAGCGACACCTTCGTATATACCCTCCGTAGGTAGCGAGAAATTTAAGAAGGCTCCGCGAGCCAGAGAAGGACAGCAACCCATCTCGGCATTCACTGTTGTCAACACAATTTTCAAGGAGCCAATCTATATGATCCCTGGAAAAATAAAGACGCGACCATACTTCCAGTGGCCGCAACCGATTAGGGGTGACCCGTCCACCCGCGATCAAAACAAATTCTGCTCCTATCATAAGCAAAACGGGCATATGACAGAAGATTGTTTGAGCCTCAAATCACATCTGGAGAAGCTCATTAAAGACGGACACCTTCAGGAGTACGTAAAGGAAGGTCAAGGAGTTAACCGAGCTCAGCGCGAAGAGCGTGCTCCTCGCCGAAATGAAGGTCAGGATAGCGATGAGTCGGAAAGAATAATCAACGTCATTCATTTGGCATCTACTCCGAAGGGGAATGCTCCGAAAGGGAATGACCAAGCTCGCGCTGAGGCGAGGAAGGCTTCCCATGGCAAGCAGGTTCTGTCAGCCGAGCTCGAGCCAGCTACGAAAAGAGCTCAGAAGGACAGGCCGAAACTCTGGTTCGGAGAAAAGGACTTGGAAGACGTCCAACCCCCTCACAATGACCCACTCATTGTGACCCTGAAGCTGAAGAATTGCAGAGTACAGAGGATTCTCGTCGACCCCGACAGTTCATCCGAGATCCTCTACTACGATTACTTCAAAAGAATGGGTCTCAGAGAAGAATATCTAATGGAAGTGCGAATTCTCTTAGTGGGCTTCAGCGCAAAACCAGTATACCCGAAGGGGAAGATTCCCCTGAAAATCCAAGTCGAAGGAGCCATCGTCATGGCAGACTTTATCGTGGTGGATGCGCCGTCTCCTTACAATGCCATCGTAGGGAGGACATGGCTGCATCAGATGGAGGCGGTACCCTCTTCGTACCACCAAAAAATAAAATTTCCTTTAGAAAATAAGGATGGTAAAATTGAGGTGGTTACGGTCAGAGGAGACCAGCAAATGGCCAAGTAATGTTTGATGGCCGTGGTCCCGGGAGAAGCAGAGCCTCAGCAGGTTAACATGGCCGAACTTGAAGAAGAGGTGGAAAAGGTCGGCCGAGCCCCCGAGCAGAAAAGCGTTGAGGATCTGACCTCGGTCAGCATTGATCCCAGCGATCCCGAGAGATACTTCTTGCCCGGCAGTGAGCTCGTCGAGCCCAAGAAATCCGAACTCTTGAACTTCTTGATTGAAAACAAAGAAATTTTTGCTTAGACCCCGAGCGAAATGCCCGGCATCGACCCCGAGGTCTTGTGCCATCATTTGAATGTGGATCCCAATCAGAAGCTGGTAGTGCAGAAAGCTCGAAGGACGGGGATCCCACAGACAGAAGCTGTGGCCGAAGAGGTTGACAAACTGCTGAAAGCCAAGGCGATCAGGGCAGTCCACTATCCGAAGTGGGTTGCCAACACCGTGGTGGTCAAGAAGAAAAATGGCAGCTGGCGAGTCTATGTAGACTTCACCGACCTCAATAAGGCTTGTCCAAAGAACTGTTTCCCTCTGCCAAAGATCGACCAGATGATCGACGCCACCGCGGGCCACGAAAGGATGAGTTTTCTCGATGCTTATCGAGGATACCACCAGATCCCGATGTTCGGCCCCGACGAGGAGAAGACTGCATTTATAACCCCAAGAGGAATTTACTGCTATAAAGTAATGCCCTTTGGGTTAAAGAACGCGGGGGCGACCTACCAAAGACTCGTCACTACGATGTTGCAAACTCTTCTCGGCAAAACTGTGGAGGTCTACATCGACGATATGGTCGTCAAATCCAAACAGTCTCAGGATCACCTGGCCGACCTACGACATGTGTTTGACATTCTGAAACGATATCGGCTCAAGCTGAATGCTACCAAATGCACGTTTGGAGTCGGTTCCGGCAAGTTCCTAGGGAGTCTCGTCACCAGACGAGGCATCGAAGCTAATCCAGACCAGATCACGGCTGTCCAAGCAATGCAGAGTCCTACCACTGTAAAGCAAGTCCAAAGATTGACCGGCATGGCAGCTGCCCTGAACCGCTTCAACAGCCGATCTTCGGACAAATGCAGGCCTTTCTTTCAGCTCCTCAAGAAGAACGCCTCATTCCAATGGACTGAGGAATGCGACCGAGCTCTGCAGGAGCTCAAAACCTACCTCTCCTCACCACCCCTGCTTTCAACTGCGAAACAGGGAAAAATGCTTAACATATACCTTGCGGTCTCGGATCACACGGTGAGTTCGGTGCTAGTTAGAGAAGAAGATACGCGGCAAAAGCCTATCTACTACACCAGCAAAATCCTTATTGATGCCGAGAACAGGTATTTACAAATGGAGAAACTTGCGTTAGCTCTTGTCAGTGCTTCCCGCAAGCTCTCCCACTACTTCTAGGCTCATACGATCACGATCGTAACAGAATACCCTCTCCAGCAACTTTTTAACAAGGCGGACTTCTCTGGAAGGGTGTCCAAGTGGGCTGTCGAACTGGCCCAATATGATATCCAATATCAGCCCAGAACGGCAATCAAGGCCCAAGTACTAGCTGATTTCATTGTGGAGTTCACCTCTCCCAGTTCGGCGCCGAGCCAACTCGAAACCGAACTTAGGGGTAGCAGGGGTACCGAAGAAGTCACTGAAACCGATCTTGAAAAGCAACAATCTTGGAAACAGTTCATCGATTCGGCATGGAAGGTTTTCGTCGATGGATCTTCGACCTCTAAAAGGGCTGGCGCTGGCTTGGTCCTTCAATCTCCAGAAGGATTAGTCGTCGAGCAGGCCCTGACACTTGATTTCAAGGCCACCAACAATGAAGCAGAGTACGGAGCATTGATTGCAGGACTTCGTAGCGTTAAAACCCTGGGGGCGCGACATCTTGTCGTCTTCTGCAACTCACAGCTGGTGACGAGCCAGTTGAGCGGAGAATATCAGGCCCGTGACGATAGGATGGCGGCCTACCTGGCTCTTACAAAACAACACCTCTCTCAGTTCAAAAGAATAGAAGTCAAGCAGGTCGGCAGAGAGTTGAATTCTCATGCTGACGCCTTGGCGAATCTGGCATCCGCCGTCGAAGCCGGAAGAAAAAGAATAATTGAGGTGGAATCTTTAGATAAACCCAGCATTCAGCTTCATCCACCTCAGCAAGTACTCTGTGTGGATCTCGGCCCGAGTTGGATGGATCCAATCATCTCGTACCTCAAAGACAATCAGCTTCCGGAAGACAGAATTGCAGCTCACAAGATGAGGCTGAAATCTGCTAGGTTTTGGCTATCTCCAGAAGGCAAGCTCTACTGAAAGTCATTCACAGGCCCCTACCTTCAATGCGTCCATCCGAGCAAAGTGGAGGACTTTCTCTACAAAATCCATGAAGGGATCTGCGGAAGTCACATTGGAGGTCGGTCACTAGCATACCGGGCTCTCAGCCAGGGTTACTGGTGGCCATACATGCAGAAAGATGCTTAGGTATATGCAAGGAAATGCGAGAAGTGTCAGAAATTTTCACATTCCCTTCATCAATCAGCGCAGGATTTGAACCCGCTCTCCAGCCCTTGGCCCTTCGCCCAATGGGGTTTGGACATCGTGGGACCTCTCCACCGAGCTTCGGGAAATAAGAAGTGGCTAATTGTAGCTACTGATTATTTTACAAAGTGGGTAGAAGCAGAGCCCCTCTCCTCCATCACTGAACGAGATGCAAAAAAGTTCGTATGGCATCATCACCAGGTTCGGTATTCCTCGAGTTTTGATCTCGGACAACGGGACACAGTTCGACTCCAACCTCTTCAAAACCTTCTGCAATGAGCTCCACATCAGAAATCATTATTCCACGCCAGCCTATCCTCAGAGCAATGGTCAAGCCGAAATTTTTAACAAGGTGATCCTCGATGGCCTTAAGAAAAGACTCGACCGAGCTAAAGGGAGATGGGTAGAAGAACTTCCGAGTGTCTTGTGAGCATATCGGACGACTCCAAGGCGTTCGACTTCGGCGACTCCTTTCTCCTTGGCCTATGGGACCGAAGCAGTGATACCTCTCGAAGTCGGACTCCTGACATTGAGGTCGGAACTCTTCGACCAGGGCCAAAATGAAATCAATCTTGGACGAGAACTTGATTTGGCCGAAGAGCACAGAGAAGCTGCAGCCGTTCACTTAGCAGCTTACCAGCAGCAGTTGGCCAGAGGTTATAATCAAAAAGTCCGGGAAAGAAAGTTCTCCATTGGGGAACTCGTCTTGAAAAAGGCATTGCCCGCAGACAAAAGATCCGAACCAGGGCAAGCTCGCACCGACTTGGCTCGGACCGTTCAAAGTAATCTCTGTTGCAGGTCAATCAGCATATAGACTGGAGGACATGGATGGTAACCAGTTGCCACAGCCATGGAATGCCACTCACCTCAAAAAGTTCTATTTTTGACTTGTAATCGACTTTTCAAAGCATCAATAAAGCTATTCTTTCGTTCCTTGACATTTCGATTTTTCACAAGTCATAGAACTCGGCAAAATCCTCTTACAGTTCGGCAGAAGTGCCAAATCCTAGTTTCGGTTTATACACCAACTGGATGTGCCACGATTCTGCCACAGAAGATCTCGGTACGCCTACCAGATCACAGGCAGGATTCCATACCTCAGCCACAGAACATCTCGGTACATATACCAGATCACTGGCAAGGTGATGATTACACCATTGGTGAAGAACCAGTTGGTTATATCAGCAAAAATCTGGCCACAGACGATCTCGGTATTCATACCAGATCACTGGCAGATACGAACTACACTACCGGTAAGAACCGGCTAGTCATGTTCTAACTAATTTGGAACTCGTGCTAAGACTAGCAAAAGCAACACGGAGTTCGGACAAGATCTTTACCGAATTTGCTCTCTTGGGTTCTTGGTTCATTAGCTAAAGCAACTACGTGGGCATATTTGGTATACATATCCATTTCAGCAAAAAGTTGATAAGACATTGAAGTTTAAGAATGAGATAGAGACAATTTGATGCGAAGTCGGTTTTCATTACTTTTCAACTTGTGACGACACCGTACGAGCATGGCTCGCTAACAAAAGGGAAAAAGGAAACTACAACGAAATACATGAAGATGATCAGGAAGCAGGGGCACCATGTCCATCGCCTTCAATTTGGACAACCTCGGTCTCAGACTGAAGGGGCTCGACATCTGGAGCTTCGGTCGCGACGGGAGGCACTTCGGGAGTAGGGGGAAAATCAGGCACAGGTGCCGAGCTTGGAAACTTGTCAGGGTTCAGGAAAGCCGGATGGTCGTTGGGGATTCCAGCCTTTAACAGGGCGGCCTTCCAGCCCATCTCCCAAGAATCATCCCTGATGCCGGCAACTAGGGCCGCATACTCGTTTCCTGCTTCTTGGAATCCTTCGAGATATGCACTGTTGATTTCAGACCGAATTCTGGATTCGGTCTCGGCCTTCTCCTTCTCAAGCTCGGTCGTTTTCTTTTGAAGTTCGGCATCCCTCAACTTCCCTGCTTCAATCTCGACCTTTGCCTTATCAAGCTCAGAGAGAATGGCACGAGACGTCTCCTCGTACTATTTAATTCTATCTCTGTTAGCCTCCAAGGACTTCTTGTACTCTTCAACTTTGGCCTCAGCGATACCCTGGTTTTTCTTGGCTCGCTGGATCCTTCGCACGGAGATGTGGCATTTTTGCACAATCTGCAAAGAAAATAGTTTCATATTACTGCTACCGAAATCCAGCACAGAAGTATAAAAAAAAAGAGGTTAAACTTACGCTGAGGGTGGACTCCATCTGCGATACTAGAAGCATGACGTCGTCAAGCTCATCATGCTTCTCCATGTCCCAGGGCAAAACGCAGGCATCACCCAGCGTAGCCACCACTAATGGACTCCCACCAAGGCGATCTTCTACGATCAACGGCCTTCCTGGCTGAAGCAGAAAACTCGGCTTCCACGGCGCCGCTGTAGACCGTTGGACCGCCGCTCCTGGATCAGCTCCCATCGGCACAGTTGTGAAGGCTGGCTGGCCCTCGCTTTTGGCTCTCTTACCCCGGCGGATCTCTTCCAGCGCAGCCTCGTCGGTACCGACCACGGGAGTTCGAGCTGCATTCGCTGAGGCAGATGAAGGAACAACAGTGCCAGACGCGGAAGAGGGAGGCCTGGAGGAAGAAGCAGCAGCGCCTTTTGTCACACCTCCGAAAGCCGCAGTCCGGAGATTCTTCAGAGGAGGTTTCGGGCGGTTCATGTTTTTATCGATTCGCTCTTCCTCTCCCAAGCTGCTTGTTGGAGAATTCTCCTCCTCGGGATCTGAACAGGATTTGGATGCTTCAGCCCCAGATGCAGCTCGGCCCTCAGTATCGTCTGCAGCCTGCTCTTGTTCTTCCTCCTCGATTTCAAGCTCCTCAACCTCGGCTACGACAGCTTGGCGATGGGCGAGGCTCTTCTTGTAAGATCGGTACTTCGGTGCATAATCTAAAAGGGCGAAAGCCGCCCTCTCCTCGTGTCCTCGGTACGTCTCTACAGACCGAAACCAGGCTACGTTTTTTTTCCAGCCCACTCGCCTGGCCTCCTTTCTCCTTTCACGAGCATCTGCAAAATAGAAGGAAGTCAGTTCGGCTGCACAGAGAACAAGATGCAATGGAAATCAAAACCGAATTCAAAAACAGCTATATTTACTTGGTGGTGTGCCGAGACGGCGAGGGATCCGGTTGAACCTCTGCGACATCGGCTCATCATCACCGAACTCCCAGTTACCTGAGACGAGCAGGCGATCGTCCCCGGCATATTTGTTCGAATTTTCTAAAGCACAAACGAATCCCGTTCGGTACGATTTAACTCGGAGGTAAAAGCTACCTCTCGACTTACACAGCTCATAGGCGTCCTCAATATCGTGGACGCCTAGGTTAATTTTCAAGATATTATTAAGCGCGACAGTGCCCATTATGATTTTGAAGCAGTTTGGCATCAACTGACACGGACAGAGGCGCCAAGATCGGAGACAATCCTTGAGCAAGGGATTAAGGGGAAACCGGACCCCGCCCTCTATTATGGCTACTAAGGGGAATGGCATCCAGCCATCGTAGATACTACCGTCAATATAGGCATTGGACTCGGGAACCTTGAGGAAGACGTCATCATGAATCTGATACCTAACCCTAAGGTCTCTTAGCGCACCCTCATATTCTAACTAGTAACTATAGATACCCATTTTCCTAGAGAAAGAAGGGGCAGAGGCGGAGAACAGAGGGGAGAATGGAACCCTAGATACAAAAATAAGCAAGACAGGGAAAAGAAGACTTATAAAGACAGAGGGCAAGGATGAGACTCGATTCCTACAGCACTCTTCGTCGATCGACAGTCTTTCCCGTAAAACACTCTGCAAGAAATCCCTCTCTTTCACAGCAAAATGCAGAGTAAAGAAGAAGAAGAAACGATAAGGGGCGTTCCCCTATTTATAGTAAGAAAAAGGTACTTTCAATAAAGGCAACCCATCATGGCATCGTCTCAAAAAACACAGCGTCGTTTTGAATTTCAAAAAAGACCGTGTTTGTGATTGATTAGCCGCCTTACGCGCAGTTTCGAAAAGACTACTCATCCCATGGGGAAACGACACGTGGTGCCGTCAGCCTATTTCCCGCGCGCAGTCAAAGCGAGGCATTTAATATCGCGGATAGCGAAGCGACATCGGATGGACATGAAGGGACAGCGATCTGATCCGAAGTCCGATTCAAAAACTTTGTATCCAAGTAATCTCACAGTTCGGGTTCAATCTTACACTGCGCTTCCCAAAGAGATCTCAAGCTCGGCGAAGCTACAACTCGGCTAGAGTCACAGCTCGGCTTACCAGTTCGGTAGACGTCCAGTTCGGCAAGATTCCAGTCATTAAGATTACATCTAAAAGTACCTTCCACATCATGAAGAAAAAGCAAGCACACAGAGAAAGAGAATGGACGACAGAGAAAATTTGATTTTATATTAAGTCGTTTTCATTACATGAAGTCTGATACAATGGATCACTCGATTTCTCTCTTTCCTCACAAAATTTGTCTCTGAAATATGTGTTCTTCCTCTCCTGAAAGGCTCGTTCTTCATGGAAAAGCAACACCACGAGACGAGGTACAAGGTATCTTGCTCAGAATAAATCTGGTGTTATTTTCTGACATAGATGTCTTATCTCCTATCATCAAGAGATCAAGATCTATCTCAGGAGAGATAGCACAGTTGGCCAGAAGCCGCAGGAGAGATAGCACAGTCTGAAGATGACCAGGGGCAATTTCCTCCCGCTGAAGAGGAACCGGCCACCGTCATCACACCGAACGAAGCTTCAGGCTCAGTTAGTTTGTAAAGGCGAACATTTTTCTTCCTGCCAACGAATGTTAGCTCCATGGAGTCCTCAGGATTGAATCGCCAAGAAGAAGAATGCCCTATTTATAGACCTGGGCTGCCTTCCCAAACAAAGGAAATCTGCGCTCATCCATTTACGAAGCATCGTTCTGCGCGCTAAACACGGGGAACGGATCTCTTTATAAACGAGCCACCGTCCCAGCAATGACACGTGGCATCATCGTCTTATTCTCCTCCTCGATCGTACTTCGGTCTTTAATATCATTAAAATACTTCGGGATGATGCGAGGATATAGGGAACGGGCAGGATGATATCAACACAGCATTAGGGAAAGATTTGCACTAAAGAAGACAAGTCGATCGACCTCGGACATCTCTTTATCTTTAGCTCCCGATCTCGGAGAGTTTTTCAACTCCCGAGGGACGAGAGCTAGGGGGCAATTGTGTGGGGGAGTTCCTTGAACACCGAGATTGGGCCCACTTCGCCAGGATGAAGAACTACGTGCCACTTCGGAACCGAACTTGTTCCAGGTCTCAGCTATAGCGCCAAAAGATCCTTTATAATTCGGCAGAAGGCTCGTCCTTGCCATGCAGTTCGGTAGACTTGTTTGCATTGCTCACGCACCCCCTTCAGTTCGGTCCTACTCCAGTTCGGATGTATCAAACCTCGGACGTCCTCACCTCGGTCTCGACCACCTATTTCGGACAAAGGGCATCGCCCATCATCCCCGATAGAGACGTGGCGGAATGGTTTATGAGGCAGCGAACACCAAAGAGAATGAGCGACGTTACAACTGTAATTAAGGGATAGGCATTGACTGAGCAGTTATCTAAATTAAAGGAGCGGAATCAACTGAAACGGTTGCCCTGATTGAGGGGATCGCATAGATCACGCTGTGATGCTTACCCACGATATTGGAACCTCACAACGGTATAAATTAGAGGACTTAGTCTCCTCCAAAGGTACGCAAATATACAACCCATTACTTACAAAGCCGTTACTCTGCCATTCAGAAATCTCTACCCTACTGTCACGTTCTTACACTAACTTAGACATTGGAGAGCCTTGCGCTGCCCACAGCTAGGGTCTTTGACTGCTCGTTTCTTCTTCCTCCTTTCAGTTTCCTCTGAAGGCATCACATCTTTTCTTCTAGTGGGTCTTGAGATCACCACCTCCGGGTTCGGGAAATTTCGTGCACCTACATATATATTTCGTTTTTATAGTGTTCTTATAGCATGTTCCTTTCATATCTATCCTACATTTCATATCATATCGCCCATGTAATTTCTTTCAATTGAAAGTTTCATATCAATATTTTTTTATTATTTTAGAAACTTTATTTATTAGGCTTCAAATATGATATCTTTTAAATAATCAAATCTCACTTCAACAAGTTGTATGGACACTTAGATTAATAACTTCTTATATATTTTATTGAAGTTAATAATTAATCTCATTTTCATATTAGGAATAAACCAATGATGTATTCACTCATTTGAGGAAAGCACTTGACTCAATGCCTATTATCAATATTTATATCGTATTATGAGAATGGAGACCAAATGGCAAATTTCTTTTAAAGTAAATACGTGATCACGCAAAATTTTAAAATGTAAATCTAGGATATCTCAAAAATTCTCAAGACTTTGTGATATCACAAGATTTTTTTTATTTTGGTCTTTTGGCATGGTGTACTACGTAGGGCTGTCAAACGGGTCGAGTTAACGAATTCGGGTTGCGGGTCAAACGAATTTTGGTTAGAATCACCTCAACCCGAACACGATCCATTAAGAAAATGGGTCAAAAAACTAAACACGAACCTAATTCGTTTATTTAACGGGTCACCCGAACACGACCCGTTAACCCATTAATTTTGAAAAAAAAAAATTCATTAAACTTAAACCTGTAGGTTCAGCTAACTTAAACCCGTTAATTTACCAGAAGACCCCTCGTGCAGTCATACATTTTTATAATTTAAATAATGATATTATTTTTTTCGGGTTGTATTGGGTCATAATGGGTTACCGGGTTTATTCGTTAACGACCCATTAATTTAACGGGTTAATGGGTCCGACCCATTAACGACCCAAACCCATTAAGGGGTCACCCAAACCCGTTAATATCGTGTGGGTTCGTGTCGTGTTATCGGGTCGTGTGACATTTTGACAGCCCTAATACTTTGTGAATGAAGCACAATTATAAACCTTTTTTTAGGCATTTTGGTCTTTTCGCATGGTATAATATGTGAATGAAACACAATTCTGATATTTTTTTTACTCGGATGAAAGCATTTTAGAGTGTGAATATGACCGTACAGTCATAAAACCCGTAATGATTCCAAAGTCCTAAAAATAGTCATGGTCGTGCCCAAAATACAAAATAAGGGGATAACTAGAAGCATAAGAATAAATATAAGTTCTTTTCATACTTAATTCAGAACAATCTTTTAAATATGGACTCACAAAATTTCAATCCATGATGAGTCATAATAAATTATAAACGAAATCTGTGGAAGCATTATCCAATTGGTATAAAATAACCAACACATAACCATCTAGACATTAATATAACCATCTAGACATTAATATTCAAGTTTGCTGAATAATCCTAAAATCAACTAAAGAAAATAAAATTTATTATGAAATTTAATCAACTAAGAAGTCTATAATGTCAGCCTCTCCCTTGCATACTTGGACGACAGTTTTGAAGCCATCTTCAGCACCGAACTCTGGTTCATCAATTGGCTCAAACGTTTGAGACGTTTGACCCTTCCCCGTCACCTTAGTAAGGTAGAGATTGGTACATATGCACTAATAATACAAAGTAAATAGCAAGTACAAAAGCATAATTTGTAAATGAAATACAAGAACATGAATGAGTAAAGACAGATAAGATCATAAGAGAATGACAATATATTGATGATAGAAAGGAACATGTAATATAAGTCCAAATCTAAACAAAAGAGGCAATACAATGGTCAACATAGAAGCAATGTCGTTGTTTTGGGTGGTCAACCGTAACTATCTAGGAGAATCCATCATTCACATTTGTGGTCATAAACCGATCAATAATCCGAAATACCGGTTCAAACAAACAAGTTGGATGTAAGTGTTCGCACACATTGGTGATCAGCTGTCCAAATACAAACTACAGTCGTTCAATTTTGCCCCAAATAGATTTACATAAATATACATATAATAGCATAATAGACCTAGTGACCGGTAATGCGCTAACACAGAATCCTACTTCAAATCAAAGGGCTGACTGCACTGTCAATCCACATTCGCACGCCGAAACGTCATCCGAATAATTCTCCACATAATCTCAATCTAAAGTTAAGCCACATCACAGTCCATATACAACCATCATAGGGTATGCAACTAACAAACCCAACATCAATCTACATTATGCTTGCAAACCCGAAAGTCAAACTATATCCATAAACCAGAAGGTCAAAGTATATCCACAAACTAAATCTAAGGTCAAACGTACGGTCTTGAACCCAACAACACCACAAGAACTTTTAGTGGACAAAGGTCAATGCATCTCTTCATAATTTATGGTGCATAGGCCCAATTAAGAGCTTTCCAATAGAGATAGGTTGAACTCTAATTCACTGGAATTCATTAACAGTCATACAAGGTATTGAACCCTACATTAGTAAGATACTACGAGCCAAAATGATATATTTACATAAGTCCAATTAACAATTTAATCTCAAAATGGGAATCCCAAACACTCCACAATAATTCCCTACAATTAATAAAGGCATGAGAGAGAAACTCGCCATCAAACAAACCCAATGAATCCATTTTCCCGTGAAACTAACACCTGTCCAATCGATCGAACATCATACCCAAACAATCGAGCCTGCACCTGGTTCTGGGTAACTGCACCACATCCGATCGATCGGTCCTCGAACAGAAATCCCAATTTGTCCCTGATTCGATCTGAACAATAGAGAGTTCCTCCCATACCATCACCAATGCATCCACAAAATCTTTCCTCTACCGAAGCACATTCCCAATACAAAGGCAAACCATCCACCAGTGACCAAACATCAATTAACCCCCCAACAAATAAGAGAGAACCATATCCTAACATAGTCATTACAAAAGGGCATTCAAAGGATACTATATGCACTGATGAATACAAGCATTATAATTCACAAGTTATGGTTAGGTACTTGCCTTTTAGGTTCGCGGTTGGAGGAGACGAACTAAGATTCCTATTACCAATGCCCAAACGAGGTGTTGGTGAAGAGGATTTTGTAAGGAAGAAGATGATCATCTCTGATCGAAGATCCGGCAGCTGGATTTCTTGGTTGCAAGAGAAAAAGTAGTTGGAGAGTTTTGTTGGAGAAGAAAGTTACGGTGGTGTTGTATTTGTAGAGAATGAGAATAGGGCTTTGAATAGAACGTGGGTTCTAAAGAGAAAAGAGTTTTTGTTTGAGAATAACTATACCTACTAGGCTGGGCCTAGATTAACTACAAGTCCAAGTTACCTATCCAACAATCCCAACTCACTGAGTATAGACCTAACGTGGTCCCCACTTAGACTAACCACATATTTAACTAAAATACATTCAATTACCATAATAATTAAATAAATAATTTATTTAATATATAAAAACCCAAAACGTCACAATCATTTTCTCTTTTGTCTGATACTAGCAACAACACCTCGTGCTTAGCCCAGGGCAAAAAATAAAATATTACATTTTGAATTTATGAGATATCAAAATTAATTATAAACATATAAGAATATATTCATGCATATTTATATAAAAATAGTCAACACATCTTCAATCACAAATACAAGTGGTCAGCATCAACAATAAACCATTAAAAAGATAAAGCTAAAATAAATCCATTCAACAACAACATAAAAACAATAATAACAGCAATAATTCCTAAAGACGATATAGAAAAGCGAACTTTGTTAATATATATAATATTAGTAATAAGAAATGCATTCAAGTTTTTGTTACCCATTGATAATTTCAAAGCCCAATAAAACAAAGCCATCCCATTTGGATTTGTTTGTGTAACAAGAGGATTTTAGTTTATTCAGATTTTTATTTCCTTATGAGAATGGAATTTTGTATTTTCATAGAAAATCAAAGTCTTCTCTATTTAGGAAAAGTGGTTCATTTTTTTCTTCTATGCAAGGAAAATACATCACACCAAAGAATATAATATTGTTAACAAAGAAAATCATAAAAATGTGCAATCCTCTCGTTGCACAAATGCACCATTTTTTTATTTTCACCTAGGCCAATGGTCATTTCAATCCCTCCGCACAAATTTCTTTTCTACTCCTTTGAAGTAGCACCAATACCATTTTAGAACTGATCAAACCATTTTTTAACTCTAAATTTTTAAAATGTATATAAAAACATTTTAACTTTAAAAGCCATAAATTATGATACTTTAAAACCACAGGCTAGTGTTATTTAGTCCTAGTAATAATTGGCCCACCTTGGGTCAATATATATGTCTTTTAATTATGAGTCCATGTGGGCCCACTGAAGTGTAATTTATGGTGGGCCAAACCTAGAGTTATATGTCCATATATTCAGATCAGAAAAGGATCGATGCCTATAAGATTCAACAAAAAAACAAAAAAAAAAAAAAACCTTCAACCTCAAAATATTTTTATCACAAGCCCATCCACGAGGTGGTCTACCAGAAGGTCGAGTCTGATTTTCGTTCACATATGACAATCTTTGAATATAGTCGAGCTCTATTTGGAAGCTAAAAGAAAATGATATTTTTAATGAAAAGTTTATCACTGTGAATTGTTGAAAGGTGTGCCCCAAATATTAAAATAAAAAAAATGACAATCTTGAGAGGATGGAAGATATATGGTGTTGAGAGAGATAGCAAAATAGAGAGATTTTAGGGGATATTGATTGGGAGACTTTTAGGATTTGGATAAAGAGATTTTTTTTGGAGAAAAAATTGTTGCATGTGATGACATGGCACCTTAAAGCAGTCTATATTTTTTCTCTATATTTATTTGAAAGGAGAATTATTGGGTTGCTGAGGTGACACCCAACACAGCTCACCTCCCCTTTTGCTTTAATATATATATAATTGACAATTGGCTCTCACTCTAGTCGAAGTAGGATTTGAAATAATCTCATGTGATCCAATCCAACTACAGATAATTAATGTAAATTCGTTGGTTGGTTAAAATGCTCCAAAATGCTGCGAAAGCAAACCAAAAGGTGATCGGGTAAGGTGTAAATGATATATGATCATGTTTGGCAAAGGTCGCCCGGTCGGAATCCTCGCCGGTTTTTCATGCTAGCGTGAACACCTATGTTCGGCATGAGCATAGACTGGGAAACCCGAAGTTTCAAGTCATTGCATGTGGGCCACATAGCCACAATCCGAAACGTCAATCACCTCTGGAGTGTGGAAGCTCAAAAACGGCTCAGGTTCCAAATTTCAACTAGTGATTCATTGTGAATCTTCAGATATTTGCAAGAAGGCCCATACTCTGATACCCACCATTCTTGACTTCTGTGGGTCCCATTTGCATGATCTGAACTAGTAATCCTTTTTTGAAGGGCCAAAAACAGTTAGTGGGTGTAATTTGACAACTTGATTCGTTATGGATCATTAGGAAACTGCAAAAAATCTAAGATTGCTGATTTGCCATAGTTGAAAAAACTGCATGTTCAGGCAGTCCATTTTTTCCAATTTCCTGATTCATGTCGGCCCACAAAGACGATCTAAACCGTTCAAAATCTCCAAAAGGCCAACAACGTTGAAAAGATCAAATTTCAACCTTAGATTCATCATGATTTTGAGATATTTGCGAAAAAAAGGTCCATATCCTAAGATTCCTTTTTTTTTTTTTTTTTTTTTTTTTTTTTTGAGTCTCATTTGCATGATCTGAACCATGCATCCATCATCTCCGAAAGGCCAAAAGGAGGAGAAGGGGGTTTCAAACTTTAGGGCTTGATTCACTACCGATTCTTAGAAAACTTCGAAAAACCTATGACCGTTGGATGTAGTATAGTGCAATTGGTAGGATTAATAGGTGTTCACCAAACATGGAAAGGGAAGGAAAGATTCCTCTGGATAGAGGATTCGTCACCCTAGCAAGGATGTTTACCAAATGTATCCTGTGTTTCACTAATGCTTTCTACGAGGGATGGGGAACTCTACAGTAAGACATTTATTGAATATCTGAACTTCTCAAAATAAAAACTCTCCCCTTAGGTGAGATTCTCCTAATGTTTATTCCAACAAAATTAGTCCCACCACAAGATTGAACACCCACCTCTTAGGTGAGCTTTTCCCAATGTTTATTTCAACAAAGTTGATCCCACCACAAAATTGAGCATATGATTAAAATTTTCATATACTCAATCTTGCGGTGAACTAACTTTATTGGAATAAACATTAGGGAAAGCTCTAAACAGCTCATTACGAGGTTGGTCCTTCATTTTCAATGGTTCATATTTTCAATAGGTGGGCCACACCATGAAATTCCACTCCACTCATTGGTACATGAGTCAGAGATTCAAAGCCCCTAACCCCACTTGTCTCCGGACCATATATCCCTAGTCAATTTTAGAAATAGTTCGAGTTTGGTTTTGTAAACTATGAATTGCAGTTGGGTCGAATTCAAATTACAGGTTCAAGAATCTGGCCAATTTGACTTTACGTCGAGGATATAAAATAGTTGCAGTGGATTTTGATTGAGCCTAGCCCGAGCATGGTTGTACTGTATTTTCTGATGCCGCGCCACCAGACAAGTAATTAATGGTGTGTTGATTGCACCAATCTCCTAGTAATTTTGGTTAGGGCCTACTGAGAGTGACTTTATAGGAGCCATATTTATATACTAAAATAAAAATTTAGTTGAGCAATCATTATTAAATTTTTATAGGTGGCTAATTCACAATATTCATCTTTTATATATTTTGAAAGTTAATGAGTGGTCCAACCCTAAGTGCCCAGAGTGTGGAGCGGGAGCGAGAGCGCCGAAGCGTTAAATTTTTAAGTAATTATATGTCCAGAGCACCTATACAATATAGTGTTTATGGATTTATAAATAATTAACTAATGAGCGTAAATATATCTTATCCATATATTCAAGTATAAAAAATGGAGAAAAAAATTTAACTTTGCAATTTGATCACATAAAAGTAGACAATAATTAATAAATCAAAAGAAGTTTCTTCATTCAAAAGATAAATGCTCATCCATGATTTCATCTCCCATATCCAGAAATAATAGTCCACAAAACATATGAGAAGATCAAAAGATTAATAAAGAGAGTACTCATCCAAAGTGTGGTGCATAATTGCCAGAAGTTGAAGGGGATAGTCCAACATCACTATAATGAAGTAATGTATATTCTCTAGGGAAATCTTATATGCACCTACCTATTTTGCTGATCACACTTACATTCCTTCTTCATGTGTAATTTTTTTTTTCTTCTAAGGGTGGGTGTGCTTAGCAAAAATAGGGGTGCATATAGAATTTATCTATTCTCTATCTTCAAAGGCTTCCATGTCATTCTCCAAATTATCATCATTAATAAAACTATCACAGTTCTTATATGTCCCCTCATAATCCTCCCTATACCGTGTCAACAATCGATAATTATAATGCACATAAAACAAAGATTCTGCACAGTCCGCATTCATCATGTTCCTCTTTACATTGTGAATAAAATCATAGGTACTCCATGCCCTCTTTGCAGACGAGGTGTTCGCACTTTGAGACAATACTTTGACTGCCAAACTATATAGCTTGAGTGTTGTACCATACAAATCCCACCATGTTACTGCGACAACCAACGGTTTGCACTGCTTCACTTTCGGATTGTAGTCTCTCTTCTCCCCTTTCAGTTTTGTCTTTTAATCCTCACGGAAAATAAGGATCTAAGTTTTAAAATCTTTAGATTTTCTGAAACCGGCCTTTCAAATTCCACGCTCTCACTTTAGATCCACGCTCCAAATAGTTTAGTTTCGCGGTTCGAAACCCATCAACTTGCACTCCCTCCCTCGTTGAACGGTGATCTAGGTTTCACCTAACTCCCGCTCCGTTGTAAGTTGAACCGTGATTCATAAAACTCGAACCGCGCTCCATGGGCGATTCCGCTACGAAAATGCTTATCCGCATTTTTGGAGCAGGATCGAGAAGGGGGGTGGATGGTTTCAGGCACTATGGTCCAACCAATATGCCCCATTTTAGATGTGTAAATCATACTTGACGAAAGAGGGGCTTTTTTTTTTTTTTTTTTTTTATGAAAAGGAGGAGGGGGCAAGTTTTTAGTCACGATCTAATCGCAGGTCTTCCCAAGACAACAGGAGCTATAAGTGGGTAAAGGTCTTTTTTTTTTTTTTTTGTTGTTGTTGTTGTTGTTGTAGAAGTGGGCCGAGTTGGTAGCAGTCAATTGAGGATCTTGAACCCACTCTAGTAAATTGTGCATAGCTTGACTCATATCGAACCCCGTTACAACCGAGTGGACTTGGACCCAACTCTGGTTAAAAGCATATAGCTGGATCTGTTTCCAACTCAAAAGGCATTGACTGCATCCACTCCTAAGTTGGGCCCAACACAAATTCCATTACCTAAACCCAAACTATCATTAAATAAATATAGCCGGACACAGGTGATCCGATCGAGTGAACCATAGCCGGCTCTAGACCCAACTAAAAATCCATGTAATATTTACAATGAATGACGATGTTGACACTAAAAAATAAAAACTACAACGGTTACATTGCATTCAATCAATACAGATGTAAGACAAAACTAATATTATATCTATTTTTTTTAACAGTAAACAAAATATATCATTAAAAATAAGCATTAATACAAAGAGAGCAAGCAATAAGGTGCAACAGATATGTACCACACCCACAACTCAATTACATAACCATACCCACCCAAAAAAATCGCAATAAAAGAGCCACTCTCCACAATGATTCTTTCATAAAAAGTTATCAAGAAGCATCAACGAGCTTTTAAAATAACTAACACTTCCACTTCATTAGAATAACGAACACCCATGAGAACATAAACAAAACCCCACCTTCGTAAATACAAAACACACCTCCAATACATCTATTAATACATATTTTATTAATTCCCCAAATTGAGACTTATTATCAATAAGGTATTAAGAGGGGGAGTGTTCATACCTAAATTCTTTTGGATTGAAGCTTTGGATTGATATAATAGTGAGAGGCCATTGACATAATAGGTTATTCAGAAGTCGGATCCAGGAGCAATGGACAGATGCGGGCAACAGGAAAACACACCAAGGGCTTAGCCCTTGGGACTGTCATCCCAGCCCCCTCTGTCATGTCCACACATACATTCCCCTCGCCATCCTTACTATCATTAATCTTCAACTCAAAGCTTTGGACCATGGCCGCAACCGTCGTCTGGATCATTTGCGTGGCAAGTGTAATCCCTGGACACGCCCTCCTTCCACTCCCAAACGGCAAAAGATGGTAATGCTGACCCCTTATTTCTAACTGATGGCTCGAGCCACTGCTGTCCGATGGAATGAATCTCTCGGGGCGAAACTCGAGCGGGTTCTCCCAATAGTTGGGGTCCCTTCCAATGGCCCACACGTTGATGAAGATATGGGTGTCTGAAGGGACGTGATAGCCACTGATCTCGGAGTTGTCAATCGCCTTTCTATAAACCAAGGGGGCGGCTGGGTGCAAACGAAGAGTTTCTTGCATGATTGCTTGGATGTGAGGGAGATTGGGGATGTCCGATTCTTCCACCAGCCTCTCCTTTCCAACGACAGCATCAACTTCTTCTCTTGCTTTCTTAAGCACATCTGGATGGTTTATGAGCTCAGCAAGTGCCCATTCCGTTGTGATGGCAGTTGTATCTGTTCCAGCAGCAAAGATGTCCTGCACACAATTATTTATACATCTTCTGTCACACTTGATTTGAGACTGATCAGTACCAAGATCCCACAAACAGAAATTGTGTGTTCTCTCCAATTTCTATGCTGTACAGTGTACACACCCGCCCCCACAAAGTTGAAAAAGGAATCTCACAAAAAGGTGCATGAGTAGGGATCCTTGAGCATCCCGTCTATTAGCTTCAAATGGGAGCGTTAATTCTTGTCAGCGTGAAGGTTTTTGTCCAAAGCACATCCAGATCGGGGAATTTATAGAAAGAAAGATAAAACTTTTAATTAATCCGCGCCTTCAAATGAGCCCTCTTAATGAGGATCATGAGTCTAGACTCAAAGATCAGGGTCATTGGTAGGGGTGTTCATGGACCGGGCTAGGCCGGGCCCTGCCCGACTTGGACCAGGCTTGGACCTTTATTTTTAATACTAGGCCTGGGGCAGACATCTTTGTGAGGACGGTCTAATAGATGGGCCGGGCTTGGACTCAGTTGTTGAGAGCCCAAAGCCAGGCCTGGCCCGATTGGAAAATAATACTAGAGAAAGGTATAGCTATGGGATTCAAACAGTGATATTTCCATTGACACTGTCAAGACCAATCCAACAGGGCTGCATATGAGATCATGTAATTCCACTCTTTTTAAATAATATTTTAATCTTGCCCTGGCCAGGCTTGGGCAGGCTGTTTAGAAGCCAGGCCGGCCCTAGGTATTCCTTAGCCTGGCCCATGAACACCACTAAGTCATTGGTAGGTGGTCTTTTTAAATAATATTTTAATCTTGCGCTGGCCAGGCTTGGGCAGGCTGTTTAGATGCCAGGCCGGGCCTGGGTATTCCTTAGCCTGGCCTATGAACATGACTAAGTCATTGGTAGGTGGTCTTGATGGGGCCTAGCAAAGAAATTATAGCATTGGTTTTTAATAAGAGGTCTTTGTCATTTGTTGGTTTGCTAGAAATATTACTCCTAAGTCATTAGACGGCCACCCTCTTGATTATCACATTAGACAAGTAACTGTATTCTTTGTTCTCTTGCTGTTTATTCAGAGAGAAATGGAGAATTCGCAACATAAATACTTAATAGGCCCACAAATCTATATATTGGTACTGTAGGAGTGCACAAAAAATTGCTCAACCAATTCGGACTAGATCGGTTCAGTCATAGTTTGGATTTCTTTTAAACCGTTTCTTTTGGTTCGATTTTCGGTTTGAAATTGCAGTTAAACCGTTGAAATCGAATCGAACCAATTATATGATTATATATTTTTTATAAAAATATGTAAAAGTATATGAAAAATTACTTGAAGAAGGCTCGAACCTTCACTTCATTACTTGAAATCCAACATTTCTCACCAATTGAACTTTCAGTTTTTTGTAAAAAGTAAAATAAAATAAAATAAATAAAAATAGTAACCGAACCAAACCGAATCCAATCGAATCGAATGGAATCGGTTTATTACATTTCAATTCGCCTCGGTTCGATTTGAAAACATGGGGTGTTCGGCTTCACTTGGGAATATGAAAAATTGATGAGTACGATTTGATTGATGATCTCCCCTCTAAATGGATGAGAACAGCCCATGTGCATGTTTCGCGACGTCTGGACAATACGGACGCCTAGGTCCCGCAGGAGATTCCCTCCACGTAATTCTTATCGTTGGAGTATACCTTTCTCTATTGATAAGGAAAAAGTGGGCCTCTCTGATGTGGCTGCTTAACTAAGCGCTGAATTACAAACTCGACTGGGTGAGGGAAGAGAAGAAGGGGTTGGAGTCGTGAATGGAGAGGAGTGAGGACGTTAAGCGTACCTGAATGAAGGCCTTGATGTCTTCCCTTGTTAGTTTCATCTCAGCTTTCTCATCTTTGGATATATCAAGCTTCATATCAAGAAGATCCTTGGCATAATCACCACCAGCATCCATCTCTCTCCTAGCCTTCCTCTCTGCTTGGTGCTCTTTTATGATCCTCTCAAATATCCCATCTAATTTCAAGTGCAAACCCTTGTACTGCCTCTCAATCCCCTTCCCCTGCACGTCCAGTTTCTTACATACCCAATTATAATCAGCCAAATTGAACCTACCAGCGATCTCCGCCAGCTCAATCAGCAGCTTCTGCACATCGTTATCTCCTTCAGTTCTCGAACACCTCTTTCTCATGGCCATCATTGATACTACGTTGCTGGTCATCATCGAAAGCTCGGCAGCCACGTCAACTGCCTCCCCTGCTTCTGACCTTTTCATCACGAGCTGCAGGAACCTTTGCAGTTCTTGGCGTCTGATGGGAAGCATCATTTCGATCGTCCTACCGCCAAGGAGGTCAGACATGGTGAGTGTAAGATCCCGGTCCCGCTATAATATTTTATTATATTTTAATTAGAATATTATTATTATTTTAATTAAATGTATTATAGTTATTTAAGTGGGTAGGAATAATTGGGCCACACGATTAGATGTTTGGATCAGTGAGTTGGGTTAATGGGTAGATGACCTGACCCGTAGTTTGATCCAATAACTTAAGCCCATAAGAGATCCCCTTTTTAACCTAATCCCTATTTTAAAGAACCTCACGTTCTTATCTTCCCTCTTTCGTCTGCAACTTCTCCCGGTCTTCTTCCTCCTTCAGCTTCCCAAACCATTCCAACTTTAGGATCCAGCCATCAGAACCAAGATCAGAGGACACCACAGTTATTGTCTCGACTTTCTCATCTCATGTAACCTTCTCCTTAAATCATTAGGAATAGATCTATATTCTTGAGTTTTATCTTCTTTTTCTTCCAATGGTAGATCTGGTTGAGAGAACCATAGATCTGATCACATGGGTATTTCTTTCTCATCTCTTATGTCAGATTGGTGTTGGGATTGTAATCGAGCGCCGTGGTAATCTTGGATTGGGTATTGGCTAGAATCTGTCGCTTTCTTTTTCAACCCCGGTAAAAGGCAAGTACCTAATTATAATTGGTAAATTTAATGCTTGTGTTCCTCTTTGATTTGTGTGTGGATGCATGTAGAAACCCCTTATTATGCCTTTGATGTTTGATTTTATCTTTTTGTGATGAGAACGGTCTTTTGATTATCAATTTTAGGACGTGAGTTATCTGTACTTGGTCGGGCGACCATGTTTGGTGAAGGCGATCTTCGGATTGTAATAGATGGGGTCCACTTTTCAGACGGTCATGATGCACCGGGTGTGAAGCCACCTCCCTGTGGATCGAGTTCTGTGAAGGGGAATTCTATGTGGGCGGTTTTGGAAATTGGAGAAAGGGTGTCCACGCATGACAGAACCCAGGTGTCATTGTTACAACTTGTGATAAATTATCATTGTAGAAACAGGGTTCCGTGCATTTGCACCTGTCAGGACATTCCCATGAAACCCATTAGTTCTTGGAATTTGAAATAATGGGTTCTGTGTGACTGGCTTTGAGTTGTTTGTATAGGAAATAAAATAATGACCTGTAGTTTAGGATTGTTTTGATCAGAGGGCTGACAACAGTAAAGTGGGTTTTGGGTTGTTTCTAATTTTGGGACTGTGGGACCCATGTGGGCCATTAAATCTTGATCGGGTCCCTACATCTTGAAGAGAGGGCTTGGGCGACCATGTAGATGGAGGTTGATCGTGGCTCTTGATCAGTGGGGACTGTGGGACCCATGTGGGCCATTAAATCTTGATCGGGTCCCTACATCTTGAAGAGAGGGCTTGGGCGACCATGTAGATGGAGGTTGATCGTGGCTCTTGATCAGTGGGCCAATCATCCGAGGTGAGTGGTTGCTGTGGCCGACCATGGCAATAAAAGAACTCGGTTCTGTGTTAAGAGAGTGAAGAAGCCTGTAGCATATGGAATAGGAGGGAGAGAATGATGATGGGAGTGAATAAAGAGAAAGAGTTTGATGTGGACGTCTGGGAAGTGATAGGATAGCTACAGATTTTACTTGGAATAGTCCTTGGCCATTAGGAAAAAAAAAAAAAAAAAAGAGAAAAGCATGGGATGAGATCTGTACAGATGGGATGGAGGTATGGAACATGCATTACTATTAATACTTTATTGTTGTTAGTGTTTATAAAAAGGAATTCTATTAACCCTTTGACTTTTAAAACTTAGCCCATTAGTTTTATTTTATTAATTAAATAAAAGCCTTCATTGTTTATAAACTTTAAGGAGACCCTTTGACTTATAGGGGAATGTGGACAATATTTTTGAATGGGTCCTTAGGTTTTTCTAAAATCATAAATTAAGAAGTGTTACTTTTTATTATTATTTGCAAATTAACTTTAAATGATATCTTTGATTTGAATGTGTTAAAATTATATTTTTGGACTTTATATTTGGATCAATGGACTTGAGTAAATACCGTCTGCGCACACGGTATCTTACTAATGTGGGGTTTAGTACTTAGTATAACCTCGGGAAAATTCTAATGGATCTGAGTTCAACCCATCTCTATTGGAAAACCCTTAATTGGGTCTATGCACCACTGTTGGTGAAGAGATGCGTTGATCTTTTATATATTAGAAATTCCTGTAGTTATTGGATACGAGACGGGGGTTGGCGAGGAGTGGGTCTGCTTTTGGAGAGGACGTCTCGGACTATGAGAGGGGAGACGAGCCAAATCAGGAAGAGGATGGCATAGGATAGGATGTTCTCCATTTCTGCTTGACTGTGTGTGAGGTTTTAAGAGATGAAGTGGGCTGTGTGTAGAATGTCTATATCTATATATCTATACCATTACATAAGTTTTACATGCTTTACGTCCACTCTTGACTGTGTGTAGAATGTCTATATCAATATATCTATACCATTACATAAAAGCAGCAGTTTTACGCGCTTTACGTCCACTCTTATGGGGGCACAGTGGAGGGAGACTCTCGATTCTTCCTCTCTCCTCTCGATTTTTCCTCGGGAAATTATATATTTACCCACCCATTTTGATGAGCACACCAATATTCCTTCATGAACATTAATTTTTTTTAATAAAAGGTGGGTGTGCTCAGCAAAATAAGGGGTGCATATAGAATTTCCCATTTTCCTCTCATCCACAACACTCTCCAAACAAGAAATGGAGAACCTGGTCACCTCTTCTCCTCTTCCTTTTTGGCTCTCTTGGTGATATGCCCAACTCTTCCAATCTCTCTCAAGGTACTTCTTTTTTCCAATGCCTCTCTCTTCTCTCTGTCTGTCTCTCATTTCATTTATCTTACGATCTAGGGTTTAGAGAATTAGAATTTGGCCACAGCTTCGAAGAGGATTCTCATTTCCTTTCTATCATTCTGTTTCATTCTCATCTCTCTGCAACCTCTCTCTTTCTTTCTTCTTTCTTTCTTCTTCCTTCTCCATCTTACCTCTTGCCTATATGGAGAATCCATCCATCAATTTCATCATCCATTTCCTTCATCATGATCACAAGACCTTGAGCTTCATCCCCATTTCGTCACCGCCGAGCCACCACCGCCACCACTGAAACCCCAGCTCACTCCATCTCTTCTCTCTTTATTTTCCCCCTCCTTACTGCCAATGTGAAATCTCACCATTTCTCTCCTGTTTTCTTTATTTCACACACTTTCTCTTACTTTCTTTCTCTCGTTCTCTTTCTCACTCCACTCACTACCAACGTGAGGTGTCCCCCAACCCATTTCATCATCTCACCATTTCACTGTCCCTCTCTGTTTCTTTCTGATTTCCTTTCTTTCTTTCATTCTATTTCTTTCTTTATCTTTGCCAGTGGACCACCGAGACCTCCATCATCGATCAAGCTGACCCCACTACCTCATTTCAATTTCTCTTTTAGGTAAGCTTCTTTGTTTTGATTAAGTTGGGTTAATTGGGTTGTTCCACTAATTAGTGTTAGATGAGTTTGTTAGCATGTTTGAGCTTCAACAGTTTGTATGCATTTTTCTTTCAATATTTTTTCTTTTTTCATTGTTGGAGCACTATAGTATGTTCATAATGCCTTTTTTTCCTTCTTCCTTTTTTTTCTAATCTTAAGTTGAGGATGAAGTGTTTGATCACAAATTTATAAAAGTTGAATCTTAATAACTTTGGTTTTTTTTCCCTTCCTTTAAAAATCTTTAGTTGAGCATGAAGTGTTTCATTAAAAGTCTAAAAGAAATTGAATCTTAATGACATTATTATTTCAAAGGGTTTTACCCTGTTAGAAGTGTAGCACCTTCTCTTTTACCATGTTTAACGTTAGGAAGCTTAATGATCTAAGAAATCATTGTCTCTGCCTAAAAAATCATATTTGGTTTCCAAAGTGGTTTAATTGTTTTGTATGGAAGGAATCAGGTCAAATCACTTGAGATATGCTATTTTTTTTAATTTTCCCTTTGATTTAGTTGTAAAGTGTAACAACACCACAAATATATTTTATTTCTCAATTGAAAGGAAATATTTTCAATTGAGTTTTATTACTTCCTTGTAAAGAACAAATTTCACTAATGAGGAAATGGGGAGGTAACGAATCCATCTTTGTAATTTTTTAAATTCAGTTGTAATTTTGTTTTTGGTTTCTTCTCTGATGTGTATATAGTCATATCTACTTTTGAAGCCCATTTTCATTTTCTGTTCATGAAGGCTTCAAATGAGAAGATGGAAATTTCTTTACTTGATCCGTTCTCAAAGTTATTTGTCTTTATTTATTTCTTTTGTATGGTAACTAAGTAGCCTAATTGGGTTTGACCAAAATTTGAATTTTCTACCCTTAGGGTCTGAATGTGTTTGGGTAAAAATTTCCTATGAAAGGGTATTCATTTGATGATACTTTGCGCTTCGCCTTAGATCCCTCATTTTTAGCCCCTTTTGATAGTAAAAGATCCTAAGAACCCATTACTGATGAAACAGATAAAAAGACAAGCAATTAGGTGGTGATTAGCACTAAAATCATCAATAAATCAGAAAATCATTTCTCATCTCCAAAAAAAATTATAATGAAATTATAATATGTCAGCAAAAAAGTAGGAGGAAGAAGGGAAAGAAGCAGTAGGTGAATTCCACGAGCAAGCAGCAAGGAAGTAAGAGGACAAACGAAAAGAAGCTCGAATGCTTTTTCAAAAAAAAAAAAAAAAAAAGTAGCTCGAATGGTGTCACGACCCGGGCCCGAGATCTGATTACTTCGGACGGACCCCGAGTCGCGGTACCATACTTACTCCCGTAAATCCTGAATTAACCGAAGTTAAGACAAGACTCACAAGGGATATCAAAACATAATACCTGTCAATGTACAATGTGCGGAAAACATGTATATATACATTGACTACAATTAACTTTACACGAAAGTAAAGTTCCCTTATACAAATTTACAGTTCACTACAACCAACACTGCACACTTAAAATACAATGCAGTTGGTATTTAATTACAATCCAAAATTCTCTATTACAAAAATATTCATTTACAATCGCCCTCCGACTACGCCCACTCCGCTAAACCTCCTGGAGGTAACGGACGGGCCTCCTCCGCAGGCGGCGCGGCCTCGGCAGGACCGGCACGGGCATCTGGGCCTGTGACATCATCAATAACACGTGAACACGAAGGTTCAACAAGATACATGCATTTTCACGATTCTTCATGTTATTTAACAATTCTATACAAGAATTTATCAATGCAAGAACTTAACAGTTCTATAGAACCTACTTCAATTCCATAACAAGTATCTATGTCAATCATATCCTTTCATTTCGTGTCTTTCTGTTTAAGCACAAGGCGGAAGGGCAAACCGTTCATGGCCAAGGCTTTAAGATTAGTTCATTATTCAATTTAATTCAGCACAAGGCGGAAGGGCAAACCATTCATGGCCGAGGCTTTAAGATTATTTCACTTTTCATTACATGACTTATCACATATGGTGGAAATTTTCCAGTGTCTTGATCAGAGAGCACTGGCATTCCACGAGGCTCCGGAACGCCCCTCACATCTATTGCAGTAGGATTCATTCATTCATTCAATTTACTGTCACCTTTAGTGACTTTCATCTCATTTCATTAATTCAATTCGTGCATTATGTCAATGACGTTCACTATGTCAATGAAGTTCACCTCTGTGTCACTTCACGGATTCTATTCATTTCTTATCAATTCTATTCACACTTCTAAGCCAAACAAACGAGTGAAGCGTTAGTTATCCAATGTACGTGTTATTTTCGATGAATATCACTTTATGTATTTGATTTGTACATTGAGACGACCTTCGCTAACACCTATGTAGGCTTAGACATCAGCATGGAATAGCCTGTACAAACTAGGCTTCATTTCCATAATCTTCTCTGAGTTCATCTCAGCTGTCGGTTGGCCTGTCGGTTGACCGACCATACAACGTCGGTTCACCTCTCGGTTAACCGACACTTTGTCGGTTCAAATTCCAGAAGCTGGATTTCCAGTCCATTCTCTGATACATTTGTCGGTCAGGTATCGGTCAGGTGTCGGCTGACCGAAGATACCACATCGGTTAACCGACATATTGTCGGTTTGAATTCCAGAGAGCTAGAATTCACTGAGACAGATTTCAGATCTGTCGGTTAGTCCGTCGGTTGACCTGTCGGTTGACCGACACTCTCATACCGGCTGACCGACACAACGTCGGTCAGAATTCCAGAGAGCAGAAAACTCTCTGAGACAACTCCCAGAGCTGTCGGTTCACTCGTCGGTTGACAGTCGGTCAACCGACACTGACCCAGAAGCTCAGTTCTGAGCTTCAGATTTTCTGAAGTGAAACTTCAGGATTTGAGTCAAATGAACTCCAATCTCTCTAAAACACTATAAATCATAATGATGCATAAGTACTTGCCTCTTGTGAAGGTTGAATGGATGAAAACCTCTTTCTTGAGCTTGATTCCAAGAAGAAAACCTTGATTCCAAGCTTGACACTTCCACAATTTGAAAACAAAGTTGGGGAAGATGAAGTGAAGGATGTAAGCTCCTTGAAAACACTTACAAACCCCTTGTTTGCTACTTGATTGAGTGAGATTGGAAGGAAAGAAGAGAAAGCAAGAGAAAATGGTTGCCTAGGGTTTGGAAGAAGATGGAAATGAGATGAATGATCTCATTTAAGTCATCTTTAGCTTATATAAGCTAGTAAATTGCATTCAAGCCCATTAATTTCACTAAACTACAATTCGAGTCAAATGAAGGGTCATTTGACCGGATTCTCGTCAAACGACTTCGAGTCTATTACGGAAGTTGACGTACTCGTCAAGATACACGCGTTGGTATCAAGAGTTTCCGTATTCGACGAAATACGCGAAAATTCGTATTTACAAAAAAGTCCTTTATTTCAATGCTTGAGTCTAAAACTCAATTTAAACCATGTAATTCCATTTCTTACCATTCCATTAAGCCTAAGTCATTCATTTAAGGCTTATTCCATATCATTTGGTCATTGACCATCATTAGCTCAATTAACCGCAGTTAATTAGCCTTAAGCATAACCAATTCACTTAATCTTTTCATTATCCGATCATTACATTCATTCGGGATTAACTCCATTGAGTTTAGTCATCAATTACTATTAAACTAGTTAAACATGGTTAACTAGCACTAAATTCAATTAACTAGAGTTAACCTTGATTAACTCGGGACGGGACCTTACAAATGGGTTCATCTCAGTTTTCATTTTTTGTCAAAATTTGATTAATGAATTTGTGTACTATTACTATGTTTCTTTCAATCCCAATTCAGGTTTTAATCCTTTCAAGTATTGATCTTCCTGTAATCTTTCTAAGTTTTGATCTTTCTGTTTTGTGTTGCATCTCTAGGTGTAGGGATTGAGGGAAGTAAGTGTATTTGGGTATGGACATTCTTCATATAATCTGTTTAGTTGAATGGGTTGGTCTCAGTTTTCATTTTTATCAATGTTTGATTAATGAATTTGGGTATTTGTAGGTGGATTCAATATTACTCATGTTGTTGCAAGGTAAGCGTGTTCTTCACAACACAAAAGGAAGAAAAGAAGTCCAGTAAGCTCCCTTAATGCTAATTGAATTTTGGATGTTTTCATTTCAGGACCTATGACAGAGCTGCTACAAAGTTCGGGGGAAGGGTGTGTTGAAGCAGTCATCATTTTTAAGAAACATGTACTTTGATCTCTCTATCACTCATTGGATGGATATCACAGGTGATAAAAATTGATGATTAGGCATTGCAACTATTTCCAACATCAGCATATGACCTGATTTTTGGGTCTAGGGATGTTTGTACTCGGTACCACCTGATAGAGTATACGCATGTTCTGAGAGAATATTTTTTAACTGATCTTTGGCCACATATCCTTTTCAAAGTTGTTAAAACTTAAAAGGTTAAAAGTGCGTCCTTTAATTGAAGTGATCTCCACTTACTCATCGGTTAACAAAGATCTGGTTCTCTTACACAGTGCAATGGAAGAAGCCTGTGGATGTCAATAAAAGTACTCATTTCCATTTTTTCTCTCTACCTGATTGGTTCCGTGGTTGGCATAAGGTACATCCTAACGAAACAATAGTTTCAGTTTCTTTGGCATCCATATATGGTGTGTCGAATTTGGTATACTTACACAACCTTCAAATGCCAATGGGATTTGACCATTCTCTTGGAGGTAAAGTCATATGCCAATTACAGCTATTGAAAGCTGAGTTGGACAAAGAAAGCCTTTGTTGGAGAGATGCTCCAATGGCACTAACTGCATCCACTCCTAACTATGGGCCCAACTCAAAATCCACTACCCAGACCTGACTCTGATTGAATAACTATGCATAGCCGGACAGAGGTCGATCGAGTGAACAATAGCCGACTCCAGACCCAACTCAAAATCCATGGAGTTTTTCTATTAATGATAATAATATTGACGCTAACAGTAAAAACTTCAACAAGTGAATTGCATTAATTCTCAGGCTTCAAGCATCGCTGTGCTGCCAATTTCATTTCATACAGATGTAATTAATGGGACAAAACTAATAATGCATCAATTAATACAGACTTTATTGATTCCCCGAATCGAGAATAATTATCGATCTAGTATGAATGCGGGGGAGAGTTCATGCCTAAGCTCTTTTGGACTGAAGCTTTAGATTGAGAGAATAATTATTCAGAAGTCGGATCCAGGAGCAATGGACTGATGCGGGCAATTGGAAAACACACCAAGGGCTTAGCCCTCGGGACTGTCATCCCAGCCCCCTCTGTCATGTCCAAACATACATTCCCCTCACCATCCTTACTATCATTAATCTTAAAATCAAAGCTTTGGACCAAGGCCGCAACCGCTGTCTGCATCACTTGCATGGACAGTGTAATCCCAGGACACACTCTCCTTCCACTCCCAAACGGCAAGAGATGGTAATGTTGGCCCCTTATGTCTAACTGGCTCGACCCACTGCTGTCCGATGAAATGAATCTCTCGGGGCGAAACTCGAGCGGGTTCTCCCAATAGTTGGGGTCCCTTCCAATGGCCCACACGTTGATGAAGACATGGGTGTCCGAAGGGACGTGATAGCCACTGATCTCGGAATTGTCAATCGCCTTTCTAAAAACCAAGGGGGCGGCTGGGTGCAATCGAAGTGTTTCTTTGATGATTGCTTGGATGTAAGGGAGATTGGGGATGTCCGATTCTTCCACCAGCCTCTCCTTTCCAACGACAGCATCAACTTCTTCTCTTGCTTTCTTAAGCACAGCTGGGTGGTTTATGAGCTCAGCAAGTGCCCATTCCGTTGTGATGGCAGATGTATCTGTTCCAGCAGCAAATATGTCCTGCACACAATTCAAACAACATTGAACTTTTTATAAATGGGCACCTACTAAACGAGCCTCATGAGTCCTAGGTACTCAATGGTCCTGGGCAGGGTCAAGGCTAAGAGCAAGAGGTCTTGCTAGTATTGACGAATCCTTAGAAACCACAAATTAAACAAAATTATATCAAAACTTAATGACCCATGTTGATGTGCTCTCAATAATGAAACCACATTTTACCAAAAAAAAAAAAAATTGCAACCACAGAGACACAAGGAAAGATTGGGTGCACGTCATGTCAAGAACTCTCGGTTTTTGTGAGCCCTGTTTCTTTCTTCATCTGACTTAGAAGTATGCTGCATGGCCCACCTTTAAATATTGGTGGGTGCCCACCTTTGAAAAATCCAACGTGGCTGATACATCAACACCCCCACGTATTGATCTCAAAGAATCTATAAATTACTACTAAAAAAAGTAAGGTAGACACCGTTGCATTGAGTGACTTGGTGGGCTTTTGTCTGGTTCGGATAAAAACGGTTGGAGTGCCCAATGTGAACTCACTTCAATGTTGACTTAGGAAATTTCCAATCAAGGGTTACAATGGACGTCAGGGTTGCGATTGAGTTTGAGTCGTTTGGATCTTTCAGCTTTGGGTCCCACCATGTGGAACGCAGCAGCAGCGCCACGCTACTCTGTGCCGACGCTGCACTGCACTTACTGCCCATTTATGTTATAGTACACCTTTCCCTATTGATGAAGAAAAAGTGGGCCCCTCTGGAATCGCTAGGTAAACTCAGCGCTGAGTTACACCTTCAGAGGATCCGGACTCCGGACCTTAATTAGCAGGGATGAGAGTGGAGTTATGAATAGAGAGGAGTGAGGACGTACCTGAATGAAGGCCTTGATGTCTTCTCTTGTTAGTTTCATCTCAGCTTTCTCATCTTCGGATATATCAAGCATCATATCAAGAAGATCCTTGGCATAATCACCACCAGCATCCCTCTCTCTCCTAGCCTTCCTCTCTACTTCGTGCTCTTTTATGATCCCCTCAAATATCCCATCTAATTTCAAGTGCAAGTCCTTGTACTGCCTCTCGATCCCCTGCACGTCCAGTTTCTTACATACCCAATTATAATCAGACAAATTGAACCTACCAACGATCTCCGTCAGCTCAATCAGCAGCTTCTGCACATCGTTATCTCCTTCAGTTCTCGAACACCTCTTTCTCATGGCCATCATCGATACTACGTTGCTGGTCATCATCGAAAGCTCCGCAGCTACGTCAACGGCCTCCCCTGCTTCTGACCTTTTCATCAGGACCTGCAGGAGCCTTTGCAGTTCTTGGCGTCTGATGGGAAGCATCATTTCGATCGTCCGACCGCCAAGGAGCTCAGACATGGTGAGCTTCTTAATGAATTTCCAGAAGGGGCCATAGGGGGCGAAGATGAAGCTGCAGGAGTCGTAGGAGAGGTAACGGACGGCGGAAGATATGGGGCGGGAGGCAAAGGAGATCTCATGGGTCTTGAGAATTTCTTTTGCGGTGTCGGGTGAGGAGGCGATGACGAATGGAACAGAGCCGAGTCGGAGACGGAACAAGGGGCCGTAGCGGGTGGCGAGCTTGTGGAAGGATTGGTGGGGAAAGGGTCCAAGGAGATGGAGGTGGCCGATGATGGGGAGGGCCATTGGGCTCGGGGGTAGGCGAGGAGTGGGTCTGGTCTTGGAGAGGATGGCTCGGACTATGAGAGTAGAGACGACCCAAATCAGGAAGAGGAAAGCATAGGATAGGATGTCCTCCATTTCTGTTTGAAGAAGTAGAGACTAGAGATGAGGAATGTGTGGGTTGCAGGTCTAACGAATGGAAAGTACACTTATAAATAGTGTAGCTCTGTATAGGGATTAGAGAGAGAGAGGGAGCCGGCATTCTTGAAATATTAAAAGATCTAGGTGGGGGATCGCGATGGCGACGGTCGTTGGTCAAACTTCAATGTCCCTACTGCCTCTATCTTTAATTAAAATCGTAGAAATGGAGGAAGACTAGGACGTGTAGTTCGGATCTTCTAAGTTTGACTCGCTGAGTTAGACAACGACTGAGTTTAGCCGGCAGGGTTGCTTCACGCTTTGAAATTGGGCGATTTGACTCTTTTAAATGACTATTACTACAAAAGGTGAATAATTGTATGCACCACAGGTACAACAGACACATAATTCCATGATATTATTTTTGTATAAGGGAGACTTGGGTTTATTGTTTTTAAGTTGATATTAATCTTCTTTTACTGATTTTTTTTTTTTTTTTTTTGTGAAGTGGAGGAGAAGAAGGATGATTTGTATGTTTTCATTCTCTCGTTCAGGCTGTAAATTCTTATCCTATATAGTCATATCCATATCAACTTAAACAGTGCTGTTTAAAAGAGAATCTATTCTTATCTTCTTTCCAGCTCATTATTTTCACTACAAAGAGAGTTTATTGTTTTGTTCTCTTCAATTCATTATAATTTTTTACAGTCCCATATCCATGATTAGATTTCTGTACAATTGAGAGATGAGATTGTTTATAACAGTTGAACTAAACCTTTTATAATAGGTTGAGATACATAAGGGCCCCTTGATCCTGTTAAAATTTAGCAAGTTGTAAAAAGAAAATTAAAAAACTGATAGCTGGTAGAAGTGCTTGAACATTTGCAAAACTATTTGTTGGTTAAGAAGTCATATGGCATTACGGTGGAGTTCAATAGTTCTATTTAATAAAACCAGTGAAAGTAGCTCCGGCATCCCCCTCTCGTGTAATAAAAAAATGATTGTGCACAATTTTTTTTTAAAAAAGAGAGACTATTTTGACATTGTTCCTTTTGCATGCATAAAAGCACCATGAGAGATCTGGGGAAAAGTAACCGGTACGTGCAGAATAAGAAATTTTGATGTCGCTCATCACTGTGGTTTAGATCACCCTGTAAAAGTTTCAAGAAAATGCAATGGAGCTGACTTTTATCAAACGCATGATCCACACTATACCATTTGTACAACTTTTTGGAAACCCAAGCAGATGCATCGAAGTGTAGCCTTTCATATAAAGCAAAAAGGAGAAAAAAAAAATGTCCTTTCTAGGGAGCATGGACAGTGGAGAGACATGAGGTAGATTTTCGAAAAAAAGTGCCGGCAGCGGCGGAGCTAAAATTATTTTTCCAGAGGGTATAAATATTATCTTTACATTTAATATTTTACTTTTAATTTTAAATTTAATTATTTTCATAATTCTTTCACTAACATTTAAATAAAAGTTCCTAATTTGAAAATACCCCAATACTTTTAAAGACATAGTTTTTAAAAACTTTGAGGACAGTTAAACTATGAAAATAATAGGGCTCCCGTAATAAAACCCTTTTACAACTAAGAGTTGTATCTCACTCTAATTAAAGTAAGACTTATATTAGATTGATCATATGAAAACCAATCTATCCATAATTAATTAATTACTATTGAAATAATGATTTTAAGCTAATTTTTTAAAATCTGCACCATGATTTATTTATCGTTTGGATGTTATACTATTTTTAAATCATAAGGATATTTATTTATCGTTTGATGATTTAAAGAAGGATGATTTTTTGAGGCATTATATCATCGATTACGAAGAAACATGCTAATGATAATCAACATAATACGGAATTATTATGAAAATATGATCCAACTATATGGCCTATTTTCTGTCCTTCTTTTTGATCATCTGTCTTTATCTTCGACTGCTTTAAAACGTCATCTTCAGTCTCGAAACAACATCCTTTTTAATCATGACGTACCAGTTACTGATCTCCTCCATTATTACATTGAATTTTTACTCACGCAGGAGTTTATACAAAATTGAAAATTCAAAACTTAAATAAATCACGATCAAACAGTCGTGCCCAAATTAAAAAAAATTGCGGAATAACATAAATATAAACCATTCATGCAGGCCATAATAGTTGGATCGATAAATTGCTGCAAAACAGAGTCAGAACGGATCTATATTTGCCGATTATGGCGATGCATAGTTATCCTAATTAATGGACGATCATGTGTTCTAAAACCATGCTCTGATACCACATGTTATACTATTATTAACATGAACCCTAAGATCGTGAACAGCATGATAATCACGTGTAGGATTTAATCTTAAATAAATTAAAGAGTACCTCCAGACATCCTGATGCAGAGAGCTTTCTGATCCTGCAGTCTGGTGCTGTTGCTGATTGATGCTGTGATCCGTCGAGAAAGAGACTATATGAATGGTTTCGGTTTCTCTCTCCTTGCCTATAAAACCTTAATGTGTTGATTTTCGTGAATACCTTTGTGATGGACGAAAGGCTTTGTTTTATAGGTGAAAAGAGGACCGAATTTCCAATCAGGGTTTCCATAGACTTAATCTCAACCATCCATCAAGGTAGAGTTTGTTATGGAATACACCTCATTAAGAAACCTTTTTGTGTAAGGAATAGCATGTATCCTAAGAAAACAGATTTCCTATAATGACCACAATTCGGGAAAGGAAAGGACTTCTAGTCCAAGTAATGGACTTAAAGATATTTCCTTACATTGGAAGCAAGCAAAATACAAAACTATCCTCAAGACTTCTCAAACTCTTCCCTTCTATAAATGGAAAAGCACATATAGGATAGGCAAGATTGCAATAAAACCAAAATATTTTGAAACAAATCCTATGTATTATAATGATCACTTAATAAGCCAAAGAAGTTGAGGGGGTACGCACAGTACTAACATAATTAAATTGGAAGAGCAATCATTGTAGGATCACTAGGATGTGTCTTTCCTTTTTCCTTTTGTTTTGAATGGTCAAATACTTGGAAATAGTCAAATTATGTTTTGCCAGGAAACCAAATGAGGTCCTTGGCCTTTATCTGACCATCTTAGTGGAACGAAGCGTGCTAGGACGGTTGCTTGCCGCCTACATAGTAGCCCCAAAAAGAGCAGGAGGTCACTCCATCCCCCATTCCTCCCGAGTCCTATGGTAGAAATTGAAGACCACATCTCTCTGTAGTTCCTGAAGACTCTGAATTAGTTGTCTAATATAATATTGAGTTTTTTACAAAAAGGCCACTATGTTTTTATAAAACCTCAAAAACACCTCTGTACTTTTTGCTCTTGCGTAAGCATCTCTTTGCTAATCTCTTTGCTAACAGTCAAAGTCAAGAAAAATAAACTGGCCGTTTCCACTCTCTTCGTTTTGAAAATGAAAAACGGTGGGTAAGTTCCCCACAGTTCTTCCTGCAACTAGTGTCTTGCAAAAGAAGGTGTGACCGGTGACTCCATGTGCTAACTATTCTCAATGGTAAAGCATAACAAAACTTGGAGAGTGGAAACGGCCAATTTATTTTCCTTGACTTTGACTGTTCGTCAAAGGATGCTTAAGTAAAAACAAAAGGTACAGGGGTGTTTTTGAGATTTTATAAAAACATAGGGGCCTTTTTGTAAAAAAAAACTCTATAATATTAGTGCATGTTAAGCAAGTTAGCTGTGCAGGTCCTGGACGTGGAGATTTTGGATTAGTTGTCTCATATAATATTAGGACATGTTAAGCATGTGAGTGCAAGGTACATTCGAATTTTGGCTCCACTCTTCTTTTTCTTCTCTTTACTCGGTCAAAGTCGAAAAGAACTCCAAAAGCCCTTATAGCAGACATTGTTTCAAGGAAAAAAAATATATATATATATATATAATGGGGGGTCTTCATGTGCATCTATCCCTCACTATTTTTGGTGAGGGACACCCATTTTTGGGGTGTTTCAAGTACAAGAGAAGTACAAGAGGGGTACTTTGTACCTCCCTCTTGTACTTGAAACACCCCCAAAAGGGGTGTCCCTCACCAAAAATGGTGAGGGATAGATGCATATGAATGTTTCCCATATATAATTCTCTGCATTTTGCGTGAAAAATTGACCATGCTACGGTGTCAACAGAAATTTGAGGCGCTTTCCACACTTGTAGAAAAGCAAACAAGCAGGCACTTTTTTGTGTAGAAAAGTGCCGTATGAAACCTGTGCCGTTACCAGCATTTTCGAGTGCTTCTGGAATTCTGCTTTATGTGGGGGTGCCCTAGAAAAGCAATTCCAACTCCCAAATGTATTTTTCTTTTTCCACAAAGAAGAGACCCCACCAGTGCCCTCATACTGAGAAAATCTGTTTTAAGCACTGCAAAATTAGAGACTTTTCCACGCTAAAAGAGGATCTTTCTTTGTTTTACAAACGTGCCGACAAGATAAAAAAAGATGCACCAACGGTTGGGCAACACTGCGCTTCTCAGTACGTCACTCATTCTCCTCTCATAATACCCCAACGGAAACGACCCGCTTTCACGGTCAGCTTTCTATTCAGCGTCTTGACTAACCCTCTGTTTGGGAAGGGGGGAAAGAGGGGGAAGGAAAAAAAAGGAGGGGAAAGTGGGGGGAAAATCTTTTGAAGGGTGTTTGGGAAGGGGGGAGGAAAAGTGGGGGGGGGGGGGGGGGGGGGAGTGGGGAAAAAATTTTTATCTTCTTGTGGCAAAAATTTTCCCCCCAAAAATGGGAGGAAAATGAGGGAGGGGAAGGAAAATGAGGGAAAAAGTCCTTTTTGCCATTTTTGTTCTTTGTTGTCTTTTAGAAACTTTTATAAAAACAAGGACAAAATGGTAATTTTTCATGTACTTCACAAACAAACAAAATCCTACTTTTTCACTTTTCTTCCCCCTATTTTTTTACTTCCCAAACAAGATGAGGTAAAATTAATTTTCCCTTCCCTCCCCTTCCGTTCATTTTCCTTCCCCTCAAATTTTTCCTCCCCTCCCCTCCCCTCCCCTCCCCCCTTCCCAAATACAGCATAAGGGAACAAGAGAGCTATGTGGCTTGTTTTCAGCCACCCATGTGTAACATATACAAGTCGATTTCACATTTTTTTCCACCCATGTGTAACACATACAACTTTATTTCACAATTTTACATTTTTTTTTTTTTTGTCCCTTTTTGGATAAGTTGCGCTATTGGCACCTTGAACGACCACTTTGTGAGGAAGACTTTTGGGATTTGGGGGTGGCATGATTTTAAAACTTATCGTACTGAGTAAAGGTGGAGTTTAACTTATAATTTATAAACCTAGGGATTTTGCGGCCATCTCCGAAGTGGGACTTAAAGAGAATTTCGATTGGAAGCCTGTAATTGATACACTACGTTCCATAATTAAGGATACCGCCCAGACCAAGTTATCAAGAGATACGTGGGTTGAACTTGAGAGAATTCATTTCAGCTAGCTTCCTATTGTTAGAAAAAAAAAACATATTTTGATTGTCTCTACGAACGCCTTAATTAGGTTTTTCTTTTGAAAGAAAAATGCCTAAAGGTTTTGACAAAAATGTAGCTAATGGGATTTAATATGGTATAAAAGTCAATTGGTCACAAATTTGAACACCGGGGAGACAAGTCAAGTATGAAATATGCGCCCAAAGGTTCCATTCAAGGGGAGTGTTGAAAAGTATCTCAATTTGCCTGTACTAATACCTCAAATTAGAATCTATAACCTTTCTAGAATAGTGGAAAAGATTATGTTTTAGCCAATGATAGATCAAGATTTTCATTTTGGTGGTCCATGCAATGGTCAAGCTAAGAAGTTAAATAATAAAATAAAAATTTTAAGATATTATTAAGGAATTTATCGAATGTTATGGATGCGAATACCTAGGTCCACCCTGGTTTCAGAGAAGGTAGCTCACCCCATTGGTGAGCCCCAGTGGTAGTAGGATGCTATAATTAAGTCCAAGTGCAGATTATTGTGAAATCCTTATTGCATACGGGATTTAAGAGAGCTGGATATCACGCAGCAGCAATAGATGGAGTTACTCCTATCCAGGCAAAATCCCTCAACAAATCGGACGGTAATATTTCCCACTCTGAGAATAAAGATGAAACGAAAGAGGTTGGAGAGTTTTAGCCTTTTAGGCGAACCAGCGTACACCGCCATTTGTGTTTCATTACACTTGAAAACTAAGGAGGACTAGTCTTAGGAAAGCCAGTGTACAGTTGTTCGATTCCAGGCTTTTTCTTGGAAGTAACTAAAACGGCAAGCAACAGTTCTATATATCATTCTTCAAAAGTCCAATGAAGGGAAGGGTTTGAGACGGGCAATTGGAAAGCACACCAAGGGCTTAGCCCTTGGGAGTGTTATCCCTGGTCCCTCGGTCATGTCCACACATGCATTACCCCCACCATCCTTACTATTAATCTTCAACTCAAAGCCTTGGACCATGGCCGCAACAGTTGTCTGAACCACTTGCATTGCCAGCGAAGTCCCTGGGCACCCCCTCCTTCCACTACCAAATGGCAAAAAATGGAAATGTTGACCCCTTACGTCTATCTGGCTCCAATCGCTCCTGTCCGATGGCATGAATCTCTCTGGACGAAACTCGAGTGGGTCCTTCCAGTGTTGCGGATCTCTTCCAATGGCCCACAAATTGACGAAGATCTGGGTGTCTGAGGGGATGTCATACCCGTTGATCTTGCAATCACTAGTGGACTTTCTTATTGTCATGGGGCCCGTTGGATGCAACCGAAGTGTTTCTTTGACGATTGCTTGGATGTAAGGGAGATTGGGGATGTCTGCTTCTTCCACCAACCTCTCATTTCCAACAACAGCATCAATCTCCTCTCTTGCTTTCTTTAGGACGGTTGGATGGTTTATAAGCTCGGCTAGTGCCCATTCTACCGTGATGGCTGATGTGTCGGTTCCAGCAACAAAGATATCCTGCAAACAATTCAATGGATGGAGTCACGAAGATAAATTGGATGGTTTATGATCTTTTTGAATCATCAACCATTGGAGATGGGATAGTATGCAAATTTCTAATATTCTAATTTACAATCTCAAAACTTTGGATAAAATAATAGTCTACACTTTGAGGAAAACGCTTGAGAAACAACAGTATGGAGTACTTAAAAAACAGGAACAAAAACAAACTGGGGCAACGATCTCTGAAAAATTCAAATTCATATTTTTCTCTTTTCTTTATTTTTAGATGCTATTTTTAATATTCTGACCTATGTTTAAAATTACGCCCATCCATACGGAACTCATACCATTACATGTCCCCGATAAATTCAGCAAGTATTGGGTTCTTTCATGGACTGATACGGCGTTCAATATCGAAGTGGATATCCAAGCTTTTGTGTAGTCTTTTGTGGACTATGTGCAGCCAACCTTTGTAGAGTCATACTAGTCCAGCCCACCTTTATAGAGTCATGACCAAGAAATATCAATCGGGATCTCCTGTATCGTCCAAACAGGAGAACCCTTTCTACACGAATAAGGACGACACGCGAACACAAATGCTGAGTGGAAATAAAGAGGAGGAGAGAGAGGTTTGACTGTGGACATTAGACATTTGAGTCCGCGTGTCGCCCCCACATTCATCCCCTGTTTTGACGAAGGAGAGGATCCGGACTCGTGTAGAGTCACTCCTATTCCAAGAAATTCACATGTTAACAACGTCTTATAATAAATGTTTTTACAAAAAGGCCCCTATGTATTATTCTCAAGTTACCTCAAAAGGCCTCACTTGAGTAACAGTAAATTTCAAAACAGCTGTTATATCTGTCCACATTTTTTTGTTTTGAGCTAATTTGCCTCGAGAAAAACTCAAGGGGAGAGGAGGGCAATGAATGACTGAATCGCCCCATCAGCAGGTTACCATCGTCTTCCCCACTGGCCCCCACCTTGTAAGAAGGTGGTGTGGGCTACTGTGATCTCGGGAAGATGGGTGAGAGGCAGAGAAAAAAGTGGTGTTAATTAGTATGGATCAATAAAACTTAATAAGTCTTGGTTAACCGAATCTCCTGCATTGTCCAAATTGTACTGTGATTAGAAGTAGGATTTGGGTGTAACAGGGTTTGGGGTTGATATTATAAATAGAGACTCAGAATCTCTAAGATGTACACCTCTATTCTGATTTGATAGTGAACTTCTTCGTCTTTTGTGTAGACGTAGGCCAAAAGCCGGACCACGTAAATCTCTGTGTTCTCTTTATGCGTGATTGATTTGTTCTCGTAGGCCCTAGATCACAACAAGTGGATTGTTGGGATTTCGATGGACGAATAGAGGGAGAGATGATTTTGGGTTGTAAAGGCGGTGGATTTCTGACGTTCGGCTGTGATTTTGCAGATGGGTGATGAGAGATGGAAAGTTGAGTAAGGTCTTGGAATGGGTTCTGATGGTTGAGAAGAGAGATGGAAGAAATGGGCTGGTCAAGGACTTATTTGGTTGGGGTGATATATAAGAGGATGAGATGGGAGATGGGTGTTGCGAAGGCTTGGGTGGTGAGTGGAGGAAGATGATGGAGTCGATGAGGGTCTGATGGGTGCTGGTGAAGTTGCAAGTGGTAATGGGTTGAGTTGATATGCAGGTTCGGCTGAGATGGGTAGGAGATGGGGGACCAAAGGGAGGATGGTGAGGAAAGATGTGCTCCACAGTTGGTGTGAGGGATGGTGAGAAGAATGGGATGATGGACTGATGGAGACCAGTGATGAGAAAAGAAGTGGAGGGATCTTGAACGAATTAGAGTTGATTTTGAATACCATGCATGGTGAAGTAAAGCCCAATTTTCAAATAAATAATCACACCAAAGTACATATTTTCAAAATTTCCTTTTCCTTTTAAAAAAAGAAATATAAAAAACAAACTATTTTGTCCACTAAAACACAAAAGACCACCCACTTCATAAATAAAAAGTCACTACCAAACAACTAATGACCAAATATCATCATAACACATTTAAATTTTATCTCGCCCTAAGATATAGCATTTGAAAGGAAAGGAAAATGTTTCCCTTTTTGGACCGATCAGGGGAAAAAATTTTCTTTCCCTAGCACAAGGGTCCAAACAGAGATCCAGATCTGAGGAAAGTGTTGTGTGTTGTGGAGTGAAAAGCTCAAATGTACACCATATGTCACTGTAAACGGAAAAAAGGAGGAAAGTGGGAGGAAATCATTATGTGACTAACTCATCGTGGAGACAGGTGCTGTCACATCAAGTGATGATTTCAGAGAATTATTGTGGAGGAAAGTGGGAGGAAATCATTATGTGACTAACTCATCGTGGAGACAGGTGCTGTCACATCAAGTGATGATTTCAGAGAATTATTGTGGATATCTCTGCACATGGATAAGCTCAAAAAAGGGAAAATATCTAAGGTTATCCTTTATTAATTTTTTAATAAAAGATGGAGGGAATTTTGGTAAAAGATTTTTTTGATGGGATATTTAAATTAACTTTACTTCACTTGATTTAATTCATAGAGTTACCAAACGGGCCCTAAAGAACTTTGTGCTAATGATAACGGTGCTTATTTGTGGACTCAAAAAAGGAAAAAGGACTCAAAAAAGGAACTTTTTACGGGGCTTATTTGTGGGTCCCATTTAGGGATGGGATTAGAGGGGATAAAATGATCGATGTGAGAGCACCTCAAATATTAAGTTTGACCTTAGTCTTATGCCTCTAATTCCTTCATCCATGGCTCACGAGTTTAATGGTTTCATGATAAGAGAAAATTTAATCACCCATCCAACGGCCTAGTCATTCAGATGGGTGTCAAACTTCGGGATTAATAACTATCAAGGAAGAGCACTGTTTATGCATGGATTGGATTGGTTTTTAGGTGGGGCGCCTCACCAGTATGGTGAGAATTAGTTCTCACTTAAATATTTCCCATATCTAAATATCTACGTGCATATCTAAATATCTATGTGCAAGGCAGTATTCATGATAATATAGAGTGATTGGTAGCGTGGTAGAATTTCATGTTTAGATTCAGAACATGGAAGGTTGGAGAGGCTTAGCTTAAATGTTGGAACCGTTTTGGTAATCTTTTCTCTCCTGTGCAACATGAGTTTTTCTAAGGGTAAATTGGTCAAAACAAAAAATGTAGAGTCATTGACTGATGTTTTAAAGTTTACCGTTAGTCAAGGGTGGCTTTGTAAAAAGATACAATGGATGGGACTTTTTGAGATTATGCGAAAATATATGGGCTTTTTTTGTATAAAAAAAACTATAAAAAAAGGCATAGATAAAAAAAGATGATGTCAAATGGGTCGGGCCAGCCCAAAAATGGGCCCGCCAATCAACGGTCCACGGCACGGCCAGTGCCGGGCCAAGGGAACGAGCACGATTGGCCCATTTTGGCACGGCCCACTGCGGGCCGACCCATGCATAGTGGTCAGCCCGCCATGCCCTCTTGACTTGTCCCACAGTTGGCCCGTGGGCACTTCTCTTTTCTAATCTAAATTTTCACAATTCAGTTGAGTAATGTACCAATAGACATCCTGCAAATTTTTTATCGTTTTATCCCAGTCATCTTAAATCCCAATTTATACAAAGGAAACTGAAGGAGAAACTTAAAACTCAAATTTCTCACTTAATATCCATCTGCTAGAGTCCATTAGTGTCACTTGATGAATATTGATGTAGATGATGAGATCGTGAAGTTCGTATGATGCATGAACAATGTATCTAATTTTGTTTTTTATACAAAACAATGAAGAAAAATTAATCGGGAAAAAATTAAAAAGGCACACCGAACACGGCTGGCACAGAGGCACGGCACGGCCCGTTTGACATCCCTAGCGCTATGTACCCACCTAAGAGTTGGTTGAATAGTTTATATAAGGTGTTGGCTTGCTCCCTATATACTCAAAACTGTTATAGATTTGCTAAGTGGGTTCAGCTAGCGCCACTTGGGGATTAGTCCAATTGAGTCAAAGATATTGAGATACTCATGTCATCAGAAAAGGGGGGAAATTTTCAAAATGGGGCTCAAGTTTTGCCCAGCTTTTAATTCATAACAATAAAAAACTCACATTTCAAATTAGGGCTTAAGGTTTCCATTTACATTTTAAATTTGGACATGCAGCAAGTATATGAGTTTTTCGACGACTAGTCTATCCATTTTTCTCAAAATACCAAAACTGACCTCAGGGCATTTCTCTCTCCTCTCAAGATAGGGGTGTTCATGGGCCGATATGGGCCAGGCTTATGAATATCAAGTCTGGCCCAACTAATAAACCATTGACCCAAGCTTGAGTCCATAAGAGCATAGGTCCGCTAAAAACTATTTAGCCTGAGACTGGCCCATTTGTTTAATCTGGCATTAGTCCAAGTAAATCCTTATCGATGAGCACCACCTAATTCTTCATCTCTACCCATGCCCTAATCACGCTTAGAATTTAGTGTGAATTACACAAACATGATAAAGATAGATAGAGGGAGTTTTGTGAGAATTGGATAGAATTGAAACCACTTGCATGATTTGTACAGATTGTTCGAAGATGAATTGTGTTAAATGAGCCTATGATTTACACATCGAAGACGAAGATGTATAATATAAATTGATAGACGGCAAGTTTAGGTAGTGTTTGGTTCGCTGGAATGGTTTTTGGCAGAAAAGGAATGGAAAGTGGAATGAGTCTGAAATGGAATAAGGCAAGAATGGTGATTTCCATTCCAATGTTTGGTTTTTCGAAGAATTAATCCAGTAATAAAATGGTGATTCCTATTCTTGCATTTGGTAAGCTGGAATGATGTCCGCGGAATAAAATTTACATAAAAAATATCAAAATACCCTCAACTATCATTGTCCCCCAAGTCCCTACATCCAACAGGATCGCCCCGAATCTGAGAAGAGGATCGCCGTCCAGTGTTTGGAGGCGTGAGGGCGGTGGAGATGGGGAGAGTGGGAGAAGGGATTGTGACCGTCCATTTTTATGATGTGAGGCAGGCGCAAGCGGCGATGGTGGAGATTCAGGGGCAGCACATGCGGTAGCAGAGACTGTTGGGGCGGCATTACTAGGCGACGATGGGACAAAATTCCAGTGGGATGGTGAGGCCTCCGGTGCTTGTGCCCGTGCCTGAGGAGAGAGGGCTTATTGCTGGGCATGCTGTTTGGGCGGAGTTTGCTGTTCCGAGGGCTGAAATTGGAGGAGGGGATGGGAATAATCAAGGGACGCTTATGGTCTTTAATTTGGATTCGGGGGTTTCTTCTTGCAAGTTTAAAGAGATCTTCGAAGCTTTTGGTATGAATAAAAAAGAATAGAAAAAGAGGATTGAATGATGATCTAGACCATTGAACTGGTGGGCCTTACAAATGGGTTTTTTTAGGAGCAAGGAGAGAGAGAATCGTTAATGGGATGAGGGTTTTTTTTTTATTTTATTTTTTTTTCTAATTAGCAATGCATCTTTTCCATGGCGGATCAAAAATTGATCCGATAGCCACAGAGGAAAGTAGGTCATTGCTCAGAGAAGTTGTAGAGAAAAGGGTAGACGCTTTTTCGTCTACCTCCAAGTGAAATGACCATTCCTCACATAAAAACATGGTGATTACCTTTTTTTCGAACCAAATGCGTTAATGATTATTCCGTTTAAATGACAATTTCATTCCGACCTTTATTACGGTGAACCAAACGCTACCTTAGATTTCGCCGGCCTTAAACATTGTCCACGCCAATGAAATGAAAACACCACCACCTTTCACATCAGTCCCAATTATTTGAATCTTCAATTGAATAAATTATTCCTTGTCCATTGGAAGATGATTAATGACTCCAAATCTTCATAGAATTCTACGAAGCCAACCTATTATTTCGTTAGGTACTAAACATGGCCCACTATGAACCATCGTTTTCTAAAAATTGAGAATGTTTCTATGCATGACTAATATCGACTCAGTTCAATTAGAATCTTCTCTTCCAAAAATGAAAAATAGTCTCCTCTAGTGTTCACCCGTTCGCGGTGTGGGGATTGAAGACTGGTTGGGGACTATCAATGTGCAAAATATGTGCAGACTTGTTTATCCTAACTCCTTGTTTAATGGCCCACAAGGTTCCACTCCTAAAAAAATATTGGACCATTAATTCAACAACACATTCCATTCAAATGAGTGCAATAAAAAAAGGGGACGGTAACTATCACAGGATGTCCCTATGAGTGGTCCATTTAGATGGATGATCAAATGGGCCCAACGGGGAGGTGTGCATTGTAACACCCAGAAAAGAATAGTGTGCTCCTAGGATTTATCCCTTCTCTAGGTAGAGAATTCAAATTAACTTCAGGAGTCCAGTTCCCCAATCATCTCTCCATCGTGCTTCCCATGGGTGGTATGTCCAGAATTCTAGCATGACTCCCATATAATGATAATCCACCGTTCAAGATGTTTATCATTCCCCTCTAGTGATACGTCATCAAATTCACTTCAATAGAAGTTGGTCACATTGTAAGACTAAACACATGCTGATGATGGAATTAAGGCATATGATTAATAATATACAAGTGTGCCAATCCCATTGTCAGTCATGTGTCCAATCTTACAGCTAAACCAAGTCATTTGGAAGTGTAATATCAAATATATCAATGAATGGGATGACATTCATTTTCAACGGTTATCATTAATTGAGACCCAGGGTGGAGTGACTGGAGTCCCACCGTTTCACTGCTCAACCATACGGCGAACCCAAGTCATTTTGAAGTGTAATTTGCGGATACACCAATGAAGGGGCAGCGAGAGATGCAGGAAGAAAGGAACCAAATAAAAACTGAAAATGAAAGACACGAGTCATAACTGTAGCAAGTAATGGAACTCGTACCAGTGTAAACGCTTTAATGTTCTCTCTCGTTAGCTTCATCTCAGCATTCTCATCTTCAGATATATCCAATAGAATATCAAGAAGATCCTTCCCACCATCATCACCACCCTCCTCTTTCTTTTTCAACCTCCCCTCTTCATGTTCCTTTATAATCCTCTCCATCATCCTATCAAACCTCCCATGCACGTCCTTGCACCTCTTCTCAAACCCCTGCAAATCCAAATTCTTACAAAACCATATAAAATCAGCCACGTTGAACTTCCCTGTAATCTCCGCCACCTCGTGCACCAGCGACCGAATACTTGCCTCCCCTTCACTACTCGAACACCTCTGCCCCATCACCATCCTCGATATTATGTTGTTCGTCATCGTCACTAGCTCCGCCCCCATGTCGACAGATTCTCCGGCTTCCGATCGTTTCAGAAAGAGCTGCAAGAAGCTTCTTAGTTCTTGGCGCCGGATGGGAAGCATGAGGTCGAGGGTTCGGCCGCCGAGGAGGTCGGACATGCAGATCTTTTTCATGAACTTCCAGTAGGGGCCGTAGGGAGCGAAGGAGAAGTCGGAGGAGCCGTAGGTGAGAAAGCTGACGGCGGAGGATTGGGGGCGGGATGCGAAGGAGATCTCTTGGGTCTTGAGGATTTCTTTGGCGGTGTCGGGGGAGGAGGCGATGACGGCGGGGACGGAGCCGAGGCGTAGGTGCATTAAGGGGCCGTAGCGGGTGGAGAGCTTGTGGAAGGCTTGGTGGGGGATGGGGCCGAGGAGGTGGAGGTGGCCGATGATGGGGAGTGCTATTGGGCTCGGCGGAAGGCGGTGCTTGGACCGGATTTTGGAGGAGATGGTTCGGACGAGTAGGGCTGAGATGAGCCAGATGAGGAAGAGGATGAAGTAGGATTGCAAGTCAGACATCCTGTGAGATTTGAAATGGAGGAGAATCCGAGAATTGGAATGGGAGTTGTGTAGGTATGATATTATTGATGTCGGATTTGTTCCATAAGTAGAGTTGGGGAGGACAGCCGGCCTGCTATGGAGCCTGGAGGAGACGGTGGAGGTCGGCAACAAGTTGACTAAATTGCCCTCGTTGACTAGGCTAATCACGAAATGGGACATGACACTGACAGCATGGCTGAAGATGATAAAAATGAAGATCAACAGGTGGGCCATGCCACATTGATCGTGTGGATGTTAGTGTAAACCAACAATGATATAAGCCAAGAATCATATTATCAATTTTCGATTGTTTGTACTTCCCCTGTTTCTTTTTCCCTTGTAGCCATCCCTCTGTCCCACACGCAACAAACATTCAATTCATTATAAAAACGACGTAATGATGACTAATCCCTCCACTCTATACTCAACAGACATTATCTACTCAAAATAAATGCACAGCTTTTAATGAGCCCCTTCACAAACTTTACTCTAATCACATGTGGGCGAATTGTTCACTTATAAATCACGGATATAAAGTATTAAAGAGATCTAAACCTTCATTGTGATCAATTTGCGGTGTACAAACTTTCATGATAAAAAAAATATAAAAAAGGACATTATTATTATTATTATTAGTTTGATAATGGAGGGTGTCCCAACCCCTTGGGCCGGATTAATTCCCATGATGCAGGGAAGCCTGGTAAAATCACTTGAACCCTCAATTTTCGAGACTTTCGGTAGTCTTAAACCAACTGAACTACTAATTATTCTTAAGAAATGAGATTAATAATAATATTATTACTATGCCCGGACTGATAGTAATGACTAAATCCATTTGCAACAGACACCTGCTATATGGTACACTCCATTATTCGTCCTTTTGTAGATGTATTTTCGTGTTTGATGCTCGTGAAGATGATTGCATACTCCACTGCCGGATGGAATCCGTTAAAAGGTTTCAGACCCTAATTCCATTACACCCAGAGGGCATATGCATGTCCACTGGACTTTCCTAGAAGGGACTGGGAGCCCGGTCGGCTTCAAGCCAATTAACAGCCTTAGTTTAAAGAGCCATGCTACTTGTCCCGACATCAGTCCCGATGTCGGGACCGATGCACATGGGAGGAGGGGGCAAAAGGCATTTTTTTTTTACTTTTTTACCCCCTCCCATGTGCATCGGTCCCGACACCGATGTCGGGACAAATAGCATTTTTCTAATTTAAAACATGGTCCCATATAGATAAAGTTGTATAAGGGTCGGTTTCAGTCCGGGTCCATGGTGGACCCAGAACCGGAACCGTCAAGAAGAAGGTTGTTTCTTGGCTCCGGAACCGGAACCATATATGGGATGGGTCTGGATCCAGGTCCGGGTCTAGGTAAAGAATGATATTAACAAAAAAAAAACATGGTTTTTAGGACAAAATTTCGAAAATTGAGGTAATATATGTGTCGGGTCTCTGATCCACAGGTTCAAACCAAGGGGGAACCGAATCCGGACCCATTTACTTATCGGGACCTAAATAAGGACTCAGACCCGGTTTTTAATGGATCGCAACCTCAAGGTAATTGAAGAATCGATGATCCATTTACATCTCTATATATAGGGTATTTATCCGCAAATACACAAAGGTTTTTTTTCATGGTTGGTACAATTACGAAGGATTAGCACAATACAGGAATCTGACTGATCGTTGCTGATAAAGTATGTTACAAAAGTATATTTTTGTAATGGGATCTGAATTTTAAAACACTTAAATAAATAAAATCAAAAATAAAAAAACTCAAAGGTCATATTTGGTTAATGGTATTTCTAATTGAGAATTGGGTATGTTGGCCATTTCTGACGATGTTTTAGTCTATGCCCCCAAAGCATTTTTTTGCTTGAATGCCCCCTACGGAGCATTTCAAATGCTCTTTTGATTCATAGAATTCTCAGGATTCTGAATATTCCTCGCTTGAAAAGCCATTTTTTTAGCATTTTGAATCATCATAATTTTAGCATTCTCAACTGCTGGAGTGAAGTTGAGAATTTGGAATTCTTCTTAATGGGAATGCACTGTGGGGATTTGAGATCCACTCTGACATAATACTTAGAATTTTCACAACCAAACATGCGCAATCACATTTGTAAATGGGTTAAATCACAAGGTTTTCTAATATTTCAATTCATGAAATTCACTTTAAGTTTTTAAGGCGCAAACAAAATACACTAATAAAGTCGATATTCTGTAACTTACTGGTTTTTTAGAGATTCTGTAACTTATTGTTGGTATGACCAATATATCAGGTTTTGGCCAAGTTGATACAGGATGCAAGACCAATACTGGGGTTCAGTATTGGATTCAATCAATGTTAAAAACATGATTTGCTCATTTATAATGGGGGCATACTAAGAAGTGCCTTGTGCATTTTGAACGTCTAAAGTAATTCTTTAGACTCTTAATGAACATTTAAAAATAAAATTGCTCTATCAGTGGCAACTCGTTCTGAGTTCAATGATGAATTAGGTTGAGATGATGCCAATGTGGTGATCATGATTGAGAAGTATCCTTTTCCAACTACTGCTCCTTCAAAGAGGGGTTGCTGTTCATGGCAACAATGCTTTTCACTGCATGTGGATGTGGTTTCACTCTCATTTTGTGTGGGTTCTCTCCTCAAATGTGCAAGTTTCACCCCCGCACCGCACAAATACTCTCCTCACATGTGTGAGTCTCTTGGGGGGACTGTTAGCCAGGATTGAAAGGACAAAAAAAAAAAAAAAAAAACACCATTGCTACTTGCAAGTAGCAACATTAAGACTGATCAATTTCGAGCATATTATATGCCTTGCAAACACTCAACCGAATTTTACTCTATGTCAAAGTGAGAAATTATAAAATTAGTTTTATGTAAAAGACGTGACTAAATATATACATCACACATGTCAATTCAACAATGATGATTCTATCCACTCATTACATGCCTCTTATGAAGTAATTACTTCACTCCTCAAAAAAAAAAAAAAAAAATTCGTACGTAATAAAAAAATAAATAAAAATCCAACAGTAGAAAATAGTGTTAGCTCAGTAGCCCTATTAAATTGAAAAAGATCTCCAACAATTAACCATATGAAAAACCGATAAAAAAAACAATTAACCATTTGAAAATTTTAAATAGATCTATTAAATATGGAGATGGAATGTTAGAAATAACGTCAAGACAGTGATTAACTTAAAAACACATGAAACAAAATAAATCGTTCAAATCCCCTACAGAATTTTACTTTTTCTTTTAATTTTACGTGACAATGCTTACCTCTCAACTGATAATGGTCATGGTAACAATATATTTTCTCAACTGTACCTCTCAGCTGATAATGGTCATGGTAACAATAATTTTCTCAACTGAATTATACATGCTTAATTACTTTCCAACATAAATTAATTTTCCAGCAATAATGTGTGGAAAGTGGAAAGTCCATCATCTTGAAATCCCTTGATAACCCTTCTTTGAGCTTGATATGCAATATAGCAAATAAGTAATAACCACCACAAGCACAGGAGGTGGCGGCAGTTATCGCTTGGCTTTCCAGCAATCAAAACCTAGGTACGCGACGTTTTTCCTACTTGTGTGGGCCTTTTTTCTTACTTGTGCGGGCCGTCTTTCCATTAGGGTTGCACACATGTATCCAATTATCTAATCACCCGAAAGTTTCGATCCGAAAAAAATCAGGTATGGAAACTATTTTAGGTTCCGATTTATAAATGGGTCCGGTACCTAATTCAGGTTTCGATTGATAAATGTGATTGGTTATGGGTACATATAGGCTCCGACCTATGGACTTAGAACCCGACATATGAGTATTTGATATTGTAAACTGTTATTTCGAAATAATATTTTTTTTTGGACATTTATATATATAAATACTAGAGATGTTAGACTTGATCTATTGTTATAGTTGAATGACATACTTATTTTAAGAAAAAATGAAGAAAATAAAGTAAAGTTAGAACCAGTTTTGGAGCTAGATCAAGTTCTTTCGGTGGGCTCGATTCCGAAATAAGATCCGGATTTTTCTATCTGAACCAGGTCTAAAACCAACAAGACAAGTTACAAGTTAAAATTAAAACTATTATTTAAAAACGAGTCTAGGTCCAGTATGATTTCGATCCGAAACTGTTCCATTTGCAACCCTATATTCTGTGTGTGCGCTCTCTCTTAGGTCCTAACCTTTTTAGATGTTACCAAAATAACAATAATAATAATAATAACCACCACACAGGAGGGCATTTCAGTCATTTCCACGTGCCTTCCCTCCCTTCCGAGAAGCAAAGGCGGGAAACCACCTCCAAATCCTTCTTTTAGTTTTAAAGAATCATGATGTTAAAAACAGTAAAAAAAACCAGGAGAAAAAAAAAAAATCACGAACCAGTAACGTTCAAGACAGCTATTTGCATTTCATCAGCTTTCTGCTTGGCTCGCACCATCTTTTACGAAACCCCTGCTGCTTCTTCAGATGGACAGATACGTCGTCCCTCGCTCCTCTTCTCCTCCTCGGAAGCAAAAACCCTTTCTCAGGTACTCTTCCCTTTTCCCTCTTTTCTACCTCTATCCCTTAAACCCTCTCTTTTCCAAAACCCTCTCTTTTCGTGGAGCTCTTACTTTTCTTTCTTCTCTCCGCAACCAGAAGGCCTCGATGGAAGATGTTCGCTGCTGAATTGGACGGACGGCTTCTTCCAAAGCACCAGCACCAACTTTCCGGTCCATTAATCGAATCGTACGCTGAGGTTTGTTGTTTTTTTTTGTCTTTGATGTGTTTTCTGTTTTCTTGCTTTTGATTCTGTTCAGATCCATTTCTGATTTTGTGAATGAGGGAATTAGATGATGGTCTCTGTACCTGGCACAGATGTGCTCCATCAGTCGAATCGTAAACTCACATGGTCCTTGGAATTTATATATTTTTTTCATTTGTGTTGCTGCTTTTAAATCTGCATCTGCAGAGTTCCTGTTCAGATATTTCATCGTGTTTGGTGATCCAAGCGTCATTGTGGATATTACCTACTAATCTTACCCATTGATGGTAGCCATATCAATATGGAACTGAAAAGGAATGTGTTAATGGCCACAAAATTGATTAAAGCATGTTCACATATTGGTGATAGTTGTGATTGTTGAGGACAGGGCTGTCATGCTTAGGATATAGTCCATCAGCGTTGTGGCCCGCTAATTGGACAGTTTGGAGGGCACGCATGACAATGCCCTACATTCACGATCAATCCCACATGCTGTGCAGGAGAATAACATGGATACACTGTCACACTGATTGGATGAGCCAGCAAGCAGATGTCCATTGATCAGATGGACGGGATCGACCAATCAGTGTCGGTGTCCATCATTTGAACCGTTTAGATTCTGCACACATAAGCAACTGCCTGCATGTGTTCATGTGTATGATTCTCCATCTCTCTGTATCTTTCTCTCAGTGATATGATTTCTTATGTTTTTCTATGCACCTGTTATACCATGGAAGGTTGCAGAATTTCCTCATCACTACAAAATTGGCGATGAAGACTGTCCGACACATGTATGGAATTCCATTACTTGATTGTTTCTCTTTGGTTGATCTTATCACATTCTTCACTCTGTTTAATACTTTTAACTACTTTGAATGTTTGGATTATGCACTGCAGAAGACTTGCATGCCTCATTATGTAAGGAGATCTCCTGTTCAAAGGTGAGTTTGTTGCTATATGCTTATAGACACTATTCATGGAGGGAAGCTTTCCAGTTATGATTGTTACATGCTGACATGCATCTTACTGCACCTTGAGATCCTCCAAATTCTGAATTTGAACTCGAGCTTGACTTAGTGTGTGAGATCCTTCAACTTTTGAGTCTGAATTTGAGCTGCACTTCGTGTGTGAGTTTATATTTGGTTGCATTTTGTTTGAATTTATAGGCTTTCACAATGGTTTTTCTTTAACAGTCTAAATATATCAGCACATCAACAAAACACAAAAATGGATAAAAGATGCTCCCTTTTTGTTGCTCCTTTTTAAACATGTTATCCCGACTACCTTAGAGATGGCCTTTCTTCCATGTGTTCCTCATTCGATGGTTCCTTTTGAGCAAACATTGTGTGAGTGTTCTATGGTGCTTCGTTGCCCTGTGTGCCGTCCATCTGATTGTCTTGGGATGAAGTCCCCTTGCCTATAATTAGCAGGAGGGTTGGAGTTAGAAGCCTACCACAACCAAACTGGGTCTAGTTTTTTGATGCAGTACTTTGCTTTCCTTGCACTGTTGAGAATTTACCGATAGGAAATTATGGTGCCATTTATAGCCCTTCTTTAAAATCATGCCTGTGCAATGCATCATTCGCCAGTATATCAGCGGTATGGACTGCTATTTTATGCTTGACAGGGTTAGTGCTTGTTACAACTGGTATAGTGGCATATAGCAGCAATACTAGCTAAAGTTTTGGCTGATGTCTCATACACAAATACATGCATGCATATGTATATTTTGTCTCATAGAAAGAAAACAAAGGAGTAAAATTGGCTTCAGTTTATCACCTTTTTTCTGCACCGGTTTCCTGAGCTCGACCAATTTCTCTAATTAACTGGTATGTAAGAGTTAAGACCATGCATTCACTCCCAATAAGTATATTTTCAAGTCTATGGTAACTGTGAGCTGTTTGGTTGCTTTTTATTTTGTAGATAATTTCATTTGATTGAATACATGACATCACCTCATCGGATATGGGGGTCATCATTCTCTATTTGTAATATTTTTCTTTTTTCTTTTCTTTTAAACATATGTCCCAAGTGATTATTTGTCCTAAATAAATTATTTTTCAGGGAGGGTGTATCAGGAATGGAATTTGACAACAAGGTGAATGCTGATATCTGTTTCTTATATCTTGGTTTGGAAAATTTCTCTCCCCTATTGCTTGTTTAAACTGCTGCAGTTTTATTTGAGTTTAGCAAATGTTGTTTTTGTAGTTTATACTTGCTTACTTATTGCAGCATTAGTTCTTATTATGTTTGCTTGGTGTGCTCCTGTACTTGTAGAATCTACATTTTTTTTTTTTTTGGTACCTAGCTTGTGGGGTTGGGACTCCGGTCCTCTGGTGAGGGAAGGGGACCTTGGGTGAGGTGAGGGAAGGTGGTTGCCCAGTTTCAAACCCTAGGCAACCAGGTAAAAACTGACGCCTCTTACCACTGGGGTAAGAGGCCGTTCTTAGAATCCACCAACTTGACTCTGGCTCATTGATGATGTTGTCAATGGGCTTGGATCTAGGCTGGGGCGGTACAACTCTAGCCTACAATGAGGCCTAACTTAATATCCTCATAGCATGTGGATTATTTTGCTACAGATTCATGAAAAGGTAAGAATGGCTGGATTCATTTCCAACTATGTTAACTATGATGTTTAACATATTTTCCTTCGACATTGCTGCAGAATTTCTCTTTTAGACAGGATGGTTGGTTGTCTTGCTTAATACCTCTCATTTTGGTCATGCTTCTAAGAAAAGCTTTTCCTTTTTTTATTTAAATGTAACACAAGTATGATTAGAAGAAAGGAGAACGATAAGAATTTACAGAAAAGAGAGACAGCTTTAAAAAACCAGAAAGCTGGTATTTCACTTAAAAAAAAAAAAAAAACAGCAAAGAAGGAAGAAAGCTAATGACTCTTAAAATTACAACCCTTAAAATGCTACAGACATCCCTAGAAATGAGAACCCATTAAACCCTCAGCCCTTCTTCTCTCCACCCTGCTAGTCTTCCTCTTCATATGAGCAAAAGAAATATCCAATCTACATCTGAGCCAAACTGAAGATGAAATCAGCTCCATGGGTTGAACCTACTTCACTTGTGAGCGGACCTTTCCATTTCACTTCTCTGCTTCTGCTTTCCAGGGTTGAAAGGGTGTGGAAGCGGTGGCATCAATGATCAAACCCAGGTTTGACTAGGATCGTCTATTTTCATTAAGAAGAACAAGATATAAGAGTTGATGGAACTACCCCAAGGGAAAGAAATTTATAGTGTGGAAGTGAGTGTTTATAAGGATAAAAGTTCCTGTAGAGAAGTTCAAGCCTTGGTTGGACTTGATTAATGGCTACACAATGCTGAGATTGTAGGTGTAACTCAGGCAAAGGGGTGCGGGAGCATATATTTTAGAGGGGAAAAGGAATGAAGGCATTTACACTTTAGTTTCAAGGTGGCTGGACATAATCCACGCCAATATGCAGATTGTTGGGATAAATGTCTTGTATTTTGTAATGACTAAACGGCTGGGTCATTCAAAACTCTAGGTCTTAGAGGGGTTCTCTAATAGCATTTTTAGAGTTTAGGGAACTTAATTCTAATCTCAGCGTAGTACGGAGAATGGAAAAACCCTTTATATTTACCTAGATCTTCTAATCCTAACTTGATAAGGAAATAAAGGAAATTTCTCTCTGTCTATGGACGTAGGCACATTGCCAAACCATGCAAACCTTCCTGTGTTCTATATGTGTTCTTGCTTGATTATCTGTTGCATTGTCATTGGTTGTAGGTTCCATTGCACAACATCCTTCACTTGTGAGTAGATCCTTCCAGATCACTTTTCTAACCACCAAACTTCCACCTCCATAATTATGCAAATTTTTTTAAGTGGATCAGAACCAAACTACAAAAGCATCTGCCCAAAGTAATACTTGGCAAGTTAACCCAAGTTGTACAGAATATGTATTAATGTTGGTACTTTTAACAAGAGCATGTGAGATAGCAACTAGATTTATTGATTTCAGGAATAGTTCACTAAATGCAAGAATCCTATTTACCATAGGGCAGTCCTAGAAAAGGAAAGATCAATACAAAAGTTTAAAAAATAAATAAAGAAAATAAGCAAATTGCTACAGAGTATACCAGATTTCAGGCATGGACCAACCTATCTCAATATGGTAGGGCACATGAAGTCTAAGAGGATTGGATTAAGATTCTGTATTTAGTCTGGTCCAAACAGTAGAGACTAGCCAGTAGGAAGTCTTCCAGCTGGCGGCAATCACCAGTGACTATTGACACTAGCGACATTGAATTTTAGTACACCCAGAGGTTAGTAAGCAACCCACACACCCCTCTTCCCCCACCCCACACCCAATATGTCACATGGAAACACCATTGGAGAATCCTATTAGTAATTTGTTATTCTATATCCAAGTGACACCTGCGATCCTTTTCCTTCAAAGAGAAAATAAAATAGACAATGATGTTGCCTTACTACAACTCTTGCCAATGACCTTTTGAAGATCCAGTGAACCCCAGACAACTATAAAAGATAGCTCTAAACCCTCCTAGTTAGGGCTAGTTAGGGATGCATATGAGTCGGATCCAGGACGAAGCATGGTGGATTTGGTTCTAGATCAACTAAATAAGATGTAGGGTGCATTAGTATAATTGGATAAAAGAGCCTCACTTTTTTTCCTTCTTACATATACAAGTGGGACTATTAAATTGTATATGATTAAACCTACGTACTATATATACACTTTAATAGGTGAATGTAACAACCATCTTATATCTGGATCCTCAGGTCGGAACATACAAGGATCCGGTTTTGGATCCGAATGTTCCGGATTCTATATTTCATGGATCTGGGTCTGGATCTAAATTTCTCCTGGATCCAAAATTAAGTTCCTACCCACTTTATTTGGAACCGGAGACTTAAAGATACTTGGATAATCAATATTCATTTGCAACCCTACTCCTAGTGCAGTTTGCGGTCCTTGGAAGCTCCAATATTTTCTTAATGAAATCAAGCATTTGTCTTTATCCATGAAAGTGGAGTTCCGCCACATTCTCTGATCAGCCAACGAGGTGATGATATCTTAGTCAAGGAAGGGTCGTATCATGTGGATCGTAGCGACTTATTTATTTGTAGGTTTTTGTTTGGTATACCTGCATTTCCCTCACACATGCACACAACTTTGCTATTGTATCCTTTCTATCTTCAATAAAGCATACTGGTTTGTCAATAATAAAAAAACCTCTTACAAGTCTGCAGTGAATGAAAAGATGGATGGTCTCCTCTGACCTTAAACAAAGCAAGCAAAATAATTCAAGAAAAAAGGTCCTAGAATTAATGCTGACATTTCATATTTGCTTTTTCTGTCATTTTAATCACATGTGGATTTTCCCTCCGACATGGCTGGTTAACTTTGCAGTTTTTAGGGAATATACCTGGCATCAGTGACAAAATCGGGGTGTCTAATGATACATGACTTTGAAACTCTTTACAGCCTGAGCAATGGTCCATCAAGTAAGTTTCCATATACAATGGCTACTGTATTTTTGTTTCGCTTTCTACTACACAAGCATTCCTACATGTGCATCTCCTGTCGCAGCCCCTCTGTTCAATCCATACCACTTTCTTTGTGCACATGAGATTTGTTACTCATCCCACAATTGACAATGATCAGATCAGTACTAGCATTAAATTGAAAGACACATCCAGTTCATTACTGGTAACTTTGAAAGGCTTTTAATCTAGTGCTAGGATGAATGGATGGGCACCAGCTGACACTCCTGGTGATGGCCATGCACTGAAGTGAGTTCCACCCTGTGCCAATTTGTGCACCGTGCACAACTGGCAAATGTTTGTAAATTTGTATATATGTTTTTATAAATGCATCAGTTATTATTGCATTGTTTCCATACAATTGTTGCATACATGAAGTTTTTTGACATACAGGTTGCCTCTATCCGAGGCTATAATTCTATATGCTGTTGTTATACGGTCTACAAGCGCCAAGCTGAAGCTTTTGCAAGCTCAAACCGTTTACTTATCTTGTCTAATATTGAGGCTCCTTTGCAGCCTTTGGGCCTCAAAGTCATCAGGGGGGGCTGTTTACGTGGCTTTTAATGATAGATAGATGAGGCCTGGTTCCTTCTGTTATCTGGATAAAAATTAGTCTTATGCCCAGTCCATGGTCTAAATCTGAGCCCAAGTCCATCTCAGAGAGGATTGACGTGGTCCATGAACAGCCCATTGTTGTTAAATAATGCCCTGTAATACTTGTACCCTTCTACTATCTTCTTTAATAGGAACCATCTTACACCGTGTGCTCTTATTATCTGGATATGTGCCCTTATATTAACATGAGTCCCATAAGTACTTTGTTACCATTGCTCACTTGGGTTATGGAAAGTCAAAAGGAGGTTGCCTAGTAACGGGAATCTTCTGTGCCTAACGTCTTTTCAATCTTGATACTGAAAACAAATGTTTCTCTTTCCCCACGAGTGATCTCCAAGTAAGTTACTTTTTATATTTCATACGCATATATGGGAGCATAAAAGTTTCAATGGTAAATTTTAAAAACTTGTCCTGTGTCTTGTCCATTCAATGGCTTCAATATCGCTGCTCATCTGTGAATGTTGTAAAAGATGAGAACTCAATGGCAGATTTATGCGAATCAAACTGTGTAACCCCACAGGGTGTGGTATATATTATATATAACCTTTGATCTATTTCCTTTTGTCTTGTTCCTTATTCATTGATTAGCATTCGTCCTAGGCTGTTCTATTCTTTTATGTGAAGTGGATTAAATGATACAATCTAGATTATTGCGATTTATATTCCCAGGTTGTGTTAGGATATCATTCCCTTTTGTTCTTTCTTAGACTGCACAAGCAATAAATCTCAAGCAATGGGCATTATGGTTGGAGAACTTGTTCATCAGTGTGTGATTCTTGAGTGTGTTTTTTTTTTTTTTTTTTGAATCTGTTTATGTTAATTTTTCCACCACATATGTCAATTTCCTGTGTTATATTCTTTTACTAACATATCCAAGAAAACTTTTTATCCAAGAAAATTCTATGCTAATTGATGATGCAGAAAATGACTTCGCACACCACCGGTCAGTTAATAGGTAATTAATGCAGGAATTAAGATGAGAGAGATTTATAGTGGTTCGGTCAGTGTGACCTACGTCCACTTTCGGAAAGGCTGAGATCGCCGGATGTATTAATTCCCAAGTATTTCAGAGATTACAAACTTAGGAGAAGAGAGATGAAGTGAGATTCTTGCTTGCCTCTCAAGTGCCGAGAGGCTCTTCTATTTATAGTCTTCCCCTAACAAATGGGGACGACTTTACAGCACCGTTCACAAGGAGCCTTCGAGCTGTCCTTGATGGGTGAGGCAGTTATGTGCTCTCCATGAGATCCGGTCAAAGGATGAGGTGGGGTGTTGACCATCTTCAAGGCAGCGAGGATGAGGCTTCCGGTTGCCTTCTCGAGGACGTGGCCAGGCTTTATGGGTTTGGGCTTGGACCTCATTGAGCTAACCGGGTCTCTTAAGTCTTGGATCAATATGGATTGAGCCACTTGGGCCTGACCCATCATTTGCCCCCCAATGCCCTGCGCCGAAGGAAACTGTGGGGGGGGGGGTGCATTTTTAGATTTCCAGGCTCCTTTTCCACTCCTGAAGTATGTCGCCCTCCTGCACACCTTCAGTCCTTTCCCATTCCCATTGGAAAGAGGGAGGTAGGACCTGAAGTCTTTGGGGTGATCCGGACAAACAAGGTGCAGCAGATGATGCCTCCTGCGCAGTGGTCGAACAGCCCACGAAGGAGACACACAGCGTAGGCCTGGGCGCTGCCAGACCAGGCGCTGCCGCTGCTGCTGGCCTGGACGTCACTGGCGTGGGCGCCAAGGGGCTGGGCGCCGCCAGCCCAGGCGTTGTTGGCCTGTACATCACTGGCATGGGCGCCGCCAGCCCAGGCGTTGTTGACCTGTACGTCACTGGCGTGGGCGCCAAGGGGCTGGGCGCCGCCAGCCCAGGCGCTGATGCAGTTCTCTTGTTTTTTTATTTTTTATTTTTCAAGTGATGTGACTCACATTATAAACTCACGTGAATGTCAAACTCACATTATAAACTCATGTGAATGTCAAACACACATTATAATATCTTACCTTTAACTTATGTGATTCTCTTTCAACCCATGTGATGTCACCAAGTGGTCTCTCTCTCCTAATGGACATCCAGACCACCTTTAACTTATGTGATTCTTTTTCAACCCATGTGATGTCACCAAGTGGTCTCTCTCTCCTCAAGGCTTTCTCTCCTAATGGACATCCAGACCACCTTTAACTTATGTGATTCTTTTTCAACCCATGTGATGTCACCAAGTGGTCTCTCTCTCCTCAAGGCTTTCTCTCCTAATGGACATCCAGATCACCACCGTCCCTTCTATACATATACTGTCATGTACAAAAGGGACGGTGCCATTTGCAGAACGTCAACTCCACGCCTTAAGTGGAATGGTTATTAAAATAGTGGGCCCACCCGTCAAAAACCCAGATTAACAGCGGGCGCAAGCACGACAGCGGGAGCGGGCGCGGGCGCGGTTGCGGGCGCAGGCGCGACAACGGGAGTTGCCGTGGGCAGGAGATGCGGGGCGCCTGTGCTAGGCGCCTGAGAGGTCTGGGCTCCTGTGCTATGCGCCAGGGAGGGGCGTTAGTACCCAGGAGCAGGTGTCAGATGGACGAGGCCCGATTGTTGACATTGAATCTAATGTAGTCCTTCGGGTTGTAGAGGGCCTGAAAAAACGTGCCTGCTTGAGAGCAGTGCAGAGGCCAAGCTTTATACAACTCACGAGGGCCGTTCAGTTGGAGATATAGGCTGCCTGCTTGAGAGCAGTGCAGGTGCCCAGCTTTTTTTGGCGACCCGCGAGAGAGCCGCTAAGCTGGAGATAGGCTGCCTGCTTGAGAACAGTGCAGATGCCAAGCTTTTTGGCGACCCGCAAGAGGGCCACTAAGCTGGAGATAGGCTGCCTGTTTGAGAACAGTGCAGAGGCAGGTCAAGCTTTTGGCGATCCATGAGATGATTCACCACGCCTGGACCTGTTGATTTCCTCAGCATTCATATATTTTTGAGCTTTTGCTAATAATTCCGGCATGCTCTTTGGTGGTCGCTTCATTACTGAAAAGAGGAAGTTTGATGACCGGAGGCCTCCTAGGAAGGCGGTCATGCTGACCTTATCATCGGGCTCCTCGACTTGAAGGACCTCCTCGTTAAAACGAGTGAGGTAGCTCCTCAGACTCTCGTCTCGATCCTGTTTCATGTTGAGCAGATGGGTGGCAGGCTTTAGTTGGCGGCGTCCACCAATAAACTGTGCCACAAATGATCTGCTTAGTTCGGCGAAGGAGCCTATGGAGGCCGGGGCGAGACTGGCAAACCATTGTCGTGCAAGACCCTTCAAGGTAGTTGGGAATGCCCTGCACATAACCTCGTCAGGGATATTATGTAGCTGCATTATAGTTTTGTATGTCTCCAGGTGGTCCAATGGATCCTTCGTCCCATCGAAGGTTTCTATGGATGGCATTTTGAACCTCAGAGGAAGCGGGTAGTTCACCACGTCGGGCTTGAACGGTGTATCCGTCCGCCCAACTAGGTAATCCACTGTTTGTGGCGCCTACGCCTTCATGGCGTTGAAGACATCACCCGGTTGGTTCTGCATTTCCCTGATCTTCTCGTCCCAGCGATTGGGGGCTTCTCGAGAATGATCATGGAAGTAGCTCTCCTCCATGTTTTGGTTTTCACTTTCCTCTTCTTGGAAGCTAGAACCCTCTCCATTAGAAGTAGATGGAGTAGGTGGGGGTCCTCCCTGATGTGCTCCCCCCGGAGGTGGAAGTCCTCCATTACCTGCTCCCCCCGGAGGTGGGAGTCCTCCAAACTGGGCTCCACCGGGAGGAGGAGGTCCTTCATTATGTGTTCCCCCAGCCCCCAGTGTAACCCCAAAAGGAGAGCCCAGAGGAAACCCTTGGGCGCCCTGTGTGGGATTGGCGCCCGGGGGAGGAGCTCCCTGGCGTGGAGCCCTTGGGTGTCCAGGGCGCGGTGCTCCATGCGGTGGTCCTCCAAACTGTACTCCTCCCTGCCCTGCTGTGAGCATGAGCTGTAGAATCTGTTGGTTTTGGGTCACCAGCTGCTGCATGGTCTCCAACATCTGTTGTGGAGTGGGAACAGGGGCATTTGGGGCAGGATTAGTCGGTGGAGGACCATCCTCGCCCTCTCGCGAGGGATTATCCTCTGGTCGTCTTACAGATCTTGTGGTGATCACCATAATTTTTGAAAACAGTAAGGATACTGACGTGAGAACTTTAGTCGTTTCCCACAGACGGCGCCAAACTGATGATGCAGAAAATGACTTCGCACACCACTGGTCAGTTAATAGGTAATTAATGCAGGAATTAAGATGAGTGAGAGATTTATAGTGGTTCGGTCAGTGTGACCTACGTCCACTTTCGGAAAGGCTGAGATCGCCGGATGTATTAATTCCCAAGTATTTCAGAGATTACAAACTTAGGAGAAGAGAGATGAAGTGAGATTCTTGCTTGCCTCTCAAGTGCCGAGAGGCTCTTCTATTTATAGTCTTCCCCTAACAAATGGGGATGACTTTACAGCACCGTTCACAAGGAGCCTTCGAGTTGTCCTCGATGGGTGAGGCAGTTATGTGCTCTCCATGAGATCCGGTCAAAGGATGAGGTGGGGTGTTGACCATCTTCAAGGCGGCGAGGATGAGGCTTCCGGTTGCCTTCTCGAGGACGTGGCCAGGCCTTATGGGTTTGGGGTTGGACCTCATTGAGCTAACCGGGTCTCTTAAGTCTTGGATCAATATGGATTGGGCCACTTGGGCCTGACCCATTACTAATACTAAATTACAGTTCCATCTTTGTTTTCTCTTTTAAGATTTTAGATCCCTTTCATCTTGGATGTTTCCTTTGAAGAATTGATGCAGCCATGGAGGTCTAGAAAACCCGGCTGAAAACATGCAGTTGTGTAGTGACTGCTGTAACAGCAGATCCATAGCCTAGTTCTCTTGAATATGGCGACAAGATTGATGACTTAAGAGGGATACAGCAAGCTTTAATCACTCACAAAGGAAAAATCCCAAACAAGAATGCCATAAACTCAGAATAATCAAATAAAGACTGCTCTCAAGGACTGTTTACAATAACAGGAACTTCTATAAATTAAGTAGACTCAGAATAAAATGGCTGAATGAAGTGCTGACCCTTACATGTGATATATAGTGCTGGAAATTCAAGGAAACCCTAATGAAAACATCCTAAAACAGTTCTACAGCTAAATCTTCCAAGATTACTATTGCTAATCACATTAGCTTGCTAGCGAAAATGCAAAAAAGGAAAATTTTGACTTCTTGGATCCAGACATGTCTATATGTTTCCATCTGTGGGCCCCACACGGCTGATCTTTTATTTAAAGCACTTATGTGGGCTGAAAGTAGACCCATGGATGGCCCTGTTGGAAATTTGCTTGGATCAAGGTCTATTAAGGTCGAGTAAATTCAGGTCCAAAATCAGCCTGTTTGCTATATTTTCTGCAAACAGAATTTCTGAAATTTTACAGAAATACTCCTGTAGTTGCAGAATTTTCAAACAGCCCCCCTTTAAGCAATATTAATAGATTCCATTGAGCTGTTATCATTTCCCAGCTGATCTGAAGCTTTCATACATGAGTTTGGACCGCATGTGCATGTTCCTAGGCCTTCAGAAATGACAATGCTTGCCCCACTATCTGATCTTCATTGCGATCTGCATCAAGAATGAAAGTGATTGCCATAAGCAAATACTTAGATTTAGACACCTGCACAGTGGTCCTATGAGTATACTATTTCCTTACAGATATGCTGTTAGAGTTACTTGCTCCGATGTAATGTGACTAGTTGCATTGAAAAGGTTCCCACTTTGTTCATTGGTGCCTATAAACAAAGCTATAGGTTGTAATCCATCAGTGGACCATAGGTGTAGGGAGGGACAACAATTGGGGTGAGATGATTATGAATGTGAAGAATTAGATATTGACTCAGCTTGGATTTTTTTTTTTTTTTTGCAGGGAAGGAAGATGAAACAAAGCACTTGCTGCATCTCACTCCAAGCCAGCAACTCAATGTTGTTCGTTGGAATCCAGCTAGTCAAAATGAGGTTTGAATCCAATATCTCTTCTATTTGTGTTTTATATGGATGTTGACTGCCTATCAAAAGAAGGATGTTTCCAAGACACTTTGATGTTTGATTCCTTGTCTAGCTGAGTTATCCCTGTTTAATTGTTGTGATCTTTTTTATTGTTGAAAGCAAAAAATCCTAGCGTGGTCCATTTTTTGAGCAACCATGTTTCACAGTTTACACCCATGTGCCTACATGTTACCAAATACCTGCATAATATATCTAGACTACAGGTATTCGTGTACTGTGTCCAAGGTTTTAAAAATACTCAGGCTGGGCCTCAGTTCCCCAAGAGTCCAGTCGATTCAATTGCTTCACATGGAAGTTGATCGAGTTGGATTGATTCACATGCACGTGTTTTCAAACCAGAACTATACCCGTTTTATTGATGGATTTTTCTCTTTTATGTTCATAGTATACTTTATATTTTGGGTTGTAGTGTAATTTAAGGAAGCAATCTAGGGTTATTCTGGTTCTTGATTGTGTTAATTATCTCACTTTTGCAGGTTGCCTGTGCCTCATTGAGAAGTGGTCCTGTTCTTTTGTTTGATATTGGTTATATGTCTTCTGAAGCTTTGGAAGTAAGTCTGATTATTTCATGGCCGTCCACCATTGCTGTTGCATTTGACACGCAACTCCCCCCCCCCCCCCCCCCCCCCCCCGCGTCACCTAGGCCCCACAAGTTTCAATGGTTTTATAAAAATAATGTGCAGTCGATCTGTGGGCATCGATTTGTGGGCCCTGTCCATTCGGATGCCGCCCCCCCCGTGTTTGGTCCATTCAGATGGGCATGCAGTTGGCCCCATGCGCTTGACACACTGATTTATATATATATATATATATATATAGAGAGAGAGAGAGAGAGAGAGAGAGAGAGAGAGAGAGAGAGAGAGAGAGAGAGAGAGAGAGAGAGCATTTTTTTCACAAAAATATAAGGACAAAAGAAAAAGAACTCTATTTTCATTTATGGCTGACTCATATGCTTAGAGCTTGCTTCCTGACTTTGACTTCTTAAAAAAAAAAAAAAAATCTTTTGATTATTTGATTCTTCAGCAAATAGGAACCTGTCACAAAGGGGCAATGAGGTCACATGTAATTTGTATCTAAACTATATTTATCACTAAGCAGGCCAGAACTCCTTTAATTCTTGTCGGAATTGCACAATCTTGGTTCATTGGATGGGTAATTGAATAACCTATGAAAAACACCTATTTTTTTGTCAACTGGACACCATTTTGCACATGAAACATGCTCATCTCGGAAAAACATGAAATATAATGAAAATAAATAAAATCTTATTTCGAGCTTGCCAAATGTACGACCATGGTTGAGCAAATGAAGAACTCGTCCTCAATCTATGTTGGTGTCCACTAAAATGAATGAGCAACTGCAACAAACTTACAAATTTTAATGTAGGATGTCTCTCTGCTGTCATTGCAATGATGTGGGGGTGTGATCTGAGCCTCCACTTGTCACTACAAGAGTGTTATTGCCACATCTGATGGCTCAAATCTTCTTTGAAAATCCATCAGGCTATTGTATCTGCAAATGATCTCAATTGAACCATTGGACTTTCAATGGTGTCCGTTTTAATCATAGATTTGTCATTTGACTGGAACAACTGTTGATTCTATAATCACAATCAATTGAAAGGTTGAGTTGTGTAATGTTGACGATGAAACTGCAATTATGCAGCTACTATATCTTTCTTTTCTATTGTAACTCTTTTTGTTGTTGTTGTTGAATGAATCTCTCACATACATTATATCTTTGGTCTCTTATGTTGCACATTCTCTTTGAGCTTATATCCTTTTCTATTTTCTCTGAAAATGGGCCGCCCTATGGTTGGGTCATAATTCTTTTGCTTTATAAGTTCTCTTTTTTATACTTTGTTTGACTTGCGATTAATGTAGGTGCTAAAACCAAGGCCTAGCCTCAATGTGCATGGTTGCCAAGTCATTTATGGTATATCGGATATCGCTTTTACACCTGCTCACAAATCAAGGTGGGTATCTCATTCTTTACTGTATTTGCAATTTAAGAAGTGTTTCTTTCATTGAATGAATCTTGACAAGTTCAATGTATAGTTGCGAACCTTTTCCATGATTTGTCTAGTAGTTAAGCTCAATTAAGAAAAAAAAAAAACCTTCATACAAAAAAAAAAAAAAAATTTTTAGTCACCCAGCCACTCATAATTAAATGCGATATTTGAGCAATTATAAGTCTTGGTTAGGTGCAACATTTTCAATAAATGATGAATCCACATGATCAATTTGCTAGACTAGAGATTCTGCTACTGAGAACTATTGAAATTCTATTATCCATTCTTTTCAGTGACCAGAAATGGAAACATCTAAAGAAGTTTTTTTTTTTCTATTTCTTTTATCTTATTTCCAGGTCTTACCAAAGGAGCTAAGCCCTTGTGTTTCTCTAGTGGCCACATGTGTGAATGTAGCATACAATTGCCATATTCAATCCATGCATCATATGGACCCATCTCATGAATTATGTTCCGATTAAAAAAGAAAAAATTAGGTGGGTCTGCTCATCATGTGGATTACAGTTATTGAAAATGGCCATTAATGATTGTCTAAACTGTCTATTTATTTTGAACCTGTTTTGGGCCCTGCTGATGCATGGCATGGATTTTGTGTACAAGTGCCACACTGACATGTGTTGTTATGTGTGCGTGTTCTGGACTCTGGATACATATGCAGATGTGGCCACAGCCAACTTCATAAAGGGCAAATTCAATTGTTCAAATCTACCATCCTTATTAATGATCATTCCTTGTGTGTCTTAAACATTGTAAATTGGGCACTTATCCTTGCAGTTTGCCATTGTTGGAATTTTTATATACAAGAAAATTAGGTTTAAAAAAAAGATTAAAGAAAAAGAAGTTAGAGAAGGAGAAAAGGGTTCTAGAGGAGCAAAAACTCTAGAGAGCCCTGTGAGGACTGGTCCTCCGACCCTCATTATGACCAGCCTAACACTTTATTCATATTATTCACTCTGAAATAGAAAGACCCTTCTCTCCAAAGTTTCCCATAATTAAAAAATTAGTTTGTAATTACTAAACAATTACAAATAAGTCCCTAGCTATTTCTCAATACTCCCCTTCAAGCAGGTGCTTAGATATTTCCTGGTCCGGCTTGGAATAAAACATTAAAACATCATATTACTGCTTCTTGGTGCAAGCCTTAGTCAGAACGTATGCTAACTAATCCCCTACCAGTAACCTATGGTGGATCTTCGATATGTTTTATAAACTGCCTGACGAAGACGATGGGAAAAACATACTGCATTTATATAGCTTCACAGTAGAAACTGCACAATCAGCACTACTGCTAAACCAACCAGCAAGTTAACATTTATATAATCCACCTGCTGAACCAACAGCGACTTAACTTTATATACTCCATAACATAAACTGCAGCAACTTTATATGCTCTGCAACATAAGCTACACTATCAGCACCATTGCTGATATAAACAAGATGTATATATGCTCCAGAGTGTAATTGAAGAGGCCCCAATGCTATACAGATACAACACTACCAATGATGTAAAACAATCCCTCTTAGTCATGTCAGCTGGGTGTTCTACAGAAGCCTTCAACTTCCCACATGTGACTGAGAATGAATACTCACCGGATGAACCCTCATACACAATTCACCTCTTACTTAAATTCACAATGGTAAATAATGTGTACTGACCGGCAGATCAGCTGACCATCCTGTGATAAATTCAGCCAAATTGGATCTCTAGCAACTCAAATAACCTTCACAGCATCCCTTTGTGGTTGTTTGACCATAAAACAACTGCTACAGTCTTCATTGATCTCCTGCTAATGCAATCTGATTGAACCATTTGAAACCAAAGCAGTGGCTAGTTGACAGAATCTCAAAATTTTCACACAAATTTCACAACTTAGTGAAGATTGTAAGTAGGTATTGTGCCTCAGAAAATGTAGTCCTTTGATCACAGATCCTTATGGGATGCTGGGAAACCTAGAGAATAGACACCCAACCAGCTACTGAATCAACCATATTCCCAAACTGATTTCAGATTGCTGACCCTTGTGCACAACCCGAAAAAGGGCCAGCCCGCCAACTCAATTGACTACAATGATAAACTTGGCCCTGGCAACTGGACTTGCTGCTCCTAAATAAGGAGAAACACAAGGTAGAAAGATGGAAAGAGAAAAGAGGAGAAGAAGACTGGACTTGCTATTTCTTCAGAATTCAGGGCCTACAACTTTGCAGTTTCTCTGCTTTGCAGAATTTGGGCAAAATTGGGATGTTTTGAGTTGGGGTTGAGGCTTAGGTTTTAGCAAGATTTTGGGTCAAGTTGAAGGAATGTTGAAGGAATATGGTGGGGAAACTTGTTGTGGTTGGATAGGGGTTGAGGCTAATTGGGGACGAAGAATTGAAGGGTTTGATAGGGTTTTCTGGGTTGGATTTGTTATTTTTATGTGACAAAATTGAAAATACAAGGAAGAAGAAGGGAGAAACCAAATCCTTACTGTAGCTTAAACTTGGATTGTTCCTCTAATACCAAGTTGAAACCTTTAGTACACAAGAAAATTAGGTTAAAACCCATAAGATTAAAGAAGTCAGAAGAAAATTAAGGTTTTAGAGGATGAGAAAGAATTTAGAGAGAACCATTAGGTCTGGTCATTGAACCCTCATTATCACCAGAACCAACATATGCTAACAATTGATTTGTATGATTGTATCATTCACTCTCTCTCTCTCTCTCTCTCTCTCTATATATATATATATATATATATCAAAAGTTTCCCGCAGTAATGAATTAATCCATAATTACCAGAAAGTTACAAATAATGAACCTCTGAAACTCATCTTTCTGAAGTTTGGAGTTTGTACTAGTTCTTGTCCTCAACACTGGAGTCTTCAATAACTGTTGGATTGCCTTTTTCCCTGATTCAATAACCAGTTGGTTTCAATATTTTCTGGGTGTTGCACTAAAAACAGGACAGGAAAGTAGTGAAGCTAGTTACAAAACATGCCTGTGAATTGTCAGAGTGAAATTGCATGACAAATATATTGAACAGAGCATGCAATAGGTTGTGACAAGACATGTTGTGAAAAAGTAATGTTGACATGAGTAGTCAATGTGCATGCTAGCACACATACAATTGGAAGAGAAGAATTTGTGACTAAAATCATCGTCACTACGTATTACAATGAAAAAGCATTTAAGGGTCAAAAACATTTTTGGCTCAGCCCATCTTCATCTTTAATGCATGCCAAGACTTTTATGAGTTGTAGCAAAAGATGGGATTTATATGTCCTGGGCTTTTGGTCAGCTGATTGGGGATGTGTTTTGTGTGTGGGTGCATAAGTTTGAATCCCATGTAAAGGAGGGGGGGGTGGTGTGGGGGGGATTCATTTATGCTTTGTGGTGAAAATAAATGCTTTGTGGTGAAAATAAAAACAATAAAAATGACATTTTTTGTGACTGACTTTCAAGAAGATACCAAGTCATCATTAATGTATTTTTAACTGTGGTACTTAAATATCTTTTATTTAAAGCAAGGTGCCCTTTCATTGCGTTCTCCATTTCTATTTGAAGGTTGGTTTTGTGTATGCATGTTTGCGTGCAGTAGCTAATCCATTGCCTTCTCCATTTCTTCTTGAAGGGTGCTTGCATCTGATCAACATGGTGTCATTAGTGTATGGGACAGGCGGCTGAGTCACTTTCCTTGTCTCGAGCTTAGAACGAACTCCCAAAGTACAATTAATAGTATCCAGTTAAATGTGGAAGATCAAGTTAGTAGTTTGTTTTAACAGCCCATTCTTTTTAAAACTTTGAGATGCAAATTTTACTACATGCTTTGTGTTGGAAACAATGTTGCTGATAAGTATTTCAATCAATTATTGTTCTTAAAAACTTCATTAATAATATTTTAGTTGAAGTTTTATTTTAGCGGTTGAATCTTTTGAATATGAGTTATGGTTTGATGGTGCATTTTCCAGTGACATCCATTTGAACGTGTTTATTGAATAGTGTAATTTTAAAAAATCATTGTGGCATTCCCTAGTTCTTGGTTTGGCTATTTGATCTTTATTAAGCCTAATGGAAGCAATATATTTTCTTTCCCTTTCTTGATTGAGCATGTTCTTACAAATTCTGATTAATAGATTTGTATGTTATCAGTCACCTTCTCCATCTCAGAAGTCAATCATTGCCTCTGTATCTTCCACATTCATGTGCTTAAGAGTGTTTTTGAAGCTGTGAATGTGTGATCAGCTATGGAAGAGGAAATGGATGACTTAGAATGAAATCGTACATGAAATATGACTAAATTTATTGTAGGGAAGCATCCAGCTAGGTGCAAATGGGTTTTTACACATAAAATTCTGATGACAATATTGCTTGCTATAAAGCAAGACTTGTTGCAGAGGGCTTTAGATAAGTCTAGGGAAATGACTATTTTGAGACCTTTGTGGCGGTTGCTAAACTTAATGCAGGTAATTATATCCCTTGCAACCAATTTTGGATGGACCATGTGTCAACTAGATATAAAAAATGCATTTATTCACAGTGATTTTGTCAGAAGAGTCTGCAGATCTCAACATCCAGGGTTTACTTGACATGGGGAGGAACATACAGTTTGCCAACTATGAAAAGCATTGTATTGGCTTTTGCAAACACCTCATGCATGTTTTGAGAAATTCAGTTGTGCATTCCAGCAAGTTGCATTTGTTCAATGTAGCTCGGGTTAGGTTATACTGTATTTGTGATATGTAGAGGATAGGGGGCATTTTTTTTTTTTTACGACATTTTGCTAAGCAGAGACAATAATTAAGATAATTGCATAACTCAAGCATTACCTGATGAAGATTACAGAAGTGTCATAGATAGCAAGTGTATTTTCCTCTTAGCGGAAATATGTTCTCCATTTGTTGCATGCTATACGCAATTTGGGATCAGGTGCTTCTCTTGATATGAATCAGAAAATTTGTGCACAAGATGGTCAATTATTATAAGCCCCAAGGGCGTCTAAAAGATCGGTAGAAAAAGTCAGCTAACTTACTATCACTAGACCGATATATTTTACATAGTAAGTGTAATTAGGTAGCACATGTATGTGTCCAGAACTTGTCATATGGATGAAGTGTATTCTTGGCATATAAAAAGGTTTCCTTTTTTTCTTCTCTTTCTTTCTATAGTTATCATGGGCATTAAAATGTAGTGGGGTATTCAAATTCAGATTAGTTGTGCTTTCTAGATGATCATAAGTTTGTGTTTTACTTCTTGGTATTGTACATTTCTTGGTGTTGATCTGGTTATGTGAAAAACAAAGCAATTGGTAGTTACTGAGTCTAGTGCTAAAGCTAAATATAGAGCAGTGGAATACTTTGTGTGAATTGCTTTGGTTAAGGCAATTGATGGATAAACATGGGTGTTCTGTGAAAGAACTCATTCCAATGCATTGTGATGATCAATCTGCAATTCATACATCAAGTCTGGTTTTTAATGGAAGTGACAATGCATATCGAAGTAGACTGCGACTTTATTTTGGAGGAAGTTACTGCTCTGGTCTTATTTCCACTACCTGTTTGTGACGTCGTCAAATCAACTAGCAGATGTGTTAGCCAAGTCTGTTCCAAGAGTTGAAAAGAAAAATAAGCTCTCCAAGTTGGGCATGATATTTATCTATGCATCAAGTTGAGGGGGAGTGTTAGAAAATGGGGGGAGCCTAGCCCATGGCCCAAACATGATTTGTTGCTTTCTACAAATCATTGGACTTACCTGATTTGCAAGTCTCCACTGGTAGTGGTGGACCCTCTTAATGCTCCAATTTTTCCATTTCTTTTGCTGGTGCTTATGTATATTAAAAGTTTGCTCGTAGTTTACTTGTGTGGTGGGTTCATATGTAGTTAACTCAAGCTTCTAATACATTCTCTGCTGCTCCTGAATCCTTAAAAGCTTGTCATATTTGGATGTTCACTCACCATCCACCAAACCTTTGTAATATGCCTTAAAGTTGAATGTTCTTTCTTTATTTTATAGATTATCTATGGAGCAAATAGACAAGGCATCATCTACGCTTGGGATCTTCGTGGAGGAAGAACATCTGTTGCATTTCAAAGTGTCAAGGAGGTAAAGTGGATTGCTTTCTTTAACAATTAGCACCGTTCTTGATTGGTATTACTTTGTTATCATCTCATTTTTGAATGAAACGAGTGGCACATATTTTTGATAAAGATAATAGATGAGCAAGCAAGAGAGTTTAATGGAAGAAAGGAAGAAGAATAATTGTGGAATCAGTGACCCCAAGAGGGAATCGACTGTGAATATATATATTCAACCATTGCCAAGTAAAAGGCTATGATTACAATCTAATTACAAAGATTTGGGAGCAATTTACAAGCAAATATAGAAGGTACAGATTTACAATGAAAGAGTATCTATACACCCTATCTTTGACTAAATTCTAACAGATCCCACGTGGGTATTGTGACACTGGGCTTAAAGAGTTGGGCCTTATCATTTATGATTCCTACAATATTGTGCCTCACAACTTTAACAAACCAGTCAATCCTTTTTTTTACAATCATGACCGCAGAAAAATGGAAAAAAAAAAAAAAAAAACCCCAGAAAATTTATCTTGTGTATTGAGTTAATGCATCAATTTAGTCAGCATACAAGTTATTTACTTAACAAAGAAAGAAAAATATTGAGGATTGACAGCAACGTGTTTGTGCTATAGTCTTCACTTTCAAATTTCTTTTTGACCTTAAAATTTTGAGATGACACCCAGTATTAAACCAGCTCCACGCACACAGCATTGTCAGGATTTGGCTGTTCGAAATGATGATGACCCAATATTAGCCCCTTTCCCATTCCCGTGATATCCAATCTAAACTGTGATTACATGGAAACTCTCTCTCTCTCTCTCTCTCTCTCTCTCTCTCTCTCTCTCTCTCTCTCTCTCTCTCAGAGTAAGGATTTAGTATTATGAACACTGGTGTTCAGTATGTTTTCTGGGAAATAACTGAAACAAACTTAATTTTTTTTATTTCAAATATCATATTCGATTGGCAGTATAACTTATAAGTGAATTATTAAGTAAAATATAAAAAGATAAAATAAAAAAGGATTAAAGTTATTTCATACTGTTACTTGATTTTAAATTATGCATTAAAACTTAAAAGCATATTTGTTTTGGTTTTGAACCAGGTACATTATCCTCCCCTGATGACAGTTAAGTTAGCATCGCAGCTAGAGAAAATAACATCATTGAAGGTATGCAGATCTAAAGATACTTATTACATCTGAATCATTTTAATGAAATCTTCACAGTTAAAAGATATTTTGGTCACACATCTTCCACTTCATATCAGTATCTGACTAGTAGATTCTTGAAACCATTATACGTATATACAAGGAGCATGTCATCAATCCAGAAATATTGGACTTCACCAAATTGAGGTTTGGATAAAGTTGAAGTCTTTTGTTCTGAAAAAAAATTAGAGAAAAGAATCAAAAGATTGAAAGAGAAGCAAGAGAAATTAGAAAAGATGAAGTAGGGTTAAAGAGAAAAAGAACAGTAGCTTGAAGGAAAGAAGGCTGGTTGTCCAATATAACTAAAGGATCTGCCCTAGCAACATATTTATATTACTTAATATTTTCAGGAATTACAAGAAAATAAGCCCATGCATCAAAGTTTCATATTGATACAAAATAGCTTTTCAAAAAATTACAAAAAGGCTCCTACGGCTCTCATACCACTCCCCCTCAAGCTGGTGTCTATGATACCCGGATTCTTGTACAGGCCCATCGTAACCGTATCAGACCGATACGACACTTGTATTGGTACCTGATACTGCACCAATACTTCTAGGGAACAAGTTTAACATATCCTACTTATAAAGTCCTTTATTTGATATATTTCTTTGAATATTTTTACTTCTCACCATCTATAAAGGGACGAAAACAATGATAATTTCATTGATTCAAAAGTGATCTAAAGAAAAGAAAAAAGGACACCCGTATCAGTATCCATGTCCTAGATTTTCAAAAGTGAGGAGTTGTATCCCCGATCTCCGTATTAGTGTTGGTATCCATATCTGTATCTGAGCATCATAGGCTAGTGCACCTTGGACAAAATATGGGTTAATTGTCATTTGGCGACTGCTTTGGTGAGGAAATCTGTCAGTCGATCTTCAGAATCAGAATACTTTAATCGAATTTCGTTCTTCTTTTTTATGGATGAAGTAACAACCGATTTTAATATGTTCCATTCTTTCATGATAAACTGGAGTAGATGCAATATGAAGAGTTGTTGTCATATCATATCGCAAAATTATAAGCATATCTTTTGCCAATCCCACCTGAATCTCCTTTAGGTTTTTTTTTTTTAATACATCTACAATAACTTGCAATTTCCATTGGCCATTTTATGGTGTTCAACTTTTGAGCTAGATCACTCACTACAGATTGCTTTTTATTTTTCCACGAAACTAAACTATCACCAACTAATATAAAATTGCCGGTAGCAAACTATCTATCTTCTTTTGATCCTACCCAATTTGCATATGTATATACGTCTACATTGCAAAGGATAGATCGGAATGGAGAAACAAAGTTAATGTAGTTGACCCCAACATAGTTAGGACAAGGCTTTGATGATGTTGATATCTCTACATTCAAGTGACCAATGAGAGGAAAATAAGATACATGATCTTTCTTGTTCTTTTCTTCGAGAATAAGCTTGGAGATGTTTGCCTTTTCCTGGACCTTTTTTTTTTTTTTTTTTTTGTAGTCTTTTCAATCTAATCGCTAGCCTGTATAGTAGGCACATAATTAGGAGGTGCAACTGACCGTAATAAAGGATGCTCTACATGACTTGATGCATCAACAATTTCTTTACCCTAGAAAGTATAAAAAGGAACCTTCTTAAAGAAAGACATCCATCATAACAAACTGTTTCCCTGGTTTACTGGGTAAGTAACTGTTGAAAGGGCCTTGGAAAATGCTATTCTTATTCAATGAAATCAGTTCTCTACTTTCGAATTTGCGGGTCTCTTTTCAACATGTTAGTAGATCTGCAAATGGAATGGCAGATTGTCTAGCTAAACAGGGGGTTGATCGGTCATGTAGTCTTAGTGCCTCTTGAGTATAGTTGCTGGGTGCTTGGTATATTTCTCTTGTACCAGCTCACCGATGAGTGGTTCTTTATGTATGATATTTCATAAGTTGTAATCTTTTTCTTTAATGAATTTTTCTGTTACCGATTAAAAAAAAATAAAAGTAACAGTTGAAAGGGTGAATTGGTTGAGACACCCATAAAAACTAACAATGTGACACAAGGAATACATGAGTTTATATCATTCTTCGTAACCATGCCACTAGAGTAGTAATGTGGATTTAGGAACTCTTGAAAAGCACTTAATGAACTGCTGGGATAAGCTTAGCTCAGTTTAAATATTCCCCACCTAGTTTGTGTCCCCTCATGCTGTTTTGAGGTGGCTTTCTGGACAGCCCATTCTCCTTTGACCTCTTTGTTCTGACACATTCATTTTGCTTTGCCCTATGACTAACTGTGTACAGTTGTGAATCTACTGAACTGACAGGTGACAACATTACATAAGATGCACACTGAGTGTGCTTATAGCTATCTTACAAAATGGTCTTTCACTATCTTGTAGGCACAGTCAAATATTGTTCCAAGAGAAATACACTCAATTAACCTCGACCCATCTTGTCCATACCAATTGGCATTCCATCTTGATGATGGTTGGTGAGTTTCAGAATTAATTCATTTTCCACTGTGTTTATTTGTCTTAAATGTCTGTGACAGATCAACACAATGTTTCCTAGACAACCCTAGTTGTGCAATCCTTAACACTGTCCTCTTGCTTTCTCATTTAATTGACACGAGACATTAGATACATTTTACAATACAATGAAATATAATGATCTCTATTGCTGTAGGCACTATGCTAGGTCAGGTTATCTCCAATGCTGATAAGTTATACAGTGGATGATACTTTCAGAATAAACTTTGCCTGCATGTAATTATTGGAAACATACGAATCAATCTTAGTGAGTTGGTATACATTCTTTGGGATGACACTTTATTTAGTAGGCTGCTCCTCCCTGTATAATCATGTAATCTGCTGGTTTTTTGTACTTTATGAGATCAAAATTAAGACCTGTCATCACCACCAATATCATCATTGAAGCCTTATCCCATGTATCTGGGGCTGGCTTTCGAATGTTTCTCCACTTATTGGCATTAACTATGAGTTCCAGACACTTTTCTTAGCTCCTAAAATGATGAGAAGCCAAAGACAGACTAAGTTAACATAATCCTCCATACTTGGTTTATTTGCTCAGATTTTCTAATTAGGAATCTCTTTTGCTCAAAAGTAATGTATATACATGGATCAGCAGGAAGCCCAATTGCTAGTCTCAATCTCAATCTATGCATCTGCCAATATAGTGTGCACTTTTTGTAGTGAAACCTTATAAGATCATCATACAGATGTTTGTACAATATTCTATTTAACAACAGTAAAAGTCTATCTCACAATATCGTTTTGTGTGCCCACTTGTGATCAACCTGACCCCCTCACACTTACCTACAAATATCTTGATGGTCTAACCCAAATTTACCCTTATCAAAGTGATGTATCAGATTCTTTGTGATTTCTATTTCTAGTTTAAACATTCTTTTGCAGTTGATAAAATATTATTACAATTCTTTGACTTTTATTTGTATTTAAAAATAAACTATCAATTATATTTTATTTGAATATTATTCCCGAATTCATGAATCCTATGTTTTGGGATTTGCCAAATCAGACACCTTGTATCAGTATCAAAACTTCGACACAAGTACTCATGCAACCTAGGATGGATTGAATCACCCTATATTTATACTTTAAAAAGTCGGGGGCACTTAAAATAATTGAACAAGGATGATTCTTTAGCCAGTCCTAATTACAATCAGACCTTCATGTCCTACCATATATTGGTATCCTAAGTGACCCCCGAAGAGGACCACAGCATAAAATGCCACATTCAGATCACACTACTTCAAGACTTACTATTCTACATACGTTGAAAGAAGTTGATGTTACAGAGTAGACTAGTGGTAGATATTTTATGCATAAAAATTTTGCCACTTAAACTATATATGTATTCATATGTGAAACACTCTTTCCCTTCATTACACATGCCAATATTTTCCACAGTGAAATCATATTTGAGTTGACATGACAATTCAGCACATACATGTCACCTGACAGTTGAAGCTATGGCATTTGAATGAGAAAGTTCACCTCTAGGTTGTATATAAATCCAAATATCTATCTTTTATCACTTCTGGTTGAGATGTTCTATGACTTCCTTTTTCAATGACTTCTCCGTTCGATCTACGTCATTCATTTAGGTCTGGAGTTTTCAATATTCATAGTCTTCAAGTGACTCACATGCATTGCCCTCCACCTACTTGGTTGTAAGTAAACTTGATTTCTATATTTTGTATAGCTTGATATTTCTTGGGTGTCATTCTATTGCCAATCACCACTTGTGTACTCTGTTGATTTGTTCAAGCTAGGGATGACAAAGATGTGTCGAAAAGTTCTGAATATACACGAAAACCCACATGGTTTCCAACATGTTCGGTAGGATGTCTGTTACATCACTCATTTCACGGGTTTCTTTAATATGACATTTGGTTGATTTGCTTCATATGATCCCTTTTGTACATGTAATCAGCTTGTAAAGTAAGTGTTATAGTATGTATTTACTATTTTATGTGCATGGTCTTCGGGCTGCATCAAGCTATTGTATGTGTTTTGCTTTCCTGTGCAATTCGCCATTGAGGTTTTTGTGGAGATTGGCACAAGATTCTGTTGGTGCCAAACTGAGCTTCCTTTCTGGTTATGATACAAGTTTCATATATGGGATCAATAATAAATTAAAATGAGGTCATTTTTTTGTTTAAGAAACAGAGGTCCAATCATTTTTTCAATGAGAGGATGGATTGAATCTGTGGGTTCCATCAAGTGTATCACAGTTCATGGAGTGGTCCCATCAATTTCCTCCAATGTGAGCCAGCAAACCACTGATCTTCTCTTAGACCATGGTGGTATCCCAAATAAAAGCTACCTATACATTATGTCATTTTCATATGTTAGTGGGTCAAAATTGCCAATGAGACTCCTAGACCACTCATTTAGTTAAATTTGCCAAGAAATTATAGATGATCAGAAGTTAGCTATCTGGGCATATTTGGAAGAGCATATTTGGCACTAATCAGTTTCTATAGAATGATCCAACAAAATTGACCACAAAATAGTTTGTTAGATTACAGATGTTATCATAATCTCTTCATTTTTTGTTGATGCAGATCTATGCAGTTGGGTCATCCTCCGGCGATGGGATCCATTTGTTAGATTTTTATCCGGACACCTCCTCAGCTTGCCATGTAGATTTCATGTAAGCAAAACCTAAATTAATACCCACCACGTAGATAATAATAACCATTAGCTGTACAGAAGCCTCCTACCATGCATTCTGGCAGTCCAACTTTTACTTATAAAGTTATAAATGTTCATAGAATGAAAATGTGGCTTTATTAAAAAGCTACTTATGTTCAAGGCTCTGGCAAAATGAGAAACCTTTTCATGTCCTGAAACCCCCTTATGTTTTCTAAGGAGATGATGGGACACAATCATGGTAAATTGTTCACCATTGCAGGTTTTTACATGGAAATCAGGAGTTTCTCTTTTTTGTGTAGAGTGGGATTTGTTTTTCCTGAGGCTCCTTGAGACTGAATTTGCTTCAGTGCCCATGCATTTTATGTTCATGCTCATCGTTGGTCAGCCTAATCTAGAGAATTTTATTGACAATATTAAATTTGTATGAAATAATAACATAGTGATTGATTTATCTTTCTCTAGCGAGGAATCTGAGCAACAGAATCAAAGAGTACATAACAGATTCATTCCATTGGCAAAAGCTGTTACTATTTGTGCTGCACATCCCCTCAATGGAACAATCATAGCTGGAACCAAGGTTTGTAATTTGTGGGGTTTAAATTTCTCTTTAAATTGGTAAGTGAATTAGGAACCATAATCATCACTATAAACCCTATTCCATCTATCTAGGATAAGCAAAATACGAATCCAAATATTAACTTTTTCTAGAGACCTACACAATCGTTTTAGCTATCTGCCCAGAGGAATTATAGGTGGTAGAGCTTCTTCTAGTGGGTGCATGGTCGTCTGATCCAAAGGGTTGAAAATCATAGGTTCCACAGTGGAAACTTTAATATATAATTGTATTTTATGAATTTAAGGAAACATCTGATTGATAAAATTACAAGAAGGAAAATTAAGTACACTGCATGTATGATGCATTATGTAAATATTGTAAAAAAATGTGGTCTGCAAAGGGTAAGCACTAAGCGCCCACAGTCAGGTCTGGTTGGTCTTCATTTACACATTTAAGGCAGCCATCTAATAATTTGTATGAAAATAGACATCAAAATGAATAGGAAAAAAAAATGCAGTTGAAGTAACAAAAGGGGTGAACCATTGTGCAGTGATAGCTATCTTAGGTGGTCTCCTTGAGCTGGAATAGTATGGACAACTAACATTTGGCTGAACTTAGGGTCTGTTTGGATGTGCAAAAACTGGGGGAGAAAACTGTCCATGGTTCTCCACATCCAAACAACACCTTGGGTACATTACAGTCTGCAATTTTGGTAGTAACTCCCTTATATTATCTTTGGCAGCTGCATGTCATTCACTGAATGCACTCTAACTGGTAACATATGATTGGTTTCAGCACTCATCTTTGTTGATGATTTCACAAAGGCAGAAGTCTTGCAGTGGAGATTGTGATGAACGTGGTTAACAGTAACCATAAGAGCTCATTTGTGGCAGAAGTTTCCCTTCCTGGATATGGAATCGGGGTTCAATAATTGACTGTAGTTGAAGTACATCTCTTCAAATAAATGGATGCAAGGGATGTAAGAGTCACAGCAGAACGATGTGAGGAAGTCTGAACTAGCATAATAGCCCATGCTTAGCATGTGCATGACCTCACCTGTGACATTTGTAGTAAAAGATTTTGGAGCTTTTTTTTTTGTTTTTTTTTTTTTTTCTTTTTTAATTTTGAACCGAACTGTATAGAATTTCCTTTGTACACCGATAAAATGAGAAAAAAAAAAAAACGAAGAAACATTTCATTTTGTATTGATTCCATTTCATGTAGATGTAGTCAATGTTTAGTTTACACGCAGCCATTCATTAATCAATGAAAATCGAAATAAAACAAGAGAACATTCAAACATAAAGTGACTAACTGAGTTTAGGTAATGGAGGGTGGATAGGTGTGGGGTCTTCACACATATTGAAGCCATGCAATGGAGACTTTTATTCCCAATGGAAAGTCATACTTACTTTCCCACATGACTATTGTGAGAGGGAGGATTGTTAAACCAAGATGCTACAAAAGGGTTGTACGACATAAAAATCCTATCTAGGACTCGGTACTCTTTTTGAAATTGGAAGGGTCTCAAGAAAGTTTGGGTTCAAATCCACGTTGCTTGGTTGGGTCCACGTGGTTACCTAGTAAGCAATTCGATTAATTAGCATTCGAATTCATAATTCGAGTCTTTGCTGGATCAATAAATTCGATGCAATAGGATTCAGTGTCCATTCAATTCACATCTTAATTTGTCTAATTTGTAGTTTGAGTTTGATAAGTTCTAAAATCCAAATCAACGAAGATGATGTTCTTTATATTTACTACAGTGAGATTTTACTAAATAGAATTGGACCTGCATAGATTGATTGTGTAAAATACATGGTTAAAATAAAAAACCAAAGTAAAACTTCATGTTTTACTAGTAAGCAAGGTGCCATTTTAATTGGAGTTGGATTTGGATTAGTGCTAATAGATAGGGGCGACATGCCTTTGAATTGCTTGGGTTTTCAAGTGACCACAATTGGATTTAAATGACTAAATTTAAAGAACTACATGAGACTAGCTCCAAGACAGTTTGAGTGAAATGTTCGAAATGAACTATTCAAAGTTCAAAGGCCTTATGAACGAACTAAGTAACTATGGGTTGGGAGTACACACCTATATGATCAATGGTAAATTTGAATGGTCAACAAACAATATAAAATGAAAAAAAAAAATAGTGACTACACCTTGCTAAATATTGTGGTTTAGAGGTATCATTTGGCTATCCACATGATCATTAGAATGCAGATATCATTATATGGTCACTTTAGGATACTCACTTTAATTCTTCATTTTTAATCTCTTAAGAAACACAAGTTCTAGAAATATTACAAATTCAATAACATGAAACAAACAGAGTATCACATAAATAATCTAACATTCTATATATGGAAATCCTAGGATGCATCACATTGATTGATTAAAATAAGAAAAGAGATAACATTAAGCAAACAATCATTATAATCTAATTTGAAATTCCTGATGATTAAAATCCAAAGGATTTCTAACACTAATATAGAGACTGGAAGGAAATTTCCTTCAATTTTCAGAGGAAAACAAACGGGCTAAGATGGATTCAGACAACATAGCAACTCATTCTATTGGAAAGAAACATACATTCATCAACCAAAAAGCACTTGTGCATTGCTCATCACAGTGCAGGAGACTGTTCTTCTCATACAGCTGTAACGCAACCCTGACTTTATGCACATGACATGTATCGCTTCTCATCTCATTGAGAAATGAAAAAGACAAGAAAAAGGAGATCTGTAAACAAGGATTAAGGACAGGGGAATAAAAAATAAGGAAGTCCAGACATGGAAAACCTACTAAGAGCCCAATCTTCTAAGCAAGCTGTCATCACAAGAAGGAGAAGGACAAACGGCACCAGTATTCTTTAGAAATGCAAGAACCAACTACTCCATTTCATTTCCCACAATCTCACACTACAGAAAGACATTTACAACCACAAAACAAAAGCCCTAATAACAAACACCAAAAACCCTAAAAACTCTTTTTGAAGAAACAAGCAAACACAAACTGCATGCATCTAAGCCCTCTCCCCTCGGATCCTGCGAGCGAGCTGGATGTCCTTGGGCATGATGGTCACCCTCTTGGCATGGATCGCGCACAGATTGGTGTCCTCAAAGAGCCCCACCAAATAAGCCTCAGCAGCCTCCTGCAGGGCGGCCACAGCACTGCTCTGGAACCTGAGATCGGTCTTGAAATCCTGAGCAATCTCACGCACCAGGCGCTGGAATGGGAGCTTCCTGATCAGAAGCTCAGTGCTCTTCTGATACTTTCTGATCTCCCTCAGCGCCACCGTCCCTGGCCTGAAGCGATGGGGCTTCTTCACCCCTCCGGTCGCCGGAGCCGACTTCCTGGCAGCCTTCGTCGCCAGCTGCTTCCGTGGCGCCTTCCCGCCGGTCGATTTCCTGGCCGTCTGCTTTGTGCGAGCCATCACTGATTGCTTCTACGAAGAACGAGAGGAAACAAAGCAGATTGCACAAGTTTAATAGAAACGGCTTTGGGCGTATGAATTCTTCAGAAGCTGAGATGAGTGGGGATTAAAGGGAGGGTATGGAGGCATTTAAAAAGGATGAACGAGAGAGCGCGAGAAGAGGCGGGAGGCAGAAAATTTCGAGCGCTTCTACGTGTGTGGTTTGCCACCGTTGGATTTTATATAAAATAAACGGTTACGATTGAGCCCGATGCTCTCACGCGGATCGCAGTCCTCGCCATCTAATATCTACCAATAGAATCAGTTCTTTTTAATAGCTGCTTTTAATGATTTCCTTCCTTTCTTTCAAATAAATGAGAAATAAAAGAAATGCAAAAAAGGACGGGTGTAATAGAAAAATATATGAGTTGATGGATACTGGTGTTTTCAATGCTTCAATTTAAAAATAGGTGTCATTTTTAATTTTAAGTATTTTTTTGAGTGCATGCTTGGTATTTCTATTCTCACCTCTAAAATTAGAGTGTTTGATAGACAACTTTATCCTCTTCTTACTTTAGAGGAGTAGAGGAAAATCTTCTAAAATTGAAATGCCCACTTTCTGGGCATGTGAAAAATAGAGACATGGGCTCTAAAAAATGTAGAGGTGAAAGCAACTTTTGTTGAAGAAAATACCCATAGACGGTGTTTGATTTAACAAACTTTTATAGCTCTTTTTTTAATAACTCTATTTTGATTGGTCAGTCAAAAAAAAAAAAAGTAGAGATGCCAAACAATGCCTTAGTTTAGTCTTTCATCCTCAATAAGTTCATCTTTGCTCTCCACGTTTGCCTAGCGTGTGTTTTGTATGGGTATAGCCGGCGGCACCCGGAAGACTAATACACTTGAGTCTAAATTCTCAGAGTTGCCTACATCATCGAAAGAAAAAAAATTAATGTGATAAAAAAATATATAATTTTAAAGAATTTTAGAAATAATGACAAAATCCATCAACATTACTCCTTTTTTAAAAGACACCCATCAGTAACCTCGTTTATCTACAAGTGATAAAAAATGCCCACTACACCAAGATGCATGATGGTGGATGTATTCAAAGGGATGGGGTCCAACCAAATGATTTTAGCCTTATTTAATAGGGGTTCTTTAGTTTTTTTTGTTTGGTTGTTCAAATTTATTGTAATAAAATCTAAATAATGTCTTAATTAGTGTTAAATGAGGAGGATAATTTAAGAGGGCACGCCTTTGTTTGAGAGAATAAATTGATCTAGACAGGCCCTTTACACAAACGTGAAAAAAGGGCCACCATTTGAAGTTCATTTTCCAGAATGTATCATTCATATAATACCTATTTATGTACATAAAACACATTAGATACACCTAATTAAAACGCTCACAGAGAAACATCATTATTATTAATAACAACAATAGCAATTACCATATAGCAAGGCCCACCTATGGTTAACCCAAATCCTCAAGTGCAAATCCAATCCGATGGTTTGATATATGTAATGTAATACTTGGTCAAATCATTAATTCAGACCGCACACTATTTCTTTGACACTCATCTACGTGGGCCAAATACGAGTGGGTATGCTTTTAAAGAAATAGCCCAACATGGTGCTCTAAGAAATTGGAAAATTAAAAAATAACACACATCAAACACTGAGAGTTTATCACTTTATACCAATGAAGATGAAAATATACTGTATAGAAAATTTTGCTTACTTTCTGTTTCTGCCCACATGTTTCAAATTTGGAAATCAGCATGTAGAGCCCACCTCGATTATTGAGGTATTCCAACCATGAGGATAAAATAAGGTGTGGAAGTGGAGGTACATACAAAATCGGCTCGGTTTGTTGTACATGATCATTAAAAGCCACAAACCCAGTTATATTGGTACTTATTAAACTACTAAACTTCATATAACTTAATGGTCATTATCAATAGATTGATGGTATATAACAATTAATGTAGACAGAGATCATTTGATTAAAACTGACACATCACGGTGGGCCCAACATACTAATTCACAATTTTGAACTCTTGTGGCTAGTTTTATATAAATTTCAAATATTATTAAATAAGGAGAACATTCATGTGCATCTATCCCTCACCAAAAATGTTAAGGACACCCCTTTTGGGGGTGTTTCAAATACAAGAATGGTACAAGAGAAGTACTTTTATACCTCTTTTGTACCTCCTCTTTTACACCCCTTTTGTACCTCCCTCTTGTACTTGAAATAACCCCAAAATGGGTGTCCCTCACCATTTTTGGTGAGGGATAGATGCATATGGATATCCCCCATTAAATAAATAATAGAAATAATCAAGTAAATGGGTCTTCAATTGATTCGAAACAATAAATTTAAACAGTAAAGCCCTAAAATTAATGGGTTGAATTAATTTGTCCAACTTGATGTTTGGACAATCCATAATCAATATCAACAAAAACTTCTGCTACATGACTCCTGTATTGCTCGATATTTAATCGGCTATTGGATTAGTCATGCCCCTCCCAAGACTGGATCCTCTACAGCAGTTGATACACACTCACTGCCTCAATTAATCACTAGAACAACCCTTACAATGCGCCAAATGTTGAAATTATCAACATTCCAACAATCAGCATAAAAGAAATACCTCACACAAGAACTATCAAACACACCCACGATATGCAGGGTTTCTAAGTTGGTGTCTTATACGATACCAAAATTACAAATCCATTCCGAAAGAAGAAGCTCATTTCCAGTTGGTTTCGCTTCAGAGAGTAGTAAACGAAAGATATAAGCATCCAAATGATTTAAAGCAACACAACTGTTAAGACACTAGATTTCCATTTCTTTTCAAAACCAAGCATAAACTAGAAGGAAGAAGAAAGGGAAGATAATCAGAAAGCTGATAAACGTAGATTTACATCATCAAAACACCATAAGGGAAACAAATGAAAGGAGCCTTCCTACTCATCAAGCCCTCTCGCCTCGGATTCTGCGAGCGAGCTGGATGTCCTTGGGCATGATGGTCACCCTCTTGGCATGGATCGCACACAGATTGGTGTCCTCAAAGAGCCCCACCAAATAGGCCTCAGCGGCCTCCTGCAGGGCGGCCACAGCGCTGCTCTGGAACCTGAGATCGGTCTTGAAATCCTGAGCAATCTCACGCACCAGGCGCTGGAATGGGAGCTTCCTGATCAGAAGCTCAGTGCTCTTCTGGTACTTTCTGATCTCCCTCAGCGCCACCGTCCCTGGCCTGAAGCGGTGGGGCTTCTTCACTCCTCCGGTTGCCGGAGCCGACTTCCTGGCCGCCTTCGTCGCCAGCTGCTTTCGTGGCGCCTTCCCGCCGGTCGACTTCCTGGCAGTCTGCTTCGTGCGAGCCATCGCTGATTGCTGCTTCTGCTTCTTTTGAGAATGAGAGATCACAAGGCAGAAGACGAAAAGGGGTTTTGGATTGGGGGTTTGGGTATTTGGGGGGGTATTTGAAAGGAGAGATGGGAGAGCGGCAGAAGAGGCGGGAGTACGAAAATTTCGAGCTGTTCTCGAAAAGAGGTTTGACGCCGTTGGATTTGAAGCAAAATCAACGGTTAGGATTGAGACTGAGGCTCTCACGCGGATCGCAATCCCCGCCAGCCCAGACAGCCAATAGAAAAGGTTATACGGTAACACAGTGAGAATGCATAGATAGATGGAGATGGAGATATCAACGTATCTTCAAATTTGGAACTTTTGCTTGGATTATTATCAAGATAATATGGTGTTAATTTTCTAAAGCCATTTGTTTTGAGGGAATTTCTTTAAGAGCTTTTTTTTTCATGTACTTTAATCTGTTATTGTATTTTTTTTAAATAGTTGGAAAAGAGAATTTAAAGGCGAATATTAATGGCATTCAAATAAGGTTCTCATAGGACGTATTTGTTTTATTTAATTATAAATTAATGAGAAAGGTAGTGGTTAAGTAAGTTTTGTTTTTGTATAAGGTAAAAAGTAAAAGAGAGAGAAAGTGGTAAAGTAACTATCTTTTATCTATTATTTATTTACTTTAGTAGTCGACTTTATTTGTTTTGTATAAGGTTACGTTTTCTAGGAACATGTAAAGTGAAGGTGAATATTTTGGTAGTTGAGACTTTACTTTCCAGCTCATTTTTTTATCAACCAAATACGGATGTGGTAAAATTTCAATTTCTATGAGTACTTTACCACATATAAAGAAACATCACTAGGACTTTTGGAATTTTGGTTTGGTGAAGAATTCTTCCTTTGAAGGAGGGCGATGGGAGATATCAAGCAACCAAAGCTCGTGTCTTTAGAAAACATGATTTTTTAAGTGTCGGAAGGGAGAGAATTATAATTTTTTAACAAGGCTCAAACAACATTATTGACCGTCCTTTGAAGTCTATCAACTAATTTTATTTTCTTATTCCTTTTTTTTAATGGTTAATGATATGCTTAGAACACCCAACCAGAAACAAAAGACAAGAAAAACACCAAAACAATGAAGAGAACATCACGAGCAATCCAAGAACAACAACAATCCGAAAGACCGGTTAAAAAGAAGCAGCATCCTTCCGGTTGAACATAATTTAGTCTACCGAAATCTCAGAAAAGAGACGGTTGACTGATGCCAAATTAGCTGCTAAAAGCTTTATCTTAACCCTCATAGACTCAGATGTACTACTCATCTCTTTCCATAGAAGCCAGATGATTGTAGGAAAAGATAGCTTCCACATATCTTTATCTTAAGGAGAAAGAAGAAGTGAAAGCCATGGTTGAAAAAGATCCGGCATGGATCCTCGTGGGAAGACCCGACAAACCAATCAATCACCACACTCCACATTGTTTGAGCAAACCTCCACTTGAGGAAAAAATGGTCAACCCACTCCTCACTCAAGCTCACGGGGCGAGCATTCATCACAATCATACCTGGCAAGCATTCACCACAATCATACCTCCTCCTCTTAAATTATACATGGATTCCATTTTTTATTCAAAAATGATAATCCAAAATTGGTAAAGGTTTTATAGATCGGATATGGCTGGGTGGATTTTGTTCTCATAAATGAAAAAAAAAAAAAAAAAAACTTTTGTGTCGTCCAAATCCAATTGAAAATAAGTGCCAACTCATACTATAAAAACATGAATTTAGAGGCGTCATATGAAAGATTCACTTCAATTAAACTTAAAAAACTATGGATGATCTCATCTAAAACACAGGATTAACTTCAATAGAATGAATAGTTTCAAGTGAGCACCCCAATTGGAGATAATTTTGTGAATTCTGGATGAGCGTCAGCTGGGGTAGGGTAATGGGATGCTGTAAAAGTTGGGTTGGATTTAAATCAGGTAATTAAGCATACTGTACGATTTTAAAACGTGGGAGATAATACTCCGAGATTGAGAATAAGACAAGCCCCCTACTCACCCGGAATCAACATCACTTTTAACAGAAAAAAAGGTTTCTTATGTATAATTATGCACTATGCAGCAGCAGCAGCGGAAAGAACAATAAACCAAAGAGAATTCACATCACACCCAATTGTTTCCAAGAGAAAATTCATGAAACCTAAAAGACAACTCTCCAGCAGTGTCTCTATCGAGCCTAGTAGGCCCAGCCGCATCACTGTCAGTCGCAGGAGGAGGAATTGGAACAACTCGGTTCTCACACAGAGCTCGCGGCTGCCTAATCTCTTCTGGATCCGGCAAAGGCATGAGAGATGGTGATATAGGAGGGGATGCTGCAGGTCTACTGAACCTTGAAACGGCAATTCCTTCGCTAAGGGATCGGTCCCACATGAAGACGTGGATGAGAATTGGCCGCAGTGCGTGGCGGTGCAGCGAGAGCTTCTGGCTCACAGAGACCGTGTCATAACAGCGGACAGCACCAGATGAAGAAACCATCCAAGGGAGGACTTTCTCATTAGATAGCCTTGAAACCACCAAGAGCTTCGATGCCTTCACTGCCTCCCTGTACAGGTCTCTCAGCCCTGATCTGGTCGATGCTACTTCGCTGTCGTCGTCATCATCGATCACAGAAGATATGTAGATGAAGCCCTGGGATTATCAAGATGAGGTACAAAACACATATCAATAACATAATCCATAAGTATCTTTCAAAGAAGTATCTTCCATAGTTGCAATAAAGATTAAAAATTAAAATAGAAGCCAGTGAAATATGGACCTATCTAGGTTGGAGTCCATTCTTCAAAACTCAAGAGTTCTGGCTCAACTAGGGAGGCCTCACCCAGCTGAGCAACTTGGGCGAGTTATATTTGATTTGCTTGACCCAGTGGCCAACTGAGCTGAACTCAGCCGAGTTGGGGTAAGTCAGACTCAGAATGATGAGTCTTGAAATGAAAACATTTGAATGAAATGTAATTTCAGCACAGGGAACTGAAAAATATTACCTCCTCCGTTCGACTAATGGCAAAACCAAGCTTGGAATCACTTTCTTGTAGCCTGATCTCCACTGCAACTTCTCCCACAACCGGAGCATACCACAGACGAACTGCTCTCACGACTCCAATGTCAACACCATGATAATCTTCGAATCCATATAGACTTGCATTTGCGAGATTGGCAAGGTCAGATAATGACCCTGCATTGACTGTTGAAGAAGCTGTTTCACCAGAGATCTGTAACACGAGAGTTGCATACTGTAACTTTGCATCTATATCCTTTAAAGACTGGCCTAAACCGGATTATTAAATTAAAAGGCATCAAAAAAAAAAAATGTTTAAAATTTTGTGAAGATCGTTATTTTAATGGGCCCTGAATAACTAAAATTTTCAAGCCATTCATTTCTATCAAGGAGTGAAAAGGTAAAAGGAACAAAGGTGATTAGGTGAAGATGAAGATCTATGAGCGGTTATTAAATAATCTCTCCTTGATAAAAAGCGATTACTCACCCACTACATTAGTAAATGTAGGCGGTGATGGGAAAGTCTACTTTTTGGGTGCCTTTGACTTCAGGCCGTGTGGAAAAACTTTGTGAATGTCTGATTGAATTAGTGTTAAGACCTTTTGTGTACGTAATACTAATTAAGCACAATAAAATGACTGTGATGACCAACCTAGTTGCCCAAGACACAGAAGTCAGATTCAGGTCCTACACTTAAAGAGCCCATCATGAATGTTCTTTTGTTCAGAGATGGGGTGAGCCACATGACCACAGTGAATGCAGACCATTGGTTCATTCACTCTCACCATTTATTTAGATATGTGACTGTCCCACCTGGCCTCAGAATTTCCCTCTTGTTTTAGGGCCGATTTAAATTCATGGTGGGCCCCTAAATTAGCTATCTTTAATTACCGAACTTGCTTTTCCTATAATATTGATTGATGTAAAAGGGATCTGTTTGTTTATAACCTTAGTAAGAAGAGCCTCGGTCTGAATGCTCATGAACACTATAGGTACCCCGGATGCTATAGAGGAATGGAGCCATGCGTTGGCCCTGGCCAATGTGTCTTCCAGGTCATTGTACCGATAGGCAAAGCGATCCGAAGCCTTGGGAAGGAGAAGCATAGAAAGGAAACAGCTGGAGTTGGCGACGGGCTGCATCTCCCTCATCTTCCTTTCCCACGGATAAGACACATATCCATCTTGAAGTTGAGCTTTGCTTAGAGCACAAACTACCCTCGAGCTTCTAGAACCTGCGCATGAGTTGGTAAAAGAAAAAATAAAGATGATAAGGTATGAGAAAACACATACATACGTTCATACATAGATCATTTTTCACACTACCAATTGAAAAAGTAAAGTTAGCCACATGGTCCCACAATTGAAAAATGGGACTTATAGAATTCACACCCGATCAATTCCCCTTTTTTCGGAAACCAACGAATGGAATCACTCGTACCTTCGAAGAAAACATGTACCAAGTAATAGGGAAAAAAAAACACAGCACTCAGCAATTGGATTGGGTATGACTTTTGGTGCTCAGATACAGCCACAACCGAAGCGTCGGTGGGTGCCTTGCAATGTGCTTCTGGTAGGACCACTTTGGCACTTCAATTTGAAAAAAGGTAGGAGCATTTACTTTGAAATTGATTAGGTCTCAAAATGAAAGGATTCTTTTTGGGCACAAAAGTCTAGCCACATGCACCACGCACTTGATTTTCTATTGCAAGATTACACTTAGAAAGCAAATGGCAATAGCCCTTTCGATATGGTGGGTCCAAAGTACATCAGGTGCATAATGCATTAATGCTGTTCCAGGACTCCAAATTACAGAGAACTAAAGTTGCTACAAGTTTAGAGTGCTTTACTACTTTGCAACAGCAAGTTACATGTTAATAATATGGCACCAAAAAGCAAAAAGAAAAATCATATGCTCATGGGAGTTATAGGCATAGTTTGAAATTGAGGCTACTACTTAGTGCAGCAGCTGCATTGTCAGCATAGCGGTTGAGGCCTCAATGCTATTTAAAAATAGTTGTATCACGACTCACAATAAAAATCAAGTAGCTTTAAGCATTTTTAATTTAAAATAGTGTATGTCCCATTTATTCTCTTCAATAACTTCTTTTAAAATTCTCTAAACATCATATGGTTCAAAATCACTAAAACAAACACATGATTTACTATTATAAAAGATTCAATATGTACTTATGTATAATTATAGTCGTTACGTATCACCCACTGCATAACATTTTATTCATAGACCGCTATGTCCATTACAACCACTATGTATCGCCAATTATATCACATTTTGGCCACTAGCCTTCTTGATCTCACAAATGCTATTTCAATCATTGATTGTAGAAAACTACAGTTATAGGTTAACCGGATTTCATGGTAACTATGGAATCCACGGACAGCTAAAAGAGAAAATTTGGAGATGCAAAATGTCATTTATCCTGGCATCTCGAATTTTCAATGGACAACGAGTCAGGAATCAGGATTTCTGCAAACAAAAGCTTTTGAGGATCTAGAAGCCTATACATTTCTCATCTTGGTACAGCCGTACAGGTCAGAAAAGGTGGCTTGACACTTGACATTTGACATGATACCACAGTTTCATACGTTATCAAACGAAAAGTAGGGTTTACATTCAATCTGGTCTAGAGCCCGCGAGGCAGACGTGCTTAGACCTTTTACATCGGGCCGCAACTAGCCATTCTAAAACGTGGCACACCATGTGGTTAGGTAGGTCATCGGAACTATTAAGCTGGCCAGGAATCTTTCCAGTGAACCAAACCCCAAGGCACTCAACCACACAAAATCTTGGGTGTGGCCAACCCAACCGTTGGGGCCTATGAACACACCATATTAAACAGCTGACACATTTGCATTAAAACGAATCAATCCAAGTTGATTCGAATCAGGATATAATCTTTTTACTTTTACTGATGGGATTCATCAACTGTTACGAAGTAAAGTAGGCCGCTGGGGCCACATGGGAGAAGAGCGAGATGCATAGGAATAAGGGAAGTTCCACTCCGTTGAGATTCGTAGGAAATAGGGAAGAGGCAAAGTTTCACTTTCAAACCGGATGAGCATACTGAAAAAGTGTTGTTTTGTTTATAAAACAGTTAAAATGTGAGATGCTAGTACTATTTCTGTTAAGGTCCATGTATAGAAATTTCCCAAAACTCCTTGGTGTAGTAAAAAAAGAAATCTAGATGCATGGCTTTATTTTATCCTTGGCCAAATGAGCAGCAGACCGAAGACAAATACGTGGTTTATAGAACTAAAAAAAAAAAAAAAAAGAAAGCTCCTTTCAGCAAAGGATTTTTACCCTCCTCTGTGGACCCAGCCAGGCCAATGTCACAGAGGATTAATTAAGGGTCAATTAAAGTCAACTCAGTAATTAGTACAGAGTCCCTTGCAATTCCATGCTTCTCACTGAGAAGTCCTTTGGAATACATTTTCTTGTTCAACCTATTCAATAATTGGGATTCAAACAAAAATCAATAGAGTTTCAATCTTTTCTCAGACAATATTGTGCATCTAATTATGTATTGGATGAATAGATTCCAATTGATAAACAAAGTATTTGGAGGTTTCAAATTGCAGAATTGGAGCAATCGAACATCAAATTCTCAATTTCTTCACAGGTGGGGTCTATGAAGTGTGTGCCAGTAGGGATACGTACAGATCAAAACAGTATAAGCAGTGGGCACTCGAAAACGATCGAGGAGCCGAGACGAAGAGTAGCATCCAAACGAACGCTACATTACAAGAACCCAACCGGTTTATAAATTATAACACATCATTGAATGCATATCGCTGCCAGCTGTGTCCCTCTCAGTGTCAACAGATACTGATCAAACGAAACGCGGCAGCGATCAATATTCAATGAATGCAAAAGACCATAGGAAAACTGGTCCACCATCATATCTCAGCCGTTCAAGGACAAGAAAAAGATACATGGAATGGGAAGCTAACCTTGAAGAGCGAAGCAGTCCCCCTCCGATCGATCAACGAATCCAACGTGGTAGTTAGGATCCTGAATAGAGCGAAGCACGTACTGCTTCTTCCCGCCGGTTTCGTGGGGCACGATGCAGGTCTGCAGCTCCACGAACTCGTCCTGGCCGCGTCGGACTCGGACCTGAATCAGCGTATCCTGCTTCTTAAACGAGCTGTGCAGAAGCTTCTGGATCCCGCTCTTCCCGTTCTTGAACGGCGATCGGACGGTCAAGGAGCTCCCGATCTTCAGCTCCTCCACGACGTCGCCCGTTTGTAACATGTTCCAGTTCCATTCCGCGGCAGTCGAGCTCCCCGTCAGGCACTCGATCGCCACCACCAGAGCCCCTCTTCCTTCCGGCATCTCGTATGACTCGCTTCGATCCATTCGCATCTTCCTTCCGTCTTCGATTTTTTAAGATTTCAGACAAATCTTAAGCATCGCAACCATTCCTTACTTGAATTCAAAGATCCTTCCTCCTTCTAAAATCTTTCAGATGTTTCGAACATGAACTGCAAAATCAAGGAGATTGACTGGAAACCAACAACCAGGACTCTTTCTTTTCAATCTTCAACTTGATAGCGAGTGCTGCTTTACCTGAATCTGGACCAAAACCACAAGAAAAAATTGAAATTCACGGGATTCTAATGAAACTTTCGAAGTGATTATGGGAAAAAACAAAACCTCATTAAAATTAAGCATCAGTTAACATCAAGTTTAGGATAAAGGCTAGAGAGAGATGAACGAACCTTAGAAGCAATTGAAGGGATGGAGGAGCTGTGCAAAACCAATCGGTTATACAAAGGAGCGACGAAAATGAGCAGATTACCCTCAAATCTCCGACATTTCGCCGAATCTTCGTGCGTAGGAAACGATATTCTTCTTATGGTAGGTCAGATTCTGAATCCTTTCTTCTTTTTTTTTTTCCTTTCTTGTGTGTATACGCTTCTGGAGACAAACGAGGAATATGAAATAGTGTCGAAGAAGGAATAAAGAAGGGCAAGAAGCGAGAGGTAGAAACTAAAAAAACGCAACCAGTCCGCGGCTGCAGATTTGCGCTTGCTGCTAGTAGGTTCTTGCGTGGAAAACCAAGACGCGTTCAAACAAAGGGGATCCGTACACGGAATGAACAGGCACGATGCTAGTCTGTTATAACTTTTAAGGGCTCATCTACCTAACGTTGACGCTAAGTAGATGCGGAAATGTTGAGGATTGATTTAGCAATTAAATGATGGCACCTAGAGGTCACGATCATGGTTTCTTGTTTTTTTAGCATCGGTTTTCCTCTTCGCCAATCGAATGTTGAATCTATTTTGCTACCACCTAGAAGTCAAAGGGGTTTCACCCGATTTCTTTACGGGCGGGAGGAAATACTTTGGCCCAAAAGATTGAAACCTACGTCAACAGAAGAGAAAAAAAAAAATAATGAGAACATCTTATAATTGATTCGACCTATGATCTAGAGCTTATGAAATCTGGACCCATGTAAAAATTTGGCCCTTGATGGATTGCTGCTGTAGCCACGAGATTATGTGGGTCCACTTGGTGGGATCAGAAACACACATTTCTAAGTTTTAGCCACTTGATCAAATCGACGACACAATATATATATATATATATATTTCACTTTAGCTGTTAATGTAGCTTAATTTTTCTTTATCAAACCTTTATCCATATCCCGTATCCCGTCCATGTAACTACTCACAAGCATAAATGGATGAAAGAAAACCTTTAGTCCGTGGCTAGCTTCACTGTCCCTTTCCCATAGACCCTGTTATTGCTCCATTTTTTTTTAGGATCAATTCATCAAGTACATCATACGGCTCTCTTCTCATGTATTATCAATTGGGCAACATTCATGTACATCCTTCCCTCACTATATGATGAGGAACACTTACATGACTTTCTTTCTTTGTACATGAACATTTTTTTCTACATATGACCATATATGATTTTTCCTATTTTCTAGATAAATATTTTCAATTATGTAAGTGTCTCTAACACTATCGTGAGATATGGATGCACATGAAGATTCTCCTTATCAATTTAGTGATTGGCCTCTTCTTCATTGATTACTGCGGACATTGCAAATAGCCTTATGCATGTGGTTATTGCAAACAGCCTTCTTCATTTTTTTTATTTTTTTGGCCCAATCCAACTTTGAGCTTACTAATGGGTCAGAGATTCGGCCCAGGTTCCCAGCAGTTATGGTACTGGGAGAAGATTCCTCGTTGCTGTTGGTGGAGTGGGCCTCGAGAATAGTCATTTTAGTCAGAGAACAGTCATTTTTAATAGTATTAATGCGGATAGTATGCTAGTATGGCATCTGCAGTGACGACATCAGATCCTAACGTGAGAGCCTATTAAGACTTTAAAATGGCTGTATAGATTCCTGGAATTGCCTGAATTGAATATGCAAATTTGAACCCCTTATTAACAAAGGTAGGAATAAAATTATGAATTGGCAAGTGCGACCTGCGCCAGTTAGAAATACCCTAATAAAATCATTGGTTTCAGCCATTTTTGTTTACAATATGTCTGTTTTAAGGTTATCTAAGAATTTTTTTGAGAGCCTTGATGCAATCTTTCAATAATTCTGGCGTGGCGATCAAGAGGAAAAGAAGAACATCCGCATAATTAAATGGAAAGAAATTTGCAAACCCATTGAAAATTAAGATTTGGGGCTTAGGAGATCTTAGAGTAACAATAGAGCTTTTTTGGCCAAAATTTGTTGGAAATATCTCTCAAAACCAAATCTCCTATGCTCCAAGATTCTCACAGCCAAATATTGCCATAACCAATCACTATGGGAGGCCTCGAGTAGAAAGGGGAAGTCCTGTTCTGGAAAGGCTTTTGTTGAGACCTTGGATTTTATCAACTGAAACTTAGGCTGGATTATTGGGAATGGAGAAAATATCTATTTCGCGGTGCATCGGGATTCCTTATACGAATGTTCTTAGAAAACCATTGTCTTTTAATTCTGATCCTAATGTTTAGGTAGAGGATTTTATAGATCCTAATGCCGGCCGGTACTTACAATATATTAAAGCCTAATCCCGAACCCAAGGGATGTTGATGATATATCTAAAATGTTTACTTCCCCGGTATTGGATGGAGATAAGAGAATATGGACCGCTACCAAATATGGGGACTTGACAACAAAATCATCTTATAGAAGCATTATCAAAGAAGAACAAGATCTATAGGTCTCGTCAATAAATGTGAAATTCTTTTGGAAGACCGCACTCCTCAAAAGATATTACTATTTGGGTGGAAATGTCTAAGGGGGGTTCTCCTTATTAGATCCACTTTAAAGGCAAGATTGGGGGTGTCTAATCTTTCTTTCTTATGTTGTTTCTGCGAAAATAAAGCACGGTTTGGTTTGGATCATGGGTTGGGGCGTTAACCAATCCTGATTCTCATCCATTTATCTTGGCTTTATGGTGGGTAATTTGAAGGGTCAAAAATTAATCTATTTTCAAAAGGATAAATTGGAACCCCTCGGGAGCTTTATCCCTTGCTAGAAGTATGATCTTTCAATCCAAACTATATTTACCGCGTATTAAAACACTCATTCCAACCGCTTACGCATGGGATGGGAATCAAAATTTGGAAAATATAGCTATCTTATGTTATGATGCAGCTTTTAATGTCCCCTCTAATAAGTCAGCATTTGGCTTTGCCATGTTCAGGGATAACTCTCTTGTGCTTACAGGTGCTACCACAGGCACTAGAACAATATCCACTAAAGAGGCTGAAGCGAGGTTTGCCCTTAGAGCGCTAAACATCGTCGAAGATCGTGGATTGTCGAGAATTATTTTGTACGTGGATGCATTAGAAGTTGTCAAAGCTATTAGGGGCGAACTTGACTGGCAAATTAATCCAATCGTTCGCGAAATCAAAATGTGTGGTGAAGGTTTTGATCTTTTAAGGGTTATGCATATTCCCAAAGAGGTTAATTTTGTTGCTTATTGGTGTGCGAAATGGGGACGCATGTAGGTTTTCACTTTTTGCGGCCCAGGGATGGTTGATCTTTCTTATAGGTTGTTTTGGTGGTGACCTGTGTTGATGTCGTTTTCTTTTTGTTAATGGTTAGAAGGAACTCATGTTCACACACACACACACGAAAAAAAAAAAATAATAATAATAATTAAAACATTGACACCTTTGCAGATTTAAACTGTGTTTGCACCTGCATTCTTTCCTCTACTTCTTCTCCTCCTCTTTTTATCATTTTATATAGAGTTTAACATGATTTGAGGAGCCCCTTTTTTGGCGTACGCCTTTGCTTGGAACTGAATTCCTCTCAGGGGTGTCATCAGACGAGACACTTGATCTCACCCTGGGTGAGTAGGTAGTCTCACATGTAGTATATACCACAAGCCTGAAAATAAAGTTGTCTACTAACAAAAAGATCATTAAAGAGGTAAAGAGCCAAGTTACAGATGTAGATGAACCCTCACTATAGCTTAGAGTTTGATTTTAAAAAAATTATGTTGGATGCTCATCTGCTCACCCCCTAATTCATTTTTCATAAAAAAAATATTATTTGATGTCCATTTATGAATCTTCACTTCGCTTCATTAAATTTATCCATTAAAAAACCAATCTTAAACATTCTAATTACTAAATTCAAATGGAGGAGCTCACAGCTAAAATACTCATGGTTAAATAATGTTGACAGCTTGGTATCACACACATTTCAGTCCGGGATGGACTCACGGATTTTTAGATGGATAGCATTTTGAACGGCTAAATGTTATACTATTATTAACATGAACCCTAAGATCGTGAACAGCATGATAATCACGTGTAGGATTTAATCTTAAATAAATTAAAGAGTACCTCCAGACATCCTGATGCAGAGAGCTTTCTGATCCTGCAGTCTGGTGTTGTTGCTGATTGATGCTGTGATCCGTCGAGAAAGAGACTATGTGAATGGTTTCGGTTTCTCTCTCCTTGCCTATAAAACCTTAATGTGTTGATTTTCGTGAATGCATTTGTGATGGACGAAAGGCTTTGTTTTATAGGTGAAAAGAGGATCGAATTTCCAATTAGGGTTTCCATAGACTTAATCTCAACCATCCATAAAGGTAGAGTTTGTTTGCATGTTCAAGGCGGCAACCCCGAAAAATTTTTTTGAGACATTATATCATCGATTACGAAGAATCATGCTAATGATAATCAACATAATACGGAATAATTATGAAAATATGATCCAACTATATGGCCTATTTTCAGTCCTTCTTTTCGATCATCTGTCTTTATCTTCGACTGCTTCAAAACGCTATCTTCAATCTCGAAACAGCATCCTTTTCAATCATGACGTACCAGTTACAGATCTCCTCCATTATTACATCTAATTTTTACTCACGCAGGAGTTTATACATAATTGAAAATTCAAAACTTAAATAAATCACGATCAAACAGTCGTCCCCAAATTAAAAAAAATTGCGGAATAACATAAATATAAATCATTCATGCAGGCCATAATAGTTGAATCGATAAATTGCTGCAAAATAGAGTCAGAACGGATCTATATTTGCCGATTATGGCGATGCATAGTTATCCTAATTAATGGACGATCATGTGTTCTAAAACCATGCTCTGATACCACATGTTATACTATTATTAACATGAACCCTAAGATCGTGAACAGTATGATAATCACGTGTAGACATCCTGATGCAGAGAGCTTTCTGATCTTGCAGTCTGGTGCTGTTGCTGATTGATGCTGTGATCCGTCGAGAAAGAGACTATGTGAATGGTTTCGGTTTCTCTCTCCTTGCCTATAAAACCTTAATGTGTTGATTTTCGTGAATGCCTTTGTGATGGACGAAAGACTTTATTTTATAGGTGAAAAGAGGACCGAATTTCCAATCAGGGTTTCCATAGACTTAATCTCAACCATCCATTAAGGTAGAGTTTGTTATGGAATACATCTCATTAAGAAATCTTTTTGTGTAAGGAATAGTATGTATCATAAGAAAACAGATTTCCTATAATAACCACAATTCGAAAAAGAAAAAGACTTGTAGTCCAAGTAATAGATTTAAAGATAATTTCCTTACACTAAAATCTTCGGCATCTCCCTGTGGTTTCTCTTCTTATAGAAATGTAACCCTACCGACTGGTTGATGACGGACGCCGTTGACAAAGTTGCCACTTGCAGCATCCGCAGCCTTCCTTTATAACGTCAGCTAAATGCTGATGACGGTGAAGCGACGTTTCCTCCTCTCGAGTCTATTTTTATCGTTTACTGGCAAACAGTAATGCTTGTGGATCAAGGAACTCATTAATTTAGTTGTGCCTAGGAAGAGAATCTTTGAAAGATTTCGACCAAGCAAAGTCCATCTATTGGTGCGCACCAAGAGTGGCTGTCGCATCATTGACCTTGGTGGATCAGGTTTGATCTGGATCGTCCATTTGATGGACATCTGCTAATCCTGACGTCACCATAGGCATTTAATGCCCCACGTCACTTCTCCTCGGTGCTTAGATGATAGTTGCACAAGATTAAAACTCAAGAGTCACATTATGTAAAAGTCTATCCAACAGTTTTACTGATCTAGAAAAGAATGTGACAATATAGCCAGGTTAGCTTTGTCAAAAAGCATATACCCCTTGTTCCTACCTGTACTGGTTATATAGGCAGATGGATTCCATTCACAAGGGGTAATGGTAGTAGTGTGAGAAGATAATAATTTGAACTAGGAGTGGGCCAAATAATTTTTTACTCAAAATCATCTAACCATCCATTTTCAAGCTTTCAAATAATTTTGTAAGTGATTTTATGTCACTATTAATTATCGGATTAATCTCAAATTCGGACAAGTGGTTACTGCTTAATTAGTAAGTTGGGGCAAGTGTGGATGGGTTTTGTTTTGTTTGGTTTGGTTGGTAAGACTTCACTTAAAAAAAGAGAGTTAATAACTTCACTAAATGCAACCACCAAGTTTAGGGAGTTTTCCCCAAAAATGAAACACTCATATCATGCTCTACATTAATAGACCAATTACTTAGGTCCTGAATGTACTTATATGCCAAAAGTTAAAATATTGCACTGTCAGAGCTAAAATCTAACTCAACCTAAATTCCTCCACCATATGTGGTGAGCCAGCATCTCACGGTGTAAAGACTAAAAAAAAAGAGGGGAAAAAGAGAGGAGGGAAGAAGAAGAAGAAGAAGAAGGCCTGCATAAGACAGAAACTCTGTAAACTAAAGTTTGGTGCACATAGTACTTCATCTTGCTTAGCTATAACCTACAAATTGCCCTGGCTAGACAACACCAAGTATCCAGGCAAAGGACTTCTACTTGGGTGCAAATCATTGCTCATTCTTTCCAGCGATCAGGCAGGATGGGGCTCGGAAATTTACGACTGATTTAAGTGATGATTTTGCAAGTCTGCCTATAACCTGCTGTACCCACAAAAGGGACACTCTATATCAATCTGTCACTGAAATGGAAGCTTGTCATGTTATTGTAATCCCCAAATTAATTTCAGGATAGACTGGAAGGGAGGAATCATAGTAGCCAACTTTGTAAACTCTCTTAGTTGATTTTCTCATTCCAATAATGCAATTGAAAGGATGCATTAGCTGGCATAAGATTTTACACGGTTGGCGATTCTGGATTAGATGAAACAGTATCTCCCTGTTTCTACGAAACAAAAGGATTTAGACTCATCATATTAATGTAGTTAACTCCAACATAGTTGGGATAAGGCTTTGATGATGATGAGAGCATATGCCAAATATGTTGTGGGGGAACTGGGAAGGCATGTGATTCAAGCCCACGGCCCCTATCATATGCTACACTTAAAAGTATAGGTTTGATGGTCAACAAGGCAACATTAGTTGAATAAATCCATTTAAAACCAATTAATTTAACTAATTACCCAATCTTTGTACTAGCTTACTAGGTTTTATGCTTACAGCCATCATCTACTACTTACAAATATAATGTACTTCTATGCAGCTTCAACAATATGCTATTACCGGATTCAATGTGTCTCCATCTGCTTGCTTGCACTTATAAATAACTTGCTTCTCTGCTTTCTTGGTTCTCTGGTTTTCAAAATCTGGGAGCAAGCATGAAGAGAAAGGGCATAGGCATAAGCACTGCATAAAGGAAGATGGGGAGAAACAAATGAATTTTGGCAGCATACACAACATACCAATTGCCATTCTGTCATAGCAAAAAAAATTCCCAACATACCCAGACACCACTGTGGTACTTACATGATTGCAACAACTTTGTCATGATTCAGTTTTTTGTTTTTTTGGTAAATCAATATGTAATGCGTTCCAGTACCATTTCGGAATAAAAACTATGAAACAGCTCAAAGCCTTATGCACATCCTTAAAATATAGAATAGAAATTGCAATCCTGATTTTTTTTATGTAATCAATCCAGGACCAATTAAGCAATAATATTAGGATCTTTTGGCTTCTAGTTTACTGTATAATAATTAAAGAAAACATATTTACATACAATAGTTGCAAGGTGCAACTAATAACTGAAGCAAATAGATACCGTGTTTAACACAGCTCAGTAGGAGAATAATTTTAATATCTTTGACCTGAGGATATGTACTCGTATAACCAGGCCTCGAGTCGAAACAAGTGGAGCCCATGGGGAGGTTAATTCCCCAAAAATCTCACTGGAAGATCACACACATCTTCAGCCTTTGATGAGCTCCATTGAATGTGGATAGTTTCTCTATGACTCTATTATCTGTCCTGTAATTATGATGACTTTCTGAATCCAGGTTCATCATCAGATCAATAGTTCATTGCACCAAGCTGTTACCCCACTTGTACAAACTCGGGCCAAGAATACTCACCATAAATACCCGTTTGTTGATATATAGTTTCTTAGAACAGGATTTGTTTTTTTTTTTTTTCTGAACAGAACTTGAGAAATCTCAACAAAAGAAAAATTACCAAGATTGCTTTTAAGATCTACACCCATCTCTTCTGTGGAGTTGCGTCCTTTGATCCAGATTGAAAACGCCTCCTATTCTTCTTATCTCCAATGGCTGATACCAATTGTTGTGGTCTCAATGCCATAGTCGATTCAGCTCTTTGGTTCATAGAATTTTCTTTCAGAGGGGTCACGGGGCGCTGCTGTGGATGTCCATATGTTGATCTTGATAAGGAGATGTTAGCCTTCACTAATGATGGCACCTGGGTTTTCCTTGAAGCTATGTCATCTTGATGAGGAACATTTTCATCTCTATCATCTTGATGAGCATCATTTTCATCTTTATCAGAGAACAAATCTTCTGGTTTATGTTGTCCACGCTCAACAGGGCAATCAGAATCAGATGATGACGGACTAGTGCTACTATCCATGTCATAAAGGACATTATTTGCCATGACTGGAAGCTTTGTATTGTTAGAGTTTGATGCAGAGAATGATGGTCTTCGAAGCCTCGTCAGGTGCATTACCTATGTAACATTTATATCAGTACTTCTAATGAAAAAATCTTTTCACGCTATACAAGGAAAATCAAGATACTTGTTAACTATAATGTCCTCACCTTCTGTTCGAGGACCACCATATCCTTTTTAAGTTTCGTAATTATCATGTTTTTTCTTCTGATTGTGTCTTCCAAGTCCGAAATCCTCTGTTATCAAGGGAGTGAGTGGAAACCACATCAAGCACTAATCCTTTGTTAAAAAAAAAAAAACCCATATTGGAAGGAGTTAAGAGTAAGTACCTTAGAACTAGCGATATCAGATGCACGGGCAATGGTGGCTAGCTCCTTTATAGTGATATCCTTGTCTTCCAGTTCCTTATGGAGATTGTAGATATCTTGTTCTGTCGCAAGTGTGTTCAGCTGCATGCAGTGTTTATTATATTATAAACAAATCTGCCAACGTTTAAATGCCTAGAAAACCATTGTGCAGGTCCTGTAGGATGGAAAAAGTCCTAACCAGCAGGAGTCATCTTAAATAACTGTAATATATTCCAACTCTGAAACTTAAGAATGATATTCCTTACCTGGATCTCTACAGAAGATGTAACACTAGGACACCAATCAGATAAATCAGACATCCGCCGCTCCTCTTGCTCTGCATTGTTTATATCAGGCATCTTAAATATTTCATCTTGGCTAGAGTCCTTCTCGGCAACATCCTTCAGATAAAATAGAAACAAAAAACAAGTTCTGATTAAACTTTCAACAATTAAACAGACCCACTCAGGTTCTATGTTGCTTATTCAATTCCTTTTCACAAGTTTCTGACCTTCAAATCGATTGATGAGTTCCAACTTCCACTAAGAACACTTTTGTCATTTGATTTGCAAATCTGAGATTGGAAACTGAGCAATCCAGTTGCAACAGAATCCATATTTTTATCTTCCTTCTCCTGAAAGGCAACAGTTTCTACTTGATCTTTCATGAAATTCATCTGCTCACACAAACTATCAAGCTTCTGCTGCATGCTTGAAAGCACTTGATCCTGTGAAATCAAATGAAGTATGTCATGTGGTGCTAGTTCATTACAATCCATATGCCACATGGTGTTATGTGAATGTACAATCACTGAATAGATACGGTAGTATCATACTATCATGTGACTGGTGAACTAAAATATCATACACAGCCCGAGGTGAAAAACCACAAAAATCCAAATGGGTCATGAAAATTAAGTACAGTTATATAATTCAATGATTGAATCAAACCAAAACTGGGCCTTTAGCTTGGGCATAATGGCACAAAGGACCATGATTCAATGATTCAAATCACTGATCCAATAGGGAATTGTAGATGGGCCTCGCACCAAAATAATTTAAATGAAAATACCCGAACTGTCACTGTCACTGAGTAATTGGCCTTTTTCATGTTAAATGTGGACCATTTCTTTATTGAAATCATTACACAAAAGGTTACCATTATCTCATATGTTGACCTTATGAACCATGCCCAATCCAGAGTAGAATCAAACATATCCCTAAACAAATTTTTGCATCCTCAACTACCAAGGAATACATTAAAATCTGATCCAACTTGTATGGCTATGTTACCATTTGCCACCTATAAAGAACCACCAGATGAATTGTTCAATCCATATGATACAGGCATGCCCAAAAAGATGAATTAATAATAGTAAACAGGCAACAGGAAGTTGCAAGCAACTGTTATCCTCCAATTAAAGGGAGAAATGGATTTTTTTCATGCTACTTATTATTCAGAAAAGGGTTAACAAAAAATATAAAAAAATTAAAAAACTTTTTTTTTTTTTTTCAGAAAAGGGTAGCAACCAACTTCCAGTGTTTCTGGTATGAGTATGACCATTGTTCCAAACATGGATTTCCCATGGCTAAAAAGGCACAATTATCAGATAAATAGTAGGTGTGATTTGATGGACAGTTCCGAACTCCCAAACCACAAACTGCATGGAATGATTATTTGATTCTTTTTCCTCTCTGGATCATAATCAAATCCAAATTTCTCGAATTAAATTATAAGAATCGGTAGTAAAAATTCCTGGATGTCTTAACTTTGATAAAATAAAATAGTTCCATTCATTGGTATACTACTCAATTTCAATGAAATCCAATCCTATCTATACCTCTCAAAAAGGGATAATTTGAGTGGAAGGTCTACAATTTTTTTTTTTAGAATGAGTCTGTTTTTATGTGATTTCGTACTGTACAATTCCTTTGTTTGTGGAATCATTTTCCCCTTATGGGTAATGACAAGAATTCTAGAATGGATTGTTAACTATGCCTAGATCTCGGATGAATGAAAATTTTATTGATAAGACCTCTTCAATTGTAGCCAATATCCCAAACTCAAAATTCCCAACTCGGATAAAGGGAGGTGTGATTTGATGGACAGTTCCAAACTCCCAAACCACATACTGCAATCATGACATGATAGAACTGAACCATGTTTTCGATTTAACATAATACCTAACAAAAGTTATATAGAATTAAAATCTTAACTTTGTCTTTTCTTCATCCTCCCTAAGTATAGAATAGCCTGGTCTATGGCCCACCATAGCCAGTGCTATCATCAATCTAGACCCTTCACACCCACTACTTCCTCATGAAATAGCACTCTAAATTTGACACTAATCCGAAGTTCTGAATTCCATTGGAATGATAATGAACATTTGGGACCCATCCTACTTTATACTTCAAAATTGTATCCCTCATGACCAGATGGGTCACTGGGAGACCTTTAAAATCCGACCCTCCAATGCTCTAAATTTGTCCAGCATTTCAAAATAAATGGGCTCCGAAGGCGCAGAAACGAAAATCCATGGAAATGAAGATTGTCACGAAAAGGGAAGGTTATTAACAAAACCCTAACTAAATCTACCAAAGATTGAATGCAATCATGAATGTATAGTAAAAGGAAAAAACCTGACCAATCTAAAGACATTGATTGCAGTAAATAAACGTATTGAAGGAAAGTAAGATCCAAACCCTAAGCTCTACAGAGCGTTGAAGCTGGAAGATTTGCCGAGTTTTCCTCAAATCGGCAGCTGCGGAGGCGACAACGGCGACGATCAGAACCCGCTGGATGGGGCTGAAGAGCTCCCACGCCACGGACTGCTCTCCGCTCAGGTCGCCACCGATGGCCCGAGCTGACGTGGCTTCGCCGGCTCCGACAAGCCGGCCTTGGAGGGAGTGCCACGACAGCCGCCTGGAGGCAGGAACAGGGCATCTGTGGTGGCGGAAGTTGGTGGATAGGCGACGAGGAGAAGGGGAATAAGCGGCGGAGTTGGGCAGAGAGACGAGAGCCGCGGCGGCGGAGGCGAGGCCGGGGCTGTCGCTGCCGGCGTCTTCCATGGCGAGAACTGAGGGAAGTTGAGACGAACGCTAGATTTTTGGGGGAATTTGTACCGAGGCGGAGGAATTCGAAATTTTAAAACGGCTAGGAAGGACACGTGGATGGTTATGATTTGTGATTGAGATGATTATTGGCCGTTGATATTGGAGTGTATTATTTGGAGGGGGAGGATGAAAGATTTGTTTCCTTGTATATGGTGTCGTCTCGGGGGAGAGGCTTGATTTACTACCAGTGGGCCCACAAAAGCCTCTGGATTACTATACCAGGACATGTACCTCACTGTATGCCAGTGCGTTTGAAATTTGAATTCTGACGTTTCCCTTTCCTACTCTTTGGGTGTATACGGTCGGTATAGGTCTGGGTCAGACCAAATACCCGACTTAAACCGACCCATAGGTTTTTTTTTTGTTTTACTCTCTCCCTTTACATATACACTTTGTTGAGGCAAGAGGTCGGGATACAAACAAGTAGAATAGATTGGCAAAACATAGGTATGGTTTGGTTGCAAGTATTTGAAGATATTACATGAAGAGAATTTCAAATCTTGTCCTACAATGAGTAGAATTTCATATAATAAAATTTCATAATGCTAATGGATGAAGAGCATTTTAAATTTAATCTCAAGAGGTAGTTCAGTTGGCTTAGAATAACGGTTTGTACCTAGAGGTTGTAGGTTTGAAACTGCACTACCACACTTGGACTACAGGGCAGTTTACCTGGCTTCCCTCTAGACCATGAGGGATTAGTCCAGCCTAAAAGATGGGTATCCCTCCAATAGCAAAAAAAGAAAAAAAAAAGCATTCTAAATTTCAAAATTTAGAGAATTCAGCTGATTAAGTGACTTAATTACTTCGCAAACTCAATAAACTTTTATCTTAAAATCTCAATGAAATAGGAAAATTAAATATCCAAAGGAGAACCATTGTATTATGTCAAGAATTTCCAAATAAGTTAAATTCCCGACTGAAATGCTTGAAACTAAATAAGGTCTTGTAAAGCAAATTGAAGTGATGGTCAAGCTCACTTGCCTATCCACAACTCAAGCTTAAGTTGAGCAAGGATATGCTTCAAGAGCTTACTTTGACAAACTTGATCTAAACTATTAATGAGCCAAGCTCGAGATCAGCTGAAATCATATTCTCTTGTTCATAAGTTTTACGTTGATTAATGAGCTGACCCCGAGCTTGACCTTGGGCTTGGGCTCATATACCATCTATGTTTGCAAAGTCTTTGATAGGAGGGTTAAACGATGACACACCCTATATGAAAAAGCCAATTTTTTCTCCAAAAGACCTTCTCCATGCGGATGTTAGGTCCGAACGTTAAAAACGTAGGGCCCATTAATAAAGTAGGACCCCCCATGAATCTCACAAAGCCAGCCATCACAATGTCACTTATCCATATATGCATTAATGTTTGGAGTAAGACATTACCCCATGAAATAGAGAACTAAAATTTTCTAGGTGGTTTGGGGTGATCAAAATAATTGGTTTCACAAGCCAAGGGAAGATGATTGCAAAAACACAATCTTTTATTAGAGAAAATTTGTTTTTAAGTTTTTTTTTTTTTTTTTTTTGCCATCGGAGGGTTCCCAACCCTTTGGGCTGGACTAATCTCTCCGGACCCATAGAGAAGCCGGGTAAACACCCCTATGAAGAAGGAAGAACTGGGAGTCAATAGCAAGACCTCTATCTTCGACAGAGAGAGGAACCGTGGTCCTAATCACTCGACCAACCCTGTGGGATTTGCTTTTAAGTATTGAAAGATAGGTTTTCTCGATCACACACAAAACAAAAAATGTACTAATTAAATAAAAAGGTAAACTTAGGGATCGCTTGAACTTGCGCTAAATCTGAATTTGTCTTGACTACGCCTCTTCCACCCTCCCCAATCCAATTCATGATAGGAATACAGTTTGTGATACTAAACCTTCGTGATAATGGGTATGGGTGGGTCCCATTCTATCATACTCATTTTTTATTTCAATATATTATAATAATTAAATCTATTACATATCTTCTATTGCATGTAGAAGGTTATAAGCTCAAGATCTTTAAATCCTTCACTTCTATTCTTAATAGATTCTATTTCTTTAGCAGAATTCCGGATGAGAATTTGGGATTAGGAACTTCTAATACAGGGAGTCAAGAGTCCAAAGGGCTTAAAATGTAGTAGTTAGAAGCAATATATTTGATTGTCTAGTTATATAGAGTAAAGCCTTAAATAGGAATTATAAGCAGAGTTCATCATCTCAGATGGGAATTGCATGTCTCCGGTGATGAGGATGAAACCCTTTCATTTATTACGAAGTCATAGGTAAGACAAAATGAATGGACCTGCTGAATACAGGGACGAGGTACATAGTGTTGAGACTTGAGAGGTGTCAATTGCCCCGTCTTAACTTGTTACTTCCCTTTAGACAATGAGAAAGATAAGGATAGATATACCTCGATCATATCCTTTTGTCCCTTTCAACCTTCCAATTTCTCAATTTTTGCCCTTCAACAATCTTTCTTCTTTAAAAAAAAAAAAAAAACGCGCCCACACAAATGTGAAAGTTATGATAAAAATAATTAATTAACAAAAGTTAATGATTTAGAATTTTTTAAATATATTACTTAAATGCATTAGCCAAGACATCATGTAAATGAAAATTTTTCAAATTTAATTACAACAACCCAGGTTAGAGAATCACGATAAAGAAATTAATAGGAAAAAACACTCTACCCTTGATCTTCATCATCATTTATTCAAGATTAAAAAAAAAAAAAGGACACAAATCTTTTCATCTTATATAGAAGAAGACAAGCATGCTTATAAATGCATAGTTACATGTAGTTATATGAGTGAGCAGTTATATTCTTGCACGAAAAGATAAAAGTAGGTGGTGGTGTGAGATAAAAGGGGAAGAGTTGGTAAGTGGGGTGAGAAAATTTAAAATAAAGTAGTATAACCGCCGATCAAAATCGAATCCAAAAACCTTTCAACTTAATATATTATAACTAGCCCAAGAACTCGTGCTCAGTACGATATCTCCCCACACTGCAAAATAAATAATCACATATTAAAAAAAAATACCACTTTTGAAAAAGGGAATAGTTACATAGGAACAATTGAAACATGAGTGGATTGATGGAAAAATGAGAGGGTAATTGCATGAGCAGTTATACAACCATCGGTCAAAATTATAACTAATGGTCAAGATTAACTCATCAAATCACCAATAAGGTATGCTTTATGAAGTGATTTTTCTCCCCTTTTTTTGTTTTTTTTTTCTCATTATTGAGCTTACAATATTAATCCTCTCAAAGTTCGAAATTCAAAATCACCACAGCTGGTCTAATTTATTATCACATTTTGAGTTTTTAACATTTGACTTCAAAATCTGGATTACATTAAATCTAATTTAATTTTTAAATAAGAGATTTTAGGTTGCTATGAATAGAGGTGCCTAAAAGTTTTTTTATACGAATTACATGTCACAAGTTCCATCAAGGTTAGTGATTTTATTAAATTGTTAGAAAAGCTTTGTGCTCTAAATAATGGGCCAAAGATCGAGACTTTTTAAAAAGTTAACCTCAAATTATGATCTAGACAATTATTTGATTTAATTTTTAATTAAAATCATGTGCTCATAGTAAAAATGCTAAAATTATGCAATTTATAATTTTTCTGTAGTCTTTCGTACCCATCTTTATCATTGTTGAATATAAAGAGCAATCTAAATTCATCTTTTCTTAATATTCTTGGGTATAATGTAATAACTAGTCCATAACTTTGTATGCCAATTATAATGTAAAAGCAGTTTTGAGGGTATAGTTTAATAAGATTTTTAATTTTTTTCTCAAATCTCTCACTAAGAGAAACTTTTGCCCCCCTAATAGAAAACCCTGGCTCCATCACTGGTTGACTATGAGATCAAAGGAACATGAAGGCTAAGATTTTGATACGAGGTTTTATTAGTCTCTTCTACGAACACAAACACCTTAATTTTTAGTATTTGAAATATTCTTTTATATTTTATTTTAGAATGCCACACGAGCAAGGGCACTTGGCATTCTCATTATTGCATTGCTTAATTATTTGCCTTGCAGGCCGGATTTCTCTCTCATTTTCCATCTAAGAAACTACAAAATTGGATTAGAGCTAGCGATGTAAATGGGTTGAATCCGGGGTGGCACTATGATGGTTTCAAAATGAAATCCGTCTTCATAATGTGTTGTACCAGATCTGTCGTTAACCTTAAGAAAAAGGATCCAATCCCATATTTGGGTAAAAAAATAAGATGGTGGAGTGCATTAATAAGATCGGATAAAAGAGCTTCCAAAAAAAAAAAAAAAAAAAAAGATTCTATGCACAAGCGGAGCTATCAATTGGTATATTATTAAAGTTAAGTATGATGGATTTGCACACCACTTGTCAGATATGAGTAATAAATGCAGTAATTAAGAGGAGAGAGAGATTATAGTGGTTCGGTCAGTGTGACCTACGTCCACTTCAGAAGGACAGAGGTCGCCAGATATATTATTTCTCAAGTGTGCAGAGATTACAAACTTAGGAGAATAAGAGAGATGAAGTGTGTAGAAGGGAGAATATTACTTGCCCCCTAAGTGCTGGTAGGGCTCCTCTATTTATAGTCTTCCCCTAACAGATGGGGACGACTTTACAACAACGTTCACAAGGAGCCTTCGAACTGTCCTCGACGGACGAGGCAGTTTGGATATTCCCGCAGGACTTAGTAAGAGCGATGACTATTTCCGAAGCGACGTGGGTTGCCTCAACGTGGCCAGGCCTCATGGATCTAGGCCTGGACCTCAATGGACCAAACGGATCTTCATAGATATAAGCCTTGGCTCATCACGGACCGGGTCACTTGGGCCTGACTCATCAAAGTAGATTCTCAAATATGAATATAACTCAAACTATGTATGCCCTTAAAACCTATATATACTTTTACAAAGTAAATTGAATCGTATTGAGTCTAGATCATCGGGTTTAAACATACAATGATACTGGGATTTGATTTCAAATCGAATGTTTCAAATCGAATGTTTCAGATCCTTAGTGGATGGATTCAGTCTCTCAGATCCGAATTTTTTATGAGTCCAAAAATAGGTTCTATATCCACTTTATTTAGAATCACTATACTTGAAATACTTATATAATTAGATATCCATTTGCAACCCTTAGTAGTAGAGCGCTCTCTCATACACACTGGACTGGACTTTTCTATGTATAAGCATAGGATGACAAAATGGTGAATGGATAATAAAAAAGAGATGGAAATGGGGCCCCTGCCAGATCAAGCACTATGGATAACTTGAAGACTAATGAAGAGGCTAAACCCAAATCTCAAACATTTATTCTCCAGGTTGAAAATGTAAAATTGCAATCCAACCTAGAATAAAAAAAAGGGGTCAATCTGAGCCCTTAAATTGGAAGGTTGGATTCAATTAGGGTAGATAGAGTTCTTCTTATTATTTTTTGTCGGTGCGATTAGGAGTTGATTCAAGTTTGAGTGAAACGGTGAAAGTGGAATTAACCGAACCGAACTTTTAATTGGCTAAGAAAGATTAAAGTCATCGACGACAAATACCAATCAGTGGTGAAGCGGCCACATTTCATATTTCCACAAGAATTGATAGATTACATGTTCTTTAGTTGGATTTTTATGAGGATCATCAAGAATACATGTCCTTTTCACTTTATTATTAGGTTTGCTGTTTTATGAGACTATCTTCTGTTCTTGGATGCTGGACACACAGTGGTACACGTGATGAGCGGCTTTTGACATATTTCCTGATCTGTTCCCTTCTTTTACTCACAGCTAACTGATTCTGATTGATTCTGGCTTCATTGATCTTTGGATCTTTATTGACAATCTGTGTCATAATTGACAGTATTAATCAAGGAGACTTTTTGTTATTGGCGCTGGTTTTGTGGCTTGATTTAAGATGAATTTTAATTGCTGATGGGAAACTCAAATGCCACCGTCTAGTCTATGAATCTTCTTGGGTTAATCATAGGGAACTCTTATTTACTCTCCACTTGTTTGAGCCATTTAATTCAACTTTGGTTTCCAAAAGCAAATAAGATTTTCTCATTTTTCATCGAATTCTGGGCTATATATTAATTTGTATGTAGTGGCATTCCCTTTCCAGTTGCTGGTCTGACCTACACATTCTCCCTCTTTTGGAATAAAAAACCACTGGAATTCCCTCCTGAAGTGGAGACGCGGATGAAGGTAGGGTTTTTTTTTAACCCAACTAAGGGGCCGGGACATGTGAGAGTTGCACATGTAAGGAGACAGAATTCACAAATGTGAGGTAATAGCAACTCACATACACATGGAAGGGAGAGGCCGGGTTCGAACCCTGGACATCCCAATGAGAACAGCTGAAGAGCCGGTCTTGGGTGAAGGTAGTTGTTGAAATGAAGGAAACCATTGTTTGTTTTAGATGTTGGCATCTAAGGAGGTCGACAAGATGTACCAGAAAACAGTGTCTCACATCCCTGGCTTTATGATAAATGGTGTGTTGAAAAGTGAGATACTGTTTCCCACAAGATGGACCATAAACAGTATTTCACATATTTCATCCAAGACCATCAATTGACCCAAATCGTTGGACAAGATGAGACCACATCTCAGGATGTTGTCACAACAGGTTTAGGTCTAGCACTAATTCCATTGCAGTTGCCACTGTATTCTGCCAGGTTCCAATAATCCATTTTAAAGAGGAACACTAGAGTTTGAATGAGGGAGGTTCTATGTTCAAATCATAATTTGGAGTGGCTAGTCCAGCTGAGAGTAATAAGCGGCTTGAGGTTGAGATAATTTGCTTGTGAGGGACTGATGAAGAATGGAGCATCTAAATTTTTTTTTTTTTTTAATCAGGTCTTGCATCCTGTAATGACTCGCCCTCCTCTAGGTCAATTAGGACTCAAAAAGAAAAAAGAAAAAAAAAACTTTTAGAGTTTGCAGAATGCAGAACTACATGTGTGTAACCTCTCACCCTAATTGATGGGTGGAAATAGTAAACATGCTCTTTTTATAGGGGGTCATAGGCCCACTCCAAACCACATTCCGTTGTGCACAGCAAGGTTATAATCATCATCATTGGAGCCTTTTCCCAATGTATGGGCAGCCTTTGTTAGTCAAACTTTTCCAATGTCTCAAAGTAGATCTCATAATTAAGTGCCTAAAGTTTTCTTACCCAAATGCCTATCCCACATAACCCCTCTTCTTTATTTGAGCATACGACTAGCTAGTTATGAAATAATTACACATGAAAGAAGTTTTGCCGTTGCCAAGGTGCATTTACAAATTTATGATAGATCGCTCCTTTTCCTCCAGTCTATTTTCTGACTGAAAGCAGGTTATGAACATGCAATCGTTCGTCTTTGATTGACAACTATACCTTTTTTCATGATTACTATGCATAATCTCGGTGCTTTTGATCTGTTTTATAGGTGCAGTTTATTCCTCCATGTTGCTAATACAATTGAGCTCAACTTTCATCCTTTTCATTTGGATAACTCTAGTGTCATCATCTGGCCAGATGACAATCAGCTGAAAACTAGGGACTCCATATCTTGACAGAGACCGTGGGCAAAGGCGTAGTTTGTGTTAGCCAAGCCAATCTTGAACGGTCGAGCATGGCCCACTTATCTTATCATGCTTTCGATCATGATAGATAATGATGAAGTTCAGATCTCATAGATGTCTGTTTCTATTTAACCTCATCGTGATAAACTCTGCTTGTATTCATCCGCAATAAGTAGGGATTCATTCTCATCCATAAGGGTATTATAAATACTGAACTCAATACAAATGTTGAGATACGTTTGATTCACAATATTCTTCATTTTGCAGCATATGTGAGATTTCCTGTGAACGAGATGTCTTGGTTTCCCAAATGCTGTCCCATAATTGGATTTAGGAATGCTCTAAAACCTTTGAACATTTTGAAAGCTAAAATTTAGAGAATTCTACGAACAAAAAGTGAGTCTACAATAGTGATTTTTTTCTAAACTCACAAATTAATGAAGGAATTCAAATGCCGAGGGGACGGTCAATAACATTGTCAGAAATTTCCATGAGCTAGAATTTTCATCCGGAATTCTTGCAGATCAAGCAAATACTCTCGAAAGACTTTCTGATGAAAATCCTATATATTGAGAACTGGCAATTGAAATTCCCAAGTTGTTTAGGGAAATCCCAAAATACTAATCTCATAGATTGTCACTTTTAAGTTATAGAATTCTTCAATTTTCAACTTTTAAAATATCGTGGGATACTTAAGCATTTAGGAATCCAACTGGAGAATAGCATTTGGAGAATCAAATATCTCCAAACAGGAACTCCCAACTCTACGAACAAATGGCCCCAATCAGTCCCTTGTAGATGCCTATTCCTCGAGGAATATGCTGTCTGTCTTTTTTGCTTAGGCGGAAGACATTAGGTCTTCATCTTGCCTGGAAACAGAACAAATTCCATTTGTTTGCATAGAATGATGGCATGATGCAACAGATTTGAACTTTAGTTTAGTTTGGATAATTGGCTGTCGGAAAGGTGCAGTTGTTGTCAAGGATAAGAAAACACTTTTTGATATAAGGATTAAGAGAAAGGATTACTTGTAACTATAGAACAGGTCAAGTGCAAAACTTGTGGCCTGGGTTTCTCTGCTTCAATATTTGTTTGTTTTTTTTTATGTTCTTTTCAAAAGATTATGTGAAGAATTTGACAAATCTTCAACTTGATTACACTTCATCAGTTATTCCTCAAATATCAAATCTTGGGTTTATAAACCCTCTTTGGAATCAATCCAACAATACTGTAAACATTTAATCTAAACCAGTAGAGTAGTAAAATGGTACCTGATTGTGCCATCTTCAAACTCTGATCCAACAGAAGGTTGGTCTTCAATGGGAAATCACAACTCTCTTATCCTTTTGCTTTTCTTCTCCGGTAAGTGATGGTTGCAGAGAAACGATGTTAGCTAAGAGAGTTACCCAGGTTGCCTTTTATAGGCCCTAAATCTCTCCTTCCATCAAGAAGAGAATAAATGGCTTTTAACCCTCAAATTAACATGGATGGCAGTTACCAAAAAACTTAAATCAATTTAAGGAAAGGAAAAGGAGGGATAACAGTCATGTGGGCCATCTATATTTGGTCCAACATTCTCCCACTTGGTCCATATGACCAATAAAAAAATTTAAAACAAAATTGAAAAACTAAGTTCGAAAAATGACTTTGACTGGTGATCACCATTTTTAAAATAACAATTGCCATCACAACCTTTATGTCAATCTTTAATTGATAATTAAGTCAGTTTGCCAATGAGAACTATGGCGGTTACATGCCTTGAACGACATGCTTCCTTCCATAATTAATTCACTAACATTCTAACTTAACATAATCCTTAATAAGGGTAAAATAGGATGATTTTCATGGCAATCCTATTTATTGGGTACAATAATGCCATTTTTCTTTAATTTTCTCACTTTATACACTTCAATCACATGTGACAATAATTTCAATAAAGTAAGAAAATACGAGATCTTATTTCGGTGATAAATATGACAGTGTCTTTACATATCTTTAACAAGACAATTCAATCAAGCCCATATTTCTAACATGCTCTTTGTAGTCCTTTGGCGCCAATGCCTTTGTCAAAGGATCTGCTATCATGAGCTTTGTCGGGATCCCAACAATAGACACTAATCGATCTCGTACCTTTTCTTTTAGCACAAGGTATTTTACTTCCAGAAATTTTGATTTACTGGAAACCTTGTCATTCTGAGCAAATCTTCTTGCAGCGTCATTATCGCCATAGATCTTCAAGGGCTCAGAAATGGTGTCCATAACACGTAGTCCTGAAATAAAATCACGCATCCATAAAGCGTGACCCGTGGCTTCAAAGCATGCCACGTATTCAGCATCAAATGTGGATGGAGTCACTAAAGTTTGTTTTGCACTTCTCCATGAAACCGCCCCGCCAGCTAACAGGAAAATATATCCTGAAGTCGACTTTCTTGTATCGAGGCAACCAGCGAAGTCAGCATCCGAATAACCGACCACTTCTAAGTGATCGGACATACTGTAAGAGAGCATATAGTTTCTTGTGCCACTAAGGTATCGCAAAACTTTCTTAACTCCTACCCAATGTGTCATTCCTGGATCACTTTGATATCTACTAAGCATGCCAACTGCAAAACTGATATCGGGTCTAGTGCATGTTTGTGCATACATTAAACATCCGATTGCAGCCGCATAAGGACAAGTTTCCATCTGTTGCCTTTCAATTTCATTTCTTGGACATTGTTCTCTACTAAACCTGTCACCTTTTACCATAGGTACATTTTGAGCCTTACACCCTTCCATACGAAATCTCTTAAGTACATTTTTAATATAGGCTTCCTGTGATAACCCAAGTAATCCTCGAGATCTATCTCGATAAATCTCGATTCCTATTACAAAGGTTGCTTCACCCATATCTTTCATATCAAAATTGTTCTTAAGATATTCCTTAGTTTCGTAAATCATTCCAAAATCATTACTAGCCAATAAAATATCATCGACATATAGGACTAAAATCATGAATCGGCTCCCACTAACCTTGAGATATATACAATGATCAACGGTATTTTCAGTAAAACCAAAAGATTTAATAATGCGATTGAACTTTAAATACCATTGTCTGGAAGCCTGTTTAAGACCATATATCGATTTCTTTAATTTACAAACTAGTTTCTTTTCATTCTCTTTTACGAAACCTTCAGGTTGTTCCATATACACTTCTTCTTCTAGATCTCCATTTAAGAACGCTGTTTTGACGTCCATTTGATGTAGCTCTAAGTTGAAATAAGCTACAATTGCCATAACAATTCTAAATGAGTCCTTTTTAGATACCGGAGAGTAGGTTTCATGATATTCTATACCTTCTCTCTGAGTAAAACCTTTGGCCACAAGTCGAGCTTTGAACCGTTCAACTTTTCCTTTGGAATCTCTTTTGGTCTTAAAGACCCATTTACAGCCCACGGCCTTGAAACCTTTGGGTAGTTCAACGATATCCCAAACTTCATTTGTGGCCATTGATTCTAACTCATCCTTCATGGCATCTAACCATTTATCGGAATTCTCATTTTCAATGGCTTCCTTAAACGTCTTAGGATCTTCTTTAATGCCAATATCAGATTCCTCCAAATACACTACATAGTCATCCGGAATAGCAGGTTTTCTCATTCGAGTTGACCTTCTTAACATTTCCGGATCGGGTTCATTGATGCTTTGTTGTGTATTTTGAAGTGGATCATTATTTTGTTCAGGGAATGCCTCATTGATGGGATTTTGAAAATTTTGTGGTTGTTGTTCCTCTTGATAATCATTAAAAGGAACAAGAACTCTACTTTGTATAATAGGCAACTCAAGTGGATCCCTTATTTCATTGTAAGTCACAGTTCTATTATGATCACTCCCACTTTTCTCATGATCTTCTAAAAATTTGGCATTTCCAGATTCAACAATCCTAGTTGTATGGGTTGGACAATAAAATCTATACCCTTTAGACCTTTTCGGATAACCAATGAAATATCCACTGATTGTTTTAGGGTCTAATTTCCTTTCTTGTGGGTTAAAAATTCTCACTTCAGATGGACAACCCCAGACTCGAAAATGATTTAAGCTGGGCTTCCTACCGGTCCACAACTCGAAAGGAGTTTTGGGAACTGCTTTCGTAGGAACACGATTCAATACATACATTGCCATCTTTAGTGCCTCTCCCCACATTGAATCGGGTAAGTTAGTGTTACTAACCATACTCCTTACCATATCCATTAACGTTCTATTCCTTCTTTCGGCTACACCATTTTGTTGAGGTGTGCCTGGCATTGTATACTGTGCTACAATACCTTCTATTTCTAGAAATCTAGCAAATGGGCCCGGGTTACGACCCGATTCAGTGTATCTACCATAATACTCACCACCTCTATCGGATCTCACTACTTTAATTTTCATGTCTAATTGCTTTTCTACTTCTGCCTTAAAAATTTTAAAGACTTTTAAAGCATCAGATTTTTCTTTAATCAAATAGACATAACCATATCGTGAAAAATCATCTATAAAAGTGATAAAGTATTCCTCTCCCGTAAAACATGGAACATGAATTTTACCACATATATCAGTATGAATAATTTCTAAGGGTGCAGAACTTCTTGTGGCACTTTTCTTGTTTGTATTAGTTTGTTTTCCCTTTATACAATCAATACAAACACCATAATCGGTGAAATCAAGATTGGGCAATAAACCATCAGTCACCAATCTTTTCATTCTCTGTTCAGAGATATGCCCTAATCTTTTGTGCCACAACCTTGATGAGCTCTCATTTAGAGGCTTTCTTTTCATGCCTATGTGCAATCCACAATTAATGTGAGGTGTATGTAAAGCTTGTTCATATAGAGAATCTAACTTTAATCTATACAAACCATCACACATATAACCATTCCCAATCAAAATATTATTGCTAAAAATATGCATAATGCCATGTCCAAAGTTGAAATTAAATCCATTACAATCAAGTCTGGAAACAGAAATCAAATTCCTAGAAATATCAGGAACCAAGAAAGTATTATCTAAATCCAAAACATGACCAGTGTCAAGCACCAGCCTATAAGTGCCTACAGCTTTGACCCTTGATTCCTTTTTATTTCCCATCGTAATGGTTTTCTCGCTATCATTTGGAGTCCGTCTTGAAAGGAATCCCTGCACACAACCAGATACATGAATGGTTGCACCAGAGTCAACCCACCAAGAATTTGGTGGGATATTAGCTAAGTTGGTTTCTTGACATACAAAAGATAGATTTTTACCTCTCTTTTCAAACCAACTTTTACGCTTTAGGCAATCTTTCTTAAAATGTCCATTCTTTCCACAGAAAAAACATTTCTTCTGTGCACCTTTCTCTTTCCTGTTGGGCTTTGCTTCCTGAACATTGGTTTTCTTTTTCCCTTTTCCTTTTCCCTTGGACTTATTTTGAGAGACATAATTAACTGTTAATTGTCCCTCAGCCTTAAGCCTCCTTTCTTCTTGATCAGCTTTTGCTATCAACTCATTCAATGACCATGGAGTTGAGCTCTGGTTGTAGGCAACTTTAAATGGGCCAAACTCGGGAGGAAGAGAATTGAAAATGAATTGCACCAAATATTTTTCAGACACCATCATATCAACTTCTTTCAATTTAGAAGCAATATTTGTCATTGTAAATATGTGTTCTCTTACTCCCAAGGTTCCATTATATTTTATACTTGTAAGACGGCTAATCAAGGATGCACCTAAAGCTTTATCAGTTATTTGAAACTGACCTTTTATAGCTTCAAGTAGGTCCTTAGCATTTTCCTTTGCTTCGATGGAACCTCTAATGGTCCTTGAAATTGAATTTGTAATAATTCTAATCACAACCTTATTAGCCTTAATCCATTTATTATAGTTAGCCTTTTCATCAACTGAGCTCGCATCCGTGGGCATTGCTGGCTTAGGCTCATCCAAAGCCATATCAAGGTCCAAGTAAGTAATGGCTAATAATAACATGTCCAACCATTCAATAAAATTCGATCCATCTAACATGAGTATATTCCCTAAAGTCGAAAGTGATGCCATGGAATTTGTAACTGAAAAAATAAACAAGTAATAATAAGTTATGTGATGCTTTGAATTTAGCTACGCAATAAACTTAAATTTAAAAGTGATATGTACATCATTGTAAAGCCACCTTTGGGTTGGAAAACAATATGTAAATATATTACTTTTCTTTGATTAATATGAGCATGTTTATTATATGTGATTTGATTGTATTGAATATCTTCCTTTGGGTATAAATCAAATACAAGCAAAACACATTTATTAACTATGTCATATTCCAATTTCAAATTATGGACAATCATACCTTTGGGCTTAATCGAACTATTTCCTTTATGAAATTGCAATTTTAAGTGTTGTCATATTCAAACAATAGAGTTTGCATTTTCTTAAATCAATTGAGAGAATTAAACAATTATCTATAATTGGGTCGCTTTGGCGGCTACCAAGTTAAGAAATTGTTGAATTCTTTAAATTGATAACAACACTTAAGTGATAAAGTTAGTTTATTCGGTCATCAATTGTAATGAACCAATCAATAAAAATATTGGTCCATGTGCACCATTATATAATTTCCGAATAACTTTATTATATCACATTTAAGTTGATTAGGCATCAGTTCATAGATCAATGGCCAAAATCTTATCTTTAATTCATCATTGATCAATACCTAATTTCTTTAATTGCTACACCATAACCATACATCTATCCATTCCAAGAAATAAATAACTCTAAATATTAAACCATAGTGAGCATATCTGAATAAAATAGAACTTTGATATTGTTAAATAAATAAGATTAGCAGTGGAAGTAGCAAAAAATAGTTAAACATAATGTTAAAAATAAAATATGCTCTAATTTAGAGTGATTAATTAGTCTATCAGATCTGTCCATGTAATAGATCTCAATGCCATCAAAACACAGAAGAAAACGGATCGTCGATCCATGTCCAAATGAGACTTTTATGATCAAAATAAGATTTGGACCGTCTATTATTGACCCATCTGTTCAATTCTGAAATTGATCAATGAATTCAGAATACAATTAAACCCTATTAAAGTCTGATAGAATGATTTGAAGGTAAAAAAAAAATGTCATTAGAATAATCAGAACCATCAATCATACTATAATATATAATTTCATAGTTCAGGGCCAACTTCTAAACATTGATTTGTGTCACTTCTGAAATTTATTTTGATCAATTGAATGTACAAATATGTACCGTCTAATAAGTGGGTCCATCTGAAAAAATTTCTCCAAAACTGAAATGGGTTTAGTGGGCTCTTAACGGGTCAGGCCCAACCACTGTTGGCCCATAAACTGGCCCAGACCATAACCTGACCCAGCCCAGAAATTCTCAAGAATGTCAGGCCAGGTCAGGTTGGGCCGAACCATAACCTGACCTGGCCCAGCCTGGGCAGCCAGGCTGGGCTAGTAAGGTCGGGTTGACCCGACCTGCCTGGCCTGGCCCAGTCACCCAAAGGCCAAAAAAAATGGCAGAACGATGGGTTGTTCTCCATCAGTGCCGTCTTGTGCACTGTATGTGCAGTACCGCGTACGGCCAGTTTTTTTTTTTTTTTAAATCTTCAATAATAATGAAATAAAATTCATTATAAAAGCATAAATAAATAAAGAGAAATACAATTATCCCTTATTACTTTTCTGAGATACTTTCATATTATCATTATCATGCTACTGGCATGCCAAAAAAAATGATAACAGTAACCAAATATGAGATAAATCTCTAATGTAATTCTTAAATAAAGAAATTTAAATGACAGAAAATAAATCTTTTCTTCCCATCTCTTTCAGATTGGGTTGGGCACTGTAATCCTCATTTCTGAGGCTATTATTATCCAATAAATTGAATACCCTTTATCAAATACCCAATATTTCTATCATTTGGGTATTTGGGTTTTTGTTCCCGGAAGAAACCAGAAAGCCCAATAAAAACGATAATAGATCATTGGATTGAAACCAGTGTCTCTGATACCAAATAAATGGATTAAGGCTAATAAGGTTGTGATTAGAATTATTACAAATTCAATTTCAAGGACCATTAGAGGTTCCATCGAAGCAAAGGAAAATGCTAAGGACCTACTTGAAGCTATAAAAGGTCAGTTTCAAATAACTGATAAAGCTTTAGGTGCATCCTTGATTAGCCGTCTTACAAGTATAAAATATAATGGAACCTTGGGAGTAAGAGAACACATATTTACAATGACAAATATTGCTTCTAAATTGAAAGAAGTTGATATGATGGTGTCTGAAAAATATTTGGTGCAATTCATTTTCAATTCTCTTCCTCCCGAGTTTGGCCCATTTAAAGTTGCCTACAACCAGAGCTCAACTCCATGGTCATTGAATGAGTTGATAGCAAAAGCTGATCAAGAAGAAAGGAGGCTTAAGGCTGAGGGACAATTAACAGTTAATTATGTCTCTCAAAATAAGTCCAAGGGAAAAGGAAAAGGGAAAAAGAAAACCAATGTTCAGGAAGCAAAGCCCAACAGGAAAGAGAAAGGTGCACAGAAGAAATGTTTTTTCTGTGGAAAGAATGGACATTTTAAGAAAGATTGCCTAAAGCGTAAAAGTTGGTTTGAAAAGAGAGGTAAAAATCTATCTTTTGTATGTCAAGAAACCAACTTAGCTAATATCCCACCAAATTCTTGGTGGGTTGACTCTGGTGCAACCATTCATGTATCTGGTTGTGTGCAGGGATTCCTTTCAAGACGGACTCCAAATGATAGCGAGAAAACCATTACGATGGGAAATAAAAAGGAATCAAGGGTCAAAGCTGTAGGCACTTATAGGCTGGTGCTTGACACTGGTCATGTTTTGGATTTAGATAATACTTTCTTGGTTCCTGATATTTCTAGGAATTTGATTTCTGTTTCCAGACTTGATTGTAATGGATTTAATTTCAACTTTGGACATGGCATTATGCATATTTTTAGCAATAATATTTTGATTGGGAATGGTTATATGTGTGATGGTTTGTATAGATTAAAGTTAGATTCTCTATATGAACAAGCTTTACATACACCTCACATTAATTGTGGATTGCACATAGGCATGAAAAGAAAGCCTCTAAATGAGAGCTCATCAAGGTTGTGGCACAAAAGATTAGGGCATATCTCTGAACAGAGAATGAAAAGATTGGTGACTGATGGTTTATTGCCCAATCTTGATTTCACCGATTATGGTGTTTGTATTGATTGTATAAAGGGAAAACAAACTAATACAAACAAGAAAAGTGCCACAAGAAGTTCTGCACCCTTAGAAATTATTCATACTGATATATGTGGTAAAATTCATGTTCCATGTTTTACGGGAGAGGAATACTTTATCACTTTTATAGATGATTTTTCACGATATGGTTATGTCTATTTGATTAAAGAAAAATCTGATGCTTTAAAAGTCTTTAAAATTTTTAAGGCAGAAGTAGAAAAGCAATTAGACATGAAAATTAAAGTAGTGAGATCCGATAGAGGTGGTGAGTATTATGGTAGATACACTGAATCGGGTCGTAACCCGGGCCCATTTGCTAGATTTCTAGAAATAGAAGGTATTGTAGCACAGTATACAATGCCAGGCACACCTCAACAAAATGGTGTAGCCGAAAGAAGGAATAGAACGTTAATGGATATGGTAAGGAGTATGGTTAGTAACACTAACTTACCCGATTCAATGTGGGGAGAGGCACTAAAGATGGCAATGTATGTATTGAATCGTGTTCCTACGAAAGCAGTTCCCAAAACTCCTTTCGAGTTGTGGACCGGTAGGAAGCCCAGCTTAAATCATTTTCGAGTCTGGGGTTGTCCATCTGAAGTGAGAATTTTTAACCCACAAGAAAGGAAATTAGACCCTAAAACAATCAGTGGATATTTCATTGGTTATCCGAAAAGGTCTAAAGGGTATAGATTTTATTGTCCAACCCATACAACTAGGATTGTTGAATCTGGAAATGCCAAATTTTTAGAAGATCATGAGAAAAGTGGGAGTGATCATAATAGAACTGTGACTTACAATGAAATAAGGGATCCACTTGAGTTGCCTATTATACAAAGTAGAGTTCTTGTTCCTTTTAATGATTATCAAGAGGAACAACAACCACAAAATTTTCAAAATCCCATCAATGAGGCATTCCCTGAACAAAATAATGATCCACTTCAAAATACACAACAAAGCATCAATGAACCCGATCCGGAAATGTTAAGAAGGTCAACTCGAATGAGAAAACCTGCTATTCCGGATGACTATGTAGTGTATTTGGAGGAATCTGATATTGGCATTAAAGAAGATCCTAAGACGTTTAAGGAAGCCATTGAAAATGAGAATTCCGATAAATGGTTAGATGCCATGAAGGATGAGTTAGAATCAATGGCCACAAATGAAGTTTGGGATATCGTTGAACTACCCAAAGGTTTCAAGGCCGTGGGCTGTAAATGGGTCTTTAAGACCAAAAGAGATTCCAAAGGAAAAGTTGAACGGTTCAAAGCTCGACTTGTGGCCAAAGGTTTTACTCAGAGAGAAGGTATAGAATATCATGAAACCTACTCTCCGGTATCTAAAAAGGACTCATTTAGAATTGTTATGGCAATTGTAGCTTATTTCAACTTAGAGCTACATCAAATGGACGTCAAAACAGCGTTCTTAAATGGAGATCTAGAAGAAGAAGTGTATATGGAACAACCTGAAGGTTTCGTAAAAGAGAATGAAAAGAAACTAGTTTGTAAATTAAAGAAATCGATATATGGTCTTAAACAGGCTTCCAGACAATGGTATTTAAAGTTCAATCGCATTATTAAATCTTTTGGTTTTACTGAAAATACCGTTGATCATTGTATATATCTCAAGGTTAGTGGGAGCCGATTCATGATTTTAGTCCTATATGTCGATGATATTTTATTGGCTAGTAATGATTTTGGAATGATTTACGAAACTAAGGAATATCTTAAGAACAATTTTGATATGAAAGATATGGGTGAAGCAACCTTTGTAATAGGAATCGAGATTTATCGAGATAGATCTCGAGGATTACTTGGGTTATCACAGGAAGCCTATATTAAAAATGTACTTAAGAGATTTCGTATGGAAGGGTGTAAGGCTCAAAATGTACCTATGGTAAAAGGTGACAGGTTTAGTAGAGAATAATGTCCAAGAAATGAAATTGAAAGGCAACAGATGGAAACTTGTCCTTATGCGGCTGCAATCGGATGTTTAATGTATGCACAAACATGCACTAGACCCGATATCAGTTTTGCAGTTGGCATGCTTAGTAGATATCAAAGTGATCCAGGAATGACACATTGGGTAGGAGTTAAGAAAGTTTTGCGATACCTTAGTGGCACAAGAAACTATATGCTCTCTTACAGTATGTCCGATCACTTAGAAGTGGTCGGTTATTCGGATGCTGACTTCGCTGGTTGCCTCGATACAAGAAAGTCGACTTCAGGATATATTTTCCTGTTAGCTGGCGGGGCGGTTTCATGGAGAAGTGCAAAACAAACTTTAGTGACTCCATCCACATTTGATGCTGAATACGTGGCATGCTTTGAAGCCACGGGTCACGCTTTATGGATGCGTGATTTTATTTCAGGACTACGTGTTATGGACACCATTTCTGAGCCCTTGAAGATCTATGGTGATAATGACGCTGCAAGAAGATTTGCTCAGAATGACAAGGTTTCCAGTAAATCAAAATTTCTGGAAGTAAAATACCTTGTGCTAAAAGAAAAGGTACGAGATCGATTAGTGTCTATTGTTGGGATCCCGACAAAGCTCATGATAGCAGATCCTTTGACAAAGGCATTGGCGCCAAAGGACTACAAAGAGCATGTTAGAAATATGGGCTTGATTGAATTGTCTTGTTAAAGATATGTAAAGACACTGTCATATTTATCACCGAAATAAGATCTCGTATTTTCTTACTTTATTGAAATTATTGTCACATGTGATTGAAGTGTATAAAGTGAGAAAATTAAAGAAAAATGGCATTATTGTACCCAATAAATAGGATTGCCATGAAAATCATCCTATTTTACCCTTATTAAGGATTATGTTAAGTTAGAATGTTAGTGAATTAATTATGGAAGGAAGCATGTCGTTCAAGGCATGTAACCGCCATAGTTCTCATTGGCAAACTGACTTAATTATCAATTAAAGATTGACATAAAGGTTGTGATGGCAATTGTTATTTTAAAAATGGTGATCACCAGTCAAAGTCATTTTTCGAACTTAGTTTTTCAATTTTGTTTTAAATTTTTTTATTGGTCATATGGACCAAGTGGGAGAATGTTGGACCAAATATAGATGGCCCACATGACTGTTATCCCTCCTTTTCCTTTCCTTAAATTGATTTAAGTTTTTTGGTAACTGCCATCCATGTTAATTTGAGGGTTAAAAGCCATTTATTCTCTTCTTGATGGAAGGAGAGATTTAGGGCCTATAAAAGGCAACCTGGGTAACTCTCTTAGCTAACATCGTTTCTCTGCAACCATCACTTACCGGAGAAGAAAAGCAAAAGGATAAGAGAGTTGTGATTTCCCATTGAAGACCAACCTTCTGTTGGATCAGAGTTTGAAGATGGCACAATCAGGTACCATTTTACTACTCTACTGGTTTAGATTAAATGTTTACAGTATTGTTGGATTGATTCCAAAGAGGGTTTATAAACCCAAGATTTTCTAACATCTTTTACAATATATTTTTCTTATGTGAACGTCGCCCATACGTTTGAGGAAGGATTTCATCAAAACTACTTATACCTCTGGATTTCAATGCTGCAACTGTTGAGTTCAGAAGGCAGTGGTAAGTTCATAGTACTGATTTGATTTTGTGCCTAACTTTGTCACTAGTTTTGGTCTTGATTCATTGATAGGGTAATCACTGTACTGTTGACTTGAAATTAAGGCTGTATCTAGTACAAGTTTTAGAGGACAACTGGATAAGGTGATGGAGAAAAGTCAGATACCCCATCAAGTGGTGAAGTGTAGAGACACGTACAAGAGACGTTAGAGGTCTAGGAGGCAGGAAAAGCAGAAAGTGAATTCAGATCCTCGGTGGCAGCTATTATACGGGATCGTATAACATATGCCGGAAACTCCATTGCGGAGACCATATAGAGAAAACCCAAATTGGTCGAGATCGAATCCATCCACTCCACTTATGCTCCTTCAAATTTTAGTTCAAAAAAGTGAGTCCCACAATTTGATGGAGCACCATAATGAAAATGTGATAGGTTGACAAAGCATCATTGTTTATGTGGTGTTAATCAAAGTCATCAACATAATTCCATCATAGTGTTCAATCCAATAGTTGGACCTACTCTAATGGAACTAGAGTAATGTGCGCCCCTGTTACACTTCAACCCGAGTTAATTAGGATTAACTTAAATTAATTGAGATTAACGTGAAATTAAGTGTGATTAATCAAGATAAATGTGATTAGTGAATAAAATGGATCAAATTAGTCACACTTGATTGAATTACGTATAATGAACAAGTTTGGAGAAGATTGGTTTAATTGAATTGCTTTTTAGAACCGAATTAGTCAAGTTAAGAACTTTTTCGTAAATTTGAATTTATACATATTTCATCGAATACGGTAAAACTTGGTGTCAACATGTGTGTTTCGACGAGTACAATAACTTTCATAATACTTTCGTTTTCATTTGACTTCAAATGAAGCAAGTAGGTTTTAAATTGACTCAAACTTGAAAAATGTATAGTATAGGGGGGGGAGACGGGGAGTGTAAAATTGACTTTATAAGGATGGTGAGTCACCCATTTTCAGTCGGTGAAACATTCCTTCAACAAAAATACAGAGAGAGTGAGAGCCTTGAGTATTTCTTCTTCGTTTCTTCTCTATCAAGTGTGTAGAAAATGAATTTTTCAAGTGATTTTGAAAGAGAACTTGTGAGATTCATCTTCTCCATCCTCATCTTCACTTTTCTTTGGAGAAAGAGTTTAAGAAGAGCTGTAGTTTCTCTTTGTTAAGCTACAAGTAAGTAGATTCAAGTTCTTTGTAGACTTTTCAAGACTATTGAACGATTAGAGTTGTTGCGCAACACAATCAACTCAAGAATTTCTATTTTGAACTGTTCTTGGTGTTAGGGTTTTGAATTTGGGAAGATTTGTCTCAAGTAAAGCTTGGAAAAGAAAGGGGTTTTGTGTTTAACTCATCGATAAGGCAAGTATAAACTGTGATTTGTGATTATGTGCTACTAGATATAATGTTTCTTGAGTTTTGTTGAGTTTGATTTTAAATTTTAGATTTTGATTGAAATTATAGAATGATAGAATGGATTGTTAAATGGGTTATGTGATAAATAAAAGTGTGATTTTGATGTGTATGGAGGTGGATATTGATAGGGAAAAAGAAGGTTTCAATTGGTATGCAGGTTGAAAATGGATTGGGTGTGAATGAGAAGAAAGAAAGATGGGTTTCGGGCATCTGGAACTGATTTCGTTCCAAGTCCGATTGATCGGACTTTTTGGCCGATTGATCGGACAGTCCCTAACTGGGACATGTCTTCAGGCCGATCGATCGGACCTGAAGGTCCAATCGATCAGATGACTCAGGTTGAGTCCAGTGAGATTCTGATTCAAATTGAATCAGATATTTTGTCTAGGAACATGAATAGATTATGACATTAGTCTAAGGATTAATTATAGTATAGATGAACCTTCTTTAAAGTAATATTATTGGAATTTGATCTAAAATGAATTGAGAGTTAACCAAAGGGTTATCTAGAGGAGTAGTTGTAATACGATGACGGAGATTAGCTTTTGAAGCTAGTTGATTCAACGTTGATTAGTTAACTGAAACTAATCAGGTTTTGAGGAATTAATTCTGAGTTACGGAAATGAGCTTATTAATGAACTCAAGGCTGCTAAAATTGTCTTATATTCATGGGTGTTAACTAAGAGACTTTAATGTACAACATACACATAAATTGTGATGTCCATCGAAAATAACACGTACATTAAATGTCTGTAAGTTACACCTAAATGGTCGATATGGCTTAGTTGAATTTGTATATTGAATTGAAATTGAAATTTGTGATGAAATGAAATGAGTAATTGAATTGTTTATTGAGTCTGGCACTACATAGTAATTTCCATAAGCTCATTAGAGCTGATACTGCTGCAGCAGATTCCTCCAGGAGGATTAGTTGAGTGGAAATGAGATAATATCATATAAATATGATATTGAATCGAAACCTTAATGAAATTTTGATAAGGGAAGTTGTGAAAGAATGTTTCATACTTATAATCCTTGCATTGTAAATATATATGCAAGTGATTAGTTTGTACATGATGTAAATAAGTTTTGTTTTATACATAAGAAATGTATATTTGTATATGTTCCGCATAATGTGTAAATGATATCCCTTGTGAATTTTTATTTGGTTGAAGTTCATGGGAGTAAGTATGGGACGTGACTCGGGGTTAACTCAGATTAATCATAATCTCGGGCTCGGGTCGTGTCAACCCCACAATGAAGTTAAATGCTTGTGTTATACAGTCCCGTCTAATAGTTGCAACAAAGGATATGGACCCGTAGAATATGTTTGTTTTGGCCTGGCTATACAAAACTGTGAAAAGTTAAAATAGCACCCCTTTTCAAGTGCATGCTTCTCATTTTCCTTTCAAGGAAAAGAACTGGTTTTCTAGGGAAGTTAAGAAGATTTAAGTATTCTTGTTCCTAGATAGTGTCAAATGTAAAGGGTAGTTTTTAGTGCAATAATAATATTTCTGAAAATGTAGTGCAGTTTGCTGTGTATGTGTAAATTAGATGTCTGTTAGAAAAAAAAATAAGCATATATGCGGTATAAAAATGTCAAGTTTTTTTCTTGTTATCAAGGATTTTGATGTTCAAAGAGAGCAGTCAGGATTGTGATTTTTTACCCCCGGATCATTGCACTCTTTCATCCGTGGTCTTTGCATCAAAGAAAACTGTGATAGAACTTCTATGAGTGTGGCCCATATAACCTCATGTCTAGAATGTGTATCTCATAGACATATCTTTGGCATAATGGGAACTTCTAATCTTACTTTAGGACTCATATTAGCTAGCACGCACATGAGAGTTTCCTAAACTTATTAAAAGAAGTATTTAATGATGGAAAGTTGACACGACTCGAGCCCGAGATTAAGATTAATTCGAGTTAACCCCAGGTCGCGTCACATACTTACTCCCGTGAACTTCAAACACATAAAATTCACAAGGGATATCATTTAACACATTATGCGGAACATATAAACAATATATACATTGCCCTATAGAAACCAAAAATTTATTTACATCATGTACAAACTAATCACTTGCATATTTAATTACAATGCAAGGATTAAAAGTATAAAACATTCTTATACAACTTCCCTTCTCAAAGTTTCCTTTAAATTTCGATTCAATATCACATTCATATGATATTGTTCATTTCCACTCAACTAGTCCTCCTGGAGGAACCGTATTGGTCATCTCCGCTGGCGCTGTGGCTTCAGAAGGACCGGCATGGGCAGCTGTGCCTGTAATGCCATCAATAACACTATGAATTTGACAATTCAGCAATGTATAAACAAGTGCATAATTCAACATGCTAAATACACATTTGATTTGTCTAATCCAATGTTAGACTAATACCATTATCATTTAATTCAAATCAAATCAATGAGAGTCTTTATTATTTGGCAATCTACAATAGCATTTCAATTCAAATCACATCTTCTTCAAAAGGAAGGAATCACATCTTCCACATATAAGAAATCATATATTGTGGGATTTATCAGTGCCCGGGCTAGGGACATCTGATATCACCACAGAGTTCCGGAACACTCCCAAATAATTTGCTGCAACAGTATCAGCTCTAATGAGCTTATAGAAATCACTATGTAGTGCCAGACTCAATAAACAATTCAATTACTCATTTCATTTCACTCCATTACAAATTTCAATTTCAATTCAATATACTAACTCAATTAAACAAAGACAATCATTTAAGTGTAACATCAGATATTTAATGTATATGTTATTTTCGATGGACATCACAATTTATGTGTATTTTGTACATTAAAAATCTCTTAGTTAACACCCATGGAGACGAGACAACATTGATAGCCTTGATTAAATTAATAGGCTCTTTTCCTTAATTCAGAACAAATTATGGACTGATATTAGCTTCAATTAACTTATCAATATTGAATAGACTAGCTTTACAAGGTAATCTTTGTCATCGAATCGCAACTAGTTCACTTTAAGTAACCTTGTGGTTAATTCATAATCCAATCTTGGATCTAAACCCAATACATCATTAGACTAATATTATAATTTATTCATACGCCTAAACAAACATTAAAATCACAATTCTTCACATTTAAATCACAATTTTCACTGGACTCAACAGAGTCCTCCGATCGATCGGCCTGAAGACATGTCCCAGTTAGGGACTGTCCGATTGATCAGTCCATTGGTCCGATCGATCGGACCTGGAACGAAATCAGTTCTAGACCTCTGAAACTCATTTTTCTTCCTTCTCCTTTACACACAATCCATTCTTAACCTGCATAACAATTGAAACCTCCTATTTTCCCCATCAATATCCGTTTCCATAAACAACAAAATCACACTTTTATTTATCATATCACCCATTCAACAATTCATTCAGTCATTCTATAATTTCAATCAAACTCAAAACTTGAAACCAAACTCAACAAAACTCAAGAAACAACATGTCTAATAGTATATAAACACAAATCATGGTTTATACTTGCCTTATAGATGAGTTAAAACACAAAACCCCTTTCTTTTCCAAGCTTTACTTGATACAAATCACCCAAATCAAACCTTGTTGTTCTACAAAGTGAAACCTCAAGCTTTCTTGATTCCAACTCCAAGAAAAACCAAGCAAAGAGATGAAGAAGATGATGCACACAGCCCTTTCTTCGAAAATCACTTGAAAAATCCCTTTTGTACACACTTGATAGAGAATGAAAGAAGAAGAAAGAGTCACAGCACTCCCTCTCTCTGTTTTTAGCTGAAGACACGTTCCACCGACTAAAATTGGGTGACTCACCAACCTTATAAAGTCAATTTTACCCCCCCCCCCCCCCCCCCATACTACACATATTTTTAGTTTGAATCAAATTAAGACTCACTTGCTTCATTTGAAGTCAAATGAAAACAAATGTATTATGAAAGTTGTTGTACTCATCGAAATACACATGTTGACATCAAAGTTTACCATATTCGATGAAAAAATGTATAAACTCAATTTTACGAAAAAGTCCTCAATTCCATTAATTTGAGGCTAAATCCAACTCTATCAATTCAATCTCTTCCAAACTTGTTCGTTATGCTTAATTCAATCAAGTGTGACTAATTTGATCCATTTTGTTCACTAATCACATTTATCGTGATTAATTACACTTAATCCACACTAATTTCTATTAAATCAAGTTAAATCATAATTAACTCGGGATGAGGTGTAACAAAAGTGAATTGTCATAGCAACCCCATATAAAAAGACAATATCCTAATTGCTGCATCAATATCATATATCTAGAAAAGGAGTAGAGGAGTATAGTAAATCCCCAAGAGAAGCGTCATCCAACCTAGGGACTTGTGTGCGTCCATCCTTGCTTATAGAGATAGGTTCGCTTTAATTTTGTGTTATCGAAACCCACCCTAATAGTTATAAACCTGATTAGTATGTGTTGCTCCATTTATATTAACAAATTCTAAGTTTCATAACTTGTAAGATCCATATCTAAGATGCCCATGAAAATGGTATTGCTAAGGATTCTACAAGTTGTGGAATCTCAATTATGTGTGAGAAAGAATTCTCACATTCCCCTCTCTCTCCAAACTTCTCTTTATGCCGCACCAAACAGCATAACAATGAGTTTCATAGAAAATTAGAATAATTTCCCTCTCAATTGTAAAATTCTCTCGTCATACAAATGGACCCTTAAGTAAAGGTAAAAGGTAGGGGACCATTATGTCACAAGTAGAATAATTTGATGGTCCCTAACAAATCTTCACCATTACCATTCTTCCTACTCGTTTGATAAGGTCCTAAGACTAGATAGAAATTTATGGTCAAATGAGTCCCACCTAAGGATTATCAAAGAGATGAAGTATGAATGATAAGAGATGAGGGATGAAGAGTATAAAGTAGTAATGTAGATGCACTCAAAACTCTCTTAAGATTTGAATTGCTAGAATGACTGCTGGGTATTTATTTTTACGTTTTTCTCTTAATTCAATTTTTGTTAAAGAAGAAAGTACCTGATAGTTATTTTTTGTATATTTACATTTTTTTCTTACAACTTTAGTACTCACACACCCACATACACTCACACAAATCCTTCGTCATTAGTGCTGCAAATGAAAATGATAAGCGCTAAAAGATTACAATGAGAACTATATTGGTTTTTGCAGTAAAAACTCGCGATTCAAGTAATTGCCTTGTAAGTAAACTATTTCATCTTTGTACGAGGAGAAGAAGACAGCTTTTTCAAGTTGGGTCCACATTTTCTATTTACGGCGTAATCTTAGCAAGTGGATGCTTTCCCCACATCCCCACTTTCCTTTTTACCATAATCCTAAACTCCCATCTTTAAGCAGAGATACTAACCTTTTTTTTCTCTCACCCCCATCAAGACATAGCCACTATATTTCTCCCACCCTATTCCCAAAGATGCATGGCATTAATCATGATTGCGACCTATGCCAATCTCCTTTTGCTATGTGGAATGGTGGGACCATGCGCCTCTGGCATGCACCAAACTCCATCATCTCTCCCACCATACATGCATCCCCACACAATCAACCATCCTTTCTTCATCTCTCTCTCTCTCTCTCTCTCTCTGCCCACTTGTTTTGATGCTTTTAGCCCAGCGTTACGTGGAAAGATACCTAGCCACCTTTCTCGTTTTATGTTAAATTTAGGATGGGTGAGCGGAGAGAAAATTAATTTTACCTCCTCTTTTCTTTTTTTTTGGAATGTGAAAAAATATAATTTTGTTTGTTTGTAAGGTAGAAAGACAAAGACCATTTTACCCTTGATTTTGTAAAAATTTAAATTAGATAAAAAAAGACATTTTAGTCATTTCCCAAATTTTTCCCTCTTTTGCCCTCATTTTCCTCCCAAATTTGGAGAGGATATTTTTGAATGGGCCCACTTGCTTTAACACCCAACCCCCTAAACTAGCTCTTGGAGGCCCCTCGGCTTCCCAGATCGATTGTAACGCGCGTCTCCTACTACTAATAGCTTCATGCCCTATTTCCTCTGCTGCTCTATTAACCTTTTATGGCTAATTAAGGGCAGCTGAAGAGGGAGTGACGACAGTTGTGACGTGGCCAGCCACTCACGGACCCAGTTTGTGGGTTCTGGTTCTGGGTCTGAGTCTGGGTCTGCTTTCGGTGTGCTGCTCGTGCACACTAGTCAGTAGTCACGATCGAGAACGTGTGTGGATTGTGATCCGTGAGTTGGATACAGCTATTCTCCTCTTTTTTCTTTTTTTCTTTTTTTCTTTTTTAATTCCGTGAATGCCCTCGTGTTTTGTGATTCGTTGGTGTTCCGTTTTGTTGAAGATCGTTTTCAAGCTTTTGTGTCTGCCGACAACCACAAAAACAGGTTTTGGTTCTGGATATTTTGGTGTTTGGGCTATTTTTAGCAAAGGGGGCCTTAATGTTTTTGTACTGAAATTATGGCTTTCTTTTTCATGTTGGGGATAAGGGGCGTGCGTGTACGTCTTCTTTCTTTCCCGCACCAAAACAAAACAAACAATAAAAAATTGGCTTCTGATTAAATATTTGCCGTACGAATTCAGATCCTCTGATTGTCATAGCATGCCATGCCATTGAGAAATGCCTTGAAAGCAGCAATATAAATCCAAACAAAGATTTGGTTTTGTTTGTTATGCTTAAAGCTGCTTTATTTCCTTGGCTGAATTTCACACATCATGGTTGGCCGTACATGTGATCTTACTTTTTAAGTCATACTAATTTGTTTGCATGATTTACAATCATCAATTTCAAAGTTCTCGATCTCTCCTGTCTCTTTGGAAATATTGTTAGAATTCTTGTCTAGAGAATTCGACACACTCTGAATTTCCTTTCTAGCATCCAAATGTTGGAATTATAAAAACTTATTAGGTTAGGTTTGAAATTCTAAATTCATACAATCATATTGGAAACCGTTTGAAAATAAGATGTCATATCGTATCAGAAATTTCCAATCAAATCTAATTCCTTGTCAAAAATACCTTTAACCAAACATGCCCTTAAAAATATTTAGAAAGTTGGTATTTAGAGAATCACTAATGCGAAAGTATGAATTCAGAAGATTTCATAGGGCTGGAGATTTTTGAGATTCTACTTCTGAAACGGTGAAATCTAAATGCTCAATAAACAACCAAGACAATGTGAGATAAAAGTTCCTAAAAATATACACATGAAATTACAGTAAAAAGTTTTACGAAACAAATAGGCTTCAGGCACTTAACCAACCGAAGGATTTATAGGGCTGGCATAAGATGATGAGGATTCTCTCTTGCTTATCCAATCATCAATCCTGTCTGTATAAACATAGTGAATCTGATACCAAGGGGACAACTCTTTTAAATTGAGAAATATCCAGACTTCCTATGCGGCCCACATTTGAGAGATCTAACTTGCATGTTCACATGCCACGTCTATGGTGGACATATTGCCATGAAGCCTTATGCTCAACCCACATAGGAAGTCGCTAAAAAATTCTTCTCTGAAAAATATCAGGTATGTATCCCTGAAATGACATGAATCTCTGGAATCAATGTGCCAAGACAAGAATGAAATGAGTTTCATTAAGGCAACAATAAAATGACCTCGGTGTGCCACGGTGTCACCAGGTATAAAGTCACTTAGTTAGGTACATGAATAATGTGCAAGAGTAAATGAGTTTATGTCCCTTTGAAAAAAAAAAAAAAAGGTTTATGCGACTTTCAAAAGCCTAAATCTTGTTTGATAAGTCACATTTATTTGAAATAAAACTGATTCAAACAAGTCTTATTTGTTTGAAATATAACCTACTCAAATAGACTTATTTTGAAATAGAGTTCTTTAACTTGGACCTTTTTACAAATATTGTTTAGTATGTCTTCTTTCGATTAGAAAAAACAAACTTATCCTCCTGTCAAAGTTATATGGGCTAGATTGCTATATGGTAAAAGTATTGAGACGAATTTGTCATGAGAGAGAAATAATACAGGTAAACTTCTAACATTATAAAAGTTATATGGGTAGACTTTTGAAAGGCTAAAAAAAAAAAAGAGAAAAATAATGGTCTAATTTCTTTTAACATTCATGTCTATTTGATAATGTTGAATTTTAGTTTGTTAAAAAAAGATAAAGAAGCAAAAAGATCTTAAAGCAAATTCAATTAGATATCCAAATGAACTTTTGTTAATCATTCTAAAAGCACTCTAACATCCATTTGAATCAATTTTAAATTAAACAAACAAGACAGTCGCCTTGCCAAAACAACTCAAATCCAGTGGCCTTTTTCTTCCAAATATAGTTCACATTAGCAGACCCAGAATTTTAGTTTAAATGGGACAAACAACGTTCACTTGAAAAAACCTTTTACTAACTAAAATATTCTTAATTCGTTGCCAAACTATTGGAAAGGCATTTCATTGAAAAGTTTTCCGTATTTGACCATCACTTTTTGATGAAAATAATGGGACATGCTCCTATGATAGAAACCTCTCACCTTAAATGAGAGGTGACCACCCAATCTCTCATTTAAGGTGAGAGATATCTCTCATAGGAGCATCTCTCAAAAATAATCACATGTATTATATATTTCGTTATACACAACGTAGAGTGATCGTAAATGGGGAAAAAATCCAAGGTAGAAAGAGGTTTTGAAATACCATGAAATTGGATGATTGTATTTGGATACAAGGATGAGGATGGCTTTGAGTGGGCATCAGAGAGGCAACTATTATCTGCAATTGATTGATGTTGTGTTATTGTAGTTTTCCATCTTTCTAATTTTCGCACTAGATTTCTCGACATTTGAACTATAATAAAAAAAATTAAAATATACGACATCAGATTTAGCACCCCGTCGTCATCCTTCGGGCTTATTTCTTTCCTAGAATTTAAGGAATTCCAATTTGTGGAATTTCTTAATTCCCATAGTGAAATTTCTGGATGTTCCCATTATACTAGAGCATTCAAAAATTCCACCAAAAGGGAGAGGAACTAAAATTTTGAAATCTAAAGGTCATTTGAGACCTTTTGTGTTGCTGGATTCTGAAATACTTATGAAGAAACATGACATTAGCAAATATCATGGGACAAGATATCCCATCATGTCCAAAAATCTCCAATATGTTGAATTCCTATCAGGGATAGGAATTCTAGTAAAGAAACAGGCCATCAATTAGATCATGTTATAGTAGAGAACAAAAGGGTAAGAGGCTTCTTTGTTTTGAAACTAAATAAGTAGAAATAAAAGAAGAAGAAAATAAAATTCGTATTCCATTATTATAATTGTAAAAATATATTCTACTTAGATCGTGCAATGGAAGGGTAAAAGGTCGTTTTTTTTTTTCCTGCCATGAAGGGGGCATTTATTTCTGCGTTGGAACTGGGAAAGGGGGTGGCGCAATATTTATTTTCCACTGCTGTGTATGTGTTGGTGAGGCCAATTCTCCTTTTGGGTTTTGTTTTTCTCAAGACAGATGGGGCGACCGCCATAGGTTGGCACTAGATGGGTCTGCCCTGGTTCACAAGGTAAGATGTATTAGAACATTAAGGTTAAGTGACAGAATACTGGGGTATTCGGTCATCGTCAGAACCCATCACAAAAATGACTCTCTCTCTCTCTCTCTCTCTCTCACAGCTAAGTAGGTGTTTTTAAGTTGAGAGCTGCAATTAAGAGGTAAGTAAATATACAGGGAAGGTATACTTATGCTATACATTTTTCTTAGTCAATGGGCAACTCCATTATCCTACTTACTGGGATGTAACAGCAGAGAATCGCCTCTTTACGTCTACTTTTGCTGGGCCACCAACTTCTTTGTCTCTCTTCTTTTTGCCTCTGTAAAAATCTCATCCTCCCCAGCACTGAAAAAGAAATCATAGATTTTCTCCTCCCCTTTTCAACCTTTTATTTTACTATACAGCAGTAAAGTCACACTGCAGGCTTTGAGTATGGTTTTTGCTTGCTTGGACAGCTACAGCTTGCTCGGTTATCGGAAAATATCTGAAAGATAAGAATAGAGATAATGATGAAAATGGTAAACAGAAAATGGACACTGATGAAAATAGTAGAGAATGGGTCTTGGGTTATTTTCTTAAATACCTTCACCTGTCTCTGGAGGTCTTTAATGTATTCCACAGCCAAATCCAACATGTCTGCTGTGTTCGTTTGCTGCAAAACAACATAGAAATAACCATGAGATTATTCAAATAGTTTACAGGGAAGAGAAATAGTATTGTTACCTTGTCCATATTAGGAACAAGTTCTTGTAATTTCCTCATCCGCTCACTTATCCGGGTTCTTCTCACCTGATACGTAATACATATGATGAAAAAAAAAATTTCAGCGGCTGAAAGAGATGCATCAGCAATTGGAACAAGAAGCTCACAAAATCTTTTGGCCAAAGGTCCAACCAAATCTAATTTACACACCAAAACGTCTTTAGGAATGGACATGAAGTAGAGAAATTACCCTCTCTGCGATGCTTCGAGGATGGGTGGCACAGCCTCTTTTAGCTCGGATCTTGCAAGGAACCGAATCTTGAAATTGCAGAAATCTATCAACGGCAGCAATTTCAGATGAAGTCTTTGGCAAACTAAATTGATGGGTCAAACCATGACTCTGGTTTCCTCCCTCTCCATTCTGCTGAAGACTAAAAAAATTAACAAAGGCGGGAGACACATGAAAGAAGAGAACAACTATCTATATCCGTATATGTTATCCAATCTGCAGAACAGTACCTGAGCTTCTGATGGGTTTAAACTGGAAATCATCTTCCCATTGACATCTCTAACCCTCTTGACGCCCGTAAAATTCTCCAGCGAGGAATCATCCCATGAAGAAATGGGGAAACCCCCAGGGATGTAAACCCTGCCAGGTCCATTAGCATTTCCCAAGCTTCCATCATCAGGGCTACTTCCACCAAGACTTTCGGACCCCATTTCAGATATTTGAGACATCTGCCCTGGCGAAGAAGCTTGCCTCGATAAAAGGCTCATCTGATTCTTGAACCTGCTAGCTGAAGCAGTGGTTTCTCCATTAATACCATTCCCACCTCTGAAACTGCCCATGCCCCTCATTACACCATAGCCTGTCAAGGACTCAAATATCCATTAACTTCTTCGACTCTCTCCCAATTCAAAAGCTAACATGTGAAAGGCTAACATTAAATTTTCAGCAGCAACACCATCTTTAGATTTTTGCTATTCCTTTCAATAAAGTTACTATCTTACTAACCTCTTCTTCTTGCTGAAGATTTAAAAGAAATAACACACAAAAATCTCAGTGATTCTTTAGAACTCTCTGACCATTTCTTCCAAAAGAGATGAAACATTCAGTAATATGTTACTTCTAGAGTGAGAAGCCAAGTTTCTCCAATATTTTATGGAATTGGACAATTCAGTCATAACTCATAACCTGAAGATAAGATTCTCACCCTGTTTTCATTTTCATTTGCTAAGAACACAAGAAGCTTTTGCAAATTATTCATATTCAGTTTCCTAAAAAGGAAACCATGTTGAGATTTCATATATTATTCAAGAGCAAAACCTTCCTAATCTGTTTCCCGCTTCCTTTCTTTCTTTTTATATTTTTATTTTTGGAGAAATCAATTATTTTTTTTTCTACTTTTATTCACAGATTTTTTCAAAAGTGCAGTGAAACAAAAAAAAAAAAAAAAAAAATTCCCATTCCAATTCACAAATTTCTTGAAAAAGTACTTGAAAACAGAAAATCAGTCAGTCAGTCAGTATTCAACAGCTAAAGCTACACAAACTTGGTGCGAAAGAATTGAACAGAGAAATCCCAATTTAGTAGACAAAATCCACATACTGTTTTCGACAGTCAAGTTGGCGAAAAGCCCTGCAGGGGAGCTGCTGTGCCTGATAAGATTGGAGGAATTGCTGCTGCTCTTCACCTGTGCCGTATCGACCGCCATTGAATTCCTGTAAGAGCTTTCAATCCCCGCAACAGTTGTAGAGCTTTGATTCGGAAGCGGATTCGTCTGATACATCATCTGTGAAGCAGAAGCGAATCCATTCTGCTGCGGGACGACCTCCGCCTCGTGCTCGATTCCAGTTATGAATTGAGAATTCCTTTGGCTCGCAGCAGCAGCTGCTGCAGCCGACGGTTTCTCTCCAATCTCATGGAGATCAGGAGATGCAGAATCTCCACCGCCACAAGACATGAATCTCGCGAACATGCTCTCCGCTTCGGGGCTGGTCGATCTTGGAAGGAAATCGTCGTCCGTGAAATTGGCGAGCAGAGTGCTCGGAGCGGAGCGGAACCGCATCAAGCTCGAATTCAGCTGCTGCTGATGGCAGAGATCTGATGCCATCGCCTCTCTGGTCTTGTGAAATTCCACTTTCTCGTGCTTGAAAGCTGCTGGAAACGAAAGATTTAGGTCATTCGACGTCGTCTGAGAATTGTACATCACTTGCTTTCGCCTTTTCCAATCCGGAAACGCTTCCTTTTCTCCACAACAACGAAGAAATCGAAGAAAATCTGTCGATTAGGAATTCTTCTCTGTTCCGAAACTTGAAGAAATCAACTGAAATCTAGAAACACGACGCTTTCTCGTACTAGAGCTGCTTTTTGATTATCTGAGGCGAGAGCACTTGATTTAAGCTATCGAAATCAGTAAAAGAGATCCGAAAAACGCAAGGAGCTCCACTTTAACTGAAATTTCCCGTTTCCGTCTTCTCGCCATTAAAATCGCTCCAAACCTCGAGAATTTTCATGAAACCGAAATCATTTCCCTCTTTCCCCTCTGCGAATCTTCAATATCAAATCCTAACTCGATCTTCTTCGACCTTCAATTGCAGAAATCGGTCCAAACACAGCAGAAAACTGCAAAAATGGGTGAGATGTTCCAGAGAAATTGCTAAACAGGACCGAAAATAAGGAGGAAGAGAGAGAGAGAAGAAAATCAACCTCTTTTTGTCCTCGGTTTCCGTTGCTTCAAAAGCACCGAACCGAAATCAAAGCGCGTTTACCCTTTCTTTGGCTTATAAAGAAAAAACAAAAGAGTAAAAGGAAAGTCGCCGCAGTTGAAATGATGGGAGTGCGAAAAAAGGAGAAAAACCGAAGAGACACGAGCGGCAAGCGTTTTCTCCCTTTCCTCTCCAGAAGAAGCAGTAGCTGTAAACCAATGGCAAGTAGCAGACGCCAGAAATCCCCTTCTACTGTGTCCTGTATTTATTTGCGAACATTACGAAATCGCCCTCGTTGTCAGACGATACTTCCGAAAATGCCACTCAACAGAAGACTAATGGAGGACACGTAGACTTACGGTTTTCCCAAAGTGCCACTCGAAATGGACTCATTATTTATTTCCCGTCTGTTTTTGGTAGGGAGAGGACTGTGGCGTTATCCGAAGCCGTGGATTCTCCTCCGCTTTGCCGTCAGGCCGACATAAAAAGAGAAGTGAAGTCGCGATAACAGTATTCTGTACTCCAGGAGATGCTCCACCTTGCATGAGAGCTAAGTGTAGTACTTAGCATCTAAATTATTAGCATTAAATATAGATGCGAGGATCCCACCACATCTCACTTTATGTCTCATAGTAAAGTGAAAGCATCTTTTTTTGTGTACTCATTTGTGTATTTGTTTTAGCCAATATTTCGTTTTGGCCCCCTTTGATCTATGGTGAATTAATACCTTTTGAATTTATTAAAATATAAATTTATATTATCTAAAATAAGTTGTAATTTTACTTTTAAAATAAGTGAAATAAAGTGAAGTAAAGCATCAAATCAAATCAAGAGGGAATAAAATATAAGTAGATTATGATGGTATTTTATTTTTAGTTGTTTGATATGGAGTCTTTTTTTACTTTTTGTATAGAAAATTAAAGTTTTTTTCCCTTTTAGTGGATAAAGGTGGTTGCATTTAAATTTTTTTTTCTTTTTATAGAGATGGAGGGAGTTTTATAATAAAGTGCTTTTGATGTGATATCGTGTCTAAAAAAATAGATGATTCACTTAACTTCTACTACTCTAGTAAAGTGCCAAATTGACACAAGAAAAGTATTTATAATAGCTAGTATAAGCGTTAGTCAGTCACGAGTTTGAATTTCAGGATGAATGAATTAGCGACAAGAAAAAATTATATGCATGCCTCCGGTGCTTCCACTCTAATAGCTCAACGTTTCAGTAGAAATAGTTAGCTAATGAAACTCAATAATATTTTAAAAAAAAATATGCCCCCGATACATTTTCAATAAATCTTCTGTAAAATAGCACTTTGATGTGTGTTCTGTCGGATGGCAATATTTATAGATTGGAGAATCAATATTTAATGGTGCAAACTTAGATTTGGAGAGAATACAGGTGGACAAAGTTGACCTTTGGACAAGATTTGATGGTGGGAATTTAGATTTGGAGAGAATACAGGTGGATAAAATTGAGATTTGGATGGTGAAGGCCACTGTGAATATCTAAGGATAGAATCATCAAATTGGAACTATGAAAAAAAGAAAGTAGATAAGTGTACGTTGGAGATGAAATAGTGAAAAAAGAATACTAAAAGACAAGTGTGCTGGAATTGGTATGAGAATAGGTGTGTCGTTCGAATTCACCCCTATTATTGTCTTTTTTCTCAACAGTAATCACCCTATTATAGTTGACGTCGACGTCATTAATAAACAAATCTTATTACATGGCATGAGCATTCCTCACTTGTCAATTATTTTGGAATTCAAACCATCATATATTGTGACATGGAATGCCGCTATCATCATTTTAGTCTTATCCTAATGAAACGTAGAATTGTTAAAATTATCTATTAATAAATTTTGACAGGCAAAAGAAGTATGTATGATTTACCCTTATTGTTTTTTTTTTTTTTTTCTCAATAGCAATCACCCTTACTATTGCTGACATCATCCTCCTTATTAAACAAATCCTACTCTATGTCATGAGCTATCATCACCTATAAATTTTTCAAAATTAAAACCATCATAAATTGTTACAAGCAAAGTCGTTGTCATGATTTCAGCGTTATTCCAATGGCATAGGATTGCTAAAAATTATCTCCCAATAAATTTCAAGGACTTGTTTGTAATGAAAGGATTCCGCTTTTCAGAGAGTTTTATTTCATCGGAAGAGAGGGATCATGTATTCCTAGTAGTCCTAATTTTCCAATATGAAATTGAAATCCTCACTCTCGAAGAAAGTCAATTCATTTATCACTTTTTCCACAAAAAAGATGTGTTGCACCAAACAATGAAATAATAGATTGCAAAGAAAATCGGAAGGAATTTCCTCTCTATTATATAATTCTCTCATTAGATAAATGTACCCTAAAGAAGGCCTGGTCAAGAGCCGTATTTAAAAAAATACTTAAATAAGGAAAGTGTTAGTTGGTAAATTAGCAATGGAAAACAATTTCTTCTCATGTAATTAGATATTAGACCTTCCATCCACAGTGACTTTCCCAACTATCAGAAGTTGATGTTTACCATAGGACTAAATTGAACAAAACCAGGGAGACATTAATTCCAACATTTAAATCAATGGGCCTATTTGTTTGGAGGTATTTTGACAAGAATTGCAGATGTTGGAAATTTTCAACAATGGTGTCCGGTCATGTCTTTAGAGCATATGTAATTTTTCATCTGGACGCTAGAATTTTAAAAATCGATCTCCTAAACAATCACTTTTGGCTATAGAAATTTTTAGAATTTTAGCTTCCTACAATCTAAATAGTATTTGAGCATTTTAATAACCGACTTAGGGGCAATATTTAGAGAATTCATAATTTTTCCAAAATAAGACTACTTAAAACTCCTCTAACCAAATGGCCGTAAGTGTGGTTTGGATGGACTTGAATGCCCAGGAGCCAGTCAAATGAGCTTCAACAAAGAATAATTAAAAAGGCAAAGGGCGATGGACGCAACAAAATATGTAGATGGGATGGCTTTCCTAGGGTCTGAATTGGTAGGTGATGGGTGGGGATTCATCTACCATCTCTCTTTGATTCCTTTTCGGTTAGAAGAGATACGACCGGATGATCATTTTTGAAAATTAAACCTTTGTTCCTCCAATCAGAGTCATATTGCACTTTATGCACTACTGTATCATGTGCAAAACTCATGATTATCCCATTTAATTCAATCCTGCACTTTATGCACTTTAAATGGGTTTGATTTGATATATTGATCGACTTTTTTTTTTTTTTTTTTTTTCAGTATAGATTTCTTGTGGAAAGAATGCACCAGATCCATCGGCCAAGTCTTCAGCGGCTTCTAAGTTTAGAGGAGTAGGATATAGATACATTTGTTTACTCCTCTTTGAAGAGTCTAGGATCCCCCAAGGCTTTTAACCTAGCAAAATCACGAGTTAAAAAGGAGTGGAGCTCAATAATGGAGCCCATCTATTGCAATTTGAATAGTTCAAAAATAAACACTATGGTATATGGAGTGTCTTCAAATATCACGTTAATCCAAGTCTTTCCTACAATGATATTGATTGTTTGATGAAAAAAAAATCATGATAATAAATATACATAAGATTCTGTTGATCACATTTTTATCATACAGTCAATCTAATGGCCAAACAAACTCCGCACTAGTATAAAATTGGAGGATAAATCATATAAATGGAGGGCATTTATTTTGAATGGTTCACGTGTTACTAGGTGGGCCCTACTGTGGATTCTCACTCCTAAAGTCACGATTTTTCTAGGTTAAAGCCTTAAGAGGATCCTGATTCCTCTCTTGAAATATATTTACCAAAAGACTCTTTTCTTGAAATAAAAATGATAATAATAATAATAATAAGGGATTTTGACATATTAGTCCCCATTAAACTCGATTTTTTTTAATTTCATTACCAAAATTCAGATAATGTCACTAGAATAGCTTGATTCTAATCAACGTAGTTTTTTTGTTTTTAACTCTTTTGCCCCAAAAGCCCATGATATCATGTGAATAATGTATGTCACGGAAACTAATAAATCTCTTGGAAATTTTTTTCTAAATGATAGAACTTGAAAATTAGTGGTTAGATGTGCATTTACTTTTCATAAAATATCATTTCTCGTCTTCTATAAAAGATGAATTCACTTGCTAGTTGTAGAAAGTGTATGATACATAAACGGATAAATCCCATGATATAATGGCACTATCCCTTGTATCATGGGATATAACGAAGAAAAAAAAAAGGTTAATAGGTATGGACCAAAGTCAAAAAACTCCGATGACATTATTTGAATTTTGATAATGAAATTGAAAAAACTAGATTTAATGAGGACTAATGTGTCAAAACCCATAATAATACTAATTATTTAAATGGTGTAAGTATATTGATATCCCTCTTAACACTAACACCTCAGCTAGAATTTAGAAAGACCCTTGAGCATTAACTATTCATTTACCTTCAACGATCAATGCAAACCTTACGGAACGGCAATTATGTGCTCAGAGGTAGGGGTGCACATGGGCGATTCAAATCGTTTTAGAGGGAAAACCATCAACCAAACTGAACCCATCGGTTTTCTATTTTTCCAAACCGAACCGAATCGCCTACGTGCTCAAACCGAACTGAAAGGAACTGATTCGATTACAGTTTTTTTATTTTTTTTCACAAAAAAAAGGTAGTTCAATTGGTGAAAGAAATCATCAAAATACCTGCAAATAGTAGTAGCACAAGTACTCACTAAGTCTTAACCAAACATAAATATTGAAAGTTATCACATCCCAAAGCAAATCCAACATAAAATATAATAAATATTTAAAGTCATTACATATCCCAAATCAAATTAAAACAGATAACCAAAGAAGCAGCAACTTTACTCCAAACTACCAGCACTTCAGCAGTAATTCCATAAGCCATAACACTTCAAATGGATTTCATGAGTTCTGAGAAGGCAGAACCGATAACCCTAAAAGTAAAATCACAGTAATGAGTTCATGTGAGTTGTTGAATGAAAATATGAAACTATGAAAGTATGAAATCCCAAGGTTAAAATAGTCAAAACTCAATACTCAAGTTAATACATACGGTCGGTTCGGTTTAGGTGGTTAACAGTGGGTTCATACTGATAACCGACCGATATAAGGTAGTTTCTATGATTTTCAAACCGTCAACCGAATCAATCCACATAAAACCAATCCGAACCGCCCAGTTCAGTCGGTTCGGTCCGGTTTTATGGTGATACCGGATTTTTTTTGTACAGCCCTACTTAGACGCACGAAGATGCGACGTTTATCAAGTGATGCCGTGGGTGAAAAAAAGCCATCTCACTCAATAATGTGCATAGTTATAATTCTACTGCGTAAGGTAGGAAGATTGCATCCCCAAGGGCTAGCTCAGTTGGTCTAAGACTACGGTTTGCACCTGAGGTTGTAGGTTCGAACTGCACTACCACACTGGGGCTACATGTGAGTTTGTCCGGCTTCCTTTTGCCCCGGAGGAATTAATCTAGTCCAAAGGGTTGAGAACCCTCTTATAGGAAAAAAAAAAAAGTTAAAGAAGATTGGAAGTTCTTTAAATATTATTTCTTCATTTTATGTAGAAGCAGAGAATTGAAAATGATCTTAAAAGGTATTTGAGGCTTCTAAGCAAAGTACTAAAATGATAATTCAATCTAGTCTTTTACGATTCTTTTTTGTTCTTACAAAAGAAAGTTAGTGGATTAATTATAATTTAAGATAATGGGGTTGGGCCTTTTGTGTTTCACCAGAAAGTTAGTGGGTCATCTGTCTGTAATCTGTTGTCAGCAAAGCAGTGAAAAGAATACTTACTACACACCTTACTGATTATCCAAATGAATTAACCAATAGGCATGGTTTGAAAATTGGCTCACTTTTGACTCCTCTGGCAACCGACAAGGTCATCAAATCAGCTAACTCTGACAAAGTTGGCCGAGTAGTTAGTCAGAGTTGTTACTGGCTCCATTTACAAGGCCAATTGACTCGGTCAAGTAATGACCAGTGAGAGTGAGATTTTAAACCTTTTTTTTTCTTAATTTAACCCTGTTTGAAGATTAAGATCATATAACCCTACCCATTTTACATTCATATAGCAGCTAAGCAGGGTTGCAAACGGGATGGTTCGGGCCGAAACTATATTGGACCTTGACCCAAACCATTTCTAAATAATGGTTCTAGTTCAGGATCCGACTTGAAACTAACTCCAGACCCAACTCCGGTAGGAGGTTCGGCGTCCGATTCCGAAACAAGCGTCCAACAAGAGGGCTGGAATTTAGTTTCAAAACCTATTTTAACTTTTTTTCAATTTTTTATTTTTTATTTATTAAAAGAATGATATAATTCAACTTATAATAGTGCATCAAATCCTTTACCTTTATGATTAAATATAAAAATGTCCAATAAAAATTGATTTTGAATTAAACTTTACAACATTAAAGACTCGTATGCCGAGTCCTGAGTCCACAGGTCGGAACCTATATGGACACAGAACCGAACCCATTTATCAATCGAAATTTAAATTGTATTATGAAGCCAATTGCATTTATGAACCGGAACCTAAAATAAACTTCAAATTCGATTTTTCACTTAGTCGGAATTTCCGAATAATCAGATACATGTTTGCATCCCTATAACCAAGGAACCTTGTTTTATCGCAAGATCCGATGAAAAGAAAGGACCCTCGGCCACCCTAGATACGACATTACAACCTAATCCAGATAGAATAACCGCGTGAAATGATTTCAATCCCAAATTTTAAATTTCCCATCACTTGGGCTAATTCCTTTCCATTTCATTTTACTAATTCCTCAACCAATAGGATCTTAGACTTCCCTTATATCTAGGAGGGCCAATGAGGTTCATAAACAGCTACACCCGTCCTACTGTACAAAACAGCATATGAGGCCTACTGCAGAACCACTAGAGGAAATGAACCACTTTTCTTTATGCTTTTACCAATCACAAACAAGTGTACTTCATCACTTGGTCAACGAGATTAAGTTTCACTGCTCAATGCCCATTTAACAATGCTTCACTGTCTTAATCATTGATTATTTGCTCATCAGTTTATTACTCTACTAATCTCAGACGTGTGCCCAATGAAAGCAGCGTATATAATCTTTGATAATCTAAACGCGATCCAAAACTGGAAAGTTGTGTGTCACAAATCTGAGGTGTGAACTTACGCACGAAGGAGCTAAGCAAGATTAAAAAGAAGAAAGTGTAGGTAAAGTTTGTATTAAAGTAGAGATTGCGACCTTTGGATGACAAAAAGAAAAATTAAAAAAAAAAGAAAGAAAGAAAGTACGAGTTATGAGGATAATAAAGAAGATTTATAGTGGTTTGTCTAATCATCCTGCGTTAATTTCTTGTACGAAACTTGGCATTTTTTATGGATAATTTGGCCAACGTATGCATAATACAATGCCATGTTGTGCTAATGACAGCCATCTATTTATACTGTTGCAACACACTTAAGAACGGCTCTTTACCCGAATGGTAAGGAGCGTCAGTTTTTACCTGGTTACCCAGAGTTCAAACCCCAACTACTTACCTCTTTACTCGAGTGGTAAGGAGCGTCAGTTGCATTAATTATCTTATATTTGCCTATATAAGCAATACTCGCATATGGACTAAATGATAAATCAATTGATATAGTTAATATGATAAGATACACAAATGGAGTAAGAATAATAAATACTAAAATGTAAACAGAATAAAATATTCAAATAATACGAATGAATCTAAAGATAATTCCATTGAGTCAAAATACACGTTGAAAATAAATCAAGTCATAGGTCTTGTTCAGTTTTTCTATTATTATGCCCAATCATTGAAATCCTTATATATTGTCAGCATACACACTTACATGAAAAACGGCTCTAAATACATGTGAATAGGGTCTTATGTTAAAATATGTAGTGATATGATGAATACTTTTCTATAGCAGCTGTGAAATTGCTGGACCTTTCATCTTGGCCCATCCATCACTACTTTTTATTTTACTTAGCAAATCCTTATATAAAGATTTTATGTGGTACAATAGGTAGAGTAACTTTTTCAAAAAAGCACTAACAAGTGAAATGTTGTGTGTTCAAATCAAATGCGTACAATGTATATAGTTTCTGAAAGGTTCAGCATAAAGTCGAAATCAGTAGAAGGATCAAATTCAAAAAACTGAGAGGTCAAATCTAAGAATTGAGATCGTCAAAATAATCAGCTTTATACAATCAACATTTCTTCGATTGTTGTCCAACAATATAGGTCAACTACCAATAATAATCCTTGATATATTGTCAACCATTATAATTGTGCGTGCCTAAAAATTACGGACTTAGTTTAGATGATGAAGGGGATTAGGGAAATCTCGTTAATCTGATCGGAGAAGTCACCAATGGCCTGAATCCTGAAAAAGGGAAAGAAGAGCGGTCAGGGCCCGAGGCTGCTGTCAGCCAAAGGCACTCCGACGCCTGAGTTAGTGCCGTCACTGAACTAGGGTGAAGTGGAGAATAAGATGTTAGCAGAATAACAATGCAGGCTGTATATTGCATGTACCTGTTCATGACTCTTCATGCAGGCATATATAGAGGAGAGTAGAAAGTTCCATAGTGGAGGTAGGTGAGGATACTTGTCCCATCAGCCCACACCTGGGATTCTTAGTGGGGGTAGGTGAGGATACTTGTCCCATCAGATCTCCCTTCAAATCCCTCACATAATTGTGGATGTGATCTGCTGATAGGAACGAGCCCTTATCAATGGCCGGCGGCCACCCTACTTGTCAGGAAATCCCTATAAAGCACCCGTCCTATCTCATAATGGGGACTGGACGCCCAGTGTTCACCTCGGCCGAGGGGCCGAACTGGAGAAGGCACCGAGGTCAGCTATGCCTGAGATCGGACAAGGATGCCAGCGCGAGACTGAGCTCGGAAGGTTGTGGTCGGTACTTCTACCGGGACCAATCCCACCTTGACGACGACTGAGATGCTTCTGTGCTGGAGAGATGGGGGGTTAAGGCCTTTTCTAATCGGTACCGTACCGAGGACGGGGTAACATCGGTTTCGGTAGAAATAGTCCACACAATTGCCCCCTGCTCCTGACTTCGTGGGTCTTGACGACGCCACGGGGTTAGGAGTGATAGGATGAGGATTTCCCGGAACCGGTCCCGTAGCTTATGAAAAAGCATGGGGCGTCGTTTTGTTTTCCGAGGCGCATTTAATAGCGCCTGGCTGTCTGGAGGCGGTTTAGTAGCCCATCCATATCATCATGAAGGCAACACGGTGCTGCCACGTGTCACGTCCCTAATGGCCGCGATGTCTTATCGAGGAGACGGGTGGCGTGCTCGAGGCAGTGTCTGCGCGCGCGCCTTTCGGGATACGAATAGATTTTTCATCCCTGTATAAAAGCTCTCGTCTTCGAAGGGGGACTACTTTTGCTGTTACTGCGTTTTGGAGCTTCTGCCTGAGATCTGCCTGAAGCCTCGTCGTCCAAGAAGTCCATTTGCTGCCTTTGAAGCTTCGAGTTTCCGTTGTCCCTTCATCCCTTCCGGCCCTGTGTCCCAGTGAGTCCCTCTTTGCCCTTCTGTCATTTTTGCCTCTGGGGTCTTTTCCTTTTTTTGGGGGTTTGTGCTCTCTGTCCTTCTTCTCCGTTGTCATCACCTGTACTCCGGTTTATGTTGGGGAAGATGGGGGTATATAGACATTGGATAGACACAGAGCTTGCCCTAGCAGAACTTAGGAAAAAATATTAGATACCAGAGAATGTCCAGATTAGGGCGGATGAGCCTGGTGACCGAATCCGACCTGGGGTTCTTGTAGACGGGTGGATGCCCTTCCCACTAGTGGCCATAATCGAAGGCGGGGTGAGATTCCCAGTCCATCCACTCCTGAGGGCCTGTCTCAGGAGGTGGAACCTGACCCCCTGCCAACTAATGCCCAATGGTTTTAAGATAATCATGGGTATAGCCGAACTCAATAGGATATTGGGAACCGACCTCGGCGTCGAGGATATTGAGGACGTCTACGACCTCTGTCGATCTCCAAAGGACGACGCATATTATCTTCGAGTTCGGTCGAAGGGGAATCCCATAATCAACGAGCTTGAGGACAACACGAAATATGCTAGGGATGACTGCCTGTACGTCAACGGGAGCTGGGAGTATGCCTCTGGAGAGCCCAGGGTGGATCACATACCCCGTCGTCTCGGAGTGCCACCGAGTAAATATCTTAATTTCTCGTCTTTTTGTTCTTATGTTTTGCTGAACTGACACTCAATTTCTTGGCGTGCAGGTCATAAGGAGAGGAAGCAACAGAAGAAGAACTCCAGGTGGCGACGAAACGTCTCCTGGCTAAAAAGAATCTACAGTTACAAGGGTCACCGGACTCGATCAGCCTCAGCCCTTCTCGGTTACGAGCCCGTGTACCGGTCCTTTATAAGAAGACGGCACGAGAACCTTAGGGGGGCGCAGATTCTAACTCTTGCCGAGGCTGAAGAGCAAACAGCCCGAGCTGAAGGGTCTGCACGAGTGCCTCCCGAGATCATACCCTCTCGAGCTTCTGCCGAAGCCGGGCCTTTATGGGCAGAGGCCGCTTCAGAGACCGAATCCGAAGAGGAACGCCAGTCAGAGGGTGAATCCGAGGAGGCTCGGCGAGAGGAGCTTGTGGACCTCGAGTCTTCCGGGTCAGAAGAAGAGGTTGAGATGGGGCGACGCCGTGCGGCAATCGTAAGCCTCGAGGACGTCATCTTCGGAGACTCTCCCACCCCTTCGGGAGCCGCTCTCCCTCCGAACTTGGAGGACACAGTTGTCTCTCCCCCGACTTAGTCTCCTCTTCAGCCTTCCACAGCGACTGAGCGTCCCACGAAATCCCGTCGGGACTCGGCTCGGTTGGGAAAAAGGCCTAGGACCGTAGATCCAGTCGAGGATGAGCCCAATCCCGCTCCTCAGCGCTCTCCGCTGCTTAGCCCTCCGCTCTGGAACCCTAGTTTCCTGCTGGAGGATGGCCAGTCATTGTCGTCGGACGGACTGTTGACTGACGGCACTTCTGTTGTCAGTGCCCTCGCGCACGCCTGCGCTCTGCCTGGAGACATGGCAGAACACATGAAGCTGAGCGAGGTGGAGCTGGATGTGGCCCAGATGGCCGACGCCCTCAGGGTAATTCCCTCTTCTGAGCTTTGCATTTCTTCTTTGATTTCTGTACTCCTGATATTGACCCCGTGGAACACTTGTTTTCTCAGATCCTGCAAAGGGGTCTGGTGTCGGCGAAGAAAGCCCAACAGAGCACTGCTCGGGCAGAGAGGGCGGAGAAGAGGGAAGTGGAACTCGAGGCTGAGCTCAACCAAATAAAAAAGAAGGCAGCCGAGCAGGAAACGTACGCCACGAGCCTAAAAAACGAGCTTGATAAGGCCAGAGCGGAATTGGAAAACCAAGTTAACACAACGGCCGAGCTTGAGAAGAGGTGGGAGGAGGTAGAGACTGAACTCCGAGCCGATGCTGACAAACTGCGGGCTGACGTCGACAAGGCTTTCGATGAAGGGGTGGCAGAGGCCACCGAACAGTATATTGCCCAAGTCCGGAAGGTCAGCCTGAAGGCCTGGAGGCTGGGGTGGACGAGCTCGTTGAGAGCAGCGGGGGTCCCCGAGGACAGCCCCGTGTACACAGAGATCCCCGAGTTTCCTCCTCCTCGGCCCACGCCGAGCCAAGCTCCTGAGGCCTCTGTCAGGGAAACCGAAGACACTGCCCCTGGAATTGACGCCGACGCCGGACAAGTGATTGCCGAAGTCATGGAAGACGCTGCTGCTGACGGCACCAAGGGGGCCGAGGTTTGAAAAAAGATGTGATGTAACTTTGTTTTTGATTTTTCTGCATGGGGGGGGGGGGGGAGATCTGTATTTCTTTTTTGTTGGGAAAGATTGTAACCATTCTCCGTCATGAAATGAAATTGGCCTTGTTTCCAATTTTGAACATCTATGGCGAATTTTTCTTTTCTTTCCTCTTTCTTCCTTTCTTTATGCGTTTGGCTTGACAACCAGAATAAATAACAGGAAAAAAGACAAAGTAAATGAGCTCGGTCGCAACCGTGCTTAATGTAGTTAAGTTTGTAACCCGAGGTGCCGTATTGATCTTGCAACCATAACAAGCATCGATCTCGGTAAAACTAAGGGCTCCGGTTTTATAATCAGAATTCGACTGGTCCATTGACCGGGCCGAAGTAGCTAACTATGGTAACCGAACAAAGAATACAAGCCGATTCCGTGACCGAGCTGTATGCACATGCCGAGTTCCATAACTTGGCCATTTTCTTCGAGAATAGGAGACAACTTGGAAAGTAAAAACGTATTCTATAAAAAGAACTGGTTTATTAACTTCCAGAATCCGATTACATCTCAAAAGTAAAATTTCTTGAGGTGGGTGGCATTCCACGGGCGTGGCAGCTCTCTACCCTCCATATCCTCAAGTCTATATGCGGACTGCCCAGCTACCGAAGTCACCTTAAATGGCCCATGCCAGTTCGGTGCAAACTTTCCTTCGCTGGGACTTCTGTCTGCTGGAAGAGTCTTTTTCAAGACCAATTCTCCAGGGGAGAACTTTCGCTCCTTGACCCTTTGATTGTACCCTCTAGCCAACTGTTGCTGGTAGGAAGCGAGGCGGATGGCTGCGACATCCCTTCGTTCCTCAGCCAAGTCGAGCTCTGTGGCGAGGTTCGCATTATTTTGGCCTTGGTCGAACATCACCGACCTGAGGGTCGGGAGACCGACCTCAAGCGGGATTACAGCTTCCATCCCGTAGGCTAGGGAGAAGGGAGTTGCCGAGGTCGAGCGCATCGGGGTAGTCCTGTATGCCCAAAGGACATTTGGAAGTTCTCCTACCCATCTCCCTTTGGCTCGGTCTAGTCTCCTTTTGAGTCCATCGAGCACCACCTTGTTAGAGATTTCAGCCTGTCCATTGCTTTGGGGGTAAGCTGGAGTGGAATAGTAGTTCCTGATCCCAAGGTCTTGACAGAAGCTCTTGAAGGAGTTGGAGTCGAACTGAGTCCCGTTATCCGAGACCAAGGCTCGACGCACTCCAAATCTTGTCACAATGTTCCTCCACACGAAGTTTTTGGTGTCCTTTTCGGTGATGGAGGAGAGGGCTTCAGCTTCTATCCACTTGGTGAAGTAGTCAGTTGCTACGATCAACCATCTTTTGTTTCCTGGAGCTCGGTGGAGTGGTCCCACGAGGTCCAGTCCCCATTGGGCGAAGGGCCAGGTGCTAGAAAGAGGGCTCAGGTCGTGCGCTGGCTGATGGAGAGAGTGAGAGAACTTCTGACACTTCTCACATTTCCTGGCGTAGACCTGTGCGTCCTTCTGCATATAGGGCCACCAGTACCCCTGGCTGATAGCTCGGTAAGCGAGTGATCGACCTCCGATGTGGCTGCCGCAGATCCCTTCATGGATTTCATAAAGGAAGTCCTCGACTTTGCTTGGATGAACACACTGGAGGTAGGGGCCATTGTAGGACTTTTTGTAGAGTTTGCCATCCGGAGAGAGCCAGAATCGGGCTGCCTTCAGCCTGATTTTGTGGGCCTGGTTTTTGTCCTCGGGCAGCTGGTCATTCTTGAGGTAGGAGATAAGTTCATCCATCCAGCTCGGACCGAGGTCAATACACATAATATGCCGAGGCGGTTGAAGTTGTATGCTAGGTCTGTCCAGTGCTTCCACTTCGACAGTTCTTTTTCTTCCTGCCTCGACAGCAGAGGCCAGGTTTGCAAGGGCATCGGCGTGAGAGTTGGAGTCTCTGCCTATCTGCCTGACTTCAGCCTTTTGGAACTGAGATAGGAGTTGCTTGGTGTGGGCCAGGTAGGCTGCCATCCTGTCATCACGGGCCTGGTAATCCCCATTGAGTTGGCTTGTGACCAGCTGTGAGTCGCTGAAGATCACCAGTTGTTGTGCCCCCAGGATTTTTGCGCTGCCCAGCCCTGCAATTAGTGCTTCATACTCAGCTTCATTGTTAGATGCTTTGAAGTCAAGAGTCAGGGCTTGCTCAATGACGAGGCCCTCCGGAGATTGAAGGACTACGCCAGCGCCAACCCTTTTGGAGATGGAGGACCCATCGACGAAGACTTTCCAAGATGAGTCGAGGAACTGTTTCCAGGACCGATCCTGCTCGGTCTCGGCCGAAGTCCTTGCCTCCTTGTCCCCCAGTTCGGTGTCGAGATTTCTCGGTGCCAAACTAGGAGAGGTGAATTCCACAATGAAGTCGGCCAGTACTTGGGCTTTGATGGCCATTCTGGGCTGATAATGGATATCGTATTGCCCGAGTTCGACAGCCCATTTATACACTCTTCCTGAGAAGTCTGCTCTCCTGAAAAGGGACTTGAGTGGGTGTTCGGTTACGACCACTATAGAATATGTCAGGAAGTAGTGGGAGAGCTTGCGCGAAGCACTAACGAGTGCAAATGCGAGCTTTTCCAGTGGCAGGTATCTCTTCTCGGCATCCAGCAGGATTTTGCTTGTGTAATAGATGGGCCTTTGCTGCCTGTCATCTTCTCTGACGAGTACAGAGCTTACTGCATGATCCGAAACTGCCAGATATAGGTATAAGACCTCACCCCGTACCGGCGTGGAAAGCAAGGGAGGGGAGAGGTATACTTTGAGTTCCTGGAGAGCACTTTCGCACTCCGGGGTCCATTGGAACCCGGAGCTCTTTTTCAAGAGTTGGAAGAAGGGATGGCATTTGTCTGAAGCTCGGCTGATAAAGCGGTTTAGTGCTGCGGCCATCCCGGTAAGTCTCTGAACCTGCTTTGTTGAGGTCGGACTCTGGAGGGCTCTGATTGCCGAAATCTGATTGGGATTGGCCTCGATTCCGCGCCTAGTAACCAGGCTGCCCAGGAACTTGCCCGAGCCGACGCCAAATGCACATTTGGAGGCGTTCAGCTTGAGCTTGTATTGTTTGAGGATGGAGAAGGTTTGATGTAAGTCAGTCAAGTGGTCCTATGACCTTTTAGACTTAACGACCATGTCATCGATATAGACCTCGACCGTCCTCCCGAGCTGGTCCTGAAACATCTTGGTCACCAGCCTCTGGTAAGTCGCACCGGCGTTTTTCAACCCGAAGGGCATTACTTTGTAACAGTAGGTGCCCCTGGGTGTTATGAACGCGGTTTTTTCTTGATCCGGCCCATGCATTGGAATTTGATGGTAACCTCGACAGGCATCGAGGAAACTCATTCTCTCGTGTCCGGCAGTGGCGTCGATCAGCTGGTTTATCTTGGGGAGGGGAAAACTGTCTTTGGGACAGGTTTTGTTGAGATCGGTGAAGTCTACGCAGACCCTCCAACTCCCATCCTTCTTTTTCACCACGACCGTGTTGGCTAACCACACGGGGTAGTGGACTTCTCTGATAGCATCAGCTACTAATAATTTATTGACCTCCTTGGTCACAGCTTCTGCCTGGTGGGTGCCCGACCTTCAGATCTTTTGGACAATAGGTTTATGCTTGGGATCGACATTCAGCTTGGGGCTTATGACCTCGTGGCTGATGCCAGACATTTCATATGGGGTCCAAGCGAAGACCTCTCTATTCTGCAACAGGAAGTCGAGCATCCTGGTCCTTTCTTCGTCAGTAAGCTAGCTACCGAGCAGGAAGAATCTTTCTGGATCGTTGGGATCGATCCTGACCTGGGTAAGGTCTTCAACACTCTTCTGCTCGGGAGTTCGGCCCACAGCGTCGAGCTCGGATTCGAGCTCGGTCATGTGGATCCGTTGTGGCTCTGTATCTCCGGGGACCACGGCCATGAGACATTCCTTGGCCATATCTTGGTCACCACGGACTATGATAACTTCGAAGCCCCCGTCCTTGGTTTGTAACGGGAACTTGAGCTTCTGGTGATGGGTCGAGGGTACGGCCTCCATGTTGTGAAGTCAGGTTCTTCTCATGATGGCATTGTATGGAGATTGTGCATCCACCACCAGGAAGTCTGCTGTCATGGGGCCTCCTCCGACCTCGACCTTAAGGGAGATCTTCCCTTTTGGATATACTGTCTTGGAGCTGAATCCCACCAACGGGGTGCGAGCTTCCTGCAGGTCCTCTTCTTTCAGGCCCATCCTTTTGAAGCACTCAAAATAGAGGATTTCTGAGGAGCTCCCGGGGTCCACTAGGATCTTCTTGACATTGAAGTTCTGTAACCTCATAGTCAGAAGAAGAGGATCATTGTGGGGTAGCTGGACCCCGGCCAAGTCTTTGTCAGAGAACCAAATTTTTGGCCTCTCCACACGTGCCTTTTTTGCCGAGGAGCCGAGCTCGGCCGTCATCACATGCTTGCTGTGCTGGGCCCTCCTGGCCTCGGCGCGGGCTCGGTCACTGCCCCTAGGGGCAGGAGCTAGGTGGATGACGTCGATGGTCCCTATAGGCTCACCGCTGTCTTGGTCGTCGGGGAGGCGTTGCTGAGCATTGTTCACTTTGCCTTCTTCCCTGACGTGGTCTCTGAGGTGCCCGTCTTTTACGAGCCTTTCGAGGTGCGCCTTGAAGGCATGGCAATCCTCGGTTCTGTGTCCTCTATCTTTGTGGTAGGCACAGAACTTGCTCTGATCTCGGGAGGCGGCGTCCCCTTTCGTAGGCTGGGGCCATTTGAAGAAGGGCTGGGCTTGGATTTTGCCGAGGAGCTTGTAGATAGGCTCCTTGAAGATGGTATTGACGGCTCTATAAGAGGCGCCACTTGGTTTCGGCCTCGTGCTGCCTCCCGAGGTGGGAGCAGGACGTACTGCCGAGCTAGATGGCTCTCTATTTCGATCCGCCTCTTTCTTAGCAAGCCTCCTTTCTTTCCTCGTGGGACGGCCCTCTGGTCGGCTCTCTGGCCAAACATTATGGCTCTCCCGAGCTCGGACGTCGTCCTCTTCCTGCTCAACGTACTGGTTCACCCGGGCCATCAGAGCCTTCACCGAAGGTGCGGGACGACGCACCAATTTCCTCCGAAGCTCATTGCCCGGCAGCAAAGCTTGTTGGAAGGCAGTAATGGCTACGTCGTCGTTGGAATTTTCAATCACGCTGTAGATGGTCCAGAATCTTTTGGCGAACTGAGTGATATTCTCGATCGGCCTCATCTTGATTGAGATCAGGTCGGCATCAGTTTTCGGGATGACCCGGTGCGCTTGAAACTTCTCGACGAAGGAGTTTCGGAGCTGTGGCCAGCTCGAAATCGATCCCTCGGGAAGTGCACAGAACCATCGAAGCGGGAGGTCACCCAAGCTGGAGGAGAAAACCTTGCAATCAAGGTCGCCGTCGCCGCTGAATACCGTCATCTTCTGGGTGAAGTGCCGGAGATGAGCATCGGGGTCCGACGTCCCGTCATAGAGATTGAAACGTGGGACGCTGAACTTATCAGGGAGGGGATGATCTCTGATTTCCCGAGAAAATGGAGACGTGCCGTGGATGTGACCATGTTTGGCAGTCAACCGACCTCGAGCGAGGCCGGCCTGCTCCAGGCTCTGCTGTACGGCCAGCTTAATTTGTTGATCGATATAGTCAGCCATGTCGGGGTCGGCCCTGGTCTCCCGCCTTTGTTTCTGGCGCTGCTGCTGGTCGGCGCTGGCGTGGGTGTTACTCGAGCCCTCTTCGCGAGCTCGGGCGCGCCTTTCATTCAGCTGATCCCTTAGGTCTGGTCGACCCCGAGGACCCAGACGAGCTCGTTGCCGAGGTGGAGGCGTGTGAGAGGCTTCGGGCGGGACTTGGCCCTTTGTCTCAAGCTGTCGCTGAAGCTGGAGGATCTGCTCTTTTTTGTCACGACCCGGCCCGAGATCGGGTAACCCCGAGCCGTGAGCCCATACTTACTCCCGTAAATCTCGAATTAACCGAAGTTAAAACGAAATCCACAAGGGATAACATTCACAATAAACCTGTTCATTTACAAAGGCTGCGGAAACCTTTCACTTGACAACATCAATTACCATTTACATGTATACAAAAATATTGTTTCTTACACATGTATCCTATCCATCATTTACTTGTCAAATAGTGCATGTCCAAAATATTGTGCAATGACCATTAATTACATCCCAAAATGATTATACAAAAGAATGACTTCACAAAATATCTCAAAAAGGTAATATTCCTTCTCGCACTCGGATAACCGTATTAAACGGTATCCCGGCCATTCCATTCGTTCAAACCTCCTGGAGGAACCGGAGCGATCTCCTCCGCTCCCGCCGGGGGCGCTGCTGCACCGGCATGGGCAATCGGGCCTGTAATGCCATCAATAACACTAGTGAACACGACGGTTCAACAATGTATAAACAATTCTCACAATATCATGTTAGTCCATAAGTCAAACTTAATCAATCTATTAGTAACAGTTCCAATTCTATATAAGTCTAGAAAGTTCCTACAGTAACAATATACAACTATAAAAGTCAATCTTATGGACACGTTTATGGATGGTCACTACCATAGTATTCATTGTCATTTCATTCATTTTATTTACCATCTTCCCTCAAAGGAAGGATTTATCATTACCATCTTCCCTCAAGGAAGGATTCATCATTACCATCTTCCCTCAAAGGAATGATTCATCTTCCAATTGGAAGGCATCGATCAATACCCATAGATACGATCGGAATTTAGTGGGACTTACTAGTGTCCGGGCCAGGGACAACTAGCATCACCACGGAGCTCCGGAACGCCCCCAAATCCATCTACTGCAGTAGGATTAGTCATTTCTTTCATTTATTAATTCATTGAACTCATTTAGAGTTCTAGTACAATTGCTAGGTAGTGCCAGACTTCAGGGTCAATGTTCTTCAGTGAGCAATCAAATCCTGGATTTAATTCCATTCAACGATTCCCATCATGACGAGGGAAGGGAATAATATTGATACCAATCTCACTAGATTGGGACACAAGGTTACAATGAGGGACTTACTAGTCAACCCTGTTTTTATTTAACTCTATCTCAAATCTAAACAACCAATACGGTATAACCATTGGTCCCCGAATGCACGTGTTATTCTTGATGGACATCACATTTGTAATATTAGTGTGTACATTCAAGTCCCCATAATTATCACCCATGGAAGTTTAGTCCACAATAAATTATCTATGAGATCCCTTCTTTATTATTCATAATTCTTATCGGTCTCAATTTACCCCATGATTAGTCTTAAAACTAATATAAGGGAGTATCTATACTCACGAGGAGTGCTTCAAGTTTACGCCAAAATCCAAAATCCAAAAATTTTTGCTTACAATTTCATGTTTGGGCCAGTATCAGGTTCGCTCGAGCGGATCCAAGTTCGCTCGAGCGGACCCAAACAGAACCTTCATCGCACGAGCGCACCTAAAGTTCGCTAGCGCGGACACTTTTTCGCGTCAGGTAGTAACTGGTTCGCTCGAGCGAACTGTCCAGAACTCCATTTCTGGAATCCGAACATTCACTCTTTCACTCCCATTTCCAACTACCACCTGCAACTACATTCAAGGATCTCCTATCCCTTCTTCATCCATCATTTAATACACAAACAACACTTCTATTCTATCATTTAAAGCATCAAAATCCATAGAACCAAACCAAATTCATAAAATCTCCATTTCTAACAATAGGGTTTGAGAACCCATCATTATAACTCAAAGAAAACTTGGATACTAGCATGTTCAATCATAAGAAGCATTTATACTTGCCTTTTAAAGCCAACTCACTCAATGTCCTTTGCTTAGCTAGCTTTTGGAGAGGAAAACCCCCAAATCTCAAACCCTAAATCCATAAACATGCGAATACACAACCTTTAAGCTATTTGTGCTAGAAATCTCTCCCCACTACTCAATGTGACTTGTAGATCCTAAGAGAAGAACCATTACTTACTTGTAGTTCCAAACAAAAGATCTTGAGTTCCCTTCTAAGCTCTATCACTTCAACAATGAAGAAGAAGGCTTGAGGAAGAAGATGAAGTTGAAGATGAACTCCTCAAAACCCCTCTCTAAATCACTCCTAGACTCTCTCTTTGATGAAGGAGAATGGAAGAGAAAGAAGAGAAATGGGTGCCTAGGGTTTCTCTTGAATGAAATGAAGTGGAATGAATTCAAGGGTTTCACTCTTTATATACAAACCTTCTTTTTCATTTAAGTCCAACCCCACTAATATTATTTACATCTTGAGTCAAATGGAGGGTCATTTGACCAAATTCTCATCGAACGACTTCGAGTCTATTATGAAAGTTAATGTACTCATCGAGATACACGCATTGGTATCAAGAGTTTCCGTATACGACAAAATACGTATAAATCTGTATTTACGAAAAAGGTCTTGTTTTCTTAGTTTAGATTCAAAACTCATTCAATTCACTTAATACCCATCATTATCATTTCATTAGGCTTAATTCAATCATTTGAGACTAATCTCATCGAGTTGGGTCATTAACCATCATTAGTCTAATTAGACTCGATTATTTAGCATTAATTGCAATTAATTAGAGTTAATCTTGATTAACTCGGGGCGGGGTCTTACATTTTTGTTCTTCAATGATGAGGTTTTGAGCCTTGATGGCTTCGGCTTGGGCCTCAACATCGTCCTCTAGGGCCATGTCGTCGTCACCTTCATCACCGAGGTGGACGTGATCCTCTTCCATGTGGTCCCCGTGAGGAGACCGACGAGGAGGAGACTGCACAGGAGCCCCACTTCGTTGGGGCCGTTCCTGAGGAGGAATGTCCTTACGAGGTGGCGCGGTGAAAACAACCTCCAGACGCGGACGCTCCGCCTGGGAGGCAGTCAGCCGGGCCAGTTCTAATACAGGATCGCGCCGAGGAGACGCTGCTACATCTCTTGACGACGAGTGTGTCACCGTGACGGGTGAACCTACACTTCGAATACCCGATTCCCCCACCCTCCTTGGGGGAGGATTGGGTGGCGCTTGCCTGGTGTCTCTTCGCTGGTTCGTCACCAACGCTCCTGCCTGGTCTGTCACCAGTGGAGGCGGCATGAGAGGCAGGAATGTCTCTGGCTGCTTGGACCTGGACGGTCTAGCAACGCTCTTTCCCTTCTGAGCCTTAGGAGGCATGGCTGTTAGAATGAAAATATGGAATTTTCAGATCCGTTTCCCACAGACGGCGCCAATTGTGCATGCCTAAAAATTACGGACTTAGTTTAGATGATGAAGGGGATTAGGGAAATCTCGTTAATCTGATCGGAGAAGTCACCAATGGCCTGAATCCTGAAAAAGGGAAAGAAGAGCGGTCAGGGCCCGAGGCTGCTGTCAGCCAAAGGCACTTCGACGCATGAGTTAGTGCAGTCACTGAACTAGGGTGAAGTGGAGAATAAGATGTTAGCAGAATAACAATGCAGGCTGTATATTGCATGTACCTGTTCATGACTCTTCATGCAGGCATATATAGAGGAGAGTAGAAAGTTCCATAGTGGAGGTAGGTGAGGATACTTGTCCCATCAGCCCACACCTGGGATCCTTAGTGGGAGTAGGTGAGGATACTTGTCCCATCAGATCTCCCCTCAAATCCCTCACATAATTGTGGATGTGATCTGCTGATAGGAACGAGCCCTTATCAATGGCCGGCGGCCACCCTACTTGTCAGGAACTCCCTATAAAGCACCCGTCCCATCTCATAATGGGGACTGGACGCTCAGTGTTCACCTCGGCCGAGGGGCCGAACTGGAGAAGGCACCGAGGTCAGCTATGCCTGAGATCGGACAAGGATGCCAGCGCGAGACTGAGCTCGGAAGGTTGTGGTCGGTACTTCTACCGGGACCAATCCCACCTTGACGACGGCTGAGATGCTTTTGTGCTGGAGAGATGGGGGGTTAAGGCCTTTTCTAATCGGTACCTTACCGAAGACGGGGTAACATCGGTTTCGGTAGAAATAGTCCACACAATAATATTGACAAAATAATGGAATTTCAAGTGCCAAATTTTGTTGACCTCCTGCTCATTTTTCTTGAGCAAGTATTGTTAGGGACTACTCGGTGCTTGGTATTAAATTCATTTGTATTTCAAGAAGTGCCTTACAATAAACATGCACTTAAACAAAAACCTAATTCCATCAACGAAATTCTTTTCTTTTTTTTTTTGTTATCATTAGAACAATAGAAAAGAAACAACTAAGAAAACCAATAAAAACATGAAAACAAAAAGGAAACAAAAAAAATTTTCAAACCCTTTTTCATTTATAGGTTTCCTTTTTTCCCGGCAACCTTTTACTTAGGATGTGGAAACTAATCAAGTAATTGATATGAATTTGGGGATTTGTTCTAATTATAGAATTTTATGGTCTTTATTCTTCTTAAGCATGTCCAATTAGTCATCAAATAAATGGCTGAAAAAAGCCATTAACTTAAAATAATAAAAAAAGCCATCTGGAAACATATTAACCACTTATCATCCATTAATAGTACACTTTTAGTAGCCATCAACTACCCATTTGGACAATACAGACAATGTACATGGAGAGAGAAAGTAAACACAAGTCAGCTCGTTTGGCAACTCTACTAACAGAGTTAAGTGAAATAAAGTCCCCATTTCTAAAAAATAGTCACATAAAAAAGCATTTTAATTCAAAATTTTCACCATTTTTTCAAAAAAAAATAGTAAGAAAAAAAAAAAACAACCTCCTTTCTCCATTAAAAGACCAAAAAAAAAAAAAAAAAAACTCTTCATTTCTATACCAAAAGTAAAAAAGATTATATACCAAACAACTAAAAATAAAATACCATCATAACCCACTTATATTTTATTCCTTCTTTAAAATAATCTTTAATACACTCCATTCTATTAGTAGTTTTCCCAAACAGCTGAGTATCATAACTTTGGAAAATTCTATATGCACCCTCTATTTTGATAAGTACACCCACTTTAAAAAAAATCACCGTTTAGGAAGAAATGTGGATTTGCTCAGCAAAATAAGTGGGTGCATATAGAATTTCCCAATAACTTTTACCTATTAAACAGTTTATAAAATACAAAATGAAAGAAAAAAAAAACCTAAAATTAACAGAGAGCAAAAGAACATCTGTAAATTTTCCGAAGCAAATCCCAACAAGTGAAAGATATGTTCCTGTAATCTGTACAGACAATTGGTAATTTATGAGAGGATCTAGTCCATTTTGTCAAGCAATCGAAATAAGCATATCCTCTCGAGGCTTCTCTTTCCCTTTCAACTCACCTTTATCTGTTTTCTCTCTTTCGCTTTCTAACTCTCCTTTACCTGTTTTCTCTCTGTGTTACACATGTGACCACACCACACTCGCATCCTGTTATTGTAACCTGTAACATTTAAATATCCCTCGAGGGTGATAACGGCGAATCAGATCCCGTTAATGGCGTCAATCATCGGCTGTAGCAGTATTATACACGACTCGACCGATTATCCCTCGGATAAGGCATCATGGGGATCAGATTCCATCTGCTTTCCGTCCATTTGACCGTCAAAAGGTAAAATGGGGCCTCGCATATTTCTTCAGATCGTATCCCCAAGAAAAGGAAACGGAGAAAATACAAAAACACCCCCAGTAACTCCAAGAACACCACCTTTCAGACCCGTTTGATTGGATGTATGGTGAATTGAAGTACGGTGAATTGAAACATCAAATCAATAGAGAATAAAATAAAAGTATTATAATAGTATTTTATTTTTAGTTATTTAGTATAAATCTTTTTGACTTTTTTATTGAATAGTGGGTTTTTTTTTTTTGTCTTTTATGGATAAAGTAGGTTAATTTTTTTATTTTTTTAAAAAAAATATGAGAAAATTTTAAAATTGTATATTTTTAATATGACCACTTCCTATTTATTGTCTGAATTCACTTTACTATAACTTTAATTAGGTAGGATAATATTCAAGTGCATTCATCCCTAGCCAAAAATGGTGAGGGACGCCCCTATATTTTGACACCCCAAGAAACCTCCCCAAAAAAAGTGCTCCTCACCAGAAAAAAAAAAAAAAAATGGTGAGGTACGAATACACTTGAAAATCCCCCGTTAGGTAATTGCCAAACATGATTAAGATATGGGATGGTGATGATTGGCTGATGCCGAAATTGTCCCCCTTGAGACATGTCGGCCACCGAGGCTTAGAGTTTTCTGCAGTCAGGACTCAGGACAAGGAGTAGACATTTAGACGAAGAGATAATAATGGTAGCGGTTTCATAAACATTGGGCAAAGGACGTGGGCCTACTTCAGTATTGGCAGCCCAAAACAGCGACCGTTTCGTTGTTTGAGTATCGGAGGGTTGGAAAGTGGGGCCCATTTGATCAACCCCATCCGCACTTAAAAAGTCAAAGCCAGCTCTCCGGACTGACTGTTTTCAAAATCAGATTGAAAGAGAAGTCGACTGGAGTCAAATTGAAGATTCGGGTGATTTACTTACCAAGAGTCGTGTTGATTTTGTGAAGATTGTAAAAATATTAAAAAGTTATGGAAAGTCTTATTAAGGATAGTGATGATGTGACACTACACAATAGTTGAAAAACTCCGAAGGTTTGGCGGTGATAATCCTCCATTTAATGTTGTTATATTATTTGAGGAATTTTCTCCTGCAAGCTGGATTGATCGCGAAAATATAAGAGGATCTTGATAAGCTAAGAGGAAAAAAAAAAAAAAAAAAACTCATCAACCCCATCAAATTATTATAACCTTGATCTAACCATGTTTAAGTTTTAACGGTTTTTAATTGTAAATTTTCTTTTAAGTTCTATATGATGATGAATAAAGGTCAAACATATATCAAATTGGGATCTCCTCCTAAAAATAAATAAATAAATAAAAGGACCTCCCATAGTCCCGCTAGTAGAAAAATATTCCTTTGGTTATATTTATTGTTGATGTAAAAAATATAAATGTAATGTTTTTTGGTAATCGTTTCGGGTACATATCAGTCGGCCGAGTTTTTCATTTTCTTGGTAAAAAAAATAGTGACTTAGATTCCTCCCATTTGAATTGATTATTGTCTAAAAATGGTGATTCGGCATGGCCGCTAATCTTCTTATTCACAAATTTTTATAAATATTATCTTTGATATTAGTTTGATCTTAGTAAAATCTGATGAATAATTACTAACTTTGTTATTCTTGTTATCCACTACTTAAAAAAAAAAGAAGGGACGTGTGATGCACATAACTTGAATCAACAAAAGTTAAGCTCACACCATATTTATGGGAGCATAAGATCATTTCTCATATGATTCTTCTTCCTTTGAAGCCACAGATTAAAACACATTGAACAAATATAAATCCCAAGGGGTTGGCCGAGTGGTCAGGACCACGATTCCTCCCTCTTCTGGAGCTAGAAGTCTTAGTATCGACCCCCGATTCTCCCTTCTTCAGGAATCGAAGATTGAGTCCACTAATACTACCACTTTGGAGCCATAGGGGTGTTTATCCAGCTTTCCTCTAGACCCGAAGGGTTTAGTTCAACCCAAAGAGTTGGGAACCCTCCGATAGCCAAAAAAAAAAAACATTGAATAAATATCATAGAACAAAGGGCTGATATGTAGTTTTAGCAATATCTGAGTGGCAGACGAGCAATTTCATCTTGCAAAAAAAAGGTGGTTTTGCACATTTATGCACTTCTTTTTATTCTAGTGGTAGAGAAGAGATGCTTTCAGTTGATAAGAAAACATCTCTATATCATTGCTCAGAAAGTTACATGGAAAAGGAAATGCAGGGTCAGGATACGCTTTCGAAGGCAACAGAAAAGCTCATTGCATTTTCTTCCTTCCTTTTTTTTTTTTTTTTTTTTCCTTTAAACCAAAAAAGCTATTCGTATATTATTATTCCATGTTCCGATAGGCACAATTCATGGGGAATTTTTTTTATTTATTCTTTGGTTGGTAGTTGATGGTTAACGGCCACTTAACTTCTACTTCACAAAAGTACAAGGTACCAAAGCATTCAAACGCTACAGAGAATGATACGAGGAATATTTTATCTTCCAAAATTGAAGACAAGCAGTACATTGAAGCTCAGTGTAGAAAGAAAAAGTCTGTGTGTCCCGGATTCTGTTTCGAAATTGAGACAGATCCCACGTGGATGATATTGAAAAAATGCTTTTTGTGAGTTTTTCAAAATGGAGAAGGTTGCATGATGCTCCACGTGGGGTTCGGTCCCAAATTCGGGACGTCCCAATCGGGACATGTAACTGGACTCGTGTAGAAATACACCCTTTTTTTTTCTTTCTATTTTGTGTGTGGGCTTAGTTTTGAATTTATCTCGGCCTGCCGGTTATTTTCCTTTTATCTTTCATATGTCTACAGAGCTATTGGGTCTTCTATATAATCAACTTTATTGTTTGAATGCTATTTAGTTATTTATATTACCTATGATACTCAATTATGTACATGCCTAGTTTGTTTGTGTTAAACTGGTACCATACTTATATTGGTACTTGATACTGCACGGATACTTGAATACAAGTTTATATATCCTACTACTCTAAGCTTGCTATTCCATGCAATTCTTTTAGTTTTCTTACTTTCAAGATAAAGAAAATGTTAACATTCCTTAAGGGGCAGTTCAGTTGACCTAAGACCACTGTTTGCTTTTGAAGATTGATGATTCAAAACTCCGCTACCACGTTGGGGCCACAGGAGATTTACCCGACTCTCTTTAAACCCATAGGAATTAGTCCAGCCCAAAGAGCTGAGACACCCTCCGTTATAAAAAAGGAGAAGATAAAGATAATGATAAAGAAAATGTTAGAAAGAACTGTAAGCAATGATAATTTCATTTATATGGTACTGCTCTAAAGTGAAATTTAGGATAGTTGTTTACATTATTCTGAGTTTCTAGAACTACGAAATGATATATCCGATCTGCATTTGTGTCCATATCCATGCCTATATCCGAGCAGCATTGCATATTTGTATGGGCAAGGCTCTCATAAGCTTAAACGTAAGATAAAATTACATAAGCTAACGCTTCTAGGATCCATCCTTGGTCCATCCAAATGGACGAAACACACAACCCCCCTAAATTACACGTGCCCATTAACTTTTAGTTAGATCCAAATTTACTAGACCGTTGAATTGACTGTGTACCAATCCGAATGGACCGTTGATCATTAAACTTTTGGTGCCCAGATGGAGATGATAGAAACCAAGGTTGGAGTTGGTTTTTTGCAGGAATGAGTGTCCCAAGTAGTCTTTGAAATCCCTCTCCTCTCATATGGGTCCCCAAGTGGGCCCCACCACACAATGGATATGATTAAACTTTTGGTGCCCAGATGGAGATGATAGAAACCAAGGTTGGAGTTGGTTTTTTGCAGGAATGAGGGTCCCAAGTAGTCTTTGAAATCCCTCTCCTCTCATATGGGTCCCCAAGTGGGCCCCACCACACAATTGAGCTTACTTCAGCTTACCTTATTATAAGCTTCGGCTTAGGAGAGCTGGCCCCTATTTGTATATAACTAGTGTCTGTATCAATAACTAGACATATTCGATACCCGCATTTGTATGTGTGTATTCAGGTTTCCCTAATTAGTAGTTATGGAACTCTATTTTGACTGTAAAAGAAGATTAAAACACACCTGTAAGCAATCGAAGATTTAAAATAAAAAAAAAAAGAATTGGAAAACATGTTTTCAAGAAAGAATCGGAATGATTTTTGTCTTGCAAATCTTTGTGGCTGCCTTGAAGTTTCTTAACTCTTATATAAAGCAAGGTTAAGGCCGTGGCTCATTTTTTTTAATTTTTTTTTCGTATAGCAGTATTTTATGCTTCACCTTCCCTTTTCTAGGATGCCGGTTTGAAGGTTGCAACTTGATTTTGAAGCAGCCAAATAGATCATGTGACGGTAGGTGGTTGTGGGTTCGAAACTATACTACCACATTGAGGTCACAGGTGAATTTTACCTGGCTTCCTCTCTTGAGCCCGTGGGAATTATTCCGGCCCAAAGGGCTAGGAAACCTGCGTTATAAGAAAAAAAAAATCAGATAATGCTTTATTTCTTAACTTTTTAATTAATTAGATGAGGATGTGTAAGAATTTGGTGGTAGAGCTTAAACTTCAGTCCTACCTGCATCACTTTTAGAGCGCTTAAATGTAAATAAAATAGGGTAAATTAGCCAACAGTCTCTGAGCAGAGTCTTCTAAGGCATCAAGGACAACTACTTTTTCTCTAATATCTATAGTCCAGACAGCTGAAGATATTTTGATGAGAGGTCCCTAATATGCCACGTAATATATTTTTATGACTAATTTGCCCCTTTCAACCCTCATTCCTAGGCCAAGTTCTCTCTTATTCTCTGTTGTCCCAGAGAAATCCTTCCTTCTTCTTCTTTCTCATTTTCCATTTTCTGTTCCTTTCTATGGTTGTGGAGTATCATTGCAGAGCATATTCCGTCGCCACCATGACTTCCGATTTTCTCTTTCATTTTTTCAAAGATAGAAATGGTTTTACTTTCTCTTACTCTTTCATCTGAAGTCTCTTCCAAATCTCTCTCTACAACTGATTTGAAAGAGAGCGGTTTACTCTTGTGCTTGTTTTCCCTCTCTCTTTTCTCAATTGGATCATGGTCATCAAGTGTTCTTGTTTTGGATTTCGATTTTTATTAGAATCTAATTTTCTGTATTCTGACTTTTGGTGTCGCCGAGCTCAGATAAATTTTCCAGAATCTCTGATAAACTGAGCAAAAACTCAGATAAATTTGTTTGAGTTTTGCCAGAAACTCAGATAAATTTATTTGAGTTTGGGCAAATTTATCTGAGTTTCCGGAAGGCCAGTGCTTTCATCGTATCATCCATTGCCTGTGCAAATGGAACCATCGGCAATTCAACCGAAAGGGAGCCTGATTAGCTCTAAAGATTAGAATGCATGTGTTGTCAAAGGTGAATCTTTGAAATAAATCTTGCAAATCCATGACGCCTTGGTCTTTGTTGACTTTGTGCTTGACAACATGCATTAGGCCATTCACTTTTGCTTGGCTTGTTCTGTTAACTAAGTGTGAAATTTCTTGCTGCTCATAACGGTGTGAGCCATTTTTTGCTGAATTCTCCATGACTCAGATTCTGAATTGATAATTGATTCTTCGAAGATATCAAAGATTCCGCTTCTCTGCAGCTGCAGCAGTTTCTGGCTCAGGGTGTGCTACAGATTCAACATTCATGGGGATTGCTTGTTCAATGGATCCATTTAGCTTCTCACCAGTTGCAGTTACCGAACAGGATGGTGCTTTTTCTATTTTATCCGTCGATTGAGACCCTTTTTTGCAAGACCGAGGAAGAGTCCAATCATTGGAATAGGATACGTTTACAGGAGTGGATCGCTCATCTAGGTTCCTGATCATTGTTAAGAGTAACATGAGAGGAGAATCAATAAATGGGTTCTTGGGAAGGAGTGGGAATAACATAAGGAACACCTTCCATCCTATGTCGGAAAAGTATTGGAAATTGTTTTTGCCAAAACTCAGATAAATTTGTCTAAGTTCTGTTTTTACTGATATATACAAGGGCGTTTTTGTCTTTTTCAGTACATTATTTTTACAAGAAGACTGCCGTCAGTAAGAAAAAATATTATAGACTGTTTGTCATAAAAACCACAACTGAGGGACGTCCGCCCAAATACCCCAATAAAATAACAGAATTAATAATAAGGCCCCCAATAATTTCAACCACCAATAAAGACTGCATTTTGACTAAGATGCAATATTAAGATACCTGATATTAAACTACTAGAGACCGTCTTTTTAAACTTGAGTAACAAAAATATCTTTCGGCTCAGAACAGAGGCTTCGTTTCTGCTTGGAAAGTGCAAGATAATGACGTGCAGCCTCTCCCTCTCTCTCTCTCTCTCTCTCTCTCTCTCACACACACACGCAAGCTTTTTGTTTGACATTTACATCGTTTGATACTTGACACGCATTAATGAATTAAGAGTGGTCTGTCTTCATTGTTTGGTCAATTGTGAAGTCAATTGAAATGAGAGGCCTTTTTATAATAGATAAGAAAATCGTAAAATTTTCCTTTTTAATGATTTGTCATTTTGTGGTACGAGAAGTAATTTTTTTTTTACTTTTTTAGATAAAAAGAGGAAGCCTTTTATCATATAGTGGAATGAGAGATGACATTTTGACTTTCTTTTTTAATAAAAAAGGAGTGATTTTTTAGATTTTTTATTTTTTTTAACATGACCCATTTTCTTTTATTATCTCTTAAAATGACCATTTACTTTAATTCATTTTACAAGTGAATTACCTAAACTGGCGTCATTCCTTCATGATCCATTGAGGAACGGTTTTAATATATATTCTTAATTGTCTTAGTAATTCCTATCATTTGATACTCCTTTATTCAATGATTCATTTCTCTGAATAAACATTGACTGATATATAACTAATTGAAAAAGGACAATAAATCAGCTTTATGTTTTTTTGCCCACATTTTAATTTCATGAAATCACGAGTTCATCTGTTTGCATAGAACTGGATTCATAGGAATTGTAAGAATTAATTTTTCAGAAAGGTAAAATGGAAGCTATAAAATAATTTTTCCTTAAACATATGGACATCCCTCGAATCCCTAGGAATTCAATTTCATAAATTATAATACACAGGAATTTAATTCATAAAATGGTTAAAAATAAAGATTAAAGGTGAACATTAAAAAATGAACATCAAATAAAAAAATTCACCATTGTTCTTCATTTTAATCACCTATGTATTAAAATGCAAATAAATAAGCCCTTTTAAAGGTATCATTTTTATTTATTTGATCTTCATAAGATATTTGTATGAGAATGGGAAAGGCATACTGAATTCTTATTATTAAGGTTGAAGAAAGTAGAATGCAATCATTCTGAGGTTGACATTTTGTTTAGAATGCAGTTCCTTCCCTATCAGGGAACTGATTAATGTCAAACGTAGTGACGGAGCAAGGCAAGTAGACATAGATGATGAAGGTAGTGTTTGTGAGGAGGAAAACAAATCCACGTGAACGGTGGGGCGTCTTCTTCAATAGATTTCCTTAAAGTCCTCCGTAAGCAATAGATTTAATTCTTCATTTGCTTTGATTTGTTAGCCCTTGAGCTTATCTTCAATAAAATAGAATTTTTTGAAAATGAGAAATACGGCGAAAGGGACAAATCGATGGTCCCGTGATTAAAGGGAACCGAAGGTGATTGTAAATCATGGCCGTTCTTTTGTTTTATTGGGACAATTGCACAGATTTGAAGCATAGGCCCGCAATGAATGAATAATAATAGGGAAGGGATATTCTATAAATAGAAAAAAAGAATTTCACATGAATAAGGAATATGGATGTGCTCAGCAAAATTGATGGGTGCATATAGAATTTCCCCATAGGGAATGACCAAACAGCTCGAGAAAAACCCATTAGGGTCAGTTTCCTTGCCTTTTAACACATATGTTAATGCTATATACACAAACATTGATTACCATGTTGTCAAATTCAACATTTTTACATGAGTAAATATGAGTACATCTAACGGATTTTTATTTGTTTAGATTTTTTAAGTGTCTTCATAATTTTTTTTCAAGATTATTGAATAACTAAGATATGGAACTAATCATCCCAATATTTACCATTAAGGGTTCATATAGTGAAATGGGGTGGGACCCCACAAAAGTTGTAGAAAATTAAAATTTTAAGTTGGGACTTCTTCACGAATTATCTAAAATCTATAAAGAATGCAATCACCAAGCTCGTACCTGCGCCTTTAATGGCAAGAGGGGTGTAAATCAGTTTCACACCTATTTTAGTGTGAACCTTAGATAACCACCCTCCTGTGAACGAAGACACTCATCATTTTCACAAGCAATCCTATTGGATTCACACTTTGCTTTTTCCTTTTCCTTTCTATGCCAGGGGCTGAGACCCGTGAGAGATCCCACACTGAGAAGATAACCCGCACAAGCGCGAAGAGTTCACCCACACAGAGAAAGTGGGGAACACGCTGTTGTATGAATACGATGTTAGATCAGGTGTTTGAGTCGCAGATGTTTCGAATAATACAATGAGTGCAAAATCCAATCAAACTTTAATTCATAAGAAAGAGTTTCGTCCGACAGTTTCAGATTGGTTGAAAGGAGGCTTCCCGATCTCGAGTCACCAAACCATTTCCGGTCATTCCGATAGATTTGTCACCTGATCGCCAGTTCCCCACCCAAGACTGGTTTAGGTTTAAAATCTGTGATAATGATATCATCACCCAACCCAACTGTCACCTTCCCCAGACCCATGACTCTGTTAATAATATGATATGTGAATGTGAAATCACTCCTCACAAGCCTCATCAACATTACAAAAGAAAAAGATCTATCTATGTTTGCTCCGTCCTCATGTTTTTTCAACAACTTTTACCCACCCGAATCTCGTGATATCTATGCATGGATTGTGGTGGCAAGCAAGATTCCATCACGGTTGGCTTACAACAACACAAACAGTCACTTGGAAGCTTTCCTCCTCATTAGTTGTAAAGGTCATAAATTGGTCTACAGTCCCTCACGAGACTTTCGGAAGGGGTACTAAAGAAAATTTTCTTTTCCATTTAAGAGTGGGCAGAACGCCAAATAGACACGGGCCTGTTGAAAACTCACATTTACACCAACACTAAAAAGTCCACATCTCTAGAGACTTTTCATTACATAAAAGAGAGAACACCTGATTGACCTGGATTTCTTAAAAGGAAAAATGCTACAAGGTATATTTTCCAAGAAAATGGTTCTTCACCAGACAATTTTCCACTGCCAAACAAGTGTCAACGCCGAAACCTGCTACGTTACCACAAGATCAATAATCCCTTATATGAAATTCAACGAGTATAGGCCATACGTCAGATGATTAATGATGAATTTACTGGTCCCAACATGAAATATGGCTCGAAGCAAAATTGAACCTAGTCAAGGCCCCAAAGAGAGGGTCAAGTATCATCAAATGGCTTCCCATCAGCTAAATCACTGAATTGGCAGGCATCAATCAAGAATGTCATCTGGCTTGAAACCACTTCAGACCCCATGTTAAGTGCGGCCTTAAGAGTTTTACACAGGCAACATGTACAAATAGCTCAAAACATTCATATACTGGAATTTACTTAAAAATAAGCAGTGTTAAAGGGAAACAATTACAGCAGCAGAATAGAATCTTCCAAACTTAAAGGACAATAGGCCCGTCTTATCTAAGATTAGGATCATTGAACCCCAGACAAGACATCTAATACAAGTTGAAAAACCAAGAAAACTATATATATTTCAACACAATTCCAAACATATTCTCCCCATTGAAAGCACAGAACCTTCCTTGGAATTCAATAATTAATCAATCACATGTTACAAGATATCATCTATTTCCCCAATAGCTTCTCTCTTCTGTAGTGTTATGCGGTTCCCCAGTTAGAAAAGGTTATCTTGACTGAGGAGGTGGGGCCTGCAAGAGTAGATTCCTCAATAATATGCTTTTCTAGGATTGTTCTGCAAAAAAAAAAAAAAAATGAAATTAGCCAAAACAGGGATCAGGATGAGGAAATGGATATATCAACCGTGTTTTTTTTTTTTTTTTTTTGTGCATGCGCGCGCGGGGAGAGAGAGAGAGTGGCAATGATAAGGCACAGCCAAAATCACATTTCATCTAAAGCAGAAATTTTACTTTTGAGTTCCAGTGCTTAGATATAGTCAAAATATAGAACCCTTAAAATTGACATTATATATAAAAGAAAAATTGACATCAATATATAACCATTATGATGATGTTGAATGGATGGGATGTATGAATTCCTCAATTCTAAGAGAGAGGAGAGGAGGTCTCACCAGTGGATTGGGCCTATAACGGTAGCCAAGCATCATCCGTTTCTTATACTGCTCATAGATGTCATCATCTGGGGTGACTTCACCTGGCTGTTCTGCTCCAACCCCCAGATTGTTCAATTTTACATTTCCTGCCATCACTGGATCTGCCCGACCACTCCTGGAGCTGCCCAGACCCTCACCTGCAGCCCACACAAGTATAAAACACGTTTTCAGCTATTCCCTTTTCAACGAAGTTGTAAGTAAATAAAGGTGTTTACTTTGTAAGCAAGAACTCTACATTTAACCCCCATAAAATAGAACAAAAACAGGCACAATGTCCAACTTAGGAGATCATAATTCCACTAGTAATATATTTCTTGAAAAATCAGGGCCAATGGGTGGACTCACGAACATCTCTGCAGTGAAGTCCATGGGCTGGGATTTACATATATGCAACAACTTCGCCAATGAACTTATGGAATGCCACTAAGGGCACGTTTGGCAATGTTTGGTTCATACATGAACAGTGTATGAAGGATTCCTTGCATCAATGGGAATGAAGATAAAAGGGATCAGACCTCCCCCCATCGAACTCCTGGAATCTGCAAAAGGTCGGATTTGCGGAGCTACAGTGAATGAACAGTGACGGAGACGGTAATGTGGTCTTGGCCGGTTTTCGCATTTTTAATGCATCTTTTGGGTCCCACAATCAAGATACAAACCGTTAATAATGTTTAAACAATCCAAAACGGCCATGTCACCAAATTTCAGCCATTGATTTATCTTAGATCTTGAGATATATGCAAATCTATCCAAACCGTTAGATGACCAAAAAGCTGTCAACACCGGGATGGAGACCAATCCCTTTTTTTCAATTTTCTGGTTCTTGTGGGCCCCACGATCATGATCTGAACCAGTAGTTATTTCTACAAGGTCAAACACGGCTATTTGACCAAATTTCAACCGTTGATCCTTACAATATCTTGAGATATTTGCAAAAAAGCCCAGGTACTAAAATATTAATTTCTTATTCCTGTGGGTCCCCTTTGCACGATCTGAACCGTTCAGAATTTCTAGATGACCATTGAATCATACATTCTACAATTTATAGGAATCCTCCCTCCATCCAAACATGGAACTTTCTTTGGGAATCCTACTTGAGGATTGTGGCCTTCTTTGGAGATGAAGAGAATCCTCTAAATAGCGGATTCTTCTACGTTTACCAAACGTGCCCTAAATGAAAAGCGTGGTAGGAATTACCTTCTTTCCAACCCATCTTGGATAGAAGCCTATGCCCAACATTGTCAGCCTGAATTTTGGCCCTTTCCGCCGCCTCTTTAGCGGCTTTCTGTGCAGCAGCATCATTGCAGGTGGACAAGAACTTGTCAAGCTCATCTTGGGGTATGTAATCACCCATGTGATGCCCCCTTTTAGTTGGACCTGCTGGGATAGGCATACGAACCATGCAGGGATTATCATCCAGCAGCTGGAAATATCAACAAAAATGGAAAGCGAAGTGGTGGCACAGACCTTGAAGAGGCACGTACCATTCAAATCTATCAAATAAGAGATTTTCACTACAACCTCCCAAATAAGAGATTGTAGCTACAATCTATTGGTCATCTGATTCCTGCCCACTTGCCTACACTAGTAAAATAAGAGAAATGAATAGGCAGCACAGACCTTGGAGAGATGCAGGTGGTGGCATTTCATCTTTTGACTGTCTAGGCTGCCTCCGACGCTCTTCTTGTGCAGCTTTTTTCATATAGAACTCCATCATTGCTATAGGATCTGCTGCAGGAGGCCCATTTGATTCACCTACATAACAGAAGTCTCAGCTCAGACTTCATTTATCCATTTGCATAACAAGCTTTCCTCACATCAAAAGTAGAAGGTATCACGTATAAATTTCTGAGGACAATTCATTTCATTTCTAACACACCAAAATTTTAATTGGTTATCTTTTTACACGCGCACGCGCACAGAGAGAGAGAGAGAGAGAGAGAGAGAGAGAGAGAGAGAGAGAGAGAGCTGAAACAATGTATCAGACATTCAAAGCTAAGAGCCTGCAGGCACAAATACGAAAATGAGGAATTTTCAAATGAAGTCTTTGAAAATCCCGACTCCAAAAGTATATGATAAATTAGATCTAAAGGTGCATCATTTCTATCAACATTCAACTCTTGCCTGAGTTGCGAGCAAGTTTGCAACCTTCAGTACCCAACATGACTAAATGCTTGAGCAACTGAAACTTGCAAAATAGCCCACAAACTTCACATTTAAGAAACAAGAGTAGAACCTCAAGTAAATTTGATAGCAAGTTATTTAAAGAAACCTTCATGGAGTCAGCTCAACAATGACAAAACTGGAAACTGGGTTAGCAAATCAGGTCAGGCTGCTTTCTTAATGCCCAGTTTCAGACTTTCAGCCTCATCAGCATCCATTCCCTAGAAAGTCAGGAGGATACCACCAATATTTCCCCTTCTCATTACAAATGTAGACACACTCCAGCCAGCCCAGGTTATTACAGAGCTCCATAAAAGTTTATCTTTCTTAAGTATCTATCTAAAAGTACTATATTTCACCCGACCTATATGAATAATTGGGGCAGCCTCAAGGTTTTACATGCTCTGATGATGTATTAATTCAGGGAACTGCCCTATATACTCTTAACCTTCTGTTTTACGATTCAAAAAAATAAAAAAGTTTATCTTTACGCTCTCAATAGAGGTGACCAGCTTCATTTCAGCTCCTCCGCTTTCTTTCACTAATATTATGAGCTCACTTCAAACTGGTGAGAAAAAATGCCACGTTGATTGTCAATTTAAAATGATGATGCTTAAGTGGTTATTTGACATCAGTTATCAGTGTCCTCACCAAAAGCTCACAACTGCATCACAGTCGAGTAAAAAGTTTCAAAACTTGCAAGGAATCCAAAGGATAAGTTAGGAAATTATATTTTTAGAAAAGGCTGCAAGAAAGCATACTTTACAATCACAAACATTAAATATTAGTGTAAATCATACCCATTCTCATACAAAGTCACCCATTCAATCTACAAAGTCTAAATCCAAAATGGAAAGGGTCACGGTACATACTGTGAGAGGCGGCTCTTCCCTCTTCTGACGCTTGAACAGGACTTGTGGAAGACCTCGCTTCCCCATTTTCCGCATACAAAGCTGAAGCTGGAATTTGATAGTTCGAATGCTGTTGAACATGATTCCTCTGCGGCCCACTTGATATTTTTGAAAATGAAGGACTAGTAGTAACTAAACAGGAAGAGGAAAGGACGATTAAAGGAAGTAGATTCAGTTTACGCATTAGATTAAATTAATATTCCCTAAGATCCCAACTTAAATCATATATAAATTACCAGCATCTCCAGCTGAAATAATCACACTATTGGGCCCCATTTTGTGAATACAACCCATTAGATCATACACACCACCCATTTATTGGTAGGCACCCAATCTTAGCAATATTCACCAAAGAAGTTAACACATGAAAATCAGGAGTCACTTCTGTCCGCACTCACAGCAAAGTGGGAGCTAATCCTGTCTGTAGCATGGCAAAACCAACAGTTCACTCCAACTGGATTAACATTTGGGTAGCTGTCATTTCATGGTGTGGATTCTGTGGGTTTTATCAATGGGTTGAAATAACGTGCAGCGAATTCAATGAATTTTAGGCAACAAATCTTAGCAGGTGTTCAGAAACAATATATTCAAAAGATTTTAAAATATTAATTAGTAGGTTAGATCTAACCTGCGCACCTAAAAATTGGGTGTTTGGCTAACTTAGGATCTATCATACAATATGCCAATTTTTATTATCAAGAAGATGTAGAAAATTATCTTTGGGGATTTTTACGGAAAAAAAATTCTTTAAAGTGAAGAAAAATGACGGAGGGCCAAGCACTTTATAATGATGGCAGGGGGCTTCTCTTTTTTTTCTTTTTCCTTTTTTTTTTTTTGACAAAAGTTCCCTCATTCCACGATATCATGGAATGTCGGTGGAAATTCCGTCATATGCCCGCCATTTTTCTCAAATTTAAAAGGATTTTTTTTTCATAAAAGTCCCTTATGTATAATATAGATATGAGAAATCCATAAAAACAAGCGCTGCATTGTTTTAGCAGCACATCACCACATATAAGTTCATGACCAACCATGGATTCTAGTGGTCCCACCATTTTCAGCATTAGCTTACTGTGTTTCCAACAATAAGTGGGTCCAATTATCACACCCATCATTAGACAGGTCCTACTATGATTACCAATATCAGGTGGGGTCCACCCATGATTACAAACATTTCAAGAGCCCCATCATGACTACTAACATTAGGTAGGTCCCATAGTTGTAACATCAAGTAGACCCATCATAAGATGGGTCCCGTTGTTATTCAACATAAACTGAGGCCCCTTTTTTTTTTAATGTTAATTACCACTATCATGGTTATTAATTGGTGTACCCCATTGTGGTCAATCATTTCTACTTATCTCTCCATTTGTTGTTTTAAGCATAACATTTGGTAAAATCCTCAAAAATCTTGGAAACACTTCAATTTAAGGTCCCCTGAAATTTGTAGAAATTGCTAATAATCACTCTTAGCTCAATATTATGAAAATATTTTCTTTGGTGGTAACCAAATCTAACAATATTCAAGTCGGTCGATATTACATTTTCCATATATCCAAACAACCCATAGCACATGAGTAGGCCCCAACCAAAATTTTCAATCCCCCCGCCACAACCCCATGCCCCACAGCAAGGTGCTCATGGAAGCTCCATGCGAACCTTGCGCACTTGATAAGCCCTCATGTACACGCATGCACGCACGCACACCTAGAATTCTATAAATAATCCATTTTTAAAAACAGCCCTTCTTCCAAACCCATTTTTTAGGGCATCAGGCCCACCTTTAATCAATTCAATCCTTTCATACGCACGTGCACATACACACCAGCCATCTTTATTAATTGGCAAAAACCCAAATTTTACAATGTTCCAGACATTATTCACCATTGGAGTTTACCACAAAAAATTGCAAGTTGTATGGACATTAAGCTTCGAGGACCTAAAAATATGGGCTAGGATCATTTGATCAAGCTGATATATGATATTATCCACTTCATCTTCAAAACCTTTCCATTGCCCAATCTCCAATTGTCATGCATCCAAGTGGGCCCCACTTGAAGGGAACTTTTTCTATAAAAAAAGGAGGGCCTTTTGCGTAGCTAACTAGGATGACACTTCTTTGCACCCTAGCTACTAGTTAGGATTCATGACATCATTTTTTTTTAACAGAAGAACCTTTTAAGGCCCCGAGTTTGATGGGATGAGACTACAATGATGAGATGATGAAGATGGCGTTGATGATCTTATGAGATTGACTAACCACTATGTGATGCTTGAGAATCCTTTCTCTCTGCAAGGGCCTTTTCCTCTTCAATAAGACGATACTCATAGTACTTGTAATCTGCACAGTCTACATCAAACAGAAACCTGCAAAGGAAACAATCAAGAAAATGATAATGAGAAAATCACAAAGAAAAAAAAATAAGGAAAGTAGGGATAATGGAAAAAAATCTACACTAAAATAATAATTGACAACATTGTCCAAACCTGAAATTCATAACTGCTCACTACAGACCAAGTACAGACAATGAAAGATTGCAAAAGGGCAGTGTACTTCCAACATGAAACTGGCCAGCTGGTTTTGAGGAAACTATAAAAGAGAAAGTCGCTAAATAATTCTCCTTTAAACATCATATAATACTCTGTTTTTTTCTTGTGGATTAGTAACATACTCAAATCCACAACCACGTGGTTGTGACAATGAGTGCCTTCCAACTGTGCTCTGGGCTTATTTTAAACATATATACTTTTGTGGGTGAAGGGCATTTTGAACTCATTCTAAACTTCTAAAATTTTAACCTTTTATGACTTCCATAGAAGTACTGTCTCCCTTTCCCTCTAGGCAACACCTTACGTGAAAGAAGATTTCTCTTCCAAACAACCACATCTCTTTGACCATCAGTTCCAATGTTACAAACTTTAACATGACTTCCACACTGGGCATCAACTTTATAAAGAGGTAAGACTTTTTATGGGTAACATGACTTGAATCCACAACCCTAAGGTTGTGGTAGTGAGCACCTTCCACTGTGCCACAAGCTCGGAAAAGAGTATTCTGTCCAAGCAAATTGGTAGGGATTGCAATTTCGATCTTTGTGTTCTCCTTACTGGTAGCAAAGCCAGCCTTCTCTCACCAGATGTCAACGGTTCATAAATTGGGAGGGCTCATATTAAAATTGCAGTTTCTACCCTAGACTGGATAATTTTGTCAAAGTAGTGACAGCAGAAATGCAAGAATTAGGAGCATCCTCCCGCAAAACATAATTATAACTGAATTAGAATTAGGCCATGTTTGACATTAAGCCTTTTAATCATTACAATTTTTAGTTTAACATCTTCTTTTCTATTTTTACTTTGTTGATTACAATGGAGTGAAGAATCTGCCAGAAACTAATATAAATTGATAATCCTTCCAAATGGACAGGTTTCCATGTGTAACATGAAGAGTTGCTAGTGTGGTCAGACTTTCAGAGACCTTTTGGCTCTCTTGTTTGTTAGTTTTCCACAACAAACTTTCAAGGAAAACTCTACTAAATAGATAAAAACAAACCCACTAGGATGTCATGATCTCTGTTCATAATTCATATTTAATTGACTTTCAGTTAGGCCCAACATAGACTCATTTTTCTTTTTTTGATAACAAACATAGACACATTTTACACACAAACTTTTGTAAAAGAAGATGGAGAAAATTTAATGGAGTTAGTCATGCGCAAACATGTGATTAATCAAAAGGTGGATTTCTTAATTTAAGTGAAATTTCAGTTAGTAAAATCAAAGAGGGATAAATTTTGAGAGGTTGCATTCAGGAATGCATGTCCCACTCACGAATTTAGTGAGGCATCGCTTTGTTCAAGAGCAATCATGCAGCACTAAAATACCGCTGCAAATACACTCTCTTACTTAATTTAGAACTACAAATTAGTGATATCCTTTTGTCCCCCTTCAATGAACTTATTTGCAGTACACTTTTCGATAAATTACTAGAACTCCATTCCATGAATAAAATTTGTCGGTTTTTATACACACCAGTGCATTTCCTTGGCATCGCACAGGTTTTTCCCTAGTGTGTATTATATAGAGATTGCTATAATAGCTTATTAAGAAATTAGCTACTGCCTATTCCGCATGTCCGATAGGATTACACAGTACACAGAGATAAGTAGATTCACAAAAAAAGGAATAGAGAACTATCTGCATTTAGTTAAAGAAACACTAATCTAGTTCGTTTTTATTGGTGAACCACCAATCCAGTTGAGAAATAAAAATAGAAACTTGGAATTTTTAGAAGAAGAAGAATGAGAAGAGAAAAATAAGATACTAAAGGATTAATATGCAAGTGCAAGTCAAAAGCAGTGCCACAAATATCAGCAACATTTTCAACTAATATCAAAACAAATTTTCGGTTATCTCCAAGATTGAAAATATCATTACAAAATCGCTATACCATCAGAATCAAACAGGAAAAGCAGAAAATATATATATTTATATAAGTAATTTTCAACAGTAACTTATACTTATTTCTTATTTTAATTTATTTAAATATTAATTTATTTTTCACAGAATTCTGCAAGAATATCATGAGAAGACCTAAATTTTGAAAATTTCCCAACATTTTCCCAAGAAAAGATATTTCTGACACGTGTCAAAAGGGTAACACTTGAAAATTTATAATCATGGAAAACATAGTATGGTGAGTAGCAGCACTACATAAAATAATATAGATACAAGAATACCAATTATATAAAACAACAGAGGATGGGATTAATTGCTTAATACACAAACGCAATGTACAAAAGAGGACAAAGCACATCTATCAGCGGTAATAATGCAACCAATTCATCCACACACAAACACACGCCAAAAAAGGGCAAAGCACATCTATCCACCATCATGATGCAACCAGTTCATCCATACATCCTTATAAAATCAGTGACTTGGTCTCCCTAGTCTCAAATGCTTCCTCACCATACATGAACATCTTCCCTGGTAAAGTAGCCACCAACTTCAGCAAATAATGAAACAGCAAGAGAAACAGAGTTCAAGTAGAAATGCATGGTGGCCAAGCTGTCACCATGAAGCTCCACAATAAGTTGGACTTTCAACTCCAAACTTTGTCAACAATCTTTAACCACATCCACACAAACACACAATAAATTAAAGTGAGAAAGCACACATTTCATAAATTTTCACATCCAAGGAATGCTTGTTAGATACAACACAATAACTAAGGTTGTCATTTTCACAAAGCACCATCATTTTGTCCCACACGCACACCCATTTACAAAAGAGCACGATTTCCATCCTTGATAGCCCAAATACCCAGCTTTCATAGGCTTATATAAACAAAATAGCCGACAAAATAATACTTAAGTTCATCCTCTATAGTATGTACCATTCCACAGAAATCACACTGTGTTTTTCTAAATATGGTTTAACCACATTCACTTGATCCCTCAACGATATTCACTAGCCAATGATATGGGTTACTCTCCCACTCAGAGAAGGATCTGCTGTTCCAATTAAAACAATTTCTTTTCAAACATTTCAGTCCCCATACCCATAAAGACTCAGGCGGCTTACAGATGCATAAAGGCCAACACAAAGCACCGATGAAGACCAACACTAGTCAACAATGTGAACACTATAAGCATTTGAAGTGGCAATCTCATGGCTATTTGTTTACACATGTAATTATAAAAGGGTTAGTCGTAGGATGCCAAAGCCACTAACTTATCTTGAGATGCATACAAAGGAACAGAATTTTATAAAATCCGGGATCCAGAGCATCAGAAAACATAATGGTAATTTGGAATGAAACTATTTTAAAAAATGCCATGAAACTAAGAACATACTTAAATGGAGTGTCTCCAGGATTCTTTTGACGGGTGATATGCTCAAAGTGTTTTCCATTCTTTGCAACAAAACTTGCTAACTTGTCTGCAACTTTCTTCACAGTAGGATCACTTGGGGGATATGATGCTGCATATCACTTAAAAAACTGATTAATACCAATAGCATGAACAAGCCAATGCAAATTACTGCTGCAGCAGAGCGTGCCACATTTCCAGTTCTTCCTACCAACATCTCTCCACTTAAGTCATAAGCTGCATTCATGAGACAAGAAACTTTCAAAAATGTTTTGGCCACATCATTTCCCCAACTTGGAAATATGGAAGACATAAACCTCTTTAAATCCCTAGGTGCTAGCAATTCATGTTGGTCGCACTTAGAAGAAAAATATAAATCGATCTCCCAGCTTGTCTCTTGAAAATCACTGTGGAAATGTTCAGACTACTATCCATGTGACATGCACTATAAATCTGAATATTATTGAGTAAAAATAGTCTAATCAGAACTTTTCAACTATCACAAGCGCACAAGAAACTATCGGAATAGATAATATATAATGGTCGCAAAAAAATCTCCCCTTCCATAATACACACACATATAGGGCAATGTTCCTACGCATCCAGTGTGCAAGGTAAGCTGCCAGGGCCTAGCAAGGGCCCCACAGATCACGGGACATGGTGTGGATGGAAAAATCCACTCATGCTGGACCGAGATATCAAAAATGAGGTCAATCTTGTGCCTTTAATCCTTTGATCCATGGCCCACAAGTTCAATGGCTTCATATCAAGGAAAAAAATTGACCCTCGATCCAACGATACAGTCCATTTGTTGGGTGCAAACCTCAACGTCTGGTGACAATCAAGGGGGGTCCCATATGTGTGAACGGTTCAAATGGGTCATAAAGTGGGCCCGCTAGAAGTTTTCACTGTAAGGATGGACATGAACATTTCTCAAATAATATAATATAATATAGATTGATGAAATCCAAGAAACCATAGTGCAGGATCAAAGAACAGGATGTTCAACATTGATGAAGTGTAAGGTCTTTCCTTTCGTCTTTTTTTCCTATTTTTTTATCAGTAACAAAGAGGATTGCGTCAAAGAAAATGCATCTTAAAACATGTTATAAAAATGCCCCTTAACCCAACAGGAGGGACATAACTTAATATCAAAATTCCGTAAAGCCCCAGTAGGGGCCCGTTTGGAAACTCTAGAATAATCTAACAAGAGGTAGTTAGATTAGGTCTAGAACAAATAGCTCTAAATTTTTTAGTTCTAACAAATAGCTCTAGTATAATCTAACAATCGCTAATTAGAGGGGCATTTTTTTGTCGTTTCCAAAAATTTGAGACAACTCATATTGAGAGAGAGAGAGAGAGAGAGAGAGAGAGAGCCCTTATCATGTGAAGAAAGTTGGATAGAGGTGAAGGAGAACCAATCTTACTTGTAACTCTATAGTTGCTTGATTAGAAGCATCCTAATCATGGGAATCATAGATTGAAGTTCACTATATCTTCATGGGTGTTTATCCTTCCTCAATTCCAAGGGATTGCTTTCAATCTCTTCTAAAGGAATAGAAGGGACGTGGTCCTTACATTTATGGACTAATTCTAACTTAGTCTTGTGGTCTTCTCTGTGGGTGGTCTCTGTTTTTAGTGGGCCTTGTTTTACATGTTAATATTAAAAAAAATGATTAGAAGCATCCTTGAAAGGTCAAGGGTGAAGGGTCCCAGGATTGATACACAATTAAAAAAATGGTGAGGGAGAGAAGTTCATTTCATATGGCATTCATAGGAGAAAGGTAGAGAGAAAAAAGTTTTGTTGCTTAAGACAATGGAAAGGGTTTTTCTCTTGTTGAATAATGTAGTAAACTTTTTCTCAAATCAGAGAACATGGGAAAATCCCAGGCTGCCCATGCCCAAACCTAACAAATAAGTAAATCACAAGAAGCACCCCACCAACAAATGAAACCCCCATCATAGGAAAAGCATACTCCTCATCATGTGTAGGAGAGCCAAGGCATAATCTTCCCACACTTTATAAAATATCACATTCAAGTATCATTATAATAGCAAAACCATCACATCCAGCGCCTCGTGAAACATCACAACCAAATAAGATCAGTAATAGCACAACCAGTGAACACCACAAGAAGAATCATAGGGGGAAAAGGAAGAGGAAGTTGCATATAGCCATTTCAAGTCCAGCTTGACTGATAAAAAGATATGTACGCAAGTAATAATTACCAACACCCTCATGTTCTGATGAAGGCTCAGAGACATCCTCATGGCCCAACTTTTGTCGTTTGGATGGTCCATCATGTGGCCCTTTTGAGGCACCCCCTTCATCTTCATCTTCATCTTCATCAGCACCGAGTTTAACAGGGGCTACAGCCAGCTTTGACTTCTGTTTCAAGCTGAATGCAAGCTTGCCATTTGAATTGGATGAGACAGATTTGCAGATGTCATTTGTTTTAAAATCCAGTGCTATCTTACTAGTGGCAGCATTTGGCCTCAAAGTTCCATATGAGTTGCATGGAATGCCAGAGTTCGGTTTCATTGGTGCCGCCACATTCTCTTGCTTTTGGTGATGAAGTTGCTTAAACTTTTCCATGAACGAGCCATCATTAACAAAAAGCGTAGAATCAACTCCCTTGTCCATGGATATCAGCTTGATCTATACAGATAAGGAAGTTGTTGTCGTTGGAGCTCCTGAAAGAAATTCCCTTCTTGACAGACTAGAGCTTTCTAAATTCTAACCCCCTTCAATGAAATGCTCATAGGCTGCTATTTGTCATCATGAAACTGGCTGCATTCCTTAAGCTTGAATCAGAAAAGACTTAACAGCAATGCATTGTAACAATGACAGACAGAAGATTGAGCGTAAAAGGATTAAAAAAATTTTCAAGCTCAAAAGAATAGGCCTCTTTTTCAACGCTTCTAACAACTGAAAATCATTTGACACAGAAGACAAAACTTGTTGTGAAAAGATTAAAAAATAATTGACAATTCCGTCCCAACTGAGCTCGTGCCAACGAACCATCTCTTGGTATGGATATGTCATAGTCGATTGTGGAAAGCAGCCTTGTCCTTTGTTAGCATAAAACCACACAAATTTGCATAGAAACTGAATAAAGATCTAGCAATAACTATTGATGAACAGTACTGTTTTTTTTTAAATTTAAAAGAAAAAAAATGTTATGGAACAGACTTTTTTTTATCCTAAATGGTAACATGGCTCAAACTTGCAGCCATGTGGTTACAACACTGAGAACCTTCCAACCGTGCTGAGGCTCTTGTTTGCCCACAACAAGTTTCAACAATTCAGTGAGATCAACATAATCTTTTGTTCTTGACTTTTGACAGTGAAATGAAATCACATATCACTGCAGATTCATTTTATGGTATTGAGATTCAATAATAAAAAATAAAAAAAAAAAAGAACCAAGAAATTATCATTCATCCTGTGCACATAGGAACTATAAATAAAACAACGAGACCATACATGAAAAATGCTTGAAACCGAGCCCGAAGAGGGTCTCAAGCAATCATAATACTCAGCGGATATTTTCAAGGGGGATTCCATCTGTACCTTTGAGACAGAGAGAGAGGTGCTCCTGGATCAAATGTAAACCTACAACAGCCATGCCTTTAAAGTTCTCAACTATGATGCCCAGATACAGACACGGGTATAGACGGAGGTTCACAGGAAACGGGGGTTTGATATGCCAGCTTCAAAAAGTTAGGACACGGATACAAGTCCGGCATTGTGTAGGATATGTTTCAAAAAAAATATTAAAGTTAAATTTGGCTACGGCTCATTAATTAACAGGACATTTATTTTATACAAGTTAAATCTTTAATAGGCGAGCACTGATGCAAATAACTTGGAAGTTCTAGAAAAAAACACGATTGCTAAAAGACCCACTCGGAAGCCCCGGAATCAAGATGCAGGCAGACGACTTCTCCACACAAATTAATGCACAAAGCAACTCTTATCCCACACGAAATGCTCTATATCATAATTTAGGTGAGAAATAACAGATAAATGGAATGAAGCCTATAATGATACCTTGAAATCCACAGGCACGCGCATACATTTAAATGGACAATAAAAGATTGGATTTGGACATAAAATTGTACCTCCAATTAATTAGACTTTGGCACACTAAAATAGAAAAAGAGATAACAAGGATGCAGATTATAATAATTCTTGAAAGAGAAAAAATTAGAATTGCAGAAAATCCCAAACATGAGTCATTCATCTTCAAAACTAGATGGATCCACATTGAGCTTTGAAAATGCATAACGAAGATTCTCGAAAATAGAAAATAAAGACGAAATCTTCTTTTGTGGTCTCCATTGATCAAATCATTGATGATAATAATATAAACTCCATGCGGGAAGATCTCCCGTGTTTAAAAAAACCCTTGATGGTGCAGGCTTGGTTGTCGCGATGATGCTGTTTTCTGCCAGTTTCAATACCAGAACATCGTCTGCGGCGTCAAATGGCAGAAAACAGTGTCTCAATGTCCTACGGTCTCCAGACCGATCATCGTCTCCCCACAAAAACCTAACGAATGGTTAAACAGCAGTGATGCCAAAAATATCCAAATCGCAAGCGATCTAGGGTGCATTAACTATCAGTGAAAATCAAAGGGTTAACCTATAAAACCCTAGAAATCTGAGATAAGTGAAATCAAGATCTATCAGGAACCCTAGAAACTGCATCTGTGCATCAATCAAACAAAATTTAAATCGACTGGAATCGTTATCTTACCTCATTCGAGATGTTGAAAGCAGAATAGATCTTTTTCCTCAGGGAGCACTCGCGGGAGAATTGAAAGAATTTGCGATTGAAGGAGAGATTGGAGAAGTCTAGGTCATTCGCGGAATAAGAGTAAATTTCAATCATCCATCCTCGAGCACGAGTAGCAATGGATCCTCGGGCCTTGTGGTGTTTTTTTTTTTCTTAATTCGACTTGGGCCCCGCACGTGCATATCTAGATCCACGCGACTCCGGCATAGCGGGCAGCGGACTAAAGATGGTGTGTGGCCCACCTATTGAAATTCTTCCTAAAGGGTGAAATCTATTAATTCAATAGAGTATTTTTTTTTTTTTTCTGAAATGACGAGGAACCTTCCGACGCCACTTGCGATTGATCATTATTAAAACTCCGGATACACAACACCATCCACTAACACTGTGTATCGAATAAAGCCTCAAATGTTTCAAAGCAGAGGACTCTTGTTTATTGCACCATCAAGGGTTTTTTTAAACAAAAATGGGCCTCTCCCTACCATGAGTCAACTTTTTGTCTCTTTAAAACAAAATAAATCTTGCAAAATATGCGAAAGAATATGACGGACAACTTTTCATCCCTTTTAGAAAAGATAAAATCTTATAAGTTCAAGCATACTATAAGTTACATGGCGGACAACTTGTCATCCTTTAAAGCGAATGAAATATAGCGAAATCAAGCACAATATAGAGTTATATGGCGGACATCTTTTTCCCTCGTTCTAGGGTGGATGAAATCTTGCAAAATCAAGCATAATGTAGTCACGTAGAGTTATACTACTACTGCGTACAACTTTTCCTCCCTTTGGAGTAGATGAAATCTTGCAAGATCGAGCATGATGTGTGATTATATATGGCGGACGGCTTTTTCTCCCTTTTAGTGCGGATGAAATCTTGCAAAATCAAGCATGATGTAGATTGATATGGAGGACGTTTTTTCCTCCCTTTAGAGTAGAGGAAATCTCGCAAAATCAAGCATAATGTAGAGTTATACCGCGTACAACTTTTCCTCCCTTTGGAGTTGATGAAATCTTGCAAGATCGAGCCTAATGTATAGTTATATGTGGCGGACAACTTTTCCTCCCTCAAGGGCCCATTTGGATACGTAGCAGAATCAAATGTTGTAAATTATGTAGTCAAGATTTTAAAGAGAGAGATTTTAAGAGGTAGAAACCGAAGATAATTAAGTCAAATAATAAATCAAATCGATAGAGATTGGTGGATAAAAGACAGCAAGAGAGGGGGGTAAGAAGAAAGATCGGTTTTTCAATTCAAGAGATATTTTAGGAGTTAAAATAAGATTTAGAATCATATGAGATAATAAACGAAAGGAAAAGAAAACAGTTAGTTGGAAAATACAAAAATGAATGGGAAAGATATTATTTGGATTATGATTTATAGAGATGGATTTATAAGAGATGAGATGGGTGTTTCATTATCATTCAAAAAACCCAAAAGTGAGCGCCGCACGTTGTTCTCCCATGAAAGAGACTGTCATTATATATATATATACACAATAATAATAATTCTCTCACCGGGTGTATTACGATTTGCAATGCAAAGCCCCTATCTATTAGGGTACATTTGGCAATGGTTCACAGCAAGAGATTTTTGTCATTTTTCCGTGGATTTGCAGAATATTTATGTTTAGAAAGAAATTTAGCCGTATAATAGGATTTTCTAAAATAGGGCTAGAGTCTTCGGAAGAGAGGAGAAGTAGGGTGGGACTTCCTCCCATCGCACTTAGAAAATCCACACGCTGGTTCATTTGAAGATGAATAATATATTGGACAATAACCTGGGCATCACTCAATTAGCTGTAGAAACGTATCTTATGGGTCTCACAATTAAGATCTAAACCGTCCCTCGTGTTAAGAAGGTGAAAAATGGCTCTATGGCCAAATACCAGCCATTGATTCCTCATATATTTTGAGGCATTTACAAAAAAATTCCAAACACTTGGATCACGATTTATGGATTTGTGGGTCCCTCTTGCAAAATCCAAACCGTTCAATGTCTTTAGACTGCCTAAATCTGTTTATCATGGATTGTTAGAAGATATAAAAAATCTCCTGACCATTGATCATCTACATTGCAACAGCGTAACTGTCCACGCATGAATAGTGTTCCAAGCTTGATGTTCAAGGATCCGGTTCTTGGTTTGGCAACCTTCCTGATGGGTCTAACAATCAATATATGAACCGTCCATCATGTTGAGAAGGTTCACAACAGCTAGTGAATGGATTTTCAACCGTTGATTAATCATATATTTCAAGATATTTATAAAAAAGTCCACAATCTAACATTTTAATTTTTTATGTTCGTGGGACCCATAATGATTATCCGAATCGTCCATCATGTGTAAAAGGCCAAAACTGGTGAGCGGAATCATCTTTACAGGAAATTTTCAGTGAGGATACTGCCATGGGAGAAGAATGAAAGAATCCTGTGGACAGAGGACTCCTATTGGCAAACCTGAATATTCATGGCAGGAAAAGGCAAACAAGGAGCGGGTCAAAGTGGGTCTGGTCGGGTTGGGGAAACTTGACCGGTTTTAAAAACGGGCCGGGTGCGGGCTGGGAGCCATCAATGAGCCCATTCGTTGACCCGACCCGTTTGCGGTTTGCCACCTCTTCCTCCGCTTTGCATATCCAAGAAGGTCGAGATCGAGACGGCACATCTAATAAAGAACATCTTCGATGATTCAATCTCTCGCTCACCGCAATTCCTCTCTCTCCCTCTCTCCACGCATACTGCGAATCCACCTACTGAGAATCGGCCAATCGGCATAGATTCTCTCAAATCTAAGCAGGTCAGTCATCTCTTCTAATTTCCGCACTTCTTCGGCAAGCAGATCGGTTGTTTTTTCATGCCCATTGGTGTAAAATTAGGGCTTTTGGGAAGAAAATGATGATCTGGAGTTGATTTTTTTGGGTTGCGTTTGTTCATGCTTCTTGACCTAATTCGGTTCTGAATGGAGGCAAATGTTTGATTTTGTGGCGGTAGAATTAGTTTCTATATGAGGAGATTTGCAGAGAGCTGTAGATTCTTTGTTTTATCTGTTAAACTGGAGGTGTGAAATCCCAAGTTGTTTGGCATGTTTGATTGTTGTATGTAGTTTTACTTTTTCACGATCAAGTGTATTGACATGTTAGAGATTTGAGGACATCATAATTGCTATTAGTTTCTCTATTCCGTTCCGTTGCACATTTTTCTTGTTTCTAGTTTTGAATTGAAAGGAAGATGAATTGAGCTAAGTTAAATCCCCCTTGGTAAAACTTGGGTTGAACAATGCCATCGTGCGTTACGAATGGCTGTTGAAACATTTCTTTCCAGTCAAATTTGAACGAGAGGTCGCTCTGCTTCCATTATCTCAACTGTATTCACCACGGCAGCAGCGTGAGGTAGTCTCTCTTTAAAAATTCTGTCCAGAGAAACGAATATTCGCAGTCAAAATCAATGGTTTCTCTTCCTTCTCCTCCCCCGAATTCCTCATTTTCCTTTCAATCTAATAACCCGAGTACAAACCCAGCAATTTCAACTCGAATCCCTTCTTGGGTATCTCTGAATCGCCGCTGTGGTTCAAGCAAAGCCGACGAAAAATACCAAAGCTGTGGTACTGTTGAAAACATCCACTTGGTTTCTCTCTCCAAACAAGCAAAATTCAAAGAGGCCCATGAATTTCTCAATGCCATGGAAACAGCTGGCATTCCCATTGCTGTCCAATCGTATGAATCTCTCTTTGAAGCATGCAGAAAAATGAATTCTATATCATATGGAAGGATGTTCCACGATAAATTGAAAAAGAATGGGAGAAAACCATCTGGGTCTCTAGCGATCAGTCTCATCCGGATGTATTTTGACTGTTATGGGGATTTTTCCCGTGCCAAGACAGTGTTTGATGAAATCCCCACAAAGAATTTGGATTCTTGGGGTGTCTTGATATCTGGGTATGCTCGAAATGGTCTCTTTTCTGAAGCTTTCAGCTCATTTTCAAATATGCATATCGAGGGAGTTACTCCCGATGCATCTGTGTATATAGGTTTGATATGGGCGGTTTCAACTTGTCTGCGTCTGGAGCTTGGGAAACAAATACATTCTCATGTCATTCGAACTGGGTTAGTTTCAAATGTTTCTGTTGACGCCGCACTTGCAAACATGTATGAAAGATGTGGGTGCTTAGAGAGTGCAGTTCTTGTTTCTGATAGTATGGTTGAGAAGAATGCAGCCAAGTGGACCAAATTGATGGTGGGTTATACTCAGGCTGGGAAACCGGAAGAAGCGCTGGCTTTGTTTCATCGGATGACTTCGGAAGGCGTTGAATTGGATGAATTTGTATTTTCGTCCGTTCTCAAGGCATGCTCAGGTTTGAGGTGTTTGGTTATTGGGCAGCAGATTCATGGGCATATTGTAAAACTGGGAATGGACTTGGACAATTCGGCTGGAACCCCTGTCGTGGATTTTTATTTCAAATGTGGCAGACTTGAGGAGGCTTGGCAAGCCTTCAAGAGGATTTCTCATCCAAACGAGGTCTCTTGGAGTGCAGTTATTGCTGGATTTTCGCAAGCTGGAAAATTTGAGGAATCAATCCAAATGCTTAAAGATCTTAGAAGTAGAGGGATGGTTTTGAATTCATTCATGTATACCAGCATTTCTCAGGCATGTTCGGAGCTTGCTGATTTGAATACGGGTAGTCAGTTTCATGCTGATGCAATAAAGAGAGGACTTGTTTCACATCTCAAGGGGGAGAGTGCGCTGGTGACTATGTACTCGAGATGTGGTAGCTTGGATTATGCACGTCGAACATTTGAATTGATAGAAGATCCTGATACTGTAGCTTGGACTGCAATTATTGCTGGTTATGCCTATCATGGTCATGCTTCAGAAGCACTCGGGCTATTTAGGAGGATGCAGAGTTGTGGTACAAGGCCAAATTGCTTTACATTTACAGCTATTTTCACTGCATGTAGCCATTCAGGAAAGGTCCTGGAGGCCAGACGGTACTTGGATTCGATGACTATGAATTATGGTGTTGAACCGACTATCAATCACTACAACTGTATGGTTGACATCTACTGCCGTTCAGGCCATTTGGAAGAGGCATTTGAATTGATACAATCGATGCCATTCCTACCAGATGCAATGACCTGGAAGATAATATTGGGTGGATGCAGAACTTATCGCAATGTTGAGCTTGGAAAGATAGTGGGAGAAAACCTACTTCAGATGAGTCCTCAGGATACAGCTGCTTATGTTCTTTTGTTTAACTTGTATGCTTCGGCAGGGAGATGGGAAGAGGCAGCAAATCTTAGGAAAGCCATGATGGAAAGAGGAATAAGAAAAGAAATAAGCTACAGCTGGATTACAATCAAAGGTAAGTTGCACAGATTTGTTGTTGGCGATTGTCATCACCCACAAACGGACAAGATCTATTCTAAGTTGGTGGAATTGAATTCTTTAGCTGCTGAAAATGGCTGCGTTCTTCATACAGAGGATGAATCTGCCGACCCATATGGAAGGAATGCTCAGCTTCTCGAACATAGTGAGAAGCTAGCTATTGCCTTTGGGCTTATATCCACAGCCAATAGTATTCCCATTTTAGTTTTCAAGAATCTTCGTGTTTGTAGTGGTTGTCATGATTTCACGAAGTTCACATCCAAGATCATGGGCCGTGACATTGTTGTGAGAGACTCGATTCGGTTTCATCATTTTAGCCGCGGGAAATGTTCTTGCGGAGATTACTGGTGACCTTGAAATGAATCTGTGACAATCTTTGTTAGCACATGCTATTTTCATACAGGAGAGCCTCACAAGAAAGTGGGTCCAAATGTCGATTCTATCTATCAAAGCTTCTCATTCTTTGTAAGTTACAATGTATTAGGGTTTCAAACACACTAACAGTGATACATTTCAAATTATCATTACTGAATTTGATGTTTATTTTTGAAATATCTGCAGTGCTTTGAATAATTGAGCAATGATGGTGTTCATTTCAAGAAAGTAAAGGAGGAAGTTTTGTTTATTTCATGCCTCATTCATATGTTTAATTATATATAAAAAATCATTAGCTCTGACTGTATTATTAGATTGCATGGTACTGCAGTAAATACATTTAGTTAACTGGTGTCTCTCTTTCATCCATTTGGGGTTAAGACTTAATGGTGCCCAATCAATATGGGCACTGAAATAGGCTGCAATGATAGGTCTCTACATTCATGAACATATATGATATTGATATGGCATGAGAGAAGTGGAAATGTCCAATCCCTAATTTCAGTGTGATCTGACTGTTATTTAGGCCAGCTGTAATTCATGGATGCTAGTTTTAGTTCAGAGCAAGAGTGCAGACTTTGCTGTCTTGTACATTAACTTACTACTAGAATGGGTAAACTCATCGCAGTCTTCTAGAAGTCTTCTATCTGGGATCCACTTGTGATTTCATTCTTTCATCACTCAACCTTATTTGATGCATGCACTTTGTATTCTTACAATTTAGCAACTCGTTCCCAATCTCTCATTCACGGTCTTTATTGGAAACTCATTATTCTAAAGAAACAAGATAACAAGAAGCATAGTATACTGTGTGATTACGAAATTGGGTGTTTTGCAACGTGTAGATGATCAGGGGCCTGGTTGTCATTATTGTACCTCATTTTGGTAAGCAAAGAGATTAAGGTTGTGTAAGGCGTAGATGCATCAGGGGCCTCATACGCATCTCTCTCTCTCTCTCTCTCTCCTCTTCGGTGCATCATGGAACAAAGGAAATACGTATTAAGTTCTGATCTGGGTTTTGATAAATTTGAATATATATAGGGACATTTACAAAAAAAAAAAAAAAAAGCCTCAAATATCCCTATACTTCCAAAACAATCATTAAATACATGCCATTAGTTTAAGCATTGCATGTATATGTATTTGAGGATGATTTTGGAGTTATAGGGATATTGGAACTTTTTTTTTTTCCGTAATAATCCCTGAAAAAAAAAACCACCATTGCCAACTCTTTCAAGTATACGAGCAGCCGCCTCGGTCGAACATCACCTAATCTCGTTCAGCATTTCTTGCCATTAATTAAAAAAAAAATTTGTTTTGAACCTCTTTCTCTCTTTTGTGGACAGTTTTCTAGCAATCCATACAGGATTATGGATTCCATCGGTCTGCAAGTGCGACCCCCAAAATTCAATGGCTCAACTTCCCATCTCGGTGCAGCAGCTTGTATTGGTTCCTCTATCTTCACAGGTTCCATTCAGAAATGCACTCTCAAACCCCGCAAAATGTCTCTCATCACAATCTCTTCATCACCTCAACAGCTCGCACCTAAATGCTCATGTAAGGATTTTGACCTTTGTTTTTAACAGGGCTCGTTTGGTTGCGGGGGGAAAAAATCAGTTGCAGAAACATTCCAACAATTTTTTTCCTCGTCCAAACAGACCCATATTTACATGGCTCATTCTTGACTTCCAATCTTGTAACCAGATGAAATTTACTACTACAATAAGCACACAATCCTCGATCCGTATATCGATTTCTCAATGGAGGATGTTGTTGTCAATTTCAGTTGATTTTGTGATATGCATTTGTTTACGATTGAAATAGATAGTTAGATCTTCATATAGGTCTTGTTTTTTTTTTATTGGAACCCTTTTTTTTTTGTTTTGGGCAGCTGAAAGAGGTGATGCAGCCACCTCTTCAAATGGTGTTGGAGGAGCCCTAAGTGATGCTTGTGGTGGCAAGTTTCTCCAAGTTGTTTTAGTTTCTCCACAGGTATATACCCTTGTTGGACCATTTGATGCCTTGTGAGTCATCTATGGTTTGCTTCAAGAGGCTCTGGATCCTTGGCCCTTCCAAAAGGTCATTATAGGCATGATTAACTGTTGATAATTCATCCACACTTACTTTTTCCAAGTGGTTTCTCATGAATGGCCTAGGTTTATTTGTTTATTCCCCTTTGCTTTTAGGCATGAATAATTAAGAGTCTTCACAAGACTGGCACTTCTATATTTGTTTATTCTCTGGACGAGGATATGTGAGTAGGCATGTAAATTTATTACATTCCAAGTAATCAGTTTTAAAATAATCACATGAATAATAAGAGTGTCCCTGAATTTTGCGTGTCCTGAAGAATTGATTAAGAAGTTGAGAATTGCTTGGGATGTGAAATCAGGTTTAAACCATATGTATTTGTATACTCAAATGGGTGAAAATGGGCTCACCTTTCAAGTGGCTTGAACGCCGGTGTTTTGAATAAGTGGCACAAACCAAAGTGGCCTTTGCATTTGAAAGGGCAACAAGTGACTACTGGTATATGGAACAGGGCTGGTTTCCACTGGATGGAATGTTGACAAGCCCCTAGAATCAAAGTTACTTGCCGAAATGGCTAGTCTGACCTGGTGAGTTTACTTGCCACCAAACTATGTGTAGGAATGGGGTCAACCTTGTTTAGTCAATGGATCAAAATAAGAGGCTCCTTTGTTCCAAAATGCAAAGTACACCTAAAATGCCATGTGCTGTTGTCCACGCCCTCACACATGTATGTGCATGTGCATAAGCAGGCTATTGAGAACTGCAGTCATCAATAGCCAAGGACTCATTGCTTGTGTTATAACCAAGGGTACAAGAGAACTAATGCACTTAATAGGTACCCCTTTATTGTTTACTTGCCTTAAAGCGTAGGATTAAACTTGGAAGTGGAAAAATTACTTTTCTTATAAAGACTGATGCATACAAAATTAGGACCTGATGCCAAATAACGTCAACAGGATGTCTATGCTGTTTAAGAGAAATATTTACCACAGGACTGGCACTTGTGTCGTACTTGCATTTCTTAGTCTCTCCATGTACTTTTTAGTGTTTTACTGTTACATCTTCAAAATGGATATCATTTAAATTAGTTAGCTTTGATGATAACTGACCAAATTTCTTGAAAGACTGATCCACATTACACTTCTTATATGCAAAGCATCACAGAGTTAAAATTTTTGCTGTTGGATTTCAGGCGACATCAATTTGAAGGTGGACTGAAATTTCTGTTGCTCTTGGCAGATTCCAGGAAATGTAGGGTGCATTGCTAGAACATGTGCCGCAGCCCTTGTTGGCCTGCATCTTATTGAAGTATGGATATCCCATTTCTAGAAACTTTATTAGTTTTTTTGGTACTTCTGTGGTTGCAGTCTGCTGATTTTGGATTCCATCACGTCTTAGCCATTAGGATTTCAGGTGGCTGATGCAAAACTGAAGCGTGCAGGAATTGGATTGCATTACTGGCCGTATCCTTCTTGCGTGTTACTTCTATCCACAGTAGACTGATTGTATTATATGTGGGTGTGTGTGGTGCATCATGTTATGGTTTTCAAATGTGCTATTTTGTCTGGGATTAACCAAGTGAAATAGATATGTTGTGGTCAAGATTCATGCTTCCTGGGAAGATTTTAAAGCCATTTCAGACAGCAGGTATGCTACTTTGCTTGGCACTTAATGTTCTCAGTCATCAATTGTGCTCTTTCCGTGACTTTAATTTCTTACAGGATGGTAAAACACGGATGCTGGCATTTACTAAGAGAGGACGGATGATTCATTTGGTGAGTTCTAACTTCTAACCCCTTGGTTCAGTCTCTTGGCAGTACACAGATATGAGATTCTTGAACTCCACTTTTGTCATACATGTTGTAAAGAGATATACCGTTTGTTACATGCGTACAACGATCTGACTGTTCATAATTACAGACTGTGGTAGGACCCAGTGGCGGAACCGGGAACCTTTTGTGTGAAAAAGGGATTTTGAAATTTTGGGCCCCTGCCCCTGGATTGACCACAAACCAAAACCCCCTTTGGTGGGGCAAACCTAAAGTTTTTATCTAGAGAGTTTCTAGAGAAAAAGAAAAGGTTGGTTGCTAGAAGTTTGGTTCACAGTGTCCTTAACCATATATTTACCTTCTTCAGAAATGTCCTCTGAATGGACAGTTAGGTACTTGGGTTGGCTCTTGTATATTGGTGCAGTCTATGGAGTGATTGAATATGGTTACCACATGGTCACTGATAAATGAATTGAAAAAAAAAAAAAACTTTTTTCTGTACGCCATAAATTCCACTAAGATAAACCTAAACCTAAATTTTCAAAAACCCATGCTCCATATAAACCCTAACCCACAGCCCACTATCAGCGGCAAAGTATTTAATGTTTATGTTGTTTACAGCTACAATTAAATGCGCCCAGCCTGTAGTCGTGTTTTCGAGTTTCATGTTTCTTTACGGGCTAATGTATAAAAACTGTATGAACCAAAGAAGATTTAGTGTTGCCCATCAACTTTACTTTAGTGATTATAAGTACTGATGTATTCGAGTCACTTGATTGGGCATATGATGCTTTTTTTCTGTTGTACACAAATGAAGAATATCAACATGAAAAAATGATATCTTTTTGTTGCTGCAGGATTTCTCATACAGGCAAGGTGATTGGCTTGTTTTTGGATCAGAAACCAGTGGACTCCCTCCCAAAGTTTTGGTTGACTGCTGCAATGAAGCATTTGGAGGAGGAACAATTGGAATTCCAATGATTGAAACTTATGTTCGATGCTTAAACCTTGCTCCGAGTGTAGGTATAGCTCTGTACGATGCATCAAGGCAACTAAGCTATGAACAACTTCAGTTACAGTTACCAGTAAAGGCATGTATCAATAGCCCAGAGGCATTTATTTCGGGTGATACAGTCGGCTAATGTACATGTAAAATGATAAGTGATATAATTGTCATTTTCCCCCTTCTTATCAAAGATAGAATCTATGGATTGCAAATTTATAGTGGCTCTTCTGAGTAGGGAAGATGGGATTATCAAAGTTGAAAACCTTTTACCTTAGTGTGAAAGATTTTGATACTTAAAAGAAACAAAAGAAAGGTTTGGCCATTTCCATTTTATGGAAATGTACCATATTTCTAAATAATAAAAAAGGCTAGGTGTGTTTGGATGACTATTTTAGTATGTAATACATTTCATATTCCCATGTCCCCCTCTTGTTTCTCACTTTTCTCTTGATTTTTATTTCTCCCTTTTCACATTTTGTGTTAATGCATCTTATTTTGCATAGATTCATGCATCCAAGCGCTTTTAATGTAGAATTGGATCATCACATGACGTGCAAAATGGAGACAAGCTGGTGAAATAGTGTAAGATCATCAAGTGCTGCTCTTAGTGTCCTGTTCAACTGAACTGTGTGTGTTGTTTTTCCTCTCCTTTTTGCTTAATCTAAAGGTGTGGCTTATAGGCTTTTGTTTGTGCGGAGCCCATCTTTGCATATGAGTATTTTCTGAGGGTTTTGAATAGAGTTACTGAAATCCCTTTTGCATCACTTCTCTACCGGGGTACCTTTCAATATTAACTCCTTATTTGGGATGAAGAAAATCCAAGAAAATGACAGCTTGGAAATTAGAATCAATGGGTAGTTGTCTTACCAAGCTTTGTGATGTAACTGAAGAGTGAATCACAATTTTCATCCGACTGGCATTAGTTTCTGTTTACTAGGGCATGGACGTACTGGATTTACACCCTACATTGCTAGCCCGTTGGCTTTTTTTTTTGATAACGCAGGGTTCCTAACCCTTTGGGCCAGAATAATCGATATGGGCCCAGGAGAGAAAGTCGGGTGAAATTCCCTTTTGGCCCTAGTGTGGTAGGGCAGTTTCGAACCCACAACTTCCGGGTGCAAACCGTGGTCCTAGGCCAACTGAGCTACGACTTTTGTATATTAAAGATTCATCACTTGTCAACCGCATGTATGACAAACTTTAATCACTGTTCGAGCGGGGGTCCAAATTCACAAAATACCTTTGCCCATGGGCCATTAGACCGCAAATTTATGGCCTCATTGATGTTTGAACAAGTTAGTTTAATGGACAAATTGTGTCTTTAGGATTAAAAAAAGTTAGATTACATTTTAAATGAGCCGCTCGCATTTCATTAAGTGTGTTCATGGACCAGGTCGAGCTGGGCCAGAGCTTGCCCGTTTAGTTACTGGGTCTAATATTAAGCTAAGGTCCAGTCCATGGGCCTCTAAGTCAGTTTATGGTCCAGCCTGTTTGGAAAGTATATATACCATGTATTGAATATGTTGGGCACCTAGGAGTTCCATGCCAAGGACTTTCACTATTGGAGACTGATTTGTATTGGGATATCCAAATGATACTGCAGCAAATCCCTGAGTGGGTGACTCAAGTATCCCTTGTTGGATGCTTATCTTTTAAAAATTTTTAAGGTTCTTCACTTATCTGATTGGAAATCTCTGTTCCAAGCTAGGTGCATTTGGGCATCTTTCTCCTGTGGTGCCTATGTCCAATTCCTCTTGGCGGTTGCTTAAGCATATCAAGGGCGTTTCGCTCAACCCAAGAATGTTCTCTCAGTTGTGGCTCCTGCATTTACATGAGCAGTAGAAGCTTTGGTGCGATGGATTTGTATCTGATAATTCCTATACATGGGCTGTGGGCTTTCTTTTTCATGTAAGTCTTTTTAGACACTTTTTTTCTTTTTCCTATCTCCTTCTATTGGGGGTTTAGCTATGTTGTTCTTTTGGGTTTTCCCCTTTTGAATATAATTAATCTTACTATTTAAAAAATATATATCTTGGGCTGGGCCTCTAAGCAAACACATGCCTAGGGATGACCCAGTTGATAAATGGATCAAGAAAATTGGGCCCAAGGTTCAGCCCACAGGCCGAAAACACAACAGTAAATCAGCACAAATTGCCTCTGCCTTTTGCACTGCGCAATCTCAGTGCAAATCCATTTCAGCACAGCCCAGCTTAAGCACAAAATAAGGAACAGTGCAGAAAGAATGCCAAACAAGGGCTTGTTTGTTTATATGAGGGGTGAAATGGAATAAATTAAGGATCAAATCAAGAGAAAAAGAATCCGGGAGGGTTTGATAGTAAAAGTACAAAATGATAAAAAAAAGTTACTAATTCCCTTTCTTATTATCATTTAGTGCCTTTTAAGAGAATTTTTTTTTTTTTTAAAGGAGTAGCTTTCCTTCATTTTGTGCCCTCTACTTCCAACTCCCTTCTTTTTTTTTTTTTTTTGATAAAAAAGGCCAGTTTGATTTATAGCTTCAAACTTCAAAAAGGTGAGTTTCATTTATAGGCTTTCCATGACGAGCCCGTGGCACAGTACCTTGAGGTTGTGGGTACAGGTCACTTTTTTTTTTTATTTAAATTTTGAACACTTTTAGTTGAGGCAGTAGACAAGTTGAAACAGAAACTACTGGTTCAAAAAGGCTAGTTCCTGAAAGACTTTTCCCCTGTGCACAAAATTCCTGAACTCATCAAAGCTTGCACACCCAGGACTCAATACGATCGCATCTCCTGCATTTGGGACAGATAAACACAATCAGATTTGAGTATCTTAACCACAGGTAACTAAAGATAATATACGTTAAGCAACTAAAGTTGTTCGGAGATTATTACACACTAATGGTTGTTAAAACAACCACCTAACCACGAAATATTTCAAAATGTAAGGCACCTATGGATGTAGACAGACCAGATTTTGCTATACTCTTTGCAGAGTTCACAGCATCTTCTAGCTTTGCGACTCTAATACAAGGAATTGTTAGACCCGCGTCACACAGTGTCTTCTGAATCATCTTTCCTGAATATCCAAACTTGGCAAATTCATTCAATGTTTTGTTAGCTTTCATACTAAGCCATGAAGGAGAAAGCACAAATTTCAAATGAGAAAGCAGAGATTCATTTCAGGAACTCGGTAAATACAAGAATAATAGCAAAGGATCACTTACCGTAATGACACATCGGTGATACTTCAGAGGCTCAACTAGTTTTTCAAAACCATTGGAATTCTCAATGTTTGAATCCTACATAGAACACGAAACACACATAAGAGACAACAAATGTGCATTCAAGCATGCACTGCACAGTGCATTTAAATATGAAAGCACCTCAAAAATAGAAATATACCGACCAATTGAAAAGCTTATGGCAATGAATTCAAACCTATGTATCTTTTGATAGTCCCTAGTCTAGGTGTTCAGGAACTTTTGAGTGGTATTAGAATAGGAAAAGTATTCAGATTAACTATATAAGCATTGTGCTTTTCATCATGAAGGAGTAGGCCCACTCCCCCAGAAAAGTATTCAGACATTAAAGATAACTGCAACCATCAGATAGTTTCCCTTTTTTGGACTATCAATTCTTTTTCTATTAAAATGGTTACACATTAGTTCATTCAGTCAGTCAAAAGATACCAAGTATCAATATCCAAATAGTACAACAAAGAAATAGAAGCCTCACCACTCCATCCACTTTTCCAAAGACCAAAGCAAGAGAATCTGATAAACACCTTCCCTGATAAAGCCAAGCAATAATCAATCACTGCACCGTAATTGCAATTTCACGTGAAGAAGATGACAGATTTTGAATGGTCCTCTTGCCCTCTAGCTAAACTGACCATATTATGACAGCAAGACTCAATGAAATAGAGCGCCTACAGACGGAAAACCCACATCGCCAGGATCCAATAAGTGATATTTACTGTGCCATAACCTTCATAACTCCAAAAATGCCTTGGAAACGGGCAGCCTAATAACGAACGGGCAACTTTTCAACATCTCCAAAATATACTACGCAAACACTCGAAAACTGTAAACTTCCGTTATGTTTGGTAAGGTCATCAATGGCGAGGAACTAATTAATAGTTGCTGCCCAACAAAAAGCATTAACTCTAGGAGGAGCCTTTCCAAAGAGTGGAAGCTATGCGAAGACAAACCTCTTCTCACTAACTTCTCATAAAAAGGAGGTAACTGAAAACTCGTCATTTTCTGCTCCCAAATACTCCATTCCTTTCTTTGAAATAATATCATTCTTCAAAAGATATAGGAGATTCTCCAAGTAGTTCATCTCATCATCATTGAGGTTATGTCAAAAAATTGGAGACCAACAAAGACATCAGCCCAGTATCCAAGTCATCAGACGCATGGCCATTAGGTTACTATTATAGCTGACAGGGGGAAGAACCAGGCAGTGGTCTATAAGAACAGCAAGCATCAAGCCATACTAGATCTGATTACACTTCTGCAAATTATTAGGTGATGTTAGTCAAAAAGATTTTCATTGAACTGATTGCCTTCCCAGTTCCCACAGCCTGAGTTGGGAGTCGGCACATTACATACCTTCCATTCCCATCACCCAAACATTTTCGGACAAGGATTAAGTGCCATAACATTTCATCACTATTGACCATTGTTTCATTTCCAGACCACTAATCAGAATTTTAGGACTTATTCCAAAGTTTTTTTTTCTGCATCCCCATCAACAATGGGGCCCAACACAATGGTATCAGAGAACCACAGGCCCCCACTGTACTAATGCATAATGAAAGCACCATGCTACTGTACATATCCTGAAGAAAAAGGACCTAATAATTTATCTTCAATTAGACAAATTATATTGCAGTAGAAGCCCATTTTTTAAATACTACCTTATATTATATAAAACATATTTTAATGCATTTATTAACAATAACTTATGCGATAAAACATCATTCTCATCACTATACTCAAAGCATTATCCCATCTATCTGTGGCTGGCTACTTATATAATAAAACATTCTTAAAAAAAAAATACCATTACACGTGAGTGTGTGCACGCGTGAGGAAGTTGGCACTGCAGGTCTCCCAGGGTTGTCTGACTCCTCAAGTTAGTGTCCAGCACTGACATGTAACCATGTCCAACTTATACATGCTGCAGAGTAAACTTAGCAATACTTGATGCATTCAATCACTCCTAGAGTAAACCTTCTGTTTATGTATTAAGAAACATAGGAGATTAACATAATTTGTGAAAAGCGTGTGAAACAATGATAAAACTAGATGCATACCTTTGCAAGGCCGCCAAGGAGTATCACAGATTTGTGTGCTTTGAGACCCATTAATCCTGCATATGTGGCTTCAACATTTGTTGCCTTGCTGTCATCCACCCATGTTATTCCATAGGTGTCTCTGAATACTGCATTAACAATTCTAAACTTCACAAAATGTTGAATCCAAGAACTGGAAATGCAAAATAGATTACGATGCAATAATTGTTGCCCAGATCGAACCAATATAAAGGAATTCAAAGTTTTATTTTTTATTTTTTCTTTCCCTGTCTTTTCTTTCTTTTCTTTTTTTCTTCTTCTCTTTCTTGACTGATGATCAGTTGCCATTTAAGGGGGCATCTCTCTCCATGCATTGTTCCAGAAATGCCCAAAAAAATGTAAAAAGCTATAGATATCAAGTTTTTCAAGTAAAAGATGGCCCCTCCGACCAATGGTATGCTTACCTTAGATGAGAACTTCACCCAACTAAGCAGGATTTTGAATACGGTGGCTCCCCCACCAATGGCATCTTATGGCATAAATAGCCTAATCTTAATACATTTGAGAAGGCACGTAAGTATGGGCCACCAAATCAATGATCCAAAATCTAGGTAGACAGGAGAGCTATCCTAGGCTGATTCTTGAGGCATGGTCATGGGCACCTAAATCATCTCAATTTGTATGGAGTTGTGCAGGCATCACCGTTTAATCAAGAAGGCTTCCTTTTGGGTGGACAACAGAAATAATGCAAACATTATATTGCTCGTAAGAATTGTTTAGGTATATCTATTTGTGAAATGTTCCAAGAGGTGGTTCATCAATCAAACAGTAGATGTGGCATCCAATACCCATATATTTTGTAGACCAGATCTGCTGCTCGCTTCTAACATCAACTCTCCGTGATTATGGCTACCTTTCATAGATCAAAATTGCTCAATCACCAACACGCTCATGGTTGAGTGGCGTTGGCACCTTTTTTTCACGCACATCCCCATGGTCCCCAGGTGATGATATCACCCCTGTACCAGTAGCCCAATGTAGCCAAAAAAGAATAAAAAAGGTTCAATGAACTGTAATCCTTTGGATCTTCAAAGACACAAAATATGACCACATAAAAAAAGAAGAAAATGTTCAACGAAATATGTGCATTCGGTTAGTTACATATAAAAAATGTGATTCATCATCATTATCAAAGCCTTGTCCCAACTATGTTGGGGTCAACCACATGAATTTTGTTTCTCCATTCCGAAAATTGAATTCCAAAATTGAATGGGTACTAATTGTGAGCTTACAAATGTTTGATCAAAAGCGGATAAAATTTCCAATCGAAGTGGTATTTGGCAGGCTAAAAATACATGGGACTAGCGTCCAACTGAACAGTTTTGATTTATGAATACTGGCCCCATCATCATAATTGAGAGGGGCAAGACTTAAACATCTGCTATTAGGCGAGCATCATCACAATCAGCACAATCACCATCACATCATCATCATCACCACCAAAGGCTTATCCCAACCAGGTTGGGATCGGCTACATGAATTCCGTCTATCCATTTTTTTTAAAAACGAATTCTGTCTCTCCATTCCAATCTATCTTGAGCTATTTGGCAAGTATAAGCAAGGGAAATCAAGAGATAAGATCTTACAAGTTTTGAAGTCCCAGGTGAGATTTCTTCTTCGTCTTTTTTCCTTTCCTCCTGCCATTCAAAAAGGTGTTTTGGTTCCAAACTACCAGAGAAGATAGTAAAGAGTGAAAAATATCATTTTTCCACTTCTCTTCTAGTTTTCTTCTTCAAATGCGCAATTCTAATTGTTTGTTTTTGCTTTTGTGTCATTTGTTCATTCATTTGAGAAAATCTCTGTATTGGTAAGTTTAAAACTAAAAGGAATTATACTCTTGAATTTGATTCCAAGTTTGGGTGATGGATTTCTAGGGTTTTCTTTCTGATGTTCTCATAATTTCTTTTGTGCCCATTCATCCTTTTTTTTTTTTTACTTTGAATCTGGGATGATTGATCGTTAACACAGATTTTGGGTACTTTGGATCTTAGAGACAACCTCAATCGAAGAACACAAAAAGATGAGTCATTACATGGATAAATAGTGTTCCTTGATCAAAATCAGCTTCTAATTCTATAAAGATGAGAAAATTAACTAACTTTTTTATTATAGCAATAGCTAGACTACCCAACCAGGCATGAGAGAATATATATATATATATATATATATATATATTTGAATGGTTACTTTCATTAAATAAAGCAAACAGCACAAGAGATAAGTACTGAAAGCAAAATACAGCAAAGTAGGAAAACCAAAAGAACCCTAAAACCAGCAAACTAAGGCCCTGCGTTAGAATAGGCCAACTCTTTCCAATGATACACTATTTGATCTAAGGCATGAAAGATTATCACTTAGTAAAATTGTGTTCTTATTGTTTAATGCATTTACTTTGGTCCCTCTAAAGCAAACGTTCCACTCCTGGTCATAGATATTCCCGGTACAATTTTTGGATAGAGGCAACTATATTGTACTTCTCTTGTTTTTCTGATGGTCTCTATTCCAATATCCCTGCAGCTATTAAATAACATAACAAGATGACATGTTTGATGAAGACAATATTTTTACATGTTAACTTCAAGGAGGGAAACTCATTTATGCATCTGTATTCGTACACTTACAAGTTACAAGATAAAACTATTCAGGCAACAGACTAATAAGTCCTATCAACTGCATAATTCGCTTTCTACAAATATGATGTGCTTCAAGTTTTTTATGTTGTAAATTAGTACTTCTCAAATGGTCTGTCAAAACACCAGATCTATGGTGCACTGCAATTTAAAGACCAATTTATTGTATAGTGAGATGTATCTGATTTTCAAATTGTATTGAGCATGATTCAGAAATTCTACTACGAGTAAGATATGCTTACTAATTTGCATTCGATGAGGTGGAGGATGCAAAGCTTCAATTGTTGCTTCAATGGAATCAGCATCAATTCCAACATCCAGTCCAATAACTGAAAAGGCAGCCACTGCTGCATTGAGATAGTTGTGGGTGCCTGCTGCCTTCAGAGCTCCAAATTGCAGCTGGGTGACTAATCCAGTGGTGGGAATGCTTAAATTAGCAACCTTGGCCTCCCCTGTCATCTTTGTAACATAAGTCACTACTGTCAATTATTGTCATTGGTATTATAACTACTACTAGAAAGGGCAATTATCATGGACTAGAATTAGAAAAAAAAAAAAAAAAAAATGAGGACCCTCAGCAAGGTAGCAAGTGAAAAGGCTACATGCCAGAAGCTAGAGGTCCGATCATCTCTTCAGCATCCATATTAGCCATTCAGATATTATTGTCAGAAGAGACACCTGCAGTGGCTGCTAAATCTATTATCATCCAATATCCCATCGTCCATGCCCCAAGAGAAAGCTGACCTCCAGCCTTCTTGATGCTCATAGCACTACCATTGAAGCTTTACTTCCACACCCCCTCAGGAGGACACCAACAAGCCACAATCTGCAACATCCTCTCAGATGAGAAGAGGCATTCTGACCAGCTCTAGATGGGACCCAACTCACAATGACTAGCAAATTCTTTTTGGCAGGGCACAATGAACCGTTCTCCTTCCACCGTTCTCCCGTATCGGGTTTACCGCTAATGGACCTTTTCTATTACAGTTTTCCCAATATTTTAGCATATTCAAAATGGTTCGACACGTTATTGCAAATCACAAATTATCCTGCGAAAATCTAATCAACTAGGACCCATTTGACCCAAGTTTGACCTGGCTCAAAACTTCCACACACTAAATTTATGGACTTCATTATACTTCGATGTTAATTTAACGCAAGCAATGGCCTATGCAAATCAGTCAGCCAACTCAGGCAAAACGACAACTCTGAAACGACCTCCATGAAGAAGGTTGCCTCCACCTTCAACATATCATAGTGGATGGAGACTCGCTAATTGCCATGCACCATCTATTGAGCAAAGTAGTCTATGCCTGGCTCCATGGAGAATAGCAGATCTGGTGGAAGAAGTGCTTGACTTAGCATGAAAGTTCACGTCAATAGGAATGCAAATGAGGAAGCAGTTGCCCTAGCTAAGCAAGGAGTTAGATGGCAAAAGATGGCTCTGGAAGAAGTTTTCCTGCTTCTGATTCAATGGGCTCGTTTGACTAGCTTGGGCCTTCACAGAACCCTTTTTTTCTTCTCTCCTTCCTCCTCTCTTCTGGCCTTCTTAGGAGGGTTCCCCCGTATTTTGAGTGGGTCAGCCTTCTCCCTGTCCTTTTGTCAGTATAGACCTCTTATAGTACTCTAGCTTTTCCCTTTAAAATAAGGTTACCAGTCAAAAAGGAAAAAAAGGGGCAATGATCAATAAAATCCTTACAGTTTAATGCTAATCCACAACCACGACAGGCACTGCTAACAAGTAGAATACCGCAACTAAATGCGTAGGGAAATTCAATGTAACAAGCAAATGGTTCTTAAAACATGGGTAGAACCTCTTCCATTGTGTATTTAAAAGTTCAGAAATGTTCCAGGAATGGTCTGCCTTTATATGCAATAAAAAAGCATATAAAGAAATGAAATGAATATTTTGATCTAATCAGGGCCTGTAACTCTTGATAGACCTGTGATTGGCTTTAATCCCGTACACGTCTACTTTAGCAGTTCACATTCCACAATCCACAACAGGAGTCAATGGCAATTTCACATAGAGCTATAGAGGCAATAGCAAAAAGAAAACATGAAGAGAAATGCATGAATCAGCCAAAATCCTAGGCTAGGATTGCAACCCAATGGTTTCAGAGCCACAATAATGCTCCACACCCATTTATAATTCTCAAGTCTCGCTGCAACAAAAACAAGACAGATGGTTTGCAAACCTATATACAGTCTTTTCATATCATTCTAATGAACACAAAACCTTGGAATCGTCCTAACCACCCATTCCCTAAGTATAAAATGTTAGCATTAAGTAAATTTGTCTTCTGCTTCCTAACAGCTCAAGCTTTTGGGATGTATTGGCTAGTCGGACTGTAACATGGTATCAGAGCCATGCTAGGTCACAAGTTTGAACCCTGGGGAGACGTTATTCCCACAGGTCACATGGGCAGGCACGTGCAGGTTTCAAATTCAAACAGTGTCCCATTCAAAAGGGGGGTGTTAAGTAGATTTGTCTTTTGCTTCTTAACAGCTTAAGCTTATGGGAAGTATTCGCTAGTCAAACTGTAACAGTTAGTCTTGTCCATTAAAGCATAATGAATTGTAAAACTACTTAATAACCCTATCACTTTACCAATGACTTAAAATCCTCACATCCCTAAGGACCATAGACTCACCTCCAAGCTTGCTGCTCCATTGATGCCATATGTGTGTAGAGCAAGATCCATTGGAGAGAGAGAGAGAGAGAGAGAGAGAGAGAGAGAGAGAGAGAGAGAGAGAGAGAGAGAGAGAGAGAGATTACCTTGACACCGGGCAGGTCTCCTATCCATGCAACATTGCAATTGTCCACCCAATGGCCATAAACTTCTTTTAAATGTTTGTTCCCTAAACAGATTGATGAGAACAGCTGTTAATGAAGATTCCAGGCTGGGGCTGCACAGCAGGAAGCTATTATTGGAGGAATATGCAAAAGCAGAAAATACATCTACTCCCATTCAGTATCGCACGTCTCAGAATTCATGTTTAATTCTAATGAGTAATGAGCTCTAAAAGGGATACGTTAAGGATTGTTCACAATCAAGAAACATGTGTAGGGATGCAATCAGTCCTTTGATCACTCCAGCAAATAGATGGACAACACCCCTAACCGAGAGGGAACAAGACAAGCAAGAAAATGGGTGTTTGCATTTAAAGAGTAATTTTCAGCAGACTTTTTTAAGTTTGGACACCATACTATGATAAAAGTGTGCACTAGCATGATCAAACTTTATTGCATTTTCAACCTTTCTGACCTATCAAACCAGCTATCAGCGTGTTGTTTAGTAACTGCATTGGCCAATTTGCCAAATGAGGTTTTTTTTAATGGTATTTGTCAAAGGAGTATTGCAGAACATCAAATTGAAACATCACAAGGAATTCAAGAAAAGAAGAAGAAGAAAAAAGCATCAGAAAGAAAATAAGACACAGTACTGATCGGCTACGGTTTATGTGCTTTTATTTAATGAGCTGCGGTAGCCTCAATTCCTTGTGTAGTCATGTATGACAACCATTAAAAAGGACTAATACGTGGCATGCCAGTAGTCAGGTGGATAACTGTCCCCACCATATACAGGGGTGAATTATACGTCAGACATCTGTCAAAAGTTAACCCCACTCTTGTTACTTTATCTGGTGGGGCTAGGGAACCCCAACAAAATCCCATGTGTCCAGTTTCCCCACCATTATACACTGGTGAATTATAGGTCAGACATCTGTCAAAAGTCAACTGCCTCACTCTTATTACTTTATATGTTGGGGCTAGGGAACCCCAACAAAATCCCATGTGCCCTGTTCACCACAGCTGTCTGCAAAGGATGCAATCTTCTTATCTTCTGTTTATTTATCTAAAAAAGAAAGATATCAGTGAAATATTATCGTCCACTCCTTCTATCCTGGAAGACCATGTATGTCATTCTTTTTCTACAGCAGTTCATTCTTTGTTGAACAAGCTTTTAAGTTTCTTGCTTGTACAATATATTCATTTCAATTAAACTTCATTACCAATCTTTTTAAGGGAAAAATAAATAGAGAAGAAACTCTCTAGGATGAATGAGGCTAAAGACATATAGAGTTGGCAAAGTTATTAATTAAAGGTATAATTTTAGAAGGTGGTTCTCTTTGTGAATTAAGTCGGTGACTCAATGCAGCTATCTGAGTATATTGATGACATTTGCCAGTTGGTGTCTCCTGATGTTGCTCCTTCTATGGAAAACTCAGAAGCTGATTGATTAGCAAAACAGGAAGTCTCTGTGACTCATTTATGCTTGATGTGTGATTTTTATTCTAAAAGGGGCTTTTCCATTTCAGTGTGGTATTTTTCTTTGAATAAAATTCATAATCATTTTACAAATAAAGCAATCAGGCACTGTACACTAGCAAATCAAACAGTCATTTAGCTGGAAAAACATTTGAACTGCACAAAATATTAATGTTAGACAAAGAAATGCCATGAAAAAATACAGATTCACATGGCACTGCCAACCACACCAATGAATGGGACATTTTATCATGGTAAAGGTGTGAACCCTGTTAATAAAAACAGGGCGTTATCCTTTTAGATGGGAAAGATGACTTGACCTTGTGGTTGTGACAATGAGCACCTTCCAACTGACTTTCACACTAGAAGAGTGAAACCAATATGAGGATGGTAAAAGACAACATACCAAAAAAAGGAAAAAAAAAAAAAAAAAGGAAGGAAAAGGGGCAAAGGAGTCAAGCAGATCACAAGCTAAATGGAAGTAAACACCAATAAGTAGTACTAGCTGAAACAAATAAAATAGACGTTTTATAATATATCTGCAATCTGTTTCATAGGAGACCAGTACCACTTGGAAGAAGTGCAAGCTTGCTGTCACTCATGCGAGAGAACAGTTGGCACTTCGTTAGGGCGTAGTTCCTCATTGTCTTGTGCCGCTCTAGATGATCAGGAGTGAGGTTTAAAACCACAGCAACCTGAGATGCTGGCAAGAATTACTAAGAGAACAATTTAAAAAAAAAAAAGCCTCAATGAGCATAACTCAAACATCCAAAACTCACTGAAGGACAGAAGTATTTATTTGGAATTTCCAGTTGATAGCTGCTAACTTCCACAACTGCAACCTGAGAGTAATGAATAAAAATTAACCTATATAGTCAAATGCATTGAATAAGGTCTTTACGCTAAGAATGGCCAGAAGCATCGGCAGCAGTCTGTAGTAGAAATGAACTAATACGGATCTGAAGCACCCATGGATCAAGTAACACAGGTTCAAAGAAGCAGCACCATTTAAGCTGAAGATTTTGGTGACTGTAATCTAAACTGAAAGGAAGATGGCCGGTGGAGACTAGAAAAATCATGATGAAAAACAATGCAGTAGTAAAGTGCAATTCTTCTCCTTGAATTTTTAGAAAAAACTTAGACAATCTTTCATTTCTGATAATTGCACTTCAAAGCATTGTTCAAAAACTCTAATTTGGTTCAAATCACTCAAATCAATTCAACAAAAACTTGGGTGATAATATAGAAATGTGATACTATCACAACTTGATGAAGACTCGGTCAAGTCTTCAAATTAACTTGGTGATATACCAAGTCAAGTTGGATTTTCAAGTTTTTAAATATTGATCATGGATGGTTGTACTTCAGGTTCATTCAAGTCATGAAGCCAATTGTTACAGAGGATGCTTTTGTCGGCCATAGTGAGGTTATTGGAAGGAAACAAGCAACAGGATCTTCAACAAACTTCATTGCAAATTATAACTTCAATGATCAAGCATCAGCTAATTGGTCATGGCATGAATTCTAAATAGTTCAGCAGGTGAACATTTACTTGTGAGTGCAAACAAATGATTCTGAATTGGAACTTGCCTGAAATAAGTCTTTTGCTGAAGATGATTCCAAGCACTGAACGGCAGCATCTGAAAGGGGATTTCCAAGGTTCCCTCCAATGAATGCCTTGATACCCAAACGATGAAGCATCTGCATTCAGGTAAGAGATTATGCGAAGCACTATTGATCATCTCATGAGTCAATATAAACAATGACGAACTGAAGGAGTCATACTCTAGGAAGAAGTCAAATACATCATCACTGGCGGACCCAGAAAATTTTCTTTCTTTTTTTTAATCATTACTATTGATCATCACATGAGTCAATAATGGTGGGTGATGGCCCACCCCGGTATAACCCCCTTCCCTCTGCCCCCAATGGAGCACTAGCTAGAATATGCAAAGGCCTGGAATGACATGTTTTTTTTACTAAAATGGAATCGCTGATTTTTTGGTAAAGAGCAGGGTACAGTGGAATGAAACGTTTGTTGGGGGGAAACAGGCTTTTATTGTGCATATTAAGTACATTACACTATTACAGTATGTGCCACTTGTATACTGCAAGACCTAAGCACACTTTATTCTGTTTAGAAATGACATTCAGTTACCACAAAAAAATAAATAAATAAATAAACAATCAAACAGAAGGCTAAAACAAATTTATTGAAGAAATCCTGAGAAGTCTGAGAGACTGATGAGCTTGAGATTTAGTGTCCCTAAAATTCAAGTTTACTCAAGCTCGTTTTCATTATCATGCTAAAATGCAATACTAGATTCCCTGTTACTTCTAAAGATAATAAGAGAGCAGTGTTCTCAACAGGTACATGCAAGAGTTTCAGAATGCATTATAGCCTCCATATCATTAAGATTTCTTATTAATTGATTTATTATTTCATTGACATATTCCTACAGTAACAAAATCACAACGATTCACGATTTTGCAGTCATCAATCAAACAAGCTTCCCTGAATCTACTTGCACTGTCAAGCACCCTGCCTTGGTTTATAAGATGAAATCTACCAAGAAAACCAACATCGGATGAGCTTTAAGATCTACGAAGTTCTAGTAAAAAGACGAAACTAGAGATAAACAGAAAGAATGGTGTAGCCATAATAACGTGGTTTGAGGTCACCTCAGACTGATGCAATCTGTAGTTTACTATGCCCTCATAGACATAAGAGGCAAATAGACTAATCTAGCATTACGCCATTCAAGGGTTTCAAACTTTCAATGAACTTGGCAACCGTAAATCTAAAAAACTTGACTGAAATACCTGTCCAGCAAAAGTGGTCACTGTAGATTTTCCATTGGTTCCAGTCACTGCCAGAACCTTGATTCTACTGGGTATAACTTCAGCCGCAAAGTCCAACTCAGACATAACCATAGTTCTCTGCATTTCAATCATATACATGTTGTAACCATTCAAGAATTGCCAACTTATAGAACATGCACCCTCTAAATGGAAAACTGAGATACACCAAAACAACAGCCTACAAGTTTCTTCCTGTGCACCACGCCAAACAGGTCACTGAGCGAAATTTATAGCCCGTTTTTATGAGTACATTACTCGAACCCACGACCGCTTGGTTGCAACAATCAGCACCTTCCAACTATGCTCTGGACTATTGCCTAATGACCGTAAAATTGTAGAAAACGCCATTTTACGCGATTTGAGATATAAAGATCATGTACAAAAGATTATATGTTTCTCTCCTTACAGATTGCAACAATGCAGATAGACCGTAATTCTCAAGAGGGACTCCAGGAGAAACCACCACTCTATCTGCATCCTTCAGAAGCTTTCTATCAACATGTCCAAGAACCGTTCTCAGTTTGGCATGGTTTGCAAACACAGAGTCATGCTGAAATCAAGCAACACAGATACATTAAAAAAACAAAGCGGAAAGAAACGGATTTGCGTTTCCAATCTACAGATCATGATCACAGCAGACCTCCAATGGAACCAGCTTCTCATTCCTATCAATAGCGAGAACAGCAGCACCTCTTGCAAGAGCAAGTCTTACAGCAGCTCTTCCAGATATGCCTAGGCCTACAACCTGCAATGTATGTGCCTTTGAGATCTTCCTTTGAGAGCAGTATAGGGTTTTGGTTTCAGACTTAAAATGGTGCGGAAAGGAAATACTCACTGCAACTGTTTGTCCTTTGAGATCTTCCTTGCAAGATTGTATTCTCTCGCTGAGTTCTGATCCAACATTCTTGCTGTGAAGTGGATTCCGAACCGTTTCGTCTGCAGTTAGGGCTTTCGGTAGGATTGTGTTGGATATCAGCATTTCATCGCGTGTTTAGAAGCTTTTCGTGGAAGCTTAAGCTCGTATCAGTATAAAGAATTGGTACGGCGCTTACAGTGACAGTGAGAAAAGGATGGGAAGGAAAGGAAAGCCATAGAAAGAAATCGGTACTCTACCTCTGCTTTCCCATGGGAATCCGAAGTTGGAATTATTATATTATACATATATTAAAGAAAAGGGGGGAGACCGCTATATTGAGTGCTTGCCATCTCATCACATGCCATAATTTTTTCTCCAATAAAATCTCTTTTATCTATATCCTCTATCCTATAAAATCTCGCAATCTATATCCTCTAAAATCTCTCTATTTTACTATAGATATTCTCTCGCTCAACACTATTTATCTCCATTTATCTCAATATTGTTATCTTTTTATTTTAATATTTGGGGCCCACCTTTATACAATTTATATTGATAAATTTTTCATTAAAAATTCATTTTCTTTTAGTTTCCAAATACAGCTCCACTCTATTCAAAGATTGTTACATGTGAACGAAAATGAGACCCGACCTTTTGGTAAACTACCTCATGGATGAGCTTGTGATAAAAATGTTTTGAGGTTGGAGTTTTTTTGGATGAATCTTATAGGCATCCTTTTCTTATCTGATTATATAGACATATGACCCTAAGTTTAGCCCACCATAAATTACACTTCCGTAGGCCCACATGGACTCATAATTAAGATATATATACATTGATCCAAGGCGGGCTAATTATTACTTGGATCAAATAACACTAGCATGTGGTTTTAAAGTCTCATAATTTATAACTTTTAAAGTTAAGATGTTTATGCATTTTTTTTTAAATTTAGAGCTAAAAAATAGTTTGATCAGTTCTAAAATGGTATTAGTGCTGCTTTAAAGGGGTAGAGAAGAGATTTGTGCAGAGGGATTGAAATGACCATTGGCCTATGTGAAAATGAAAAAAAAAAAATGGTGCATTTGTGCAACGAGATGATTGCACATTTTTATGATTTTCTTTGTTAACAACATTATGTTGTTTGGTGTGATGTATTTTCCCTACATTGAAGAAAATAATGAATCATTTTTCCTTAATAGAGAGGACTTTGATTTTCTACGAAAATACAAAATTCCATTCTCACGAGGAAATAAAAATCTGCATAAACTATAATCCTCTTGTTTCACTTCACAAACAAGTCCAAATGAGGTAGCTTTGTTTTGTTGGGCTTTGAAATTATCAATGGGTAACAAAAAATTGAATACATTTCTTATTACTAATATTATATGTATTAATAAAATTCGCTTTTCTATATCTTCTTTAGAAATTATTGCTGTTATTGTTATTTTTATGCTGTTGTTGAATGGAATTTTTTTAGCTTTATCTTCGTAATAGTTTATTGTTGATGTTGACTACTTGTATTTGCGATTGAAGATGTGTTGACTGCTTTTATATAAATATGCATAAATATATATTTATGTGTTTATAATTAATTTTGATATCTCATAAATTTAAAATGTAATATCTTACTTTTTTGCCCCTGGCTAAGCACCGGGCCTTGTTGCTAGTCCAATTTTGAAGTTGATCCAGGTTTGTAAACAACGCATATGTTTTGAAATCCAAACAATAAGGTCGATCCTAATGTTAGATTGATTTTATTTATTTATTTATTTTGTATCGGATGGTTTCCAATCCAGAGACTAATCCATTCGGATCCAAAGGGAAGCCGGATAAACACCCACATGGCCCCAAGGTGGTAGCACTAGTGGACTCAACCTTTGATTCCTGAAGAATGGGGAATCGGGAGTCGATATAAAGACATCTAGCTTCGGAAGAAAGAGAAACCGTAGTTCTGACGACTCTGCCAACCCCTTAGGAATACTGTTATATTGAGTGGTGTGAACACAAGTAATTCATTTAATTTCTTATAGGGTAAGCTGTACCTTTACTGGGTTCCTTATGGCCGATGGCAGACTAGGCTTACTCCAAATTCCACACAAAAAATATTTGATTGAATCTATCCATTCACTGGATGTAGAATGCCAGTCGACTTTATCCATTACAATGGGCAAACACCGGTAGTTAACATTGTTTTATAGGGCAGCAATTAAGTACGCTCGGCCCATGATTCAAATGGCTCCAACAGGTGCATGCGTAAGCAGATCGTATAAATGGCAGCCAGTATTGTGAAGCCTGCGTGGGCCTCTTAAGAAAGATTCCAATCTTAAATCCACTCTCACATGGCTCAACACTCGGTCAAATTTGACATTTGTCCCAAATTTGTTGACTTTTAGATCGACAATGCAAATTTGACACTCATATAACTCTATTTAAATGTTGAGATTTACGCAAATGGCATGCGATCATTTTCTTGCTCTCAACCTCGGGGATTAAAATGGGTCCCAAATACTTGTAATGTATGAAGAACCCAAATTTCAAAAGGTCAGGTTGGATCGAACATATGGTACCATTTTTTTTCCAGGTCGAGGACCACTGCATACGTCGGGTCCGTTTGGCACTTTACTAGATTAGTAAAAGTCAAGTAAAACCTCAATTTCTCTTACAAAGAGTCACATCAATACTACTTTAATTCAAAATTCCTTCTATATTTTATATAAAAAAAATTAAAAAAAAAAATAACCTCCTTCATCCACTAAAAGGCAAAAAAAAAAAAAACTCCACTTTTTAATATAAAAAGTAAAAAAGATTCTATACCAAACAACGAAAAATGAAATGCCATCATAATCCCATTATATTTGATTCTCTCTTGATTTGATGTTTTACCATACTTTATTTTACATGTAAAGTTACCAAACAGGCCATAAAATCTTGTTCTCAATTGACGCCACACATAAAATGCAAATACCAAATGTACAAGTGCTAATGGCATAGTATAGTTATTTATTTATTTTTTCACCAAGTTTGGTTAGTGGCCCAATACAACCTATCCACCCACCTGAGATTAGACACCCCTTCCACTCGGGTGTCTCTGCATTTGCGTTTCTCACAGTTGATCACTAGATGCTTCAAAATGGTTCAAATCCCAGGGCTTCCCAGGGCTAAGTGAGTCATAATGTAACATGAGGGGTAGCTTAGTTAGCTTAAGACTACAGTTTGCACCTGGAAGTTATGAGTTCGAAACTACACTATCACACTAGGGCCCACGAGAATTTTACTCGGCTTTCTCTCTTGAGTCCGTAGAAATTATTTTGGCCCGAAGGACTGGAACTGCGTTATATAAAAAAAAAAAAAAAAAAAAAAAGAAGAAGAGTTATAATGCATCTATTTTCCACACAAGGGGGGAAATACGTAGCGACCCAACCTTGATTTTGGGCTTGAGGATTGGGGTCTAAGCCTGGGCCCTTAGTAGTAACCAACGACTTGAATTGAACCTACATCTACATGCGCACTCAAGTAGAGTACTTGCGAGCTTTTGATATCAAACGCGCGAGGACTTTAAAAAAGGCCGTAGGCTGCAGTGATCCCTTGCAAGATATCCGATTGTTCTGACTTCCTCTTCCTGTCTCTCTTTACTCTCTTTCGTTAATATTATTCTGCAACTAGAGAATCAATCGATGTGATGCATGTAAGCCTTTTGGATTCACAGAGCTTGAGCTTGAGCTTGACCGACTGCTGTTTCCTTTCTTGTGCTTTGACCGGATATTCTCAATCATGGCTTGGGAAGTGCTTCTATGGATCTTCTCTTTCTTCGTCACCATTGGCATTCTCGCCTTGGCCGTTTATCAGGTTTATAGTTCATCCGATACAAAACCCTAAACCTAGAAAACCATGCTTTATTTTATCCCTCTCCTAAATTTCCCAAATTTCGGGAATTATTCTCTGTTCTAACTGCTCATGTTTCAAAGATTCCACGGATTCGATCTTTTATTAGAATCAGGCTTTTTGATCTTGTCGATGTTAATTTATGAAGTTCCTTGGTCTTCGAACATAGGTTAGATTAGAGGCATTTGGTGGAATTCAAAGCAGTTCACAAAACATGGATTGAAAATCGAACTGATTGCATGAACTAAGCTGATGGTTTTGGCTATACAAAAAATTTTCGGAGGTTAATATTCAACACTACTCAGTGATTTTTTGAACTGCAGTTTGGGAGGGTTTGGATTGGGTTGCATTTATGCTGTGCTTAGGGTTTCTGAATTGCTACTTTTCTGTGGGTTTTGGTGAGCCGGAATGAAATATTGTTGTATTTCCATAATTTACTGATTGTTATTGCTGAATGTGGAGTGTTCTTGAGAGGATTGGTTTTCTTGCTCTTATTTGTGCTTAGTGTCTTATGTACAATACAAAATTTTTATGACATATGAGCATGCAAAAGGAAGTTCTGGTCTTGATATTGAATTGTTGCGAATAGATTGTCTCTTCATTATTGCTCCTTTAACTGAGTGTTGTTAATTCCTTTTTTTTTTTTAACCTCCAAAACTGCTACTGCAGCTTATTTGCTTGTCAGATTTGGAATTTGACTATATCAACCCATATGATTCGTCGTCCCGTATTAATGCTGTTGTCATCCCAGAGTTTGTGATCCAAGGAGCTCTTTGTGCTGTTTATCTCATAACATGGCACTGGTTCATGTTTTTATTAACAGCACCTGTTACATACTTCCACATAAGATTGTAAGTATCATCCTTTTACTGTGCATCAGAGGAATAAATAAATGGATTGTGACAGCTGCTTGCTTCTTTCTTTCCTTTTAAAGTTTACTTCTGATGCTATCACACCTCAGTCGTTGTTCTACTCTTTTGTCATGCTTCGAGAACCACGTTAGGGTAGGACAAATTGACAAATCCTCTATGATGTAATTGTGATATTATCCTCATTGATCTTAACTTTTGGCAAGGATTGTTGAGGATATTGTGGACCTATTGATCTCAACTGCCTTACAAAGTGGTATGAAATCCGAACGTTAATGTTGCATCATGCATGTAGATATTTTGAGGGTTGCGGGTTTATTCCAATATGGAATAAGTATGACGTGAAAGAAGAAAGGGATTGACTAGTAAGGGCTAAACAATTTCATCACAATTTTTACAAGAATACTAGTTTTAGGTGATTTTCAAGTATTTTACAAGAAAAGAGGTGGGGAAACTGAAACTTCATGGCCTGACAAATTGAAAATTTATGAAAGACCTCTACTTCGACTTTAGTAAGTAACAAAAATGTGGAGTCCATGATTGAGCAACTACATTTTGTTTTCTTAGAGTTCTCTTCATTAGCACTTATTGAACTGTTTACCTTTTTGATATTTATTACCTCAATAACACATGTAGATGTCAAGTTATTTTCCTATAAATATTTTCCCTCCACATTATCTATTTTACTCAGTCTAGTCAAAGGTGCACCTAGGCTTACCAGAGGGTCTATGGCTCTATGTGCCTTGCCCGGGTTCAGGCGATGCCCATGCTCCATTTATAAGCTCACACCTGCTGCACCATGGGCTCACTTGCACCTTAGGGTTCCATGCATTATATATATATATAAATTGCTCTCTCTCTCTCTCTCTCTCTCTCTCTCTCTCTCTCTCTCCTTGCTTGGGTTTTTCAGAGAAAGGATCTGAAAAATTAAAGAGGTTTGAAAAACTTGAGAAAGAGGAGAAATATCTGAGAAAGAAAGCGGAGAAATCAGACATGGAGACTCCCTCTTGTAACTTAATTTTTGTGATGAAATTGTTTTTCCCTAAAATTGATTCATTTGGTTTGAATTGTTGACACTATCAAGTACTCTTCTATGTTAAAACTGGTTTGAGGATGAACATTATATTCAAACCATATATATATGTATGTATATTGTATGTAATAAAATATTCTATTTCACCTTTTTTGTTTATAAATTTACAGCATCTCTAGACCAATGCCATTCTAAAATGTTGTCAATTCAGGTTCCTCTTTCAGTGCCCCTTCTCCCCCCCCCCCCCCCCCCCCCCTGTTTCAGTAGTGTTATAAATTCAGATTCCTCTAACTCAATGTGTTCTACATTCGTACGAATTTTCTGAGTCTTGATCAGTGCCCTTTAGGATGCTCTTTCATAAAAAAAAAGGATCAACCTAGGAGAAAATCCTACAATTCCTTTTATGTCGGAATGGTGAAAGCTCTTGAAACAATCACTCTAAGCCAACCAAGGATCCGATCTGCTTCCTTGTGATATGTTGAATACATAATTACTTATTACATAATTCCAAGGAACGAATCTGAGCTGCTTCCTGCTGATATGCTGAATACATGATATGTTCTTTACTTTTTAGATCAATGTTTCTGTTTTCTGTTGTTTAACATCTAGTGTAATTCAGGTATATGCAAAGGAAGCATTTAATAGATGTCACTGAGATCTTTAGTTTACTTAATGGCGAGAAGAAGATTCGGATGATTAAGATTGCTTTGTATTTGACTCTCTTCATTATCATTATTTACAGGTTTGTTTTCACCCTCAACTCCATTTACTGCCATCCTTAGTTGTTGTTGTTGCTATTGTTGGTATCTTGTCTTATGCTAATTGATATGCTTCAGTGGGGGAAAAAAAAGAAACGGAAAAAAATGGAAAAGATCTAAACTGTGCTTTGGATGTAAAACTCTCATCACTAATGCAGCAATCAAAATGCTTATCAGCATTGTGTAATTTGTCTATTGGATATGTGATGCAGGAGCATGCACTGTCCAAGTTCGATGATAATGAAGTTTCTAGATTTATGTGATTTCCTATGCTATTCTAGAAGTCATAGATGAGTTAATGTGTTTTAGTTTTCTGTGTCCTATCATAAATGAGTCAATGTGTGCTAGTTTTCTATGAACTATCATAAATGTTTCTAGAGTCTTCTAAGGTAGTTTAAAAGACTACCTTGCCCTGGTCTGGAATAGGTCCTTTTATGAATAAAAAAAATCTATTGCAGAGGTTCTTTTCGAAACCTTAGCATCTGACTTACGTTCCATCTCCAATCTAGCCCAATTTTAGCCAAGTTTACGTTCTGTTCTTGCTGTATTTCCTTTACTGCTGCACCAAATCGGTATCAGAGCCATGGCTGGACGAGGAAGGGGTCGTGGTGTAAGGGGGAATCAAAACTAGCAAGTAGAGGTGGCTGAGTTGAGGCAAATGATTGAAGATTTGTTGCGAGATGTGCAAGCTTTGCAGTGCCAGGACGTGTGGGAACCCATATGGAGAATCCGGAAGGTGACCACAGATTTCTAGACATACCGGAAGGTGATCTAGAAGATGGAATTGATTCTGACGAAAACTCAAATCCCTTCTATGATGCTGGACGCGCAAACAATGAAGTAGGAGGCGGGTTGGAAGATCGGTTAATACGTGCTCTTGACTTAAATGGTGGAGGAGTTAGAATTGAAGTTGCTGATTTCTTTGGGAAGATGCATGTTGAAGATTATTTAGATTGGGAAGCTACTCTGGAGAATTATTTTGAGTGAAGCCTATGTCAGCCGAGAGGAAGGTGCTGTTTGTTAAGCTAAAATTGAAGGGGCCTGCACTTCAATGGTGGAAGTGAGTTGAAGAGCAGCGTGCTCGACAAGGAAATCCGAAAATTAACACATGGGAACATATGAAGGCGAAGTTGCGAAAGCAATTCTTACCAGCTGATTATGCCATGGAATTGTATGAAAGGTTTCATTCTCTGAAGCAAAGAGGAATGACCGTGGAGGAGTACACTTCGGAGTTCAATAACTTGTTGAATCGAGTGGGGTTGAATGAGAGTAATGAGCAGTTAACAGCTCGTTATCTCTTTGGTTTGAATCAAACCGTAAGAGATGAATTGGGAGTTGTTCGTCTGTTTAATCTCGAAGATGCAAGACAGTATGCCTTGATGGCGGAAAAAAGGATATCGTGTTATGGAGCACGAAGGCCTCTCTCAGGACGAGTTGGTAATTCTATCTAGAAGCGTGAAGCTGCTGATTTGGGTGTTAGAGGCGAGAAAACAGCCCAGAAATTCGATCGAGGAGTTGCCATAGATGGCAAAAACAACAATAGTGGAAAGGGGAAAGAAATTGCTGGGCTTGAAGGGAAAAATATTACTGGTTCGTGGTATACAAATTCTGGTAGTAGCTCGCAAATTCGCTGCTTTACTTGCGGGGAGAGAGGCCACACCTCCTATGCATGTCCAAAAAAAGAGTGAACTTGATTGAAGTAGAGGATGAAGAAGAGGAGTTTGCTCAACCGGTATTCGATGATTCGGGAGAAGATGATCAAGAGGTGGATGTTTTACCGGACGAAGGAGAGTCCTTGGTGGTGAGGAGAGTGATGACAGCACCAAAAGTCGAAGATAATGAAGATTGGCGGAGGCACAATATCTTCAGAACTCGTGTATTTTGCAATGGGAAGGTTTGCAATGTTATACTAGATGGAGGTAGTAGTGAAAATATAGTATCAAAGGAAGCGGTGGAAAAGTTGAAGCTACCGGTGGTGGAGCACCCAACACCTTACGAAGCTGCTTGGTTTCGGAAGGGAAACGAGATACCCGTCACTTCTCGTTGCCTAGTTAAATTTAACATGGGCAAAGACCTTGAAGAGGAGGCGTGGTGTGATGTTGCACCCATGGATGCATGCCACATTCTACTAGGAAGACCTTGGTTGTATGATAAAGACATGGTTCATTATACAAGAGCCAACACGTATGCCTTCAAAAAGTTTACTAAAATGCTGATTTTACAGCCTCTGAAGGAAGAACAAGTTGCTGTTAACAAAAGCAGTAAGGTTGCTGGGTTCTTAACTGTCCATCAATTCGAAGAATAGAGCAAGGAAATGGGCATCATTTATGCGCTGGTCGGAAAGGATAAAATGGAGGAGCATTTGCAGGAAATTCATGATTATCCGTATGAAATTCAGCAGCTATTGAAGGCTTTTAAAGAGATAATCTGTGACGAGTTGCCTAAGGAGCTTCCTCCAATGAGAAGCATTCAGCATGCCATTGATCTTGTGCCTGGAGCTCCTTTACCAAATCTGGCAGCATATAGAATGCCTCTTGCCTACCGAAAAGAGATGCAACGACAAGTCGAAGAGCTGATTTCTAAGGGCTTAGTGCAAGAAAGCAAAAGTCCATGTGCTGTTCCAGCTTTATTAACACAAAAAAAAGACGGCTCATGGAGAATGTGCATCAACAATCGTGCGATCAACAAAATTACGGTAAAGTATCGATTTTCGATTCCTCGTTTAGAAGAGATGAGTGATATGCTCGTGGGTTCTAAAATATTTTCTAAAATTGACTTGAGTGGCTATCACCAAATAAGGATGCGGAGTGGTGATGAGTGGAAAACTGCTTTTAAAACTCCCGACGGATTGTATGAGTGGTTGGTGATGCCGTTTGGGCTTTCAAATGCGCCAAGCACATTCATGCGTGTTATGACAGAAGTACTCAAACCTTTCTTGGGTTCATTTGTAGTTGTTTATTTTGACGACATCTTAATATATAGTAAAACCCGGGAAGAGCATTTGATGCATTTACGGCAAGTCATGAGTATACTTTGCAAGGAGAAACTCTATGTCAACTTGAAGAAGTGCTCGTTCTTGTGCGACAAAGTTGTGTTTCTTGGCTTTGTTATTTCAGCTGAAGGAATGCAACCGGATCCAGCAAAAGTTCAAGTAATTAAAGAGTGGCCAACTCCAAAGTTCATGGGAGATGTTCGAAGTTTTCATGGATTGGCTTCTTTTTACAAGAGATTTATACGAAACTTTAGCTCAATCATGTGTCCGATCATAGAGTGCTTGAAAGGAGCAGTTTTTGAGTGGTCAAAGGCAGCACACAAAGCCTTTGAAGTAGTAAAACAGCAGCTAACATAAGCTCCAGCACTTGTCTTACTAGATTTTGAGAAATTGTTCGTTGTAGAGTGTGATGCCCCACACATGGGGATTGGAGCAATTCTCAGCCAAGAGGGAAAACCAATGGAATTTTTTAGTGAAAAGTTGACCGATGCGAAGCGGCATTATTCGACTTATGATCTGGAATTCTATGCATTGGTACGGGCAATACGACATGCTGAATTCCTCAAAGTCTACTCATCAGACAAGAGTTCTTCTCCTACCCGGGGGGATTGATGCAGGAGCATGCACTGTCCAAGTTCGATGATAATGGAGTTTCTAGATTTATGTGATTTCCTATGCTATTCTAAAAGTCATAGATGAGTTAATGTGTTTTAGTTTTCTGTGTCCTATCATAAATGAGTCAATGTGTCCTATCATAAATGAGTCAATGTGTGCTAGTTTTCTATGAACTATCATAAATGTTTCTAGAGTCTTCTAAGGTAGTTTAAAAGGCTACCTTGCCCTGGTCCGGAATAGGTCCTTTTATGAATAAAAAAAATCTATTGCAGAGGTTCTTTTCGAAACCTTAGCGTCTGACTTACGTTCCATCTCCAATCTAGCCCAATTTTAGCCAAGTTTACGTTCTGTTCTTGCTGTATTTCCTTTACCGTTGCACCAATATGTCTTTGTTTTACTTTCTATGGTTGGATATTCATATTAACTGGCTGGGATAAATGTGTAAAATAGTGACAATTTATTATTATTATTTTGGATTCAACTACGAAAGATCTTTATTATCATTCCTGTTTCATGCTGAGATTTCTTAGACTGCAAACAAGTGCCCTTCAGAATTTCATTGATCAGATTTGCATATGATATCTTTTACATACTGTTCTATGTTTTGAATACCTCTCTCTCTCTCTCTCTCTCTCTCTCTCTCTTTCTCTTTCTCTCTCTCATGGAGTTTTTTATATTATTTTTGCAAGGCTTGTTGCTTCTGCTGTTAACTCACTTATCGATGAAGATGATGTTCCACTGGAATCTGGGTTGTTTTGAAACCCCATTATCAAGTGATTCTGCTGCTCAATGTAAGTTGGTCCTCATAAATGTGCTTGTTAGTTGTTACCAGTTTCAGGCTGTAATGTTGAAATGGGCTAACATTTTTATTTAAAAAAAAAAAAAAGAGGTGTAACAGGCTAGTATTTGTATTATTTTGTTCCATGTGCATGCCTTTTTTATTTTTTATTTTATTTTTTTTCTCTCAGTTTAGCTAAGAAGTCCATCCTGCATGTACTTGGGGATCAGTACATTATCAAGCTGTTTCCAATGTTGTATTGGGTACTTCAATGTGGTGTACTTACAAGTAACACTGGAACACCGAACAATACTTTTAAACAGTTCCTCACATTATATTTTGATTACTTTCATGAATTTTGAGGGCGTTCGGTCATTTTAGGGCTTTCTCAATAAACTTGAAGTTTCTGATACCTTTCTCTATCTGGAAAGTTTTTTATAAGTGATCTTGGATTTGAAAGTTGCCTGTAAGTGTTTACGAAAGAATACCCTCAAACTATATTAGCTCTTTCTTTGGAGGGGGTACTTCCATTACTTAATATACTCTGTCATTCAATTGAAGAAGTGCATTCAGCAGCCATACGAGATCTCTTTGATATTATTGTTGCTGACTTTCTTTTTTCCTGTTATCATATAGTTAATTAATGAAAAGGACCAAAAGAACAGCAAAAATAAAAAAGGATTCATATGACACTCAGTCTGCAAATGCAAACTCAGGTAGTAGCAGTTCATTGGATTCGGTGATTCCAACTTAGAATGGAACAGGTCCATGTTCATTTGGTATTGATGTATTTAAATAATAAATAGGGTTATAGTGACATCTGCCGGGTAGGTGAACTATGTCAACAATTTAATGTCACCCGGTAAGGCGGTAACATTGGTGCATGTGTTCGCTTATTGAAGCAATTCAGCAGATGCAACAACGATTGGTTATAATTCAAAAATCTTGCTTTTTTGGGCTTGTGTGCTATGAAATTGTCCATAAACTCTTGTTATTAATATAATAAATAGAATAGTCTATTTTTTAATCTGGTAAATACTCATGCATGCACTTGCGCGTACCACAAAAGCTTTCTAACCAACAGGGCAACAACTGGGGATTGAGCCCTAGTTGTCCCTGTAGAAATGAAGATGCCTTACCCAAGGCCGGCTCGAGACAATTTGAGGCCTTAAACAACAATTCTAAATGAGGCTTTTTGTGATGTAAAATGACTAATTAAGTTTTTATATTCAATTTTTGCTAAACATCTATATCAGAGTCCGTATGACAATAATTGGATGAAATCAAACAAACACAAAACCCAAATGCCCATAAAAAATTGACATGGAAGACATGAATAATGAAAGCCAAGATCAAGCTAAAAAGCCTATTAGATCTATTCAATAGATGTACGATTACTCAGGGAAAAGCTGTGAAATAAAAGAAATAAAATTGCGAATGGGAGAAATGGATGGAACTAGTGATGGTCGTCAGGATTTGGGGGTTTAGGGGATTTTGAGGTGTAATGAAAAATAGAAAAGAGGGAGAGAGATAGAGGCAGGAAGAAACAGAGAGAAATAGGAAGGGGGTGAATAGGGACTAAGCACAGTAGATCTTCACGCCATACCCGACAGAGAGTGAGAGAGACAACCGAGGGAGATATGGAAAGAGAAGTAAAAATAAACGAAGACAGGTTGTAGGAGGTCGACTGCCCTTACAGATCTTGTAGGGAGGTCGATGTTGATCGGGTAGGTAATAAAAAAAAATATAGGACTGGCTTATGGGTTCAGCGATTGAGCCTTTAAGAATAGCAGTTTCTCTTTAAAAGAATACAGAGGAGATTGTCTTCTTTGGATTTAAGTAGCAACAAGGGATTTCTTGTTTGTTGGGATTTTATGGTTTTCTAAAGTGCATTTTTCTTTGGAATATGAAAAAGTAGTTGTTGTAATGGGGCTTAGCTTTGGGCAGAAAAACAAAAGCATGGAGATTGCTTTTTTTGAAACTTTAAAGAGATCATGTGGCCTTATTTTTTGGAGATTGAAAACAAAGGCATCAGTTGTTTTTTTGGCCTTAATTTTTCGGGGGCCTAAAGAATCTGCTTTGCTTGCCTTATGGTTGAGCCGGCACTGGGCCCTTACCACTAAACATTAATAGATTGGCAAATAGAACAGTCCTTTTGAAAACAAGGAATACTCTATTTTTGCTATTTTGGGCTATGGTGAATGTAGGAGGCATGCCATCAATTTAACCATTTCGATCAATGTACAATGGTTATAGGTGGGGCATACTATGTATCATTTGAAGGGAGAGATTCTGAGGGATGATCCATACCATGGAGAAATAACCAGAGGAGCAGTTGGACTGGGTATTTTTTCTTTTAGATCTTGCAGTTAGATCGACCCAGCCAACTCATTGATTCATTGATGAAGTGAACTGGTTCAGAGTGACGATTCACAAACTATTTGACTAAACATTTGTTTCGAGTCACTGACATTCCTTGTTTAATGGACCCCTCTTTGCAGGATATGTCTTTCTTTGAATGCAGTCTAGTCTATCTTGGCTTGAAAACTGAAGCACTTTCTTCGACTGCAATTTTGCTTGGGAATCTGCTGCACAAGGAGTTGACGTATGATAGGCTGAGTTCTGGGGAAAGCATCTTGTGTATTATTGGTTTCTTTTAATGGAATGGTCCTTGTGTAATTTTTCACCGAACAGATAATTTTATTTCCAGGGACAAGTATTTATTGGAAGAGGGGTTCAGGGTGGTGTTGGCTTGCTTTTCCTGGTAGTGGCCTTTTTATTGATCTCCGAAATTTTCTGATTGTAAAAGTGCTGAAAACAGTTGGTTTTCACTTGCGTCATGCTTTGGCAAAGAAGCATGTGAGTTTGCATTGTAGAATTGGTTCAGACTCCTGTGCTGCTGCTGTTTCAATATTCATTTGATGTTCTATTCACCGCAGGATTTTAAGGGTTCAGGCTTTTTTTATTTTTTATTTTTGGTGGGACTGTGGGAGTGTCTATAGTGCATGATTGGACTCCAAAAATTGACCTTCAAATTGGCAGGCTCGTGGCTCAAATTCTCATCAGACTTGAGCGGATAAGGCTTCAATTATGATTTTAGGTGATGGTGACGACAATGACAGATGATCAAATTACAACTTAAACTGGTATAAATCTTCAGTCTTATCATGTTTTGTACTGCATTATGGGATTTGAAAATTGACTGCCCCGTTCAGATAAGATAGTTTCCCTTTTGAAAGAAACATCTTGGACAACTCATGTTCCAACTGACAGGCTTTTGGCTCAAATTACCATTAGTTTATTTTTGAAGCCTTACTTTTTTTTTTGTTACTGATTTACTGTAGAATCGAAGGAATATTCTTCTTTTTCTGATCGATTAAGTGTGAGTTCATGGTTGAGTGGTGTTGGCACCTTAGTCTCACAGTCTAGTAAGATCGATCTATGGTGTTTGAGTTTAAAGCATTACTCCTAACTAGTAGTCAAACGTAACCCAAAAAGATAAGATAAAAAAAAAAAAAAAAAAAAACAATGGTCCATCGAGATGGCGAACCATGTCTGTTCTGTTCACATGGCACCAAAAGGTAAAGCGTATTTGGGAAGCATGGATATTCCATCAAAGTGATTGCAGAAATTATCTAGCCTGTATTCAGCTCCAGGACACCACTACAGCTGAAATAAAACGGATGAAGTTAGCAGTACAACCCAAATCCATTAAATGGACAGCGGCTGTATCGTGGGCACTGCTGAAAGCGTCTGGTCGAAGGCTCTCGAAACTCAAAAAAGGACATACTTCAGTTCACAGTCACAGGATTTTGCAAATAAGCACCCTTCTTTGTAGTCCTTTTTTCCTTTACATGCTGTGTTATAGTATGCATGACAGTTGTTGCAAAGCAAAAGGAAAGTTTGTTCGATTCACCTGCATCCATTTACTCCATGTGGAATCTGAGGCTGCCGACGCATTGCACCTTCATATCCCCTCTGATTCGTGGGGCCGGCCAGTGTCACCAACCAGCTGCACCCTGGCATGGCTGTGGGTTTGTGGTCATCTGTACGTCTCAAGTATTTATCTTTTATGGTCTTAGGTAAGTTCTTACGGGTCTAAGTGCTCATGGTATGGTAACCCCGAGGGATAGCTCAGTTGGCCTCGGACTACGGTTTGCACCCGGAGGTTGTGGGTTCGAAACTGCATTACCACACTGGGGTTACAGAGGAATTTTATCCGGCTTTCTCTCCTAGACCCGTAGGGATTATTCTGGCCCAAAGGGCTGGGAACCCTGGGTTAAAAAAAAGTGCTCATGGTACGGTTAGAAGTTGTGGTTGCATTCTTCAGTCATGGTACCTCTTAAAATAAATGAGAGTCAAGCTGTATGTAAAGAATATCCGTGATCTTTTGTGCCCTTTGGGGCTTGGATCAGTGATGAATGCATTAATAGTTTGGAGTTCGGATCAGTTGAGGTTCTCACTCACTAGAAACTCGTGAGGCTCCTAGCTAGTTGCAGTGCATCTATGACAAATTTAAACCACTCAAATAAATACTCCTTTTTCATGTTAGCCATTGTACACAGATTGATCACAATAAAGTACTTGAGGCCTTTTTTTTTCAAATTCACGCACATTATAACTGATCAATGTGATAATAAAATTTTGAGAAAACTATAAAAAAAAGGACCCTAGATGGCCACTAACCGAAAAACACGCCACTAATTAATATGGCACGGAAGTGGTTCCCTGTGCCCACTTCCTTTTTTTTTTTTATATTATTATTATCATTAAAGATTTAAACGTGTGACGACGTTATCGCATTCAAACCCATACAAATCGTCCAAAACCCCATTTTCCCCATTTTTTCATTATTCTACCCATCGTTTTCCCCCTGTATCTGGTGATTTCATTTCCTCATTCCTCAAAAGATCCTTACCTTGATTATTTAGACACCCAAAAATAATCATACAATAAAGATAATAAAATGAATAAACTATATATCAAAACCCTAATGAACTTTTCTCGAAAAGTAAACATGAAACTCAAGCTCTATGGTAGATAACATATGAAAGAAGGTCAAACTGTGCTATGTTTACCTTGTTAATGGAGATCAACAACCTCCACAAGTAATATTCAATGTTGGAGGAGAGTCCTATTTTGGTTCATTTTGGTACAAACAACTAACAATCGCAGATGAAGAAGGTCAGAGAAGAGGCAGATTTGATGAATTAGCGACGACGTCGACACTAAATCTCGATGTTAAGTGACAACGCCGTCGCTCGTTGAAAAAAGGAAAAAAAAGAATATTATGGCGGGACTACCGATTCTATTGTATTAAAACTCTGGATATCTCTTTTTGTTAGTGGACCTCTAAGGTGTTTTTTCGGGTAAAATTCTCTAAAACTTTTATTAGAATGAAATTATATACACGGACACATTAAGAGGGACTTATTTATTCTGCGCAGCTAAAATTTTCACAAGTGAATCCCAATAATAAGTCCGAGCATAAAGGATACTGCTCGACTGGATGATAAAAAGAGAAAGGGTGTGGGCACTTTTGGAAGTAAATTAGGGTGGGCGTTCTGCAGAATTTTGTCTAATTTCCAGGTTCTCCAGGTTACAGCCTAATTTGATTTGTCTTATTTCCAGGTTCTTCAGGCTACAGCCTAATTTGATGGTGCCTTTAGATGGGTTAGAGATTTCCTCACGTCTCAGACCCGACAGGTACCGTGGTTCATCAATGGCTTGTTTTAATAATAGATGCCAGACCTTTCCATCTCAGCAATTAAGCCATGATTGGGATCGATCACTTAGAACATAAACTAATAATTAGTACGGTATCTTCTCCTTCCTCCATGCAATCTGGAGTCGGCTTGGGTTTATCTGTTTTCTATGTCAGATCTGATATTGTTTGCAACATAAATCAAACCTATAGATCTAGATTTATGCATTAAACAATATATAATCTCAAATAATGTAAAAACGTATCCTGCATCATAATATTGATGATGAGCAGAACTCTTTTCTCAAATAAGGTTTTCTCCTATCTCCCTTATCACCCACTCCAATATGCGTGAAGTTAATGGTTACTTTTCAGATCTTAAAGCCATATATATATATATATATATATATATATATATATATATAAGCCTTAGAGAGATTTCTTACCATCAAAGAAATCTAATAAAAGTAAGTTTCCTTAGTTTCCTCAAATTAGCCAACAAGAGTCCTATTTGATCTGGGCTTACTAAAATTGAATCCAAGATAAATTTAGTAAAACCAAAAACCAAAAGGGGATGAGAACTTAAATTAGTGGGCTCAAACCGTAGGTCCCAACAGTGTTGCACATGTGGTCATGAGAACCACTAATGTCTAACAATCTCCCACTTGGTTTAAATGAACACACATATGTGATCTCCCACTTGGTCATGATAACCACCAATATTCAATCCACTTTCTATTTTTATTTTTATTTTGAAAACTATGTTTTATAAAATGACTCAACTTGGATTCAACAGATTTTAAAATCCCGACGAGTGGGCACTCATTTGTAAAAACAGCCAAATCATTCTTGTTTTTGCTAATTCTTATATACTGTAACAAAATGAAACCAATAATGCGAGTCATGGCGGTCAAACATCAATTTTACTACATAATTCCTTCCATGTACCACAACATTAGTGATTCTATTTAGTTAAGTCATAAATCGAGGAAAAATAATAGGAGTGGACTAAAATTCCTATTTATTGGTTCAACTGAAATTTATCTTACTTTTCAATAATGAATTAACTGTGCACACAAAAATTAAGTAAGAGAACATAATCAGTATTAATGAAAACTGATTAACAAAAATGTCTTAAGTAAATATCATAAGTCCTTTCAGCCACAAACATTAAGGTAACACAATGAGACCCATTGCTTTTACATGATCATTATAGGCCTCTGCAAGTAATGCTTTGGTCATAGGATCTGCAATCATGAGCTTTGTACTGATTTGCTCTATAGACACTAAACCATTCCGAACATTCTCTTTAACAGCAAGGTATTTTATCTGAAAGTGTTTTGCTGCGCTAGAACTCTTGTCGTTATTAGAGAAGCGAACAGATGATGTATTATCACAATAAATTCTCAGCAGCTTAGAAATGGAATCCATGATCTGAAGCCCTGAAATAAAATTTTGCAGCCATATAGTTTGATTAGTGGCCTCAAAGCATGCTACAAATTCTGCTTGAAATGTAGAAGAAGCAGTTGTAGTCCGTTTAACACTTTTCCACGAAACAGCCCCACCAGCAAGGAGAAAAATGTATCCAGATGTAGATCTCCTTATGTCGAGACACCCCGCAAAATCTGAGTCTGAATATCCAATCACTTCCAAGTGATCAGATTTTCTATAAGTGAGCATATATTCTGTAGTCCCTTGTAAATATCGCATAACCTTCTTTGCTGCTTTCCAATGTACTATGCAAAGATTAGACTGATATCTTCCTAACATGCTAACTGCAAAACTGATGTCAGGACGGGTACAAGTCTGAGCATATAAAAGACTTCTTACAATGAAAGCATATGGAATATCTTGTATTTGTTTTCTCTCGATATTATTTTTTGGACATTGATCTTTGGAGAATAAATCACCTCTTGATATAGGTGTTTTTCCTCCGGAACAATTCTGCATATCGAAACTTTCAAAAACTCTTTTGCTTTTTATACGGTAGACTGGAATTCTTAGATGAGATTCAGTTGGATAAGCACTTTTTAGGTTCAGCTCATGTGTGGGATTATCATCTGCATGTTGTGTATTTATTGTTGTGATGAGGTCATGGGATGTCGGACGTCAAACTTGTGGTTTCAGTTTCTGACACGTGATTCCTACCATGTGGGTGCACGTGTTACTTGCCGGCGAGTTGGGCCTATGTCTCTTCAAGCCCATACCAAGTCCCGATCAAAGAGTGAGTGACCTGTCTTTCTTTCGTTTTCCTCCGTACTTGTAATCATGCGACTGCAGTTCCTGTTCTGATGGTTGGAAGGACAATAGCCATTCACCCTCATGTAGAATTCTATTACTGCTGTATTATCCATTATTTCTCCTCCCAATGTATCAAGTTTTCAATGGATATCAAACCATATAATTACTTGGTCTGAGCCTTCCCTGGAAGGAGAGAGATGATAATTAAATATGCTGCTAGGACAGTTCAAAATAGATAATGTATGTGTCAACATTCCACTATTAATAGATAAAATCCGTATTCTACAGTATCCATGGTGTATGGTTTATTACGGCTTAAAAATATGACATTAACGCCATAAAAATAAGGTAGATTAGGACAAAAACAAAAGGAAAAGAAGAAAAGAAGTGGGAGAGGAGCAGTAAAGGGAAAGGGGGTTCACTGTCATCCCATTCAAGGAAGGTTGCTTTTTAAAGCTTTCATGCAAATCTTTGTGAAATGACTAACATCCACTTACACAAGTGTAATTAACACTATCTACAAGAGAAAATTAGACATTACAAAAGACCGTTTTAAGTTTACCAGAAGAAAAATTTACTACAATCACAAAAGTAACTTGGACAAACATAATTAAGTTCTTGATCTGCACACAAAAGGTACCTTTATCAACCTATTAACGATGTTTGCACCACAGGATTGCATCTGTTTAGTTGTCAATCCTAAGCTAAATTAAAACACCCTAAAAGGTCGAAATATTTTTTTAAACCTATTGACCCAATAAAAAAGTGAAGACTTATAAGGTTTCCTATAAATTCTCCTGCAATTAAGGGACGGAGATCAACACTACGCATGAATTGCCGGTTAAGAAACATTCAGTTAGTGCACATGGACCGCTCCATCTTTCACTCTACAGATATCTTCTCATTTCTCATGCTCATCAACACCAAGTAAATGAGTTTAATATGAAATAACATGAAGCTACACACGCATTATCCTTCTGTCTTTTTCATCAATGATCAATGATTTACGAGTTCGAACATTTGTAACAGATTGGTTGATGATCTGGGCAGGGTTTGACCTGGTCTGTCATGTGGTTCTCTCTCTCTCTCTCTCTCTTAGAATGGGACGTGGACATCTTTTTGATGGCCGTAGCATTGAATCATTAGAAAACGACGAAACATTTAAGGTCAGTGCTCTAATTCTTGAGACCCCTGCTGAGCCATCACCAGTTCACAACCCTTTTCTCGTCCGAGTTCCATTCTGGCTCCCAAGCTACGATGATGTAATAAAACCATGGTCGCAAATAAAGTTTAGTGGCGTCCGCGTCTTAGTTTTACACACATGCTTGTTTCAAACCGTGTTGGAAACCATCAATAAATTCAATAATCTTGTGTATCAAAGTTAGTTTATTCTGCAGAAATCTTCACAGTGAGACTTACAAGTCACAATAATGAATCTACCATAATAAATGGATTTGGTTAAAATGATATTAAGAGGTTAGAATGATAATAACATCCTATTTGTTTGCCTTGAATACATAAAAACTTATGGTAAAATAAACTCAATCCAAGGAATATTATTAAAAGGTTAAGGGCGAAGAATATACGATAGCAATATAGATGGGACCTTGACCCGTAAAATTTAAATTATTAGGGTGATTGCTGCATATTCATTTATTTCTCACTTTTCCCTGGATTGGTTTATTTCATGGTCATATTTTAATGGGTTATTTGATAATCATTTTTAATATTTACATTTGATTCGAATGAAAACAAGAGGATAGGATCAAATGAGTGAGTGAGTTTATTGGGAGTCTGCGACACTTGTGATGTGTCAGTTTTGAAAGGAAGCGGCAATCAAATGATTGTATATTTGAGTACGTTTCCATTCCAGGTGGGTTCCACACTTCCATCACGCACCTTATCTAATAGGATTTTCTTTTATCATAATACACTGGCAATAATACCTATGCAATTGTTTGCTGTGATTTTTTGGTTTTGATCATGATGGAATAAAGGAATGGGACCCCTCTCTATTGAGCACTGGTCCTGGTGGGTCTCACATGAGGATGGCCCCATCTCTCAAACTCATCTATGTAGCGTGATGGAGGCTCACATCATCACCACCCATAAAAATTTTACCTTCCAAACAGGTGCATAGTTGATTTAATGAGAAAGTCCAATTTGAATGGGATGCCAAAACTTGAAAACGGTGCTGGATGGATGGAGAGTTTTCCGGTGGGCCCACTAACATTGCAGCCTACACTTTTTTTCTTTTAAGCTTTTGTTACTGTCTCAATTTTGGCAGTGCAGTGCAGGATCATGTTCCAAAGTGAGATCAAACTAAATGCCAGTTTCGTAATTCTGCACTCAGCAAGTGGCAGTTTCTCTGATAAAAATTATAAAAGGAGTCGTGGTTCTCTTCCCGCCATCTCACTCATCTCATGCTCCTGGCAGTCTCCAACACCAACACAGCTGTAATAACACTTACAGTTACGGACACAAGAAGGAGAGATCAGAGAGTGAGCGTTCCTATGAAAAACATGGGTAGTAAAGATAGGGCTCTCACCCTAACTCTCCTCCTCCTCCTCGCCGTTACACCTTCCGTTATCTCCTGCCCGCCGTCAGATCGGGCAGCCCTTCTCTCCTTCAAATCTGCCCTCTCCGAAACCTTCCACGGCATCTTCAATAATTGGTCCGGCCCCAACTGCTGCAGCAACTGGCGCGGCGTCAGCTGCGACCCCACCAACTCCCGCGTCGCCGACATCAACCTTCGCGGCGAGTCCGAAGACCCCATCTACGAGCGCACCCACCGCTCCGGCTACATGTCCGGACAAATCTCCCCCGCCATCTGCCGCCTCGACCGCCTCACCACCTTCATCCTCGCCGACTGGAAAAACATCTCCGGCCCCATCCCTCCCTGCATCACCTCCCTCACTTTCCTCCGCATCCTCGACCTTGTCGGAAACCGCCTCTCCGGCCCCCTCCCCTCCAGCATCGGCAACCTAAAACACCTCACCGTCCTCAACGTCGCCGACAACCAGCTCTCCGGCGTCATCCCTGCTTCCATCGTCTATCTCACTGAGCTCAAGCATCTCGACCTCACCAACAACAGAATCTCCGGCAGTATCCCGAGCAGCTTCGGGAGGCTCCAGATGCTGAGCCGGGCGCTCCTCGCCCGGAATCTCATCTCCGGCGGCATTCCTCCATCGATCGCGACCATCTACCGGCTCTCCGACCTGGATCTGTCGATGAACCGGATCTCCGGTACGATCCCGGTGGAGATCGGCAAAATGGCAGTGCTGTCGTCGCTGTATCTCGACGGGAACCTGATCTCCGGAGAGATCCCGCCGAGCTTGCTGACATGCCGGGGGCTGAGCATTTTGAATCTGAGCCGGAATGCGATCGAAGGGAGGATTCCGGACGTTTTCGGTGTCGGATCGTACTTCATGGAGCTGGATCTGGCTTATAACAAGCTAAGAGGGCCGATACCGAAATCTCTGACGTCGGCGGCGTATATCGGGCACCTGGATCTGAGTCACAACCATCTTTGTGGCCGGATCCCGGTGGGATCTCCGTTCGACCATCTGGACGCTTCGTCTTTCATCAACAACGACTGCCTCTGCGGAGCGCCGCTACCGAAATGCTGATTTTTCGGCCGGCACGGTAAAAACGGGTTACGGGTCCGCATCTGCTGTTCTGTTTAGTAGTAGAGTAGGACTGGAAAATCGGTTTGTTGTGCTTGTGCCGTTTTCTCTTGAATGCAGGAGCAGAAGCTGTGAGAGGACTTGACGCGGTGGGGCCCACTATAATGTGGTTGGATGACACGATTCGGAAAGAATCCCAGCCTTTAGACCCTCTGCGTCTTAACCTGATGTAATCTGTTGTTAAGTATGTATTTATTATGATAACTGATGGAGTTAAGAACTTCCCATTCGTGAGGATATTTACATCATGTCTTCAGTAGGGATGGGCCTCTTGATATACTGAGTTTGGATTTTGGAATGGATGGATTAAATATATCATGCAGAAAGCTGTGCATTTTCTGTACATGAGAAGTAAAGACATTATAAAATGCATTATTATTATGTTACTACTACTACTTCTAATCTTTGGTTATGTTTAATTCAGGTTATGTGGGTTTTGGTGTAGATCTAATCTGAGCCCGTTTGGTAACTTTACATGTAGAGTAAAGGAGCATTTTGGTAATATCCATCAATAAGTACGGATTGGACCAAGGCAAAGTTTAATCCTCTAAATGGCCCCTCTTACATGCTATTCTCTTCCCACCAATGATAGGCTAAATGGAGTGACATTTTTTCATCCACAACGTCAGGAAAAGTATCACTCTTTGACTTAAAGGCATCGGTCAAAATTCTTGTGCTATAGTTTGTGGGAGAAAATTACCCCTTTTATGAGATATGGTCAAATTTTACGGTTTAAAAATTTACACTAATGGTCTTGACAAGTGAGCTCATCGAGGAGCCTAATAATGTATGGAGAATTCAAGCCTCAGAAGATGTGAACTCTACTCTTGCTCAGAGAATCTCCATCTTTCTACTGGTAGTATATTCTTCCATCAAGAGGGTTGAGTTAAAACAATGCTCATTATGGAATTGATTAGTAGCACCATCAAAATTTATGGAAGCGTATCTGTAGTTAGAGGAGTATGCAAACTTATCAAAACTTATGGAGGCTTATTTGTATTTAGAATAGTACATATTGAAGTGAGTAATGAAAAGATAGTACAGAATCAAATAATTTGATCACCAACGTATTAGATAAGATAATGACTTTTCCTTTTATTTGGGCCGGCAAACATGCACATGGACTCGTTCATTAAGTGAAAAAAGAGAACTGTCCGTTGTGCCCAAAATCTGATCCTAACTATTCCATTATTTTAGCTGCTTGGTGGAACAAATCCACCTGTACCATTGACTTTTTTAGGCAGGTCCCTATACCGATTGGATGAGACAATTAAGTTTAAGTTGGTCCGAAGATTATGCCTAATTGATGAAACGCCCCTATCAAACAAAAGCTCAATTACGTGTACGATAAGATAAAATCCGATTCAGCCCAATCCAAAAGCGGCAGAGCTTGAGAAAAAAGCAAGAAAGAAAGGAAGAGGAAGATAGATGGCGGCTCTTCTCCCTCTCTTGTACTTCGCCCTCTTCTCCTCATCTATCTCCGCCCAATCACCACCCGCCACGATCCAGCTACCCCTATCCAACACCTCGCAGACCTCCGTATCCGTCAAGGACTTCGGCGCCTCCGGCGACGGCAAGAGTTACGACACGTGCTGCATCCAGGCGGCGATCGACGCCTGCGCGATGGCAGGAGGCGGCCGCGTTAGATTCCCGGCGGGATCTAATTACCTGACGGGGACGATCTTCCTGAGATCGGGTGTGGTGCTGGAGGTGGAGAAGGGGGCGAGGATCTTGGGCGGGGCGAAGGAGAGAGACTATCCGGCGGCGGCGAGGCGGTGGTACGTGGTGCTGGCGGAGAACGCGACGGATGTTGGGATCACGGGCGGGGGAGAGATCAACGGCCAGGGATGGAAGTTCGTGAAGCGGATGAACCCTCGGAAGAACGTGATGGTGAGCTGGAACAGGACGGGGAAGTGTTACGGGGACGAGTGCCGGCCCAGGCTTATCGGGTTCTTGGATAGCCGAAACGTCAGGGTCTGGAACGTTAACCTCATCGAGCCTGCTTATTGGTGGTGCGTGACATCATACCTTCTCTCTCTACGCTTTTCATTGCTTGTTTCTGATAGGTTGGCTGGCGTTGCTATCGTGCGCCATCAGGCGGTCAAACTATAAATCACAATCAGATCCGAATCCTGATTTGAAAACGATAGGTGGGACCCACGCAGCTAGAAAACAGCAGCCGTGTAAGTGTGTAGCACCATTTATGAAGGAGTGGGTCCCACTGTTTCTTCAAGGGTGCCTCATTTCTGTTTTTCAGAAAGATCATCAAATGAAATGTGTATTTGTTGACTGTGAGTTGTGCTGTTGCAGTTTGCATATTGTTAGATGCAATGGCACATCAATTCAGGACGTATTGATACATGGCGATTTTAACACGCCGAATAATGATGGGATAGACATTGAAGATTCCAACAATACTCTTATCACTAGATGCAAAATTGATACTGGAGATGATGCAATCTGTCCAAAAACATCGACGGGGCCTGTATATAACTTGACAGCTACGAATTGCTGGATTCGGACCAAGTCCTGTGCAATCAAGCTTGGAAGTGCTAGTTGGTTTGATTTCAAGGACCTCTTTTTCGATAACATCACCATCGTCGACTCTCACAGAGGACTTGGTTTTCAGATACGCGATGGAGGTATGAGCACTATTTGACTTTTCCTCAATTGTCATTTTCTACTTTACGATGTTGCTTTGTGATTTTTTTTGCAAATTTGTATATTGCTCTGTAAACTAGGCTGCTTTCTAGTGACCCCCACTATAATTTTACTTGGAAGTTAATTGAGAGGTTGAAAAGCACCCTTCCATGAGAAATGAAGCGTTTTGGGAGGAAACGTGGTCTTCTATCTTACTTTAGAACAGAAGATTTGATCAAGTCTATACTGGTGTCAGAACAATGGAAAAAATCATGTTTTTCTTCTTTTTTTTTTATTCAAAGCAGCGTTAATTTCTTTTCTTGAAGTGTGAATCCCACAAAATGACCAACCCAAAACCTGATGTGACCATGGCAAGAAAACTGGACTTCTTTTTTTTTTTTTTGATAACGCAGGTTCTTATCCATTTGGGCCAGAATAATCCCTAAAGTCGGGTAAAATTCCCCTGTATCCCCAGGACTTTGTTACTAAACCTAAATACAAGCTACAACATGAATGCAAGTAACTTCGATAAAATATGCTTCCAACTTAAATTTGTTCTTATGATTTGAATCATAAAGAATCAAATGTTGCAACTATACTATCCAAAGTGCATTCCTGCTCGGAAACTCTATTAATATAGTCAAGTCAAGTCAAGTTGATTTTAAAGAAAGAATAAAATTTAAGTGGGTTATGATGGTATTTTGTTTTTTAATTGTTTGTTATGGAATCTTTTTGACTTTTTATATAGAAAAGTGGAGTTTTTTTTTTTTTTTTTTTTTTTTTTTTTTTTTTTTTTTAATTTTAGTGAATAAAGGTAGTTGATTTTTGACTTTTTGTATGAAAAAGATGGAGGGAGTTTTGAATAAAGTGCATTTGATATGACATCTTGCCTAGAAAATGAAGGCTTTACTTGACTTTGTTTGTATTAGTAAAGTGCCAAACGTTTCCAAGGATCCCCTTGTTGGAGAATTCTTGAAGGACCGGAATAGAGTTTACTGGAATTTTGGGTAAGGACATATTCTACTGTCATTCTCCAAATTCCATTGGGGGCCAAAATTCATGAGGCAAGGAGTGGATTTCTTTGGAATTGGTGGAAATTTAGGAATTATATTCCTTACCGACTTAGGATAACTATTTTGATTTGAAACTCCGCCGACTAAGCTTTTTCCTTCCCAAATTCTCCAACCAAGCGTATCCAAGGCTACAGAGAATAGGCTAGAGCTGGTGCTACTGCTAACAAAGCGGCATTCCAGATGCTACTCTTATTGAGAACTCACTGACCAAACTTGGGAGGGAAAAGGACCTGATGGGCTCTGTAAAACCAAAAATTTCTGGTTTCCATGAATTTCCAATTTCTGTTTCTTCCTTACTGATGGTTTTCTTTTTCACTGTACAGGAAATGTAAGCGGTGTCACCTTCTCAAACATAAAAATAAGCACAAGATACTATGATCCTTTATGGTGGGGAAGAGCAGAGCCTATCTATGTGACAACCTGCCCGCGTGACCTGAACTCGAAAGTTGGTTTCATTTCCAATCTGGTGTTTAATAACATCTCAGCAGTGTCTGAGAATGGCATTTTCCTATCAGGTTCACAAGGAGGGATTCTCAGTAACCTGAAATTCATCAATGTAAATGTAACCTATAGAAGATGGACCAATTTTCCAGGCGGGTTAGTCGATTACAGGCCAGGTTGCAATGGACTAGTTCATCACAACACAGCTGGGATGATTATGGAGCACATCTCAGGTTTGGAGTTAGAAAATGTGAATATGAAATGGTTTAGGAACAAATTAAAAGGATGGAATAATCCTTTGGATTTCAGGCCTAACACGATAAACAATATTTCTTTTATTGACTTCCATTCATCTGTATAAACTGTAAATGATTGATTCCATTTCAGAAGCAGTCCTGATTCTATTTGTGCAATTTTTTGGAGGGTTGTTTCTGATTTGTGGATTGACTTGGAATTTACTAATGTAGAATGTAAAAATTAATCTTTCTCTTGGAATAAGCAGCAGAGAAGCAAAACAAGTGAACAAGTATGCAATAAATTTAGGCAAAAAACTTGCAAAATCAAAAGACAAAATACTCTTCCTTTGGACTGTTTGGATCTCTCAAAAGCCAGTGCACTTGCTTTGCTTATAAATGAATGTTCACATGTTTGGATGACTTAACTGTGATAGCTGTTTATTGTTGCCATAATCAATTAGGTAATTAGATTTATAGAAGTGATTGTATTTGTAGGGCAATCAAGTTTAGGAGACCCAAAATTCTTGAAAGAGTCATGATGTGAGGTCCTTGGAAAAAAAATATTTTTACACTCAGAGCCCAGCCGAGCTGAGTTTTGTTTGTATATTCCCATCAGATCCTACTTTTTTTTTATTTATTCTCTCTAGTAAATACTCACTCACACACACTACTAATGTCCCCAACAACACAGTGGATTGGCAACAAAATCAAGTTGAAAGCAATGCCATTGTTTATTTATTTTATTTTTTTCAGACGCTTGAAGGGTTTTTTTTTTTTTTTTTTGCTGTAAGGTCATTTTGTTAAAAAGAGAAGAAAAGGCTGGACGCTAGAAGTGAAAAACTTTTTAATACTCTACAGTCTGAACTAGATGAGAGGTAAAAACACTTTTTATTGTGAAGTACTTTTCTCCACACAAAACAACAGAAACTGAAACTGTGTAAATTGGAAGTCTTTGGTTTTCATTTTTAATATAAAACAAAATAACTTGGAAATAAAATGCATCAAATAACTGTAGTGCACGAACATGTCGTTGTAAATGAAAACCGCAGAACATGTGAGGATTTAGCACAAAATTAGAAAACCATTTTCATTTTTTAAAGGGTGCATTTGTGTAGGAGCTGCAGAATACTTGGGAGTGTGACCAGAGGAGGTAAGAAACCCAAATCCTTGCAGGCGAAAAAAATGCAAAAAAGGGCATCGAAAAATCCAAATCCACGCTGCACCAAACATGTAACATAGAATTTCTATCCTTTTACATGGCAAGTGTGTCTGTACCGAGTCTTGATCCCCTATCTCATAGAAACAAAGAGATACTATTTCACCCTATTCAAACTGACTTGTGTAAAATCTTATGTCAACTAATGGACCCTCTCAATTGCTTCTTTGAAATGAGGAAATTAAGGAAGAGGTTTTACACAATTGAGTTGGCGAATTTAGATGGGGTGAAACATGATCTCCTTGTTTCTACGAAATTGGGGATCTGAACTCAGCACAAACACGCCCTTATTGGTAGAGATCCATACCTTGAGAGGGTAAATATTAATAGCAAAAAGAAAACTTGGTGCGGGCAGAAACATTATTCAATGTCCATATAACCAATACTAGCACAATAACCCATGCTGAGCATGGCTTATCCATCTACTATATTTCTAGAAATAAATATTAATTAAATGTAAAAATATATATAAATAAAAAAACTGGCTGAAAAATACATAAATACAGGAATAACCACAATTGCAATATAATATTCATCCACAATGTACCAAATATATCACTAATAACAATAGATATTTAGAGCTAAAGATACTCGAAAATGTATAATTATTACTACTATTATTATCATTCTAATCTTGGATGTGTTTAATTAGAATATCAAGAACGTGAAATTGCGTGTCCTACAAAAACATGAGATGTTGATCTGCAATGGCCTAGTTACAAATTCGAAAAAAAACTTGAAGGGATATATAAAAACAATTCCTAGTTTTGTTTTGATTTGGACTAGGGTCCACTTTTTAGAGTGATTAAGAATCCAACATCTGATCTGCAAGCGATTTATTCCTTTTTGTGTTATTATTATTATTATTATTTTTTATCCTAGCCAATGGGGCTGGGACTCAAGAGAGCCCGCACAAATTTGGAAAGCAAACCACTCAAGTGGGAAAAGGAGCCCTCACAAGTAGAAAGAGGTAGTGTACCCACTATTCAAACCATGGATAATCAGGCGAGAACTGCTGCTCTTTACCACTTGTGTAAGGAGCCATTCTCACACGTATATGTCTCTGGTGTGTTGAATTGAAATTTGACTAAACGGTAAAACAAAGAAGGGATTGGATCTCATTCCCACCTATTGATTTATTTGGCTCGTCTAGCGCGACATGGGTCCAACTAAAGAATGTTAGGTGGGTGTTCATGGTCTTGCCATGCCATTCATTTATTGTGCATCCTTTCAAGTCTAGATCCAGCTGGATCAAACTAGAATGATTTTTCTGTTTAGATGAGTGAACAACGGTAAAATAATCACTTTACTTGTGTTCTATGAGATGATTTTTTTGAAGCCGGTACTTTAAAAGTTTATTTCTTTTTATTGCTGAACCTTATTTTCTCACTTTTTCTGACCATCTAAATAAGGTAAAGTAGAAATTTTGGCCACTGAAATTATTTTACCACATGATAATCTTTCTTAATACCTTTTAACTGACAACGAACTCCAATCTAAATTAATCGCAGTCATTCAATACGAAAGAATCAAGCTAAAATAAATAGAATCAATAGCATCAAACAGACCCTTCTCTCCATTTTCTTCACATGAGTCCAACATGGAGTTTTGAACCTCCCTGCTCATTTGAACCTACCGTTGTTGAGGGGTCTAGTTATAATCCTAAGGGGTAGCTAAATTGGCCTAGGACCACGGTTTGCACCCGAAGGTTGTAGGTTCGAAACTGTACTACCATACTGAAGCTACAAGGGAGTTTACCCAACTTCACTCTGAGCTCGGAGGGATTAGTCCAGCCCAAAGGGTTAGGAACCCGTTTAGCTATAAAGGTTGCATCACTTGCCCATATCCTTGTCCTAAATGGTTGGGCCAGGCTGGTGGGCCTATAGTCATGCAAAGGCCCATCATGCCCCGACTCTTTAACATTACACCAGGTCCATCCCAATGGGCCTATAACACTGCTAGATCCAGCCCAATGTGCCAGTTACAGTCTTACAGTTTACAGACTTCCAGTTATTTATTAGCGTTGATGGCTTAAGATCTGATGACCCTTGATGATGCACAAAAATGTATTCGTGCACCACGTGTCAGATGTGAGCAATGAATGTAGTAATTAAGAGGAGAGAGAGATTTATAGTGGTTTGGTCAGTGTGATCTACGTCCACTTCAAGGGCAGAGGTCGCCGGATGTATTAATTCTCAAGTGTTTCAGAGATTACAAACTTATGATAGTGTGTAGAAGAGAGAATTTTGCTTGCCCCTCAAGTATCGAGAGGCTCTTTAATTTATAGTCTTCCCCTAACAGATGGGGACGACTTTATAGCGCCGTTCACGAGGAGCCTTCGAGGTGTCCTCGACTGGCGAGGCAGTTAGGATATTCTCCGCAGGACTTGGTAAAAGCGAGACGTGGCCTGACTGCTTCCGAAGCGAAGTGGGTTGCCTTGACGTGGCCAGGCCTCATGGATCTGGGCCTGGACCTCAATGGACCCAACGGATCTTCATAAATATAAGGCTTGGCTCATTACGGATTGGGCCACTTGGGCCAGACTCATCATTTGCCCCTCAATGCCCCGAGCTCAAAAAAGCTTTGAAAGGGGGCATTTTGAATATCCAGGTTTCTAGTGATGAGCCTGCAACTTGCCAAAAAGAGTGCCTCAGGCGCTGCCCAGTAGCACGCAAAGGAAGGCATGGCGGCGGCGGCGGGTGTTGGCCCCGTGACAGGCGCGGGCGTGAGCACGGCTGCAGCGAGCGTCGGCGCGACGTCGGTCGCAGACGCCGTACGGCAGGCGACGTCGACCATGGGCGACGTGCAAAAGGCGGCGACGGGCCTGGGCGTTGAGCAGCGGGCGTCGAACTGGGGCGCCGGGCAGCTGGCGGAGGCGGGCGCAGATGCGGGCGCGACAGCGGTTTGGGCGAGCAGGCACTGATCTGGGAGTGTCCTGGGCGTGCCTAGCACTGCCTTGGGTGAGCTGAGGGCCTCCTGGGCGAGCAGCAGCTGATTTTTTTTTTTTTTGAAACTTCGGGGGCCTAAAACACCTGTTTCTGAGCCTTTTTTGAACTTTTTCTGCAAGGCTCATTAAATGAGTTTTGCTCTCCTCGTCGAGAGCTTCGATTTGATATATAATAAGCCCCTATTTAGAGCTACGAAGCAAGCAGCGGGCGCGGGCGCGGCAGCAGTTTGGGTGAGCAGGGATTGATCTGGGCGAGCAGGGGGTGTCCTGGGCGTGCCTGGCGCTGCCTTGGGCGAGCTGAGGGCCTCCTGGGCGAGCAGCTCTTTTTTTTTTTTGGAAACTTCGGGGGGCTAAAACACCTGTTTCTGAGCCTTTTTTGGACTTTTTCTGCAAGGCTCATTATTAAAATGAGTTTTGCTCTCCTCGTCGAGAGCTTCAATTTGATATATAATAAGCCCCTATTTGGAGCTACAAAGCAAGCAGCGGGCGCGGCAGCAGTTTGGGCGAGCAGGGACTGATCTGGGCGAGCAGGGGGTGTCCTGGGCGTGCCTGGCGCTGCCTTGGGCGAGCTGAGGGCCTCCTGGGCGAGCAGCAGCTCATTTTTTTTTTTTTTTTGGAAACTTCGGGGGGCTAAAACACCTGTTTCTGAGCCTTTTTTGGACTTTTTCTGCAAGGCTCATTGCTTGCAATGAGTTTTGCTCCCCTCGTCGAGAGCTTCGATTTGATATATAATAATCCCCTATTTGGAGCTACGAAGCAAGCAGCGGGCGCGGCAGCAGTTTGGGCGAGTAGGCACTGATCTGGGCGCCCAGAGGGTTGTTGTGCAGTGTACAGCGACGGGCGGCGAAGCTACTGGAGGTCTGGGCGCCCGGGCCTGCCGTTGCGGGCGTGGGCTTCGCTGCCAAGGGGTTGGTCGCTGCGTGCGTAGGCGCCGATTGGTTGGGTTCCTCAGGCAATGATAGGCTACGTGCCGCAGGCTCCGAAGGCGCTGTCCACCGTGGGTGAGCAGCCCACCGTGGGTGAGCAGCTCGTGTGCTGTCCAGGCAGTTGATTTGGACAGCCAGGCAACTGGTTTGGGCGGCCAGGCAGCTGGTCACGGTGATCTAATGTAGTCTCTCGGGTTGCAGATGACCTGAGTTTCAAGATCCTGCCTAGAGATGTCGAAAAGAATGTTATTCCAAACATTAAAATATTTAACATGATTACCTTGTGAAAGAGACTGCTTGCACGAGAGCAAAGACAGAGTTTGAGGATTGCTCGTGAGAGAGCTACACCTTTTGAGATCGAGTTTTTGGCGACCCGCGAGAGAGCCGCTAAGCTGGAGACAGGCTGCCTGTTTGAGAACAGTGCACAGGCCAAGCTTTTGGCGACCCGCGAGAGGGCCGCTAAGCTGGAGATAGGCTGCCTGTTTGAAAACAGTGCAGAGGCTAAGCTTTTGACGACTCGCGAGAGAGCCGCTAAGCTGGAGATAGGCTGCCTGTTTGAGAACAGTGCAGAGGTAGGTCAAGCGTTTGGCGATCCGTGAGATGATTCACCTCGCCTGGACCTGTTGATTTCCTCAGCGTTCATATATTTTTCAGCTTTTACCAATAGTTCTGGCATGCTCTTTGGTGGTCGCTTCATTACTGAAAAGATGAAGCTTGATGATCGAGGCCTCCTAGGAAGGCGGTCATGCTGACCTTATCATCGAGCTCCTCGACCTGAAGGACCTCCTCGTTAAAACGAGTGAGGTAGCTCCTCAGGCTCTCGTCTCGATCTTGTTTTACGTTGAGCAGATGGGGTGGCAGGCTTTTGTTGGCGGCGTCCACCAATAAACTGTGCCACAAATGATCTGCTTAGTTCGGCGAAGGAGCCTATGGAGGCCTGTGTGAAACTGGCAAACCATTGTCGTGCGGGACCCTTCAATGTAGTTGGGAATGCCCTACACATAATTTCGTCGGGGACGTTGTGCAACTACATCAAGGTCTTAAAAGTCTCCAGGTGGTCCAATGGATCCTTCATTCCATCAAAGGTCTCCATGGATGACATTTTGAACTTTTGAGGAAGCGGGTAGTTCACCACGTCGGGCTTGAACGGTGTGTCCGTCCGCCCGACTAGGTAATCCACTGTTTGTGGTGCCTGCGCCTTCATGGCGTTGAAGACATCACCCAGTTGGCTCTGCATTTCCCTTATCTTCTCGTCCCAGCAATTGGGGACTCCTTTGGACGGATCATGGAAATAGCTCCCATCCTCTATGCTTTGATTTTCACTCTCCCCCTCTTGGAAATGAGGATCCTCCCCATTAGAAGCAGAGAGAGGAGGTGGAAGTCCTCCGTGATTAGCTTCCCCCGGAGGTGGGAGTCCTCCAAACTGGGCTCCACCCGGAGGAGGAGGTCCTTGTTGATGGGCACCACCCTGATGGGCGACTAGGGGATGAGGCCCATGGGCGCCCAGGTTAACTCCTTGGGTGCCATGGGGATGGGCGCCTAGGGGATGAGGCCCATGGGCGCCCAGGTGAACTCCTTGGGCGCCCAGGGGATGGGCGCCCGGGGGAGGAGCTCCGCGGCGTGGAGCTCTTGGATGCCCCGGGCGCGGTGCTCCCTGTGGTATTCCTCCAAATGCTCCTCCCTGGCCCTGCCTTGCTCCATGTCCTGCTGCGAGCGTGAGTTGTAAAATCTGCTGGTTTTGGGTCACCAGCTGCTGCATGGTCTCCAACATTTGCTGAGGAGTTGGAGCATGAGCATTTGGGGCAGGATTAGTCGGTGGAGGATCACCTTCGCCTTCTCGCGAGGGATTATCCTCTAGTTGTCTTGTAGATCTAGTAGTGATCACCATAATTTTGAAAAAAGAAGGATTTTGAAGTGAGAACTTTAGTCGTTTCCCACAGATGGCGCCAAACTGATGATGCACAAAAATGTATTCGTGCACCACGTGTCAGATGTGAGCAATGAATGTAGTAATTAAGAGGAAAGAAAGATTTATAGTGGTTCGGTCAGTGTGACCTACGTCCACTTCAAGGGCAGAGGTCGCCGGATGTATTAATTTTCAAGTGTTTCAGATATTACAAACTTAGGATAGTGTGTAGAAGAGAGAATTTTGCTTGCCCCTCAAGTATCGAGAGGCTCTTTAATTTATAGTCTTCCCCTAACAGATGGGGACGACTTTATAGCGCCGTTCACGAGGAGCCTTCGAGGTGTCCTCGAATGGCGAGGCAGTTGGGATATTTGGCGAGGCAGTTGGGATATTCTCCGCAGAACTTGGTAAAAACGAGACGTGGCCTGACTTCTTCCGAAGCGAAGTGGGTTGCCTTGACGTGGCCAGGCCTCATGGATCTGGGCCTGGACCTCAATGGACCCAACGGATCTTCATAAATATAAGGCTTGGCTCATTACGGATTGGGCCACTTGGGCCAGACTCATCAACCCTGATGATTAGTGGGGTCCATCGTCTCACTGGAGTGGACCCACCAAAAACCAACTGAAAAACACAACCCACCCCAGTATCTTCCAATTTTGACTAGAAAGGCCTGACATGTTGAGGAAAATTACCGAACTGCAGCTTCTTCACCCCAAACGTCTTTCTTCAGTCGCTCCACAAACCATTTCCAACAGAATCCCTCCTCCTTCCCGCCAACTAAATCCCCAGCTCCCGCCATCTTCGAAACTCGAATTTCTATGCATCAACGGTCGGCTCAAGGAGGCCATCTTGGAGATGGCCATTCAAGGACTAGAGGTGAGGTTCGACGGCTACGATTCGCTCTTGACAGAGTGCATAAACCAGAAGGCTATTACGGAGAGCCGGAGGGTCCATGCCCACATGATCAAGACCCGTTACCTCCCACCCGTGTACCTGAACACTAGGCTCATTGTCTTGTACTCGAAATGCGGCGTTTTGGAAGACGCACGGCATGTGCTCGATGGAATGGCTGAACGGAACATCGTGTCTTGGACGGCCATGATTTCAGCTTATGCGCAGAGGGGGCGTCAAGCCGAGGCTTTGGACCTTTTCGTTAGGATGCTTGAGACAGGTGTTGTGTTAAAGAGATTTCTCTTGGTTTGCTGCCTGCTTTAATTCATCAAGTCCATTTTCAATTTTAACTAATTTTGCGTAAATGTTTTGTGCCTCATCATGTTTTTCCCATTCATCTTTGGAATTATTGGGTTATAATCTAATTGCCGCTTAATTTTCTTTGGAACCATTGGTTTGTAATCTAATTTCCGCTTAATTTTTTACTTCACATCATGATCAATTGTGTAATGTAGTGATTTTTGAGATGTGACTCTTACTGGTACTTGGCAGTAGCAATTTGAACATAAAGTTACATTACAAACCCACCTTTCTCCTCTTATATCTACGTTCTACGGCTTTATGAATTATGACTAATGTGCCAGTTAAAAAAGAATTAAGATTTTTATCTGATTTGAAGCTAAAATCAGCGCCCCTTCAATTTGCTCCCATTATTTGAAAAAATCCCGCCGTGGTCAGAGCTCAATATATTGTTCATACTTTGTATGGCTGACACCCAAAGCTGTTTTAAATCCATGGTTGCATGGCAATGTTGCAGTGTGTCCTTGGTCATATACAGCCGTAACATACCCAACACTTCCAGATACCATAACAGAACGATCACATCCTTACCATCTGATACATGTAAATTATAAGAACTTCACTGGGAAATTCTAAAAGGATAGCAATAACATGGTGCCACTAATTTGGAGTCGGTGGTTTTATAGATCCAGGTCATTTATCTAGCAGGTTCACTTTAGATACCCTACCCAAGAAATCTCCCAGTTTTGCTGTTTCTTATAGCTGGCCTATTAGTGCATTGGTAAGAAGAGAAAGGTGGGGGGGTGGGTGGGTGGGGGGGGGGGGGGGGGGGGCGGAGAATACAACAATGGCCTTAAAACATGACCAAAGATTGGATTGCTATAGCATTCCAATCTGGATGAATCTTGGGCACTTTTATCTCCAATGGGCACTAGTAGTACTTAGCAACTGTCTTGATCACCAAACCAAGTGTTTGTAAATCTGGCTCGCTACCTGATAATTACTCAACTTTTTGATGCAAACGGTCATCATTGTACTCTGGCTCACTAATGGTTTAAATTTTGACAAAATTCATGTTACGATCCTTAATATGATTTTCAAATTTTCTGGCAGGTATGCCACCAAATGAGTTCACATTTGCTACCACACTTACTGTGTGCACTGGGCCTTGTGGGCTTGAGCATGGTAGGCAAGTTCATTCTCTGGTGATAAAAAGCAATTTTGAATCCCATATATTTGTCGGGAGTTCGCTCCTAGATATGTATGCGAAAGCAGGAAGAATCCATGAAGCTAGAGTAGTTTTTGACAAGTTGCCTGAAAGAGATGTTGTTTCATGTACTGCAATCATAGCAGGCTATGCTCAGCTGGGGTTTGATGAAGAAGCACTTGAATTGTATCTCAAATTGCAAAAAGAAGGAATGGAATCAAATTATGTTACTTATGCCAGTGTTTTAACAGCGCTGTCTGGTTTAGCTGCCTTGGATTATGGCCAACAAGTACACAATAGGATCATCCGATCTGAGTTGCCATCAACTGTTGTTTTGCAGAATTCTTTAATTGATATGTATTCTAAATGTGGAAGCCTAACTTATTCCAGAAGAGTTTTTGACAGCATGTCTGAGAGAACAGTAATTTCTTGGAATGCAATGCTTGTTGGATATGGGAAGCATGGTTTGGGGCGACAGGTTCTTGACCTTTTCAAATTGATGCAGGGAGAAGATGTTCAGCCTGACAGCATCACTTTTATGGCTGTATTATCTGGTTGTAGCCATGGGGGATTGGTAGATGAAGGTTTGGATATTTTCAATTCAATGGCTCAAGGCAAAGATGTTGAACCTGAAATCGAGCATTACGGGTGTGTTGTTGATCTTCTTGGCCGTGCTGGGCAAGTAGAGAAGGCTCTCACCTTCATCAAACGGATGCCATTTGAACCAACTGCAGCTATTTGGGGTTCCCTGTTAGGTGCCTGTCGCGTCCATGCCAATATTCCTGTGGGGGAATACGTTGCTCAACGACTTTTTGATATTGAGCCCCAAAATGCTGGGAACTATGTAATTCTTTCAAACATTTTTGCTGCAGCAGGAAGATGGGAAGATGTTATTAACATGCGACAGAGGATGAAAGAGAAGACTGTGATGAAAGAACCAGGACGAAGCTGGATTAAGCTGGATAGAACGTTGCATACATTTCATGTCGGTGATCGGTTTCATCCAAAAAGAGAAGAAATATCTGCAAAGATACGGGAATTATCAGCAAAGATTAAGGAGGCTGGTTATGTTCCTGATCTGAGCTGTGTTTTGCATGATGTGGATGATGAGCAAAAGGAGAGAATCCTTCTCAGTCACAGTGAGAAAATGGCGATGGCATTTGGGTTAATGAGTGTTCCTCCAGGAATGCCAATTCGTGTTGTAAAGAACCTCCGTATTTGTGTTGATTGCCACAATTTTGCCAAGTTTGTATCAATGGTTTATGAAAGAGAAATTTCTCTGAGGGATAGCAACCGTTTCCATCATGTTGTTGGAGGAGCATGCTCTTGCAGGGACTACTGGTGAGCTTTGAAATTCCTCAATGGAGTTTTGGGGTTCATTAGGTTTTACCCAAATGGCAAGTGCAATTCAATTCTGCCAACAAACCATTTTTTCCAACCTGAGATGAAATTATGGATTTTCTGGGTCTGAACTGAGGTCCGTGTTCAGATATTATTTTGACCAGAAAAGAATTCTCCTGGTCTAGCTCTCTTGGGACATTTTAAAGGGCCCTTGGAGGCGAGTTGCAGCGAGATACTTGTATTCAGAATCCCATGAATGTTGGGTACTATAGACACCATGAATTTAGATGAAAAATATGGGGGAGAGGCGGAATGAATATTCAAAAAGAGAACATACCAGGACTGTTGAATTATCACAAAGCCTATCATTTCGTATGTAACAGAAGGATGTTATTACATTTATTTTTGGGTTTAAGTTGATTCATTAACCATTCTGTGGAAGAACGAAATCACTTGTCTTGTTTGTGGAGAAGAATATCAAGTTGCATCATGGAATCAGTTTCATAATTGGAGTTCAATCTTATTGTTGGATTGATTTGAAGTTTAAACACTTGCAATTTCTATGCCTTTTGTCATGGACTCAAAGCTACTTGCCAGAGAAAAATGACTTTTCATCTGCAGCAAGAGAATCAAGACATTATTTATAGCTGTGAAGTAGGTTCAAGCTGCTGAGGTTTGCACATTTTCAGTTGAAGAATGTTGTTGCCTGATCTGTTTTTCAAAAGCGAAGAAAACGAAATGTTGACTTAAATACATTCTTGTAAGAAGCAGATTATCTGTGAATGCAAGGGCAGATAAAGTTTTCAGCATGATCTAGACACAAGCAATGGAAGATTAGAAGCAGAACAGAATTAGATGTTTTAACATTCGGATAGATGACATTTGGTTTTGTGGCATTGAGTTTCAAGGGAAAGGCTCGTCTCTCTCGTTAATTAACATGCTAGGACCCCATTCCACTGATACAAATTTTAGTCTGGCCCACCCCACCAAGATGAAAAACTCTGCAGGGTGAAGAACTCTGCCCCATGGAAAGTGGTCTGTAAGTGAATTTGGGGGCCCAAGTAGTGTTGTCACTTTCCCCTGTTATTAGAATGATCAAAATCCAAAATCGAGTTATGTGAAGGTTTTGGTCCTTCCAAAGCCATGCTTCAATAGAACCAATGTAAAGTACAAATTTCTACTATTGGATTAATGGACCCGGGTTTGATCTCGATCCTATAACACTAAATTCTGACACAATGATGGGTCCAACTGGTTGTGTAGTTTTACCTGATCCAGGTGGGTCCCATTGTAGTAATAAAAATGATCCCAAATTTCCTTTTCAAGTTTTTTGCCCGCTTAAAATAGAACTTACATATATAAGAATTCAGGTTTGGTAACAAAATTTACGGGGAAAAGATATATGCTTTTTACTATTTATGTTATATCCAAGTTTGGCAGCCGCAAATCATTTTTTGCCTAAAATGTGCAATCCATGAGAGTTTGGGATCCGATCCTCCCCCAGCGGATATGCAAATCCTTCCTGCAAAACGGGTGGGTACCCCCAAAATAAACACTCTCTCGATCTTTTTATTTTGCCACTTATTCAATAAAAATGATAACATATCATCCATCTGATTAATTTATAATAAATGTGCCCCGTCATTTTAATCATATTTGCGCTAGTGATAATAGTTCTTAATTTGTTCAATATATAATGTGGCCTCATCAATTCAATCATATGTCCCCTTGTGACAAGGGGCCTTAGTTTATTCAATAAAGTGGCCCCCTTTATTCAATCATACGTGCACTTGTGAGAAGGAGTCTTAGTTTGTCATCTATCAAGAAACGGGCCCCACTTGATATACTCATACTTCTTGGTCATGACTAATTTTCATAGGCCTCATATTAAGTAGGTTGTTTATTTTTCATGGATTCTGGTGTTCAACACCATATATGGATTGAAGAAATCATCAAGTGTTTCTACCTTTACATAAGGATTATCCTTTTCTTGGGGTAGACAGGAATTCTAAATCCCACATATTTCTATTCTATTATCTAACATGCCATAGGCGTATTGGATCCCCCAATAGCAAATCTCAAAAATTCATTGGTCCAAAGCAATAAATCCATCACAACATCCCCACCTTGTACTATCAATTCATTAGACAAATTTCACAAAATCAAATTGATCACAAGCTAAAACAGGAAACAAGATACTTCAAACAGATTTTGCTATATTATCTACTGGGGGGTCATATACTCACATCACATGTTTTACTCCAGATCAATCAATGTGATGATGATCCCAAGTCTCCCATTGGAGTGAAGTTCTTTTACACACCCCCGCCCCCAAAAAAAAAAAGGGTCCGGTCTGGAATTCAAATTGAGGTCCACTGATGGATTTAAAGAGCAGGGCTCTCCTAAGCTGCAGCTTAGCTTATCTTAAGCTGTAATGTGGCTGGTCCTACAAATCAAACTTGATTATATCTGTTTTTTGCAAAATGGAACTGAAAAATTCAGTTAGATTGGATTTATTTTGATTTTGGAGACGATCATCATCTAAAAAACAACATATTCGACTCTGATTTTGTGGGACCAATCCTGCTTCAGCTTAGGATAAACTAAGCTGCACCCCCGATTTAAAAGTGTTGAGCTCAGAGATTGCTTGGGTATTTGCTATTCCCTACAATTCTAGGGTCCTTTCTAGCAACACAAATTTCAAGCCCTTTTTCCTTCTTGTTTGTCTCCTCTTCTTCTTTCCAATTCCAATAACAAAGAGCAAACCCCTCTCTCTCTCTCTGCAGCGAGCGATACGAGTACAGCAAAGCATGTCTACGAGAGGTTTGGCAGCGGCAGCTGGAATGCTTAGGAGCCGATTGAAATCGTCCCTTCGCACGAGGGGAGGTGGAGAGGGACAGAGCCGATGGTCGAGCCCAGGCACCCAAGAGCGTCCGCACGGCTACCCCCTCGCACGCACCCCTCCCCCACCGGGCCAATCGAGGAAATGGGAGGACTGGGAGCTCCCCTACTACCTCACCTGGTTCCTCACCGTCGTCATTCTCGGCGTCGGACTCAGCGCCAAGCCCGACCTCACCATCGAGACCTGGGCCCACCAGAAAGCCCTGGAGCGCCTCGCTTCCTCTTCTTCCCAAGACCCCGACCAGTGATCTCGCTCGCTCGGTAGGCCTGCATACCTTCTCTCTTCTTCTCCTTCTTATGTGGACTTGTGTTTGATGATTATCTCACTATATCAGTGTTTGATAAGATGTGGGTTTTTTGTTTTTTCATTCCAATAATGAACCCTTTAACTGTTGGGTTTGGTGACTCTGTTGAATCTTGGATTATTGTCTCTTTATCTTTGAATCCAATGCTTTTTAGTTGAAATTATGCTCCCCTTCTTTTAATTTCTGGGATGGGTTTGGTTTTATTTGTTATTGAGATTTTGTGTGGATCAGGAGATGGGTATTTTGAATACTGATGGTTCCATTTTCATTTGAAGGTGATTTCTGGGTGAGTTTTTTTTAGGGTGTGTTGTGGTATGTTTTAGATCACTGAAAGATTGGGTGTTCAAGCAGTGGGGATGGTTACATGTGTCTCCAAGCATTTGGGGATTTTCACTTAACATCCGTATTACATCGAGTGGGATGTGGTTCCCACCCCTGAATCACTATCCAAATTGATTGATGATACATTACTTACAAGTTGGTGCAGGAAAGATGGATGACTGAAAACTAGGGATCTGGTGTCTTCTTGTTTTTTGATTCCTTAAGTCTTAAACTTTCACCAGCCCAAAGATATGTCATTCAGGTGTCATCTTCCTATTCCCTTTTTTTTTTTAGACATGTTTGTGTTGGTATATGAATCAAAAGTTATATCAACAGTGATCTACTGCAAAGGTGAGTTCGCCATGAAAGGAATGCACACTCTGCATGGCTACGTTCCAGAAGAAAACAATCCCTTCACAGTTGGTCAAGGGACATAAGAATCCTTGCTTCGGATGGGTAGAGTGTAAGTTTGGACCCTGTTGTTCAGAGGGAGTTATAGCCATCGCTCCCTCTATGTTTCAAGGTTCCTCCTATAGGTGGGGTCCAGGTCTACCACATCCACTAGGGCAGAAAACACAAGAAAAAAAGAAAAAGAATAAAGATCCATAAATAGTTATTTTATTGGTTAGACTATGAATCTACATATGGTTATAACTTACTAGGGATGCAGTTTGGAATGCCATGATACCATTCACACTAGCCAAGAAGAAGAAACTCTAAGATTTGTGTCTTAAATAAGCTCCACATTTACAGACCCTTGGATGTGCATGTCAAAACCTTGAACTTGCATGTCCAACCATTACCCAGGCATTGTCTGAATATCTGAGACTTGCATTTGGTCTTCAAAATACTGGATAATCTCTTAAAGGCACACCTCATAAAATCAGAAATTCATTCTATCGATCGATAGGGCTGTCGCACATTGCAAAAGTTATGGGCCTATGGGACTTGCACAAGTCAAGGATTAGAATGCTAGTTACAAGAGAAATCTCAATCTATCTTTTAAAAAAGGGCTTCTTAAACTTTAATACTTCTAAAACAACAACTCCCCCTCTAGGACCAGCCCATTGTTACATTTTCAAGTTGGAAAATTCAAGCACGTCTCCCGTGTGTCTTCTTTCTACTAGATCTCAAGGTTGGATGAGATCCTTATCAATTATTACTGACTTGTGGAGTAGAAGGCCATACCAATCCAAATGATCATCCAAAAAACATAATAAAAATAAAATAAAAAGAAGAAGAAAAGAAAAGAATAAATCATTCCAATGTCTATATAATGTGGATCACTTGTTGCATTATTCCTTCACCTTGGTTGCTTGGCATTTTTTTTTAATGCTAGTTTGGCTGCTTTGAGCCATACCCAGGTATGCAACTTATTTACCATCATCATCATTGTATAGATATTAGACATATTCTTCTATGGTATCCTGCGTGATTATCGCTGTTGTTTATAGTCTCTCTTGAAAGAAAGGAGATACACAAGGCTTTCTTGTGGGCGGAGGACACAATATTTTTTCCAGATTTTTTTATGAATATATAAATTTAATAGCTCGCCCTTTCATATTGATCAGTCTTCAACACAAAGGGTTAAATATTGATGGGACTTTTAAATGCAACTCTGATGGAGCTGATATATTGGGTATTATCAGAAACTCGAGCAGTTTGACTTGGTTTCCTTTTTAGTAGGACCAGAAGTAGTTAGGAATGTGAATGATGCTGAAGTTTTGGCCGTTTAACAATGATGTAAAGAGTTTGCTGCTTTACAGTCCTTCTCAACTATAATAGAGTGATGCAGGTGGAGTGGGGGTGTCATTGGACCTCTGGTTACCTGAAGGTTCCGACCTAAAAAGTTCGGGTATGGACCCTGTTTTTGGACCTGAGTGATAATCAGGTCTAGGTCCAGTTGGGACCATCTCGGATTATCTGATTACTCAACTGACATGTATTAAATATAATATTTTATTGAAGATATTGTTAATAATAGGAACTCTTTTTTTATACAATTCTTAAATAAAACGGCGATGAAGCACCGACAGCATAGGCATGCTTTTCTTTAATAGAAGGTCCTGCGTTGGAATCCATGGATTGTAAGCATACTTTTTAAAATGTATCAATAATTTTGATCTGGGTTCAGAGTCGTATCTGGGACCAGCAGGTTCCATCAAAGTTGGAACCCTGTTTATACATTAAACCAGTGTTAACCATGGACCTGTCCCAACCTGACCTGTTTACATATCTAATCTGGAATGCCACAATTATTAGAGCATGTAGCGAAAGCATCACGATTCATGAATCATCAGAATTGATGAGGACATGCTCCAATGTTGGTTGAAGTGTTTTTTATTGGGTTTGGTGGCCACCGAATTTTCAGAATTCGTTGTTGATAAGGGTGATACCTTGTTGAGCTCCTGAGTAGTTGTCCATCACTGATCGCTTGCTTGGAAAGCCACTTGACTGATCCAAATCTAATACAGTAATACCTGATACGGGAGAGGGAGTCACCCAAAGTAATTCTCATTCAGAGACAACCTGAAGCTTCTTTTCTCATTGTCATTCGTTAGTAGTCATTCATTCCCAATTGTGAAGGATGTTTATTATGGGGTGAAAATTCTCAGTTGTGGAGGGCTATGTTTGGGAGGATGTTTGTTTGGATGGGAGAAAATTCAATTGTCTCGAGTAGTGGGAGTTAGGATGTAGAGTTTTTTCTTACCAAAAGCCTCTGGTCTCCTATCTGTCGCCCATTGATCTGTTTCCATGAAAAATTAGGGTGGATGACTGGATGCCCTAGCCTTTTATGGTAGATGGCAACAATCTTTGCTATCGATTAGAGATTACCCCTTCTAATTAGAGTGGTCAAATGATGTTTGACTCTCATTTAAAGATTGGTAATTTCTACTCAAGGATCCTAAGGATTTTGACTTACTTAAGTTACGGCCGTCTTTGTAGACTGGGCCTATGATGGTCGTCTTGGGCCGCCTTTGATGAGTCAATGTTGGCCTATGGGCCTGCATGGCTGCATCACATTTACAAGGGTGAAGGCCTTTCATTGGATGGGAATTGTGGGCAATCCTTATCTTTGATGATCTCAAAAGGTTATTGTGTTTCCAAACATTTACTTCATGTTTGTGTTACTCTAGGATTCATTCTCTACTGGCTGAGGGACATTGGAAAGAATCAACAACAGGTCTTGTTTCGTTTCTCATGTCTTTCACTCTCTTACGAAATGAATGAAGTTAGCATATGAGGTGTGGCAAAGACCCAAATGGATATGTTTTGGCAGTCTGTAACCAAAGTTCTCCGTTATGGACTTGACATGGCTGAGATAATACTCCTTGTTCATGATTTAAAATTAGGAGATATTTTACAGGTATCGAATCTATTAATCGAAGGAGATAGTGAGCACAAACTTGTAGAGATGGTGGATTGGGAACATATGCCTTGGTGGATTGAAGTGTGATGCAAGTCCTGGAGTCAGTTCCAGCGTTGTGGATCAAGCACACCCGGATGGAGGCCAACATTATGGCTGACTCCTTGACCAGATTAGATTGAATTCACCCAAAGGCATGGTTGGCTCTGTGTCATCCTTGAGGTGTCAAGGGTTAATGTTTTGGAGTTGAGCCAAACTTTCAGCGAATAACTAAGGGATTTTTTTTTTTTTTTTGAAGTACTCAGTAAATCAAGATTGGCTTCTATATCCTGAGTTCCTGACACATTCAGTTAACATGTTGGTCTAAATTATGGTGGCTGAACTGTAGAATCTAAGTTGCTAGTAGGGTAGTTGGGTTAGCTGATTGGTCTTTGTAGTTAAGCCAGCGTCTATGTATGTTTTGTTCTTTCCAGTGAAAATATTGCAATTAACACAAATAAACAGAAAGAAAAACAAGGCATTCTTTTTTCTTCATCTGGTGATTTGTCACATGCCATTTGGGATGATTCATTTCTGTCTTCAATCTTTTCTTTTCCCCTTCCTCCTTTTGGAGCCTTATGGAAGGTTGGTCAGTGGAACCATTTGGCCAAGAGAGACCAGGTTTTGTGAAAATTGCTTCCTCTGCCTGTAGCTACCATATTTGAAAGGAGAAGAATGAAATAATTTTTTTATGGAGATATTCATTGAAATAGTAAAGGTAATGGCCATAGTTAAATCTTGTCAAAGGAGTTACATGTGTTATTGTTGGACTTGGTAAGTGGAATGTGATAATCAATGAGAACCATAGTCTTCGTCAAATGGCCATTGTTTCTGTTTCATCTTCATCGGGCCGGTGGAAACATAACATGGACGAAAGCCCTTGACAGAAATCAGGGCTCTTTGTCATGGAAACCATAAAAGATGATGAGTGGGTATGTCTTTTTTCATTTTTGAGGCTTGCAAGGATTGGAGACCTGATTCGGGTTGACATGGCTCATCAGGAAGGACTAAGGTTATTCAAGATACTCTTAAATGGGCCTTTGACAGTGGAGAGGGACTTGGTTGTCCTGAGCAGAACAAGGCCAGATGCGGGTTGACATGGCTCATCAGGAAGGACTAAGGTTATTCAAGATACTCTTAAATGGGCCTTTGACAGTGGAGAGGGACTTAGTTGTCCTGAGCAGAACAAGGCCAGATGCACCATGATTCCTTCGCAGTAATCGGTATAACATGTTATCATCTATAGAGGTTACTATCATCATGTTCCTAGAGGGAAGTGAATCACTAGCATGTTCTCATCCATTGAGCTATCCTTTGTGCTGAGCCTGAAAGACATTAGGTACATGTTATCATCCATGGAGGTTTCCTTTCATTATGTTCTTTGAAGCTTAATCCGATGTGGATTCACTAGCAGAAGCCGAGGTTCAAAAATCTGGAGCTGATTGTGGGCCTTTTGTTATAAGGTGGAGGATTATAGATGCACAGTTGCACACATCTTATTGGATGCCACTTTATCTCTTTTTTGCACTATTGGATTTAGGTACATTTTCACTTTGAATGGGAATAATGTTGGTGAAAGCAATGTATTAGCTAAACTTTTATTTAGAATGGGAGTTAAGTAGATGAAAGCAAGGTGGATACTATTGTAGATTGTGCTATTCCCAATAATATACCTGAAGTTCAGGTTTTTCATAGATTGGCTGCATGCTAAGGTTTATTGAAATTTAGTTCTTTGTTCTTGTTAATTACCAGACTCTGCAAGTTTGATGTCACTGTGGGTCATAACTATTATGTGATTATGCTAGATGGTTCCTCACTATAAGCAATCACTGCAGCGGCCGTCGGTTGCAATGGAAAGGAGGCTAGGTTCCTGCATTGATTTAGATGGGTGTGGGTAAAGAATTTAGTCTACAAGAATATAGAGCTTTGATAGGCAATAGTAGGGAGTTTGGTCGATACAACGAAAGAAGAAAGGGTTAGTGTAGCATGTCCACAACAAATAAAGCAGCAAGGGGTTAAAGCTAAGGAGCTCTGATGGCTACAAGCTCTACTGCATGGGGAAAAACAATGCCAAAAATGGGGTTAGGAGATTAGCGATAGACTCATATAGCAATTAAACTAGTATTAGAGAAATAATTCATATCATTAGTGTCTATGCACATCAAGCAGGATTAGATGAAAGTCTTATGAGAGAATTTTGGGGGATTGATTGTTTAATACAAGGAATTTCAATTAGTGAAAATATTTTATGGGAGGAGACTTAAATGGGCACGTAGAAAAGGATAGTAGAAGATATAAGGGAGTGCATGGAGGACAAGGATTTGGAGAGAGGAATGAGTTGATGGACGACTATATAGGAATTTGCTTTGACATTAGGCCTCAGCAATAGCAAACAATTGCTTTGAAAAGAGAGGAACATTTAATGACCTATAAGAGTAGAACCCATAAGAGTTGATAGACTTTTTCTATTTAGGGAAATTACGACGACTCCTTTGTGATCAAAGCCTTTAATCCTTTCCCATTCCATCATAAGGCACGGCTTAGGAATTCCAAATTCAATATCCAATTAAAAAGATGGTCCCTTGGATTATTCTGCACTTTTTTTATTACTTTGGTACATTTTTCTTTAGTAGAATAGTCCTGTAGATGGATGTGTGGCCTGCCTGATGGATGAGTGCAGCACGGGTTTGTGGTCATGATGGACACTTTTTTCACCAAGAATTGAGATATCTAGTTACCTGAACATGGCTGAGCTGGTTTGCTCCATGGACAAAGAATTAATAATTAAAATCATGCTGAAAACATAAATCCAATTGTAGCTGATGGACAGATGGAAATTATTTTATTTTATTTGTTGTTGGAAGGGTGAGTACTTACAAACGCCCTCACCCTAGTCTCTCACCATCCCTACTACATCCAAGGATTAATCCGTGGTGAAAGGTTGGACCTGTAAATGACTTAAGGCTAACATGATGGAATCAAAGTACAGTCGTCAAGACCAGATTGAAAGACACACTATATAAGAAAAAACGGACAAAGCAGTATATCAAGACGGATTCCCTTTCAGTCTGGACGACTTGTGCGGCAAAATATGCTGGAGCTTCTCAATCAAATGGGAAGTATCAAAAACAAAATCAAAGGGCTTTTCTCCTTTTATGGCGAGAAAGGCATTGAATCGATTGAGATTCTCCAGCTTCGCACTCGAGTAGGTTCTCTGTTCGGAGCAGTTGCTGAGACACATCAGACTGCATTTGCTTTTGCGCTTCTATTTGCTGAATTTTCGCTTCTTGCACGTCGAGTTCTTCCCTCACCGCTGCCAGTCTTGCTTCAAGAGTTGGGACTTCCAATGTGAATTCTTCCTTTTTCCTCTCAGCTTCCTCGAGCTCTATGACTTGGGCTCGAGCTGTCTGTAATGATTCCACAGAGGACTTTGTATGCGTGAAGCCAGTTAAAGTTGCTCCACACTGTAGCTTGGCTTAGCTTAGAAGGGGCATCTAAGTCCTCGGGGAAGGCAGAGTTCCAGGTTAGAGCACCCGCTGGAATGGTGGTTGTATTGATATTGGCCAAAAGTGCCTTAAAAGAGGGTAGGTTAGGATGAAAAAAAATAAAAAAAACTACGAGATTTCGAGTTAGTATTACTAGTATTAATTTGATACCGTTCTCTAAATCGGAACTTGTAAGATAGATGACTGACCCGGATTCCTGAGCCTCTTTCTCTATCTCACATCACGTCACATGGGACTTCTAATGCATCGTCCTGTTTAAATGGACACTTACCCCCTGAAGGCATCCGATCCAATCGATAATTTTATAATTCAGATGTGAGAAACTAATACAGCGGTAGAGGCATTTTGTTTTATTAACTATTGGAAGAATAGGATTAGGAGGCGGTATGCCACAGGCCTCTCGTATCTTCCGGAAGAACGGGCAACGGTTCTATAGGATCAATCATTCCAGGCTCAGTCCAAACTATATGACACTATAGGTTGGCTCTCTCCCCAAGTATTGTGTTCGAAACTGCCTCAAATCTGCCCTCTCTGTGTGCTTCTGTGGGTTTAGTCCTGTTGGGTCAAGAAGACCTCATGAACACCCATGTCATTCAAAAAAAAAAACATTGAACTTTTTTTATGTCACGCCCTGTAAGTGAGTGATCAATCTGAATGTGGCTCTACTTGTATTTAGGGATGCAAACCGATCAGTTCTGAGTTGAGACCATATTTTGTACTGAAAAGGTGGTTCAGGTTTCAGATCCGGTTCTGACTCGGAACCTATCTAGAAAGGATTGGGTCTGGGTCCCGAACCAGTCAGAACTTCTATTATTATTATTTGTTACATGAAATTTCTGGCATTCGCCTATGCACAGATAAAAAAATAAAAACCATGTCTTAAAAAAGCACATCCACAGATCAGGCCCTAGGTCCACAGTTTAGGACTTGTGTGGATCTAAGCCCATATCCATTTATGAATCGAAACCTAAAACTGTTCCAGACCTGATTTCCCGCACTTTTATTTTAGTGAAAAATGGCCAACTGAACTCATACAAAAGTGTGGAGGTTGTTGAGAGGTTGGGATTTTCACTCCACTGAGCCGCTCAACTTCTCTGAAATCCGGTCCTCAAGAGAGATGGATTCCACAAATTACACACTTGTTTAACTACGAGCCAATGGGTTTCTTTCAAATATAGGCAAAATGATAGATAAAATAAAACTTGAAGGGTTAACAAAACCTTTTAATTCAGCTGTTTAACCACTGAACCAACAAAACCTTTTAGGCAAAACAACTGCAAAATCACATCTCTTTAAAACCTAAGTCAGCAACTAGGGTGGCCATCTTACAATCTTCAATGTCTCAGTGACTCAGTCATGGTGCCGCCAATGCTGCACAGCTCAAACCATCCACTCTTCCGAAAAATTCAACACACAAACATAGGCATCATGCGATGCACCATCAGTTCAGGCCAATTTAAATGGCCAGAAAGCTGTACTTCACTTCAGCATACAGTTTTTATAACAGTTGAAGAACCAATAATAGTTGCTCCATTTTATGCCAAAAAGAGCAATTATGCAGTACACGCATAATTCTTGAAACTAATCATTCCCAGTTGAAAAAAAAAAAAAAAAGAAAACAGGACATGATCATAACAATTTCAATTACAACCAAAGTGCATAGAAACTTGTAACAAAAGCCAATATAGTAACTCAAAAGGGCACCTGATAAACAAAATTTTTGGTACAGTTCATTCTCCTTCATCAATGACCTTGGTTCCTAGTCCCTTGAGCCCTTCCGGTGGAACCTCTGCAACTGTAACCAATGAGTACAGCTCCTCCTTGGCATCCTCTTCTTCATTCCTCTTCCGGGCAATACGCACTCGTACTCGTCTTGGCACACTCCGGATACCCCTACTCCATATGTGCTTGTTCAGCTTCACATCAACCCTTACATCTGTGGTACCCATCGCCTTCTGTGCAAATTTTCTAATCTCTTTTATGGCTTTGGGAGCCATCTTCTTGAAGGTGCTGCTCAAGAATGCCCACATTGCTTTAATTTCTAGTTTGTGACATTTATAGAAAAAAGAAATTTAACAAAGACAATTTCTAAAATATATCATTAATTCATTATCACAGCATTTGCCAGTGGACAGCTTCGGACAGGTTTCCTCTAGTTCTAGCTTCAGGGTTCTAGTAACTAGCTGGAGAAAGATACGTTAATATATGAATTGCCATAAGTATCCAGCCCTTGAAATTCCTGGTTTGGCAAACTCATCTGCTACCGAATTTTCTTTTCTAAAGATAACTGAAAACAAAACTAGTTTAATACATGGAACTGCCGGGCGCACTTAACCAATCATCAGCTCAAGAGGTTATATCTCAGATTGATCCTAAAAAGCTACCAGCACATTAAATTTTGATTTGAAAGTTTTCAACCCCTTCAATGGTCGGGATTTATGCTATATTTGTATCTGCAACTTAGAATATTGTAATTATCTCACATTTATACTTTTCCAAAGGCTTCAACAGCCTCAACTCAAAAGGTCTGGATTCCCTTTGAAGCTTCCATGAACAATCAATGTTACAACATTATATGTCCTGGTTATGGACGGGTCCATTGCATTACATGAATCAACACCCGGTCCTTGACTGATCTTTGCCAAACTATCTCTATCGAAATCAAATGTGGAAAAACATAATTCTCGTAGCTGACCCCAACATAGTTGGGACAAGGCTAACAATAACAACAGAAAAAGCACTCATCCAGCACAGCAACCTATCTCGCCATCAGAGACTTCAGGCTAGAAAACATTGTAAAAGATTCAGTGAACATCCTCTGTTACTCCATCCCAAAAGAAATAATAATGATGATGATGATGATGATGCATCAAAGACATCAGTTCTAAGGAACCATTTACATTCAATCAGAAGATGAATACTTACAGGAAGGTAGTGGACAGTACACTCCTGGGTGAGTGGTGTTGGCACCTTATGCACATGCCCAGGGATCAATCATCAATCCCTGGGGCCTCCAGTAGAAATCACTACTGACTAGTACAACTTAGCAAAAACAAAAATACAAATAAAACAAGGTAATGAGCTTCAACAACATTATCCAATAGAAAAAAAAAGATGTCCATGCATCTAAATCAGAAATGCAAATACTAAGGGCCCATTTCATTAATCAGTATTCAATTCCCATGACATTCAAGCTACATTTTCATCAAAAGGGGCTAACCCTAGTAAATTAAATCCTTGGAAAACTGGTTTTTAAAGATTGAAAGATGCTCATATCATATCAATGAAGTAGGAATTCAACTGGGGACATATCCACGATTGGAAGAAGTTCTTGTAAGAATTTGGACTAGCAGAGATTTCTAAAAACAAAACAAAAAAGACTCGACAGAGAACTCTTCGGTGCCCTGTTTGGTTCTAATAGATTCAAATTCTCCGCAGAAGATTAGAAAAAGTGGGGAAATCTTAGGAATAGAATGAAATGAAAGATTCTATATGTTACCATCCATGCAAGCGTTTGTGGAGATTGACGGTGAATTCTCTGGTGACCACCTCCTCCTTCCTTACTTTGCTTGTTTTCTCTACCATTCTTTCGTTCTCTCTCTCTTGCCAAACCCTAGCTTCTAACTCTCTCGGCTGAAGGAAGAACAAAAAACCCTAAACTCAAAACTATTATATATTGTAACTCTCGGCGGAAGAAAGAAACCCTAGAAACTATGGACATCTAACCAGCTCAGTTTTAGGTGGGCGCAACTGAATGTAGACATTCTAGGCTAACCTACCTATCTCATTCTTAGGTGGGCCAACTGTGTGTATCTAGCCATCTCACCGTATTTGAGAATAAGGACATTGTGGTGTGCATACACACTGGGTCAGTTCCTCTTGGGTCCGAATGGATTAGTCCGGTCCAAAGGGCGGGATACTTTCATGGAGATTTACGTGTGTCCCACGTTGAAATTTATTTGATCTCGGTGGTTTGGATCTATTTAATCAAATTATCGTAATTAAATGCTTTATTTCTAAAAGTGGAGTTAAATTGACTGTGGGATGGGGATGTCCGGGTGGGGTGGGTTGGTTGGGGCCTCTTTGGTTGCAAGTATTTTTGAATTTTTCATTTTGAGCTTTTGGAGAATTTCAAATGTCGTCCTCCAATGTTGAATCAAATGTGGAAATTGTTATAACTCACAAATCTTGCCCAACGGAGTGGAATTCTGGAATGCTCAAGCTATAATAACATTAAACACTTTCAAAATTGGGAGAATTATGTTGGCTAAAAATGACAATATATATGCCCAGACGTGTTTGGATGTATGGTGAATTGAGGTAAATCATCAAATAAATAAAGAATAAAATATAAGGGATTATGATGGTATTTATTTTTAGTTGATTGATAGGGAATTTCTTTTGACCTTTTGCGTAAAAAGAGAAATTCTTTTTTGTCATTTAATGGAGAAAGGAAATTGTTTTTTGACTTTTTTTTTTAAAAGAGGGAATTTTCAATTTATGTACTTTTATAAGACCCTTGTCTTTTCTTGTCTGAATATTAGAAGGTTTATCTCACCAGACTTCAATTCACCGTACATCTATACTCTTCAAAGTCCCAACGGGGAACCCATTAATATGCGCTGCCTTTTTGGAATGAATTTCAGAAAATGAGAATTCGGGTAAAAAATACTTGCAATCAAACGTGCTCTAAAAGCCCTCTAGGCCAAACAAAGAAAAAACAACTATGGATCCATTTATCTTAGGATAAATCCAATATCTTCACACACAGAACTTGCATTCAACTTAGTTTGACATTAGTTCAGTTATTAGCTGAATTTTATTGAAAAAGCTAGGATCATTTGATCGACCTGGTATTATGCACCCCCCTGAATCCACATCAAACACATGTGGCCTTGCACTTTCTACCTAAAATAGGTTTAAGATAAGTAAAAACAAGAAATTTTCTCCTTTTTCAAAAGAAAAGGTGACTAAACACTTGTTAATGATATTGTTAATCAAAATTCTTTTTAGTAGGGCCCACATTTGCTACTTGTGGTATTATTCGATCATTACATCCACTCAATCTCAACTGATATTTTTACCAGTTGGTTGGAGAAATGACTTCACAACTCACAAGTAATGAGATGACCATGTGAAGAACATGACTTCATTTTGACTAAGAATGCCACTTCAATTTAAGATTTGCTTGTCAGCATAACAACGTTGTGATTATATGCTCCGCTATGGTTTGATGTTGCTCCACAGAACTTTGTTCCTGTAGACGCACAGAAAAGTCCTAAGTTTTGAACCAATTTTTCTCGATTTGACATTAAAGCCTTTTCGCAAAAGAATTGGAGCATTTCTGCAGGGTCACTTAATCTTCTTCTAGTGTTACACAAAATGCGGCGATAAATAATGTTGAGGGCAGTCACCAATTGCAGGAGGAGAATGTACTGATCTAACAGTTCTTACCGTTACTTGGCACACCTTGACTTTTGATTTTGGGTAAAAGGACCCAATAGTCTTACAAATACAAGATAGAAAGGCCAAATTCTTAGAGACATGGGTATTTTGCAAGAATTTAGAAAAATGAATTGAGAGATCCAATACTTACAGAACAAAAATGATGAAGCAGATATCATAAACAAAGATCTTCTTAAGATATACCTATAACCTAATATTAACAGAATAATAGCCTTCTAATGACACCATTCAACCTCTCCCTTGCCAAGATGTAATGTTAAAATAAGCTGTGTAAGACTCGTCTCTCAAGCTAAGCAATGGAACCAACAAAAAACTTCTATTCACCCCATTTGCCATGAAACTGGTGGGATGATACTTTGTCAATCCTTCACTGAAAGTAAAGCTTGCTGCTTGCAAGAATGCATCACCCGGATCCCCAGAAAAGCATCTGAGCTCTACTTGATCATCCACTCTACATAAAAAGCATGCTTTTTGGAACTCTGACTCCAAAGAGAAGGTATTGTTTTTGTTGTCTAATCCGGCAGACACCCGGAATAAATAATCACTAGGGTCTGATCCTCCTCCACGTTTAGCAATTGTGGCATTCAATCCTTGCACTGCCACCACCATTCCTGGAAGGTTGAATGGCTCTAGCATGATAGATCTCCCAATGATATCATCCACTGATGAAAATTGTGATGAACCCTCATCTGCCAAGATGAGCCTGAAGGTAGCATGCAATACAGAGTCTGTGCCAGGCTCAGGTATCTCTTCCATTTTTATAAGATTTTGCGAGTTTGTGAATACCAAAAGCGTGCTGTCAACTTCTTGCGTGAGAGAGACTAGCGTGGAATTGTATGAGGCTGGAATTGGTGTGATCCAATCAGAGAGAGATGTAGACAGTCCAGTTTGTAAGTCCCAGTCACCATCTGAAAGTCCAGCGAGAAGGTATGGTCCAAAAAGTATTGCTTGAACAGTAGCATAGTCCGGTCGGTCATCTGCACACATTAGTAAGCTTAGGTTCAGCTATTAACTTGTGAATTGCTTAACTTTTTACATTTGATGTCATGTTGGATAAATTTGAAAGAGTACACCAATCTCATCATCATTGGCTTTCAATATAAAATGTGCTAACGGATAAAGCGTTTGAAAAATTACCTTCTATAGCCTCCAACCTTAGGGTGATTGGCAGCTGAATGGTCAATATATCACTGGAACTCCAGTTTTTGGTGACTGGCATGAAGGTACCTATTCTTCGGAATAACAGATGCAGAACAGTGAGAATAAATATATATATATATATATATATGTATATATATATCTTCGCTTAATGTAAAACGAAGTCATCGATCAAATGTGGGCATTTGTATTACAGACTATTTAAAGATACTACTATATTACTAATCATTTTTTAAACTCCATAAAATGGTTTGTGTCTGCTTATGGCAGTTCATGTACGTAAAGTAGCCCTATAAAAAACACAATTAACCCACACACACAGTAGTTCATCTGGTTCAAAATCATGACACACTGTAACTCTGAAGTTTCTTGACTACGTAAATATTCTATAGGCTATACACTCATCATAACTTGATTATAAATGAAAGATCCCAATTTATAGAAGGAAGAACAAGTGACTTCAAATGTTCAAAATTTAACTTTCCCAACCTCTCCTAATTACTCTACCAGATTAAGAAGGTAGAAAGTGATTCACAAAGGCCCATTTAGTTGTGATATTATCTCCACATGATGACTTGGAGATAATCTCTGATACCTAGTACTTGAGAAATTAGAGAAATATTAATGTGGTGAATTGGTACGCTCCCTTTTGGGGATGATCTCAATATATACATGAAACTTGCCAAAATTAACTACAATCTAGGAAATTACAACTAGTGTAATGAATCAAGAAAATCTTCCTAACTCTTAGTATAAGATTAGAAACATGGTACAGTAATTCTCTCCAAGGGACCACATTGAGATAATAATAATATTACAACTTAGTGGGCCTTTGTGAATCATGGGCTAGAATCATGACCTGGGTCCGGTGGCTCGTGTTTACGAAGTGCAAATGTGTGATGCACCCCTTTAAAATTTCATATCATTAAAAGAATGTGAAAGCAAGAATTGAATTTTCTTCTAGGGGGAGTGAGTTTCTCAGTGAGTTTGAATTTTCACAAGTAAGTTCCACAACATATTGGTTCATCGTTATATACAACTCAGCAGCCTGTTTCAAGCTGACTAGTCATGGTCATGGATCAAACTTTTTTATTTATCATAATATCATTATAACCCCTGAAATTAGAAAGATGAAACATCCACTTAAGCAGAAAGCAGGATTAACAACAACAAAAACCAAAGATAAAAATGATAAAAACCCACCTGGCAACGATAGAGGTAAACTTTGACCATTCAATGTTGCCATTGAACCATTAGATTGTGTCCAGAATGGTATCCTCAGATTTATTGTAGATAATTGTCTCTCCCCCTATATGAAGGCAGGACAAAAGGGATATCAATATCTTTGTTATGTTTGTTTTCATGTGAAACACATGTGAGTTTGAACATAGACCATCAAAACTTTTTTCCTAATTCTCAAGCAATTCACAAGTTTGTTTTAAATAGGTAAATAGAAAATGGGATCCTCGGAATGCAAAAGAGTGATAACTAACTGAGGCTTTGGCATTGATGATGATAATGATACTTTGATTGAAATCTTATTTAAAAGATAAAAAAAGTTACCACTTTGGCAGAAAATGTGAAAGTCACTCGAAGATTCGAATCCAAGGAAACAACAGGTTCCGCCTTTTGATTTAGAATTATCTGTCCAGATATCCAATTTAAAGAACTTGATATGTATTGGATAACATAAAGAGTAGGAATATCAGACTCTTCCTCAAAGTATATCGAATCTCCTAATTTTGAAAATGATTCAATTCCTGCAAACCATTGTTTTACGAATCTGGAATCAGCAAATAATTCCCTGAAAACATGCTGCTTAACATATAGAAAGTACACAAAATAATCTTAAGAAGTTTTTCTATACTTTTCTACCTTCAAAAATTTTAAATATGAAACCAATAAAGACGTACATAACTACCAACTTTAATCATGAGGTGAGATAATAGTTGATACTATTATCTCACCATGTCAGACTTCTAGAATTTGAACACACTAAGAAGCAAATTAAACATCAAACTAAGATCGAAGAAACATATCAATAAGTATATAACTTTGATATGAGAGAACTGGAGTAACTAAAGAAAACAACACAAAAGCTTTAAGATCATGTCACAATTCACAATTAGTCACCTGTTCCATAGCAACACCAAAAAGAATCAAACTTAGTTCCCCAACCATATTGACTCCGTGCCTTGGATACTCCTTTTCCGAGAGGAAGGGTAAATATCATTACCCCAGGTTCTCTACCCCTTTGGATGCCAAGAACACCATTTGTAAGGGCACGCTCATAATGATCTGCATATGCAATTTCTTTGGTCCATCTGAATAAGTTGCGTGAAACCTAGCACAAAAGGAAATAAAACAAAAAAATGGCGCTTGTATAGTCAAGAAGAATATAGTCTTACAATACAAAAATCTAGAATGAGTTGAAATTCCCAATAACATGGAAGAGAGGGAAAAAGGCACGAGCAATTTTATTACAATAGCTCAATCCACTTACATAAAGTAAAACATATAAAGGAAGAGAAAGAAATCTCAAAGCTATACAATTAAATGAGAAGAATAAAACAAAAAAGAATGCATGCCTGTAAAAATGTAAAACAATCCTTATTTTATCAAATACAAATATTTATACTTTATCTGGACAGAAAAATCTAATCACATTATCACAAGAAGCAAGCAGCAACCTTGAGCATGTTGTAAGTAGTGCATGATTCTTCATTTTCTGTCCCAAGAGTGGTTGCCAAACGCTTTGGGTCAGTCCTGAACATAGGCAACCATTCACATCCTACAATTAATCTTAAAAGGAAGTGCCCAGCAATTAATCTTAATAAATATACTGACACAGCAAATGCACATACTGAGAAAATATTAACCATCCAAGGAAAAGAAGATATATTTAAGCACAACATAATTCCTCTACTGATGTTACCAGTGCTCACTAACACTTGTTCCACCCGTTGCATAGCAGTGAGAAGAATCGACAATATCCATAAAATAGGTTCCTATTGTCTGCCATGTAGAAAAAGAGTTCAAGTATAAATGTTTGGGGAAGGAAATTTCACCAGATAATGATACAAATCAATTAAGCTTGAGGAGATATTAAACTAAGATCATTTCTTCCTAGGAAAAAATTTGTTGGTTTTCCAAATTCCAATCCCTCTTTTTTCTTAATGAATTTTTAAGCCAATTGAAAATTAGAGATACAAAATCAAAAGGTAATCCCTGTCCAATGAAGAACAGAGAGTTAAGAAAAGAATAAAATTATTGGATTAAAGATGATCTAGAAGTGAAAACGAAGATATTGAAATGAGTCTGTCTCTTTTGCTGAGAAACATTAAGGCAACAGAAGAGAAGTTAGAAAAATGAATGGAAAAAAGTAAGCTAGAAAACTGGAAAGAGATTATTCACTTTTGGTTCGATACAATCCTAGATTAATGGCATGATACACAAGGTTGAATTTAATAGCTTACAGGTTTCATCACCTAGTACAACCCTAATGGTCTAGGTACCTTATAGATATGGTCACCGGTAACCTCAAATCCCTTTTGAGATCCTACAATGACTGGGATATGTGCATTGGCATGAAATTGAGAGATGGAATCAGCCTGCAGGCAAGAACAAGGAATTGCATGATGCGCTACTTAAAAGCTGTTGTAAGAACAGAAAGCATGAAATTTCAGAAGGGAAAAATACAATGAATACTATAGTTTATTTTATTGGCAACAACATATACTATATGAAGAGAAATGATGATAATAATGATGGTAATAATAATAATAATAATAATATTCACCTGAACTGCAAGCAAGCCTAGAAAACATGGTTTGTCAAAAAGGTGAGCCAGCACCAAATGCTTTGGATCTCTCTATGCAAAATTAAAAGAGAAAATTTAAGTCAATAGAAGTTAGTGGCCGATTATAAACATGACAATTCAAAACTAATACATATCATTATGATTTGTGGAGTTATCTCATGTCTTCTATGCCAATTTAGCCATGTTATTTTCAGAACTGATTTTTTGTAAGACATGACATTCAGTCTAATTGAATAACTGCATACTTTAGGGCGTATATGTTTGGCCAATGTTTATGGTACATGATATTCAGTCTAATTGAATAAGTGCATACTTTAGGGTGTATATGTTTGTCCAATGTTTATTATACACAATCCTTTTTTCATTATCAAGGCTTTCTTTGATCTCCCAACAGCTGCTGCTAGTGATAATATTTGTTGGGGGCAGCTATGTTGGGGATTATATCGCAACTTTTTTCTGCAAAAAGAAAATAGGGTATTGTGCTTGTTGAAACTATTGACTCCTTGAGAATCCTGAAGTAAATATTTGACTATTTTCCTTTGAAATCTCTGTAAAACAAATAACTTATCCTCCATATCTTCCACCAAGTCGAAAATGTCTTGGACAAATGGTGGGATAATTAGACCAAGCCTTTTAAGATTTGTATAGTTAACAAAGCGCATTGTTTTAGCAATGTTAGAGTATTATGTATGTCAGGAAACTAAATGGAAGATCAGACCTAAATGCACCCAAAAATGTTAAAATATTTGAGATTGCAAATAATGAAACGCATTAGCCCAATGTTTCACAAGGAAACAGGGTATGTAAGTTCAAGATTACTCATGGAAGTGGACTAGTATCTTCTACAAGTCAACTGATTTATTTTATGAGAGAAACAGACATACAATATTGCATTTTATGGATTTAATCATGAATGAAACATGTTTAAACTTGAAAAAAAATCAAATCAATATTCTAGGTATAGTACGGAATATTAAAGCAATATTCTTTCATTGAAAGCAAAAGGTATACGAAGGAAGATAATTATAATTTTACCGTCACGGTATATAGCCTGTATAGAACATCGTTCATGCCACCAAACTCAACATTAATTATTTCCCAGTGTCTTTCCAAGCTATATTGTGTGATGACATTTTCAACCCGCTTGCCGAAGTAGTCAGCCATCCAGACAACCATTTGCAGAGTTTGAGAGTTTCCAGCAAAAAGGTATTGATCCAAAAGGCCTGTCATGATCTGTAAGCACACCATGATCAATGTAACATCTCCATAATAAAAATATGAACTTATACATTATGATATTTGAATTTTGGTTGATTAATATTTGAAGGCAAACCTTATGAATAGTGTAGTACGGTGCCCAGACAGCTCTAAGAGCTTCAAGGCGGTCAAAATATTTAGGAGGAAAAGCTGAAAGATACCCTGTTCCCATTTTTTCTTGACACTCATGAAGTGCAGCAATCACTCCAGACATTTTTTCAAGGAGACTATTGTTTTGAGTATTAGCCCACAGAAGCGCTGATGCACTCAAGTAATGACCTGCAGGAGCACAGCAATTTGACTGATTGCGTTATTTAGGTGCTGAATTGATTGAAATCCAGCAGGCACAAGTTTACAAGATCCTGCACCATATTTAAAACTAGATTTGCTCTAATTTGACCTTTAGAAGCAACTGAATGGGCTCTGTAAATTCTTTAAGGAATAACTACCTTTACTACTTGGGATGCCCGCGTGCCCTTTGAGCAAGCCAACTTCAGGTCAAATTGTCAATGCCAACATTTAAAAAGAATTCTAGACCCAAGCATCTATTTCAGATTTTCAATGCCCTTGGTTACACCAGTCCATTGAAGCTGTCTACTTTAGTATATGTTATCATCATACACATTATTATTAATTAACAACTACGACGACTGGTATGGTTATTGAGAAATGTTCCTCCATTGAAGGCAGCATGAGAGTTTCCATGACACACCCTATGTTGGAAAAATTGGAGCCAGCTTTTCCTTGTACCATTCGTATCAGACATCATCCCATTAATAAATACTGGCCCAGCACCCATCAGAGCGATATCAATTGTTGGATTGAACAATAGATAAAAATGAGACTATCTAATTAAACTCTCATTTGTTATATCCTTTGAGTGAAATCTGGGGCATTACCTATCATGTCATCAATAGAATGGATCAAGAAAAGCTGGCCCCTACATGGATGAACACAAGTATCAGTATAAAAAAAACTCCTTGTGTGTACTAATAAAATTGAAAAGATTTGGCCCGAAATAGTTTTGATCAATTATGGTAACCACCTAATTAGTACTCTGAGAATGGCCATTTCAAATAGAAGTGCATAATCATATGGAAAGTAAGATAAAATCATCTACACTGAAAAGAACTTAATATCTATTCAGGTTTACTTTGAAGAAATGGCTTGTGAGTTGTGAAGGGTGCTGGGAAAAGGTTTGCCAATTTGTGTCCCGGCCAGTCTACCTACAGGCATGCCTAATATCATTACCTAATTAATCACTGAAAAAGTGGGGTGAGAGTGTTATGATGTGCACTAGGGGTTGACCAAATCCCACCCTAGCCAGATTATCTAACCCTTGATTTGAGGGCATTAAAACTTAATCCTTGGAGACATGGGTGAGGATTTGGATTGATCATAGACGGCCAGATTTTACTAGTATTGATTTTTTTTCCTTTCTAATCCTTGTAAAAAAAATGATTCTTGAAATACATTTAACAAAACATGATTCTGAATCATACATTGAGAGTTCTTCCACTAACCCAGGCCCTATTGTTTCCACAAAATTGAATTCCTATGAATTTATTGGTAAGTTCGTTCCAACAAAAGAAGAGTATTAAAGAGTTGAGGGGTAAAGATAAAAAATTTAGGTGGAGATGCAGATGGACGTGACTTTCCTTTTATTTTCCAACTTGTCTTAATTCATTTTCCATTTAGGAGAGATCTTTGATGAACATTTATGGATCGTAACTTGTTTCTAAATTTTAGCCACTTAAAAGAATACATTTGTTAAAAAACTTAGGAATTCAATTCCACGGAGACAACGGGACCCAATTTTTTTTTTTCTAGGTATCCTTACACGAAAATTGGTCATAAATCATAAATGGGTTTGAAGACTCTGTGGATGATACGATGCATCACTCAAAATATGATTGTCAACTATTCAGAAAAGGAGTTTGGAGTGTTGCTCAGCTAGGGAAGAACATGTGTAGCATGTGTGGTTCCATATGAATTCGAGTCTCATATATAAATATATATATATATATATATATATATATAAGTCTTGCCATTGAAAATGAAAATCCCTTTATTGTAGAAACATAATATCTATTTTATTTTATTTTTTTGAATGGTGAAACATAATATCTTGAGATAAACTTTAACTGAATAGTGTAATTCATGTACAGTATAAACAGCATTAAATACTCATGTCGACTATAAGATACAATCTTCAAAAATTACAGCAGTTCATTGGAGAAATATATTATCCAGACAAAATTAAATTATTCACTAGATCAGTTGAGACTTGGAGTAAGAAATACCCATGTCAAAATAACCCATAAAAAAACAAAGGCATATTATTTCATTTCAATCGAGCACGGCCTCTTACACAGCTGCTACTTCCCTCACCGAAAGGCTCCATTACCTCACCCGCGGTCTACTATACCTCACCGGAGTGGGGTCCATAACCAAAATGTGACTTAAGTTAGAACCGCAGTAATCAAAATCAAGCATAAACCACATGAGAGACCTTAACAAACACAAGAAAGAGAAAGAAGGGATCTCACTAACCTACAAAGTGACCCCTGAGCTGAACAGTCGGATCCTCCCAGCCTCCATATGGTTTTCCAGGGGTCGCAATCCCCGCGGTCTTTCGAAAGCTCCACACCAAACTATCCACATCCAGCATCATCAAGTACTCCAAATTCGTCTGCTGGGCCTGCCCATGCAATGAATCAGGGTCCAACTGCACGTCTTGCGGAGAGAAATCCCTGAGGAATTTCAATTCTCCTGAACTTCCAGAATTCTTGATCCTGCGATAGAGCATGTCCCAACTGAACTCCTCTCTATAACCGTCCATGTCTTCTGGGCGCAGATTAGACCACACAGAGTCATCAGTTGGGGTGAGATGGTAGTCCTCAAACTCTTCATCTCTCCATGAGAGGTTGTTGGACTTGAATAGCTGGTATTGGACTGTGTGAGATGAAAGCTCTGGGGGGATGGTGGTACATGTCTTTCTCCCAAAAACACTGCTATGAAATGCAGATAGACAGAGAGAAATGAAAAGAGAATGTGTGAAAGAATCCATCTTTTCTTGGAGGAAAAATGATGGGAGGGAAAAAGATGATCAATGTAGAAAGAGGGAGCAGTGAGGTTCTTATAGCAGTAAACTGTAAAAACAGTTTAAGGTGTTGGGATAAACCGCGCTCTAGAATTATCGAAGGAAGATACAGACGAATGAAGCCGACAAAACCAACATCACGTTTGGATATGTCAGATTCCACATTTGAATTTGTTTAAAAATTCAAAAGTTAAAATCTTATTTCCTTCATCTCATTAAACTTAAACACATGCAGGCAGGATTGTGTACGGTGCGTGAGAATTATTTTTGCTGCCCAGATATCAATGCTTCTATTTCCTTTGAATGTAACTTTTTTTTCACAACTTTACGTCCTTTTTTTAATAAGAACTAATTAGATTAAGGTCTAAAATAAAATATCTAATTTACAATTAGTTTATTTATTAGAATTATAAATGAAAATAAAAGAAAGCTCCTCATAGGTAATTAGTTGGGGCCGCCCTAAGGAATTGTGGTAATTGGGTCCGGCTTTCAAAAATTATAATTGAAAACCAACCATTTGTGTGTGATTTTGAAGATTTTAGAAAATTATTTTAGTTCAAAACAGTTTCAAATTTTGTATTGTTTTTGGGCCCGTTTGGTAATTTTACTTATAAAGTCAAGTAAAGTTAAGTCAATTTAAACATCCCATCAAAATCACCTTTTATCAAAATTCTCTCCATCTTTTTAAAAAAAAGTAAAAAATGAACTACTTTTACTCACTAAAAGACAAAAATACTCCACTTTTCCATACAAAAAGTCAAAAAGATTCCATAACAAACAACTAAAATCAAAATACCATCATAACCCATTTATATTTTATTCTTTCTTCAAAATCAACTTTACTTCACTTAACTTAATTAGTAGAGTTACCAAATGGGCCGATTATATATAAAAATAAGGCTCTAAAAAGGCAGCCCCTCGATTTTTATTATTTTTGCGAAAAATCATCCCAATAAATGTCAGAACCGCTTTCTCACATCATTACAAAAACAAAATTGGTAAAAAAAAAAAATACTAAATTCTATCATTACATGATAAAAAAAACACTAAATTCTATCATCGCAAGTTTTTTAGTACTAAATTCTATCATTACATGAATAATTTTAATTTTATCCTATTGTATTGTCCCTACAAAACCCAGAAGTAATCTCTCTGTGAAGATGATAAGTGGATTCAGAAAGGTCTCGTACCATGCTGACGAAGTGAGATTGGACAGGATCTTTTTATGCACCTCTGTCTTTGTCACCTTGTGCCGACGGATGTACCACCACTGTTTCCTGGTCCCAAGTAAATTCTATCTAGAGATGGTAATGTGTATACCATTGGATTGTTCAATATCTTTATTTTAACATCCTGATTGACCTATATATCAATCAAATTTTAATTAAATTTGGACGCAGGGATGCAAATAATATGAATGAATTGGATTGGTAAAGTGTATCTCTAGAAATGTAAACTTGAAAGAAAAGAAAATATAAGAAAGAAAGGACACCAAAGAATGAACCTTTTGGCCTTCTCCGGTTCTTCCTGTCCATTAATGGATTGGGATCCTCAATCTGTAGTTTTCCATCAGGAAAACACTTATTTGGAGCTGGATAGACATGTTAAATTAGAGATGGCAAACCACCCTAAATCACATGGGACCCGCCGTGATCCTTGGCAGATTTATGAATTCCACAAACAAAATCCATACTTGATTCTAGCTAGAAAACCACTATTAGACCTGCCTCTAGTAAGGATAGGGTCATCCATTTAAGCAGCCCATTGCCATCTATTATTACATGTAAGATGGCATTGTGAGCTAGCCATCTATAAAATTTCAACTGTCATGTAAGAATGGACGGTCAAAATACAAACTTGGATGAAAGTCCATCTATCATATGTAGCCCTTTATCTTAATGGTTCAAAATTTGTTGGGTCATCTATATATAGCATCATGAATAGTTCTCCATTTCTTTTAATCGCATTTCTATTTTCATCGTTATCTTATGATTATCTCGTATCTGAGAACTTTGGGTGGATAATTCTAGCTATTTATCCTTAATCCTACTAATCTGTAAGAGATTTATAATATAAGACCCCTCACCTCTCCCTCTTCTCTCTTTCTACATCAGCCCTCTCTGTTGCTTTCTTTTCTCTAGATGGAAATGGAGTTCTTCAAGTACTCCGTTTTCATCTCTCTTTGCCTGTCTGCACTTCCTTGTATTGTTTCTTGGGACGTGAAGGAATGCACCGACATTCCTAATCAACTTTCATCTCACACAATGCAATACCAGCTATACAGGACCAACAATCTTTCATGGATAGATGAAATGTATGAAAAATACCATCTCAACCCAACTGAAGACTCCACATGGTCTAGCCTGCGCCCCCAAAACATCATGGGTGAGAATGGCAGGGATGAATTCAACTGGGCGATGTTCTATCGCGGCGTCAAGTACTCTTTCAATAACAGAACAGAGAAATTCCTCAAGGAAGTCTCTCTGGACGACGTGCAGTTGGACCCCGATTCGAAACACGGGCGGGCGCAGCAGACAAATTTGGAGTACTTATTGATGTTGGATCCTGATAGATTGGTTTGGAGCTTTAGAAAGACGGCAGGCGTTTCGGACCCGCCTGGGATACCATTTGGAGGGTGGGAGGATCCTGGTTGTCAGCTCAGGGGTCATTTTGTAGGTTGGTTACCAGTAACTCTCCTTTCTTCTGCTTTCAATATCATTTGCTATGATTTATCATCTGGATGCTGTGTATGTTTGGTCTTTATTATTATGTTTGATCTCACTGGTGGCTTTTATAATATTGTTATGGAAAATTCTCTGTTGCCACCTGAAAAAATGTAATTTGAAATAACTCTTTGATCTTCTGTTGAGTTTTATCCACTCCAGGTGGGACTTCCTATTGAATGAACATTACCTTTTGGCGTAGTCCCAACCCACAAGACTAAGAAATCTGCTCAAGTCCCACCCGTGGCGGGCGCCTATTTACCTTTCTGAGAACATATGGATGGGAGTCCATATGTTACTCAAAACAGAGGAAATGATGTCGGGATTCTGGATGTCAATCTGGTTTGGACTTCATCTTTCTTACAAACTTGTGCTCAACAGTCATTAGAAACTCTACCTTGACTCTAACAATGCTTGCAGAATGTACTCAATGGCTATGGGCTTTTGCAGGTCATTATATGAGTGCATCAGCCATAATGTGGGCTAGTACTCACAACAGCACTCTCTATGAAAAAATGTCAGCAGTGGTCAAAGCACTTGAGGAATGTCAAAATAAAATGGGAACAGGGTACCTTTCAGCTTTTCCTTCTGATGAATTTGACCTCCTTGAGGCCTTGCAATATGTTTGGGCGCCATATTACACTATTCACAAGGTATACCCTCAAATGTTCATTAAAAGAAAGAAAGAAAGAAAGAAATTATACATCGTAAGTCTTGAGTTTACATTATGGCTAATGTTAACATTGACCATGGTGGCTAACAGATCATGGCAGGCCTTTTGGATCAATACCAACTTGCTGGAAAGACACAAGCTCTGAAAATGGTGACCTGGATGGCTGATTACTTTGGCAACCGGGTGGCAAAAGTCATCTCGCAATATACTATAGAAAGGCACTGGAAAATTATTAATACTGAATCTGGTGGCATGAATGATGTTTTTTATAGGCTATATGGTATAACGGTAAAATTGTCTGCCACTACATCATCTTTCACACGTCAAATGACTTGTCAATAGACTCAATACTACAATAATATGACATTAATTTACAAAAGCTTCCATGTTCTATTGAGGTTGTGTTCCATCATCCATCTTTGAAAACATGTTTCATCCATGATTATTTTTACACAGAGTAGTGGAATGTGGATTTTTGTTCTTATAAAGTCCCTTCAATTATAGAAGATACCAGTTCACTTGCATGATTAGTGCGAGCCTGTATTCCTTGTTCCCTTGTGGAACATTGGGCTGATTTTTTCTGTCATTATTTACAGCCTTGAAATCTAACTACTAACAAATAATCTTTCTAGTACTTTCATGTACAGCCACCTGATGTACCATATCATGTATGATACTCTAATTTGCTTAAGGTTTTAAAGCAAAACCTGCCATTGTTAATGAAGCCACTGCTCCAACATCTTTTGAGAATTTTTTAAAAAAATATTATATTTTACAGAAGAGCTAAGTAAAATATCCATTATTTTCTTAATGTAGAAACTTTTTTGATAGCACAAAATCCCCTTAACCATTTCTTATAAATATCATCACTTAGAGAGAGAGAGAGAGAGAGAGAGAGAGAGAGAGAGAGAGAGAGAGAGAGAGAGAGAGATTGTCTATAATCTACTCATGCTTTAAAAACTGAATGTGGCTACGATGACAATGGTGGACTTAAGTTAGCTGACTGCTGTTATGATGAAATCTACTCAAGCTCAAATATTATGTTAAGATTTTTTTTTTATTGTGGTCTATTTTTTAATATTAATATGTTTATCTAGGTTAAAACATGGACCCGATTCGATATAAGTTTATAAAGCCCTTATGTGCTGACAGGTGTTTTTATTATTTGTAAATTGTGTTTATTGCATAGAATGGCGGACCCAGGATCTTCGTTTGGGTGGTGCGGGCAATGATCAAGTGAAGGAGTTAAATAATAAAATTGAGTCTTTTAAGGTCTTGTATAAGGAGGCAACCGTACCCACATGCAGACGCTTGGGTCCGCCCCTGCTTGCATACATTAACATTTTAAGCTTTTCACTGAATAATATTTAGATATTTTTATCTTTATTTAATTTAAAGTTCTATTTGCATTTTTACACAGGAAGATCTTAAGTATTTGGTTCTGGGTCGCCTTTTCGACAAACCATGCTTTATAGGTTTGCTTGCAATGCAGGTGATTATTTTACTCATTTTACCTTTTGGACTTTTGAAATCTCATTCTATTTGTTCTTAATTTACAATTTTAATGTGTTGGATCATGCAATCCTTTTCTCTTTGCTGCTTTCAGGCTGATAGCCTCTCTGGATTCCATTCCAATACACACATTCCAATTGTTGTTGGAACTCAGACCAACTACGAGGTTACCGGCGACCCTCTATATAAGGTACTTGAGCCCACTATTTTTGTCGTTGGTGATTCCATTGGTTGTGTTCCTTGGAAAAGGCAAATGGTTCTTCAACTATGCATATCATGCCATTAACCTATAAGGAAAAGATGTTTTCCCTGACCCCACTGAATGGGAGAAAAAGAGTCTCCTTCAATAATTGCATTATGACCTCCCAAATCCCGCCACATTTCAACACCATTTGCATCAAAAGAATTAACAGGACTTAAAAAATTCTTTACAACCTTCCATTTTCAATCACGAATAACACCACAAATTCCTCCCATGTAGATTTAATGAATAAAACTACCATCAAAATTTAGCTTTAAAACACCTTCTAGAGGATAATGCCAACTATCTGTATGAACCATTTTAGAGCGTCTTTCTCCATTAGAACAAGCTGTCCATAATCTGTGAAGATATTTCATAGGAATCCCAACAAAATCCGATGTACTACTTGATCATTCCAAAGCCATCTAGACAATAGATTGAACAATCTCATCAGCCGATTTACTTTTACTTATGAAAATCTTATTATTCCTTTCTAGCCAAATCTTCCACATACTGACAGAGTACCCCTATACTTCCATTCTGAAAAAAGATTCACAATAGTTATAGGCATAACCCAACTCAAGCCAAACTTACTAACAGCATCCCAAATTGTATATGCAAATGAACAATGAATCAACAAACGACTAGCCGTTTCTTCATCCCTCAAGGAAATCGGACAACCATTAACAATGATGACAATTCTTCTTCTTAACTGATCCGTAGTGAGGATTTTATGCAATCTTGCCACCGAATAAAAGACCAAAACTCCAGGAAAAACAAGGAAATTCCAAAAATTATGCGCACCTTCCACCCTCATGTCATAATTAATCAATACATTATAAAAACTGAAAAATTACCCTTTGAATCAGGCTTCCAGACTCTTTTATCCATTCCATCTAAAGAAAGATAATTCATCTCCAAGAGAGTCAGCATATTGTTTAGCTCAACGACTTCATTATCCTGTGAATTACAGAGAAAATGTAAATCCCAAACAACATAACCTCCTAAGAGTTGAAAATAATCAGCTATGAAAGCATAAGGACGTTTGTCAAAAACATAAGAGAAGGATACAAGTCCTTTAAATTAGACTGTCCACACCATTCATCATGCCAGAACTGAATCCTTCTCCTTTTTATTATTTGTTTCTACATATAATGATTTTGTACCTAAAGTTTTCAATTGAATTCAAATTTCATTAAGAACAAAGATAAAAAGAAAAAAAAAAAAAAACTCTTCATTTACTGTTCTATTGAGGGTTTAACAAGAAGGAATCTATCTCCTCAACAGTATTTTATTTTTGGTATTTCATAGTTCAATCGCCTTTCCTAGAACATTTATATTTGTAATTTGACTATTTGCTATATGGGCAGGCATTAGGAACCCGTTTTATAGATTATATCAACTCTTCTCACACCTATGCAACAGGTGGATCAAATCTCAACGAGCACTGGTAATAACATTAGAAGAAGCCTTTTGAGTTTTAATATATCTTTTTCTCCATTGATTGTTAATATTTCCAAGTACCTGTATTTTGCTATGTGAAGGGATGAGATTTAGATGTCTAAACTACTTACATAGTTTTAATCACTACATTCTTTGATGAGTACTTTAGTTTAAAATCAATTGTAGATTATATTTAGTTTCCAAACTATGTTGGCTATCCATGTCCAGGGAGGACCCAAAACGTTTAGCAACTACTCTTCAGACAGAGAATGAAGAATCTTGCACTACTTACAATACTCTAAAGGTTGGTCTGCTTGCTTTTCATCTTGGTGTGATTGAAGTAAACAAATTTCTAATTGATAAATAGGAGTTGATTTAGGTTTTTAGCATTCGTTAATTTGTATTCCGTTATGGTTATTTTAATTTTATATCATTGAACTATTGTAATATTCAATGCACTCTTTTTTTTTTCTGTGATGAGTAATTATTTCTATTTAGGTTATACGCACCTTATTTAGATGGACAAAGGAAATGGCATATGCTGATCATTATGAACGCGCCCTCACAAATGGTGTTCTTAGCATTCAAAGGGGAACAGAACCTGGGATAATGATTTATATGCTTCCTCTTGGACAAGGACAATCCAAAGCACGCAGTGTTCATGGTTGGGGAACAAAGTTTGATTCATTTTGGTGCTGTTATGGGACAGGTGAAGCCCTGTGATCTAACCTCAGCCCCTTTGCCATTGGCTTTTATTATTCAATTTGACTCAAGACCTTAGGTATATAGTTCATAAAATATGTTTTTATGTGAGGCAGAGTCAGATTTTAGGCTATACTCAATTTCTAGAAGTCTTACTTGTTGAAGTTGGTAATTCCCTTTGCTTCCTTATAGGTTTCACATTTGAAAATTTTACATAAAGCATTTTAAGAACTAAGAAGAAAGACACATTTTTCTTAACGTTCTTATTAAAATGCTTCCCCATACCTGCATTCTAGATTCTACCATTTGCTGACTACAGATTTGGAAAAACAATGGTTTTGCAGCAACTGAATCATTTTCAAAGTTAGGGGACTCCATTTACTTCGAGGAAGAGGCTGACATTCCTGGTCTTTACATCATTCAATATATATCAAGCTCTTTAAATTGGAGATCTGGAAAATTAATGATAATGCAGAAAATAGAGCCCATTTTTTCCTCAGATCCTCGCCTTCAAGTGTCATTGACAATTTCTACCACACAGGTACTGCATGTTGCATAATGGTACCTTTGCATTCCTGAGAAAGGAGTTTTTATTGATAGTTAATGTTTGGTATCATTTTGAACATATGATAACATCAATCAATATCCTTTTCTTCCACATAAACAGGAAGTGAGCCAACAATCAAAATTATACATGCGGATACCATTTTGGACAAATCCCAGAGGTTCCAACGCTACATTGAACAATCAAAGTTTACCTCTGCCATTTCCAGGTAAACTTCTGATAATTCTATCTTTTGTTTTGACATTTGATTCCCAAATTGTTGAAAATATGCTCAATTTGAGTTAAAAGTAGAGAAAGAAATATAAGAATACTATTTTTTTTTCTGATGATGTATATGTCCCCCATTGAACAGGTAACTTCATGCCAATCACCAGAAATTGGGGTTCCAACGATACGCTGACCCTACAGTTGCCGATTGACCTGAGATTAGAGAAAATAAAAGGTAATATTACATTAGTTAAAATATAAATTTGGATTAGGAATGTATCTCAGTAACTGTTATTATCCATTTATACCTGTAGCTGACATGCTCTAAGATATATTTAGATACCTAGACACATTTCATATTGTTATCTGTTAGATGCGGATCATACGCAGATGGTGCGTCCTATGAGAGATTATCCACTTCTTCTGTTATAATAAAACTAATAATTGTTGACATTTACAGATGACCGTCCACAGTATGCCGATGTTCAGGCTATACTTTTTGGACCATTCCTTCTTGCTGGACTTTCCAACGGCGACTGGGGAATAAGAACTGGGCCATATAATTATCTATCAGATTGGATCATTCCAATCCCGCCCTCATGGAATTCTCAGCTATTCACTCTTGCTCATGAATTTGGCAACAAATTCTCAGTGCTCACTAAGTCAAATGTCTCCTTTACGATGGAAGAACTCCCTGAACCTGGCACAGAATCTGCAGTGAATGCTACCTTCAGGCTCATCACTGAAGACACAAGTTTGTCACAAGTTTCTTCCCTGAAGAATCTTACAGGAAAATCTGTGATGCTAGAACCATTTGATCTTCCAGGAATGGCACTGGCGTATCAAGGACCGGACAAAAACCTCATAGTTACAAAATCAGGAGGCAAACCAAACTCAGGTGTACATGATTCATTCAGGGTTGTTACTGGGTTAGACAAGAAAAACAACACTTATTCTTTGGAATCAGAGATCTATCGCGGTTGCTTTTTATTTGGAATGGAAGATATAGTAGAGCTCAGATGCATGCCCAAGAGTACAAGTGAGCTTGATAGATTCTACTCAGCTGTGAGCTTCAGATTTATCAAGGGGAGGAGTGAGTATCCTCCAATCACTTTCATGGCCAAGGGGTTGAACAGAAATTTTGTGTTGGTTCCATTGCTTGGCTTGACAGATGAATCTTACACTGCTTACTTTAGAATAGCGCCTTGAAATGGAAGAGTTTCCTTTTCTTTTTCTTTTTTTTATTGGTAGAAGAAATGGAAGAGGTTTGAATGGTGTTAGTATGTATCAAAAGTTATTAGATTAGTATCTTACCAAATAAGAGTAGATTAAATAGATGTGACTATAGGATCTTAAATAGCATTTGTTAATGATACTCTCATTTTGTATTCTGTAAATTTTGGATCCATATCAATGCATTTTCTAAAACTGTGCATATGCAGATTTTTCATAAGCCTGATGATGATCTAGAAGCATCAATAAGTTGATCAGGTAAAAACAATAATGCCACAACCAAGAACCTAGTTATGCTCGGGCAAATATGATTGGAGATATCTTTGTTCTCCCCCTTTTTTCCTGCCACATTGGGGACTCGAATTTAGGCACCTTCATTCACACTCGTGGCCCTTAACCAGCTGCGAAACAGCCAGGGGACGTATGGTTGGAGATGTTTAGTCAAGACTAATAGTATATATTACTCGAAATCAAGTGTATTTGGACTGAGATAGGTTGCTAATGGATATCCAATTATCTGAATCCTCTAGTTCCGTATAGTCTAGAACCAATTTTTGGATCTGGGAGAAGATCCAAGTTCATGCATGTTAGATCTAAGAACCAGATCCTCATATGTTCCAACCCGATGTTATAGTTACAAGCCTACATAGCTTAAGTCATGTGGATATTCTACCAAACTTTTAAGCATATACCATTTCTTAGTCCTACTTTCATATCTGAAGAAGTCTGTTTTTAAGCTCTTTTATCCAATTGTATTAATTCCATATACACCTTATTTCGGATTCAAGCCGGATCCATTTTTTAAGTCTAAGCCAAAACCAGATTAATTAAAAAAAAAAAAAAATCCCAGTCAGAACAAGATCCAGATCCCGTCCAAATTATAAAAACAGATCCAAGGCCAGATCAACCATAGTTTCGCACCAGATCTGAGCTATTTGCATCACTAAATGGAGGGATTAATGTTGCAATTACCGACGTCAAAACACAACTGAATGGAAAACCCTGATGATTAGGGACTTGTGTAGTTTGCCCGGAACACTACTGAATGGCAAGCCCCGCTGATTAGAGGGTGCTTGAGTTCAAACCCTTGTAAAAAAAAGGGAATTAAATTTTTAAAAATAATGGAAAACACTCTGTTGAAAATCTTTTCCCTTCTTCCTTTTGCTTTAGCTTTAAAAGGGCCTGAGATTAATGCAACATCCACCAAGGCATATGCAGTTTTTTCCCAGGCAAAAAAATCATCCCAACCCACTCAACTTTGGCTTCAAAACTTTAATGGCTTTATCAGGTCATATGTCGAATTTTCAAAGCAACAGCCCTATATTTTGGTAAAGAGTGGCCAGATCTCTTGATATCCCAATACCCCACACACCCCCCGCCCACTCGAGAGATTCTTGTTCCCCATCAAGACAAGGATTTCTACATCACAAAGAAGGGTCAGCGCAAAATAGGTTTATTACATCACAATCTAACCACCAGATAAAAATCGATTCATGCAAAAGATAATTAGCATTGTGCCAAATGACCCAAAAAAGGATCACAGTAGCTTGTTGCTTTCCAAGAAGCAGAAGAAGCTAACACTCAAGATTGCTCAAATCAACAGAAAGTAAAGCTTTACACCAATTGTTGTATATACTTAAAAACTCAAGCATGACAGGAAAAAAAAAAAAAAAAGAGGCATACAATCCACTCCTCCCAAGCTGTGCTTACAGCCAACGGTTTTCTAAGACATCTCACGAAACCTTGCAATAGCCTTCTTCTGCATTAGGGTACGGTAGCTATCCCCAGACTGCACCTCCAATTGCGGGTCCACCTTCCTCTGCTGACTCCCAAGGCCTGCTCGGTCTTCCACAGAACGTGCTTGAACTGGCTCAATGATGCCGCTGCCATCCTTCCCAAGTCCCTGGATGCAATTACCAAAGCAGAAAGAAAAAGGAACCATCCAAATCCCCATCCAGATGTTAGAACACACATCGATTAACCATGTCCTACTCAGTACTCACTGGAGTTATCCCACAAGATAGCTTGGTGGTTTGAAAAATGAGAACAATAACAGGGAACAGGTGAGTTTGCCTCACTTCTAGGCAAATCCAGAAAGCCAAGAATTATATGGTGCATATGTAGCAGTAGGTTATACTCAATCAAAGCAGCTGGTGGTTATCCATTCCATTCTGTCGTTCTTTCGCCCTTTTTTTTTAATTGGGTCAAAGCATAGTATCCCAGATGACATGGTTTATATGGAAGCATAATTAGAGATGTTATTGAGATGAGCATGACTCTCATAGGGAGCATAGGGGTTCAATTCCTACTCTTGCCACTTGAAAGAATTCTGTGCTTCCCATGTAGCAGCCTACGAAAATGGGCAGGTGTAGCTTTGCCCAGCTTGAGCTGGCTTGTAATAGGAGCTCGTGGTAAGCTCAAGCACAGGCCCAATTAGAAATCAAGTGCAATTAAACCTTGACCTTGGTTTGGCAATGCACGACACATCAAGCTATAAACTGAAGATCATATAGTTTACAAACTTAAAACTCAAAATACTTAATATTTGTTTTATTCATCTAATTTGTTTTTCTATATGAACAAATATATATTTTATACATCTTATTTATTTTTCTATATGATTAATTTCTCTTAAGCACTGATCCATATAATTGCCACAAAAGCACCATGTTCTATGGACCACTTTTGGCCACACACACAAGATAGAGCTTGAGTTGAGCCCCTTAACAAACCAGGCTGTAGTTGAACCGATCAAAAAGGCCTAGCTTGGGCATGGCACATGAAACAATGGAGACAAGTACAAACTGAAGCCCAATCCAACGGTGCTCATAACTAAAGCAAGCTTTGCTTGCTTAAGCAGAATGGATACCCATCCCTCCTGCCAGAAGGCTCAAACTACAGTGATTTGTAGGAACATACAGATGCCGCCCATCACACCTGTTCAAGAGCTTCTTACTGCACCTGAACAAGTGGGATGGACAGAAGGCTGACGTTCAATAACCAATGAGTGAAAAAACTTAACCCATCTAAAATTAAAAGAAAACAGAAGAGGAATCAAAGGGAGGGGGTGTACCAAGCCTTCTTGCCAGCCCATGTTGCGAAGCATCCGGTTACCCACATTGCTTTCATCAATTGCTCTGTCAGCCGTAATCACGTCATAGTTCTGAATGTTGCTATTGGCTTCACTCCGTCCTCCAACTCCTGGAGGAAAAGGCATTGCGCCCCCATCCAACAAAGAACCCTTCCGGAATGACGAGTCCCGATCTTGACAAAAAAGGAATGGTAAACAAGCATTTCTTGCATGTTAATTATCATGAAACCAACCATAACCTCCGAATTTGGCTGATGGAAAGATCTATGTAACAAGGACAAGTCCATTTCTCAAAAATTAAATGTCAACACGCATCAAACCATCATTGGACACGTCGATCCAATTAACATTTTTAACCTTACTTTGGACACATCAACCCGATTATGAGGGTAAATAAAACACAGTTTTGCTTTTCATCCATGTACTCGCTAACTGACAAACCACTAATAAATTTCTAATATACAATTTTTTTTTTTTTGAATGGTCTTTCTAATGTACATTCTGTCTTGTGCACTTTAGGAAGTATATTTTCGATGATAGTACAGCGTCAATATTTGAACATGTACGCACTGGAATGTCTGGTTTTCCAGAGGCCTTGTCAGTGGATGCTTGAGGCTTACAACGATACAGGCACGGTTAATCACATGATTGATCACCTGATTGTGACCCATTAACATAGGTTAGTAGCTCCCTTTTCTAGAGATTGGATTTTTTCTGAATTCTAAAGTAATTATATTTATACCTCGCCTCAGATTATTATCAAGGGAGGCAAGGGATTAAAAACACGGTGCAGCTTATTTCTATAACACGAAAATACCACACATAGGAATACGATGAATGAGGGAAAATCACTAATCTTCAATCTGCAAAGGAATTTGGTGAGTAACAGTACTGAAATATATTCCTCACAAGGGAGTTCCCAAATTCCAGATTAAAAGTGACTTTGTCCAAAAAATGTGCTTCCAAGCGTGCATTTGCGTGTGTTTACCAGCAATGGTAATTGTAATAGATGATTATTAGTGTACAACTCTGGCATAGAAGACCTTTAACAGACAAGAAATACAAAGAAAGCACAAGGAAACATGTTTTACAGAGGATTTCAGTACAAGTCAATCATAACCAGGCCTTTTCTTTTCTTAATGGTGCAATCAAAACTGCGCTTTGCCAAAGAATTTGCCACTACATTAGCTTCTTCAAACATATGACGTAAGGATGCATTAATGGACTCTCATAGAACCTTAATCTCTTTAATAATGTAGTGCAACATCCATGGGTACCATAAACCACGTTAAGATAACCACAATATAGCATTCAAGGAATCAGTTCCAACTTCCAACTATGGGACTACTAAAAAAAGCCCCAAAAAATCTGAAAGCCTCCCAAATAACCCATATCTCTACATCACATCATCTAATTCCTTGATGCCTTATCAGTCTCTGAAAAACCACCACTCCTTTATCATTGAATAGCTCTTCCCTAGACCCTGGGTGGCCATTGGTTGCCACTTGAAGGCCCATCCACTTTTGTCAAAACCGCACAATTCAGCATCTGAATTGTTGTCGTCACCTTGTTTGGCACACCTAGTTGATTGATGTTAGTGGATATTGGGAAATTGCCAGCTCATGCCACAACATTAGGGAAAGAAAAGGCAATAGTTGTTTATATTGTTAGGTATGCATGGGGGTAGAGCATGATGAGAAGACATGTGAATGGAAGAGACCTCAGAGAGCTGCAGAGACATGATATTCAACTTTTTTTTTTCACTAAAAAGTGTTCATGAACACAAGGTTGGATTAAGGACAATATTTGAATTGAAAAAATCGGAAGAAAGTTCATATTCAGAGAAGACTGACGGTTAAAGTGAGGGTAGTGGCCTACTAAAGTATTCCCAAAAAATGTGTAACCGCTTTTGGTATACTCCGACAAGAGAACAAGATATAAGATCAATTATGAAGTAAAAGCAATGGACTGGGCCAATGAGGCAATTGCAAAAAACTTAAACAGCGTCAAAAAGAAGATGTGACCGCATTTGCATGAAGCTATACACACCCACATACCTGCATCACATTATGATCAGAGTTTTTTATTTTATTTTTTGAATGATCATTATGAAAAGATCTTCATGCAGATGTGAAAGTTAAAAAGGAATCCATCAATATATTAAATTTTTTTATCATGAATAATAAAATTAAGAGTGCTTGGGGATGAACAAGCTGATTGTTTCAAGCAAAAGTCTAGAATATTTGGAAAAATAGGCAACCCAACTCACAACAAAGTCTATAATTTACACTCATACATTCATACTTCTTTCTCAATAATATTTGCAATAAAGAAAATATAAAATAATTTAATTTACTCTTTATAGTTCTGAGGTGGGAGAGTTGTGAAGATCATTGCCTCAAACTACAAAAGCTCACAATTCCTATCCTAAGTCTAACACATGGTTGTTGTGAATGGAAATGGAGTACATTTGAGCAAGTGAGGTTTGAGAGATTTATTTTACTTCGTTAACATGAAGATGCTAGCAGTATTTAGGTTCGGCAGGAGTGATAACTTCTCAACAAGACAGAATTTGTCTAAATTAGAAAAGAGTCAAGGACATTCAATAAATCATTTGAAGGACAGCATCATATTTAAGGAGATTCAATGAAAACGTCAAGATGAATTGAAACCCTTCTTAAAGACCACCAGATGTTTCTACCAAAAAAATAAATAAATAAATAAATATTCTTAAAGTCAAATATGCATACATGGTGGCAGCATTTAAATTTTTATGACCTTTTTTTTTCTTTTCTTTCTTTCTATGTTTTTTTTCTCTTTTTTTTTTTTTTTTTTTTTTTTTTTTTTTTTTTTGAACGGTAATTTTTGAACGGCAATTTTTGAATGGCAGCAATTAAGTTTTTACGACTTATGTTTTTTTTTTTTTTTTTTTTTTTTTTGAAATGGTTACTTTCAGCATATTCATAGGTGTGCTGATCAAACTGCCAGCTACTTGGCCAAATCAGAGTGCATGCAGGTGATAACATCTTTTCAAAAATTATTTATTACAAGGGAGGCACACACTTCCATTTTGGGGTTAGGTCCTAGAAGCATGCCGCTCTTATACTTCATAGGTATTTTGGGGGTAGGTTCTAGAAGCGGCTCTTATGCATCATAGATATTTTGGAAGGAATTTCTTTTATCACAATTTTGTTATTGGAAAAATTTTTAAGTAATTTCTGCTTACTTGGATCTCCAAGAGCAAGGTCCGACAAGTCATCTCCAATAGAAGATGATGATGAACCATACAGACTTCTTCTTTCAGCTGCACGGTCCCTATATGTTGTCTGTGGCTGTTCTTTTTGAATATTTGATTGCTGTGGCATCTCAGAAAACCTACGCTTGCCACTCCCAGCTGCAGCAGGAGGTGTGTATGAACCAAGTGCTGATGCATCTGTTCTGAAGGGAGTAGCAGCTGTGGGCAACTCAGAACTTGATGATGATGTCCCCACACTGCCCATAGCAGCAGCTGAAGTGGTAGAAGCAACACTGCCACCACTAGATGATCCCATATATACTGTATCTGATTTAACAACTCCTCTCCCAGAACCTCTAATAACACCCATAATAGTGCCTCCTAAGCTGTTACTCACGGGCATTGGTTTAACCAGTGAGTCTGCAGTGACAGATGGAGTAGCATGAGACATATTTGCTTGATTACCAGCTCCACGACCTACAGCAGTAGAGGTCAATCCAGTGCTAGCTGAATTCTCCTTTGTCATTAAAGCATCAGACTTGAACTTGTTTTTTGCAGCATTAAAAGAATTAGATGGTCTATCATCTGCTGATGCTGATGGAGGATTGTCATCAAGGACCACACGGGTAGCTTGACCCTCATGATTCCTTTGTTTCCACATTGTTAACACATTATTCATTTTCTTTTTACTCGCCAAAAGGCTACTCTTTGATGCCAGCCTTATCTCTTTCAACTTCTCTTTCTCTTTCTTCTCTGCTGCTAGGGCTGCAGCAGCTGCTGCCTGAACAGCATCTGGCAATGAGGCCTTTTCATTTGATGTTGTCGTAGTAGCAGGTGCAGATATCACTACTTTTTTGCTGCTTCCACCATCCGACGTTTTGGAAGGTTCAGTTGATTTTTCAGATGCCTTATTATCACTCTGACCAACACAGGGGATGTACTGTTGAGTTTGGTTATCATAAGAATACCATGTTCCATTATTACCATCATAATAAAGACCTGCATTTAAAATCAAATAAATAATCAACAAAAAAGCACAGGCAACATGCATAAATATGCAAATATAAGAATGTGCATTAGTTTTCCTTTCAACAGAAGTGTGTATAATGAAAGAAATTAAATGATAACAAAAGATAAACAAAATGGCATCGATAAGATCATTACTCAAAAAAAAAAAAAAAAAAATAATAATAATAATAAAATGATGAGATGGGATAAGTCTGCAATGGTGGTTGTGATAGTGAAACAAAATTAACAGCAGCATCATCATGAATTGATGATCATCATCGTCGTCACCTCCACAGCTCCACCACCACTATCACCATCACCATCAGTGAATCATTCTCCATGGTTGGAACCTTGATCTTAAAGGTTTCAAGGAAGGTTAACAACCATGTCTTTCAACAAAACAATAATACTAAAGCTAGGGATCAGTAGCAGTAGCTTGTGTAGATTTTTTATAGACAAGGAACTAATGGTTGATAAATTGGCTATGAAACATTAAAAACCAAAAACAGTCTCAATAACATAATGGCTGTTGGATATTGTAGCTTGTGTAGATTTTATACTATTTTCCAAATATTCCCAATAAAAAATATCCAAATATTCCCAGATTGTCCCCTTCAGAAAATTAAAAACAACTATAATTGTCAGTTCCTTTATAATAGGTTATAGTAATTGTTGCATACTGCAAGTCAACAGAGCTGCAGCTATCACTAAAAGAACACCAAGTTGTACTTGACATTAAACACCAGAAAACATACTGCAAGTGCTAGCTATTTGCTAATAAAAAGCAACAAACAAGATACTTACCAGTGTTTGCATCATAGTAGAAGCCTGAAGAAGCATCATAATAGTAGCCGGATGCTTCATCCCATACAAACCCAGATTGGGGAGCTGAACCACCTTTTTGACCATTGGTATGTTCATTGTTGCCTTGTTCGAGCCCAGATTGTTTGTCATCTGGATTGTATTCCTTTGGTGCCCATCCAACTGCATCATACTGAAAGGACAAAGAACCAACGATTATTTATATTTTTTGTGAACACTTGAAACATCTTGTGGTCTGCCGGCAATTGGAGAAATGCTGAAAAAGACTAGAGAGCTCATGAAAAACGAGCAAGCACATATTACAAATTGGCATATCCCAAATAGCAGCAAGAACAAGAATGTATTGCCCTATCCTATCAAGCTACCAATAACACTTCTTTACATGCAGAATATAACACTTCCAATCAAATAGAAGGTAGCACCCAGCCAGATATATATACACAGAAGGAAAATAGGCAATTAAAGATGAAAACTTATAAAATAAAAGATTATATTTATATATATAAGAAACGGGTCTTAAGGAAAATTGATGAAAACACAGAAAAATAATGAAAATATAAAATTAAAAAAAAGTTTTAGAGTTAAGTGTTAATGAAAGCAAATGCATTCACTTCATACTGTTGCTAACTGCTGTAGAGAAACAACTGAGATGGGACACAAGTTAAAAGGCTTTGCATAATAAAGGAACAAACTGAAAACAACACCAGAAGGTTCCAGTCAGTTAATGTGACAGAAGCAGAGACAGAGAAAGGACTGGAGGAAAGAGACACACCTGTTGAGCAAATGTTGCTGCTTCAATTGCTGCAGCAGCAAGGCTGCTTGACTGCAAAGCACCAGATGGACCAGGCCCATGAATGCTTTTTGCATATGCCACCCGTAAAACTTGACCATTCTTCTCAAGAGTTGTACCATTGGTTGCTTCCAGAGCTTTTGTAGCATCTTCCACCTAAATGGAGAAACAATGCATTGGAAGAACAATTAAAAAAGGGCAATAATACCACTATAACTCAGTGATGCAAAGAGGAATGTCCCTACCGAATGGAAATGTACAAATGCAAATCCCCTTGAGACATGGGTAAACTTGTCCCTAACCAGACGAAGATCCTGCCCAAAAAAATAATAATAATAAAATAAAGCAGCAAAAATTCAAAATTACGAGCTAGAGCAAATACACTTCACCAAACAGTTAAACAATATCCAATACCTTAATTGGAGAATGCTTGGAGAACTCGTAACGAAGCATTTCTTCATCAGCATTTTCATCCAAGCCCCGGACAACTAACACATGGGTAGGTCCTGATAACATGCTTACTTGTCAACGTTATAGGTATAGAAAATATTGGCCGAATGCTATAACACATTCCAGAAAACATACCTGCATCTGACCCTTTCTTTCCAGCTGTTGGAGTGGATGCTGTCACATCTGCTGAAGGAGCATCATCAGTTCGTCCCTCATTACACTACATAGCATAAACAAAGACCATTAAAACACTAAGATAAAGCTGTCCAAAAATTGGTGATCCATGAATTATACATTTGTCCATCTACTAAATAATATTAATTTACCACAAAATATATGTAATGGCATGAATACACAAACTACATCACCATAACATCCATATGACAAACTGCTATGCACTTTTTCTTTTTCTTTTTTTTTTTTTTTTTTTTTGATGACTACTTCCATTATTGAGGAAAGCAAGCAGCACATGAGAAACAGTGCATGTTATGAAATATCTAAAAATCAACTGTAAAGTCCATAGATTTTTTTTCTTCTCTTTTTTAAAAGCAGCAATATTTCAACACCACTCCCACCACATTCCTGATCATACAATAATAGCCACATATACGAACCTGGAAACAGGATGTCCGGCGTGCAAAATTAACACAGCCACATATAGTGCACATCCAATCACATGGAGGAGCCATGCTTTTAATGTGGCCGTGGCTAGATTTTCCTGCAGTGTCCTGCCCTAAAGGAGGAGCGCCGATCCCACCAGTTGGCTTGCTACTGCAGCACAATACATTTATTAGTACAAGGGCATATAGTAGATTATAACATCTGATAAATGTAATAATTCACAGTTTTGTCAACTGATTTAAGAGAAAAACAGCCATGGCATTAATTTAGTAACTTCAAACAAGCAGGTTCAGCCTTGGCAGATATACATAACAGTATTTCAAGTAAATGTCAGAAAACTGTAGAGCTCAGCTCAGACTCATCCTGCTCAGGTAATTCTGACACTAATTTCAAACATTGACAAATACAGAGCTTTGTCATGGAGAAGAGAGAATATGAAAATTTTCAGGCACATACCAACCGAAATATTCAAAGGATAACAAAAAATAAATGCAAGTTATCATAAATGGCTGAATACATAATTCTCTTCTATATTCTAGCAAAATATCTAAGACACTCATGTATGACACTCCTAAAATGTACAGTAAGCAGCATAAACCAGTGAAACCAGTCAGCACCACAATTTAGGGCAGCCTACAGAGTGGGATATAAACTTAAGCCAAACACCACTCACAAGGGATCCAAGATAAGATGGGCAAAGCTTGGATGACATGCGAGTGAAATTTCACCTAACCAATTCAAGGTCCTGCATTTCAGAGTCCGCCACCATCCATGGAAGGTCACGTCTTGGACATCAGTGGAATTCCACCACAACCGGATGACATAGCCATCTGGTCTGGCTTTCAACAAAGATGTCAAGAAGACGAGGCTAAAATGAATGGTCGGGCATAAACTTTCTAATCCATCTTTTTCGAGGCTACTGATCAGATCAGTCTCCTGTCCAAGCAAGGTATGTTTTCATGCACATTGCATCCATAATTAAAATTGAGGTTTGGGCCAATCTTATCGGATCATTCCTCAGTGAAACAATACTAGATAAATTTGATAGATATTAGCAAAAGAAAAAAGAGTAATATTCTACAATTAGATCAAGATAGAAAACTAATCTCCAAGAGTTTTCTCCTTTTTTGAGCATAACTAAAAGTTCAAATGAAGGGCATCCACCTATATTCAAAGAAGAGTTTTCTCCCGTCAACAACGAGACCATCATCACCAATCCCGTCCATCATGCTACGCGCAGCTCCCTGTATAACAAAAATGCATTTCAAAATTATAACTGTTTCAACTTTCAACTGAATAATAGATTCTGAGAGGATACCGTTGACCAGATATATACCACAGAAGGGAAATCAATAAAAGCAAATCCACGAGAAACACCAGAATTTCGTTCTTTAATGACACGGACATGACGAAGGGGTCCCCATTCAACCTGAGGAATCAAGAATAGAAAAAACAATGATCCACAAGTCAAAGAAAACAAAAAATAAGATCTCGAAAGTATAAAAGAGATTGACCCGTGAATAAAAGAAAGCAAGAACTTCAATTAAAATAATGCAATGAGTAAAATACATACAAGAATCTGATATAAATCTTCTTCAGTTGTCTTTTGTGATAAACCCTTCACAACAAGTGTGGCTGAAGGAGCCTACAAAAGGAAAAAAAAAAAATTCCATTTAGCCCCTTCCAGAGATTCAAACTCTGGGAACACAAATTGGTATATGTATAAAGTTACATGTTTAAGCATGGATACTAATATTCAAAAATAAAAATGTGTAAGCATACCACTGACGAATGATCATGGTACCGTTTTTCATCCCGATCCCTACGTCTCTCACTCCTCTCATGACGACTGTCATCATGGCTGTCTTCTCTATGACTACGACCATGGCTACGCCCTCGAGGAGATCTTGATCTGGGCCTTTCATCATACCCACGAGACCGGGATCGGTCATGGCGCCTTCTATGCGGACTCTGATCTCTCTCTCTACTTAGGCATCTCTTATCCCATTCACGATCACGAGAGTCACGCCTTCTCCAACTACCTTCTCTTGATTCTCTCCTACCTCTCTCATAATCTGAATCATAGTTATAGCGACCATAATCATAATCTCTCTCACGACTGCCCTCCCTGCTTGGATGGGAAATACGATGCTGCCGATAGTCATAGTCATCACTGCCAAGATCACCACGATCACGTCCACCAAACCTAGCAGGCCTATCAAGCCCATGATCACGGTAGTTATCAACATCACGATAGCTGTCGACCCCACGATAGCTGTCACGAAATTTATCAACTTCATTGAATGCATCAATCTCTCTATACTTATCCGTTTCACGAAATCTATCCATCTCATGGAATGAGTCAAGGTATGGCTTCTCATGTCTTCTCGATTCTCTAATATGCGCATATTCTTCATCATAACTTCTTCTTGATTGAGGCCAAATGCCAAGAGCAGATGGTGGCGGAGGGTAATTATCCCTCTCGTGAAGGTCTTGATGGAATGCACTCCTTGGATATATGTTATCCCTTGAAAATCCCTCATCCAAAAGGCTCCTACCACTATAAGATCCGCCAATCCTATCACAGCAAATGAAGCACAGAGAAAAGACAAAACCATTTATAACAACATATGTATGCCAGAGTCAGAATGTAAAAAACAGAGTATGCACATGCTGATCAATATAGAACTATAAAGCTCCAAGAATCACCATCTTAAAAAAAAAAAAAAAAAAAAAATAAGGTTTCTCTAACAACTTAAACACAAGCAAAAGATGTGTGGCACACAGTATCAACCAATGTGAATAACACTTGGTATACGAAATCACTATAATTTTGGGTACATGTTGTATAATACATTACCCATACAAGACGAGCATCTTTCAGTACTCACCTGAACTCTGACTCATGAACCCCACCGTACCCCTCCAAAGCCTGTGGATTAAACAGAACAAGCCAAGTCAGCAACTAATAATCATGGCAGGGGTAGGTAAATCCATTCCATATTCCTCACTGGCCAACGACTTTCTTTAATTGTTCTTTTAGGATGAGATGCCAGTAAACATGGAGAACAATCAGACGAGCCATAATTTCTTGTATACCATCCCACATAGGTTTTTTAAGAGAAAACTGCAATTACGCTGTTAGTTTCCCATCCTTGCTGAAGAACATAGCGCCCAGCATCCATTTCTCGTGGACCCCGTCGGTGTTACCCCTGCAAGGTCCTTGATGTTCTCTCAGAAGTTTTGGTTGCAGAATTTGTGAAAACCTATCCTGTAATGGATGCACAAACAGACATAGTTACACCAAGGTCAACCATGTTAATTCTCATGACTTGGGCACCCTCTTACTGGAATCCTCAAATACCAAATCCTCCTATACATGCTCCATCTTGAAGCTCTCACAACACAATCATATAAAATCTTTAAAGTAAAAAAGTTGAAGCCAAAACATAATAAATAATAAAGCTGTCGAAATACAATCGTGAAGAGGGTAAAATATCTTGAACAATCACTCAAAAACACCCAATGTTTTCTCCACATGCAAAGATGGCTCCAAATGAATGCTTTGAACAGACACTTCTCTATCCCACTATGCAATTGGAGGCAGAGTAACAAAAATCTCTGACACTTCGAATTTGCCAAGATAATATGACAATGTTTTCTACAAGATATTTTATCCAGATATTATCTCATATTCAATTTATCAGCATGGATGAAAGTATCTCAACAAAATCACAATAAAATATGATAAAACCCAAGATTTGTTTTTGGGAAAAAATAAGTATTTTTTAATCATCTAAAATTGTTATATTTTCAAAAAAAAATTCAGTGCTATGGAAGTAATCATCCTGGTTTTGGAAACATCATCCAGACTTCGTGAGATTCTGCAATTCCGCAGCCAACAACAGAATTAAGGCACCCAGCACTTACCACCGGTCTCACCTCCGAGGATTCAGGCTGCTAGCCACTAAGATGAGAAACCAAACCATTGTATCCAATAAGAAGACCACCAAGATTAGCCATTAATCATCGCCCAATATCACAAAATCAATGTAAGAAAGAAATAGAAGACCCCACAGACAGATTGACGTCAATCCATAAACCAATCTGAATCCCTTCAAAATATGAGTTAAGATTCAAAGAGGTGCAACATCATTATCTGACCAAAGATTCAAACATCAAAGAGGGAAAAAAAAAGATAATCATGTGCCAAAGTTAGAACCCAAATTGGAACTACAATATGCCCAAACAAAATCAATGAAGCGCAAAATAAAGGATTCAACAAAGAATCTATCGATCAAATTCACCGACCACGAGATGCTCAGCAAATCTAAAGATTCACAAAATTCAAAGAGAATTGAAAGAAACAGATCCAACCACGAATCCGTCGACGTTTGTTCCATGATACCAATAAATTCACAACTTTGGCATTCAAGAACAGATAATCGAAAAGGCAAGAAGAAACAAAAAATTGAAACGCGATGATGGGGGAGAGAAAAGAAGCGGAAGATCGTATTACCCTCCTTCCTTCTAGACTCGGTCGTTTTCTCCGCTTCTCGTAACCCTAACTACGAACCGTGGACGAGCTATGAAACCCTAGAACGATAACGAAGAAGCTATACTTTCTGTCTGTATATACTAGCGAAAGAAAACACGTTGCCCTCCATTTTATAGAAAATTGCAAATACACACCTTCGGAGTTTGTTACCGACTGCATATTGCTAATATGAGATCCGACTTGTGGAGCCCACTTATTGACATGTCAATCAATGAGAGAAAGGCAGATGGAAGCATTCAAGAGGGTAATTAGGGGTGAAAAATTAGCCCCACCGTATTTTCATAGCCCTTGATTCAAAGGGCATTAAATTAGGTTTTAACTATAATTTTTTTATATAATGCAGCCGCGAGAGAAAGTTATTATACTAATCAAAGTTGGGTTTAAATGAGACATAGAGCCAGATTGCACAAATAGTCTCCTTATAGTATAACATTCCTCACCATAAAAAGGAAATTGAACGACACATTGAGCCATGTTTGCCACACTGGTTTCATCAATAAAATTATTATAGATCCTAATACACACTAGTAATACTATGACGGGCCCTAAGAATTTCGTAGAACACCTTTGTGCTTTGTTATAAAAGCACAAGTAGATTCTATATATAGACTTTCTAATATATTTTTATTTTTTACATAGTGGCCCTTGAAGGAAATTTTCTGTGCTTCTGCTCCAACAGGTGCACAACTTTTCTCATGGCATGCAGCTTTATAGATAGTATCGACCCAATAGCCCCACTTTTTTTTTTATCACGTTTATTGAATTTAAAAATCAATTAAGATGATTATTTCAACTGTTTGTCTGTTTCAACTATATTTCAACTGTTTGTTTGTATTATTTCAATTATCCACTCTCCCCATCCATCTCTCACCGAGTTGGTGAGAGTGTCTCTCATAGGAGCATTTCTCGAATTTACCTTATATATATATTTAAAAAGGCATCAAATTTTGGATTAAACCAATTGAAAATAGTTTGAATGGATGCGGGCAGGAAGATTCGAACATTTCACAAGGGGGTCATACTAATTACTCAAAAGCAGGGTTATTTTAGAAATAAGCCAAACGCAGGGGCATATATATATATATATATATATATATATAGAGATAGAGAGAGAGAGAGAGAAAACTTATTTCCCCTCCTTCAATGTGACGACTCTTCATTCTCGCCCCCCCCCCCCGCTCCTTCAATGTGACGACTCTTCATTCCCACCCCGCTCAAGAAGTCGCGCTAGTGCGCTTCTGAGCGGTCTGGATTTCAAAAAGTGGCTCCATCGATGGATTTATAGCACCGAATTCTCAAGTCCCGCCCCAAAACGACCTTGTAATTCTCACATATCTACATTGATAGAATTTCCCAATGACGATTCTTCCAATCTCCAGAACATCACCTTCGTCTCGTCTCAGGTACCTCCACCGTTCTCTCTCTTTCTCATTCCACCAGAACCCTGGCCCTAAAAAAACCCTAACCCTACAACACAATCCAACACCTTCAAAACCAGATTCTTCAGTTCGTGAATCCGATTCCCCTGTTGCAGAAAAGGTCCTTTTCAATCTAGAACGCGGAAATCTCAATCTGCTTCGCAATTCAATCCCCTCTCTCAGTTCTTCCATCGTCATCGACGTATTGCACAGATGCGGCTCCAATCCAAGTTTAGGGCAGAGATTCGTCGATCTTTTATCTGAAAGGTTGGATTTTTTCAAGCACTCTTCGGAATCCTTGAGCGCGATGATTCACGTACTTGTCCGAAGTGGAAGGACTTCCGAAGCACAGGTCCTGATTCTGCGAATGGTCCGAAAGAGTGGAGCGTCACGTCCCGAAATCATCAATGCGTTGATTTCTACGGGCTCGAATTGCAATTCGAATCCTCTGACTTTTGATCTTTTGATAAGAACATATGTCCAGGCGGGGAAATTGAGAGAAGCTTCCGAAGCGTTCCATATTTTGAAAAGCAGGGGCATTTCGCCATCTGTGAATGCCTGCAACAGCCTTTTAGGAGGTTTGGTTAATCTCAGCTGGGTTGACATGGCGTGGGGGATTTACAGAGAAATTGCCAGGAGTGGAATTCGATTGAATGTTTATACGCTTAATATAATGGTTAATGCATTGTGCAAGGAGAGGAAGATGGAACGCGTTGAGCCGTTTTTACTTGAAATGGAACGGGTGGGAATTTTTGCGAATATGGTGACATATAACACGCTGATCAAGGCACATTGCAAAGAAGGGCCTTTGGAAGAGGCTATGGCATTGATGAATTCTATGAAGCGGAAGGGATTGAGTCCTGATGTAGTCACCTATAATGTTCTTATAAATGGGTTTTGTAAGTGGGGAAAACTTGTTAGAGGAATGGAGACATTGGGTGAGATGCTTGGGGCTGGATTGAATCCTAATACGGCCACTTATAATATATTGATTGGTGGGTGTTGCAAGAAGGGTCATGTGATTGATGCCGTCAAGTTATATGAAGAAATGTTGGGGCGGGGTTTAGTTCCTGATATGGTCAGCTTTAGCTTGCTCATTGGATTGTTTTCGAGGAAGGGAGATCACGATCGAGCGTTCATCTATTTTAGAGATATGAAAAGTCTTGGTTTAGCCCCAGATAGTGTTATTTATACCATGCTGATTTCCGGATTATGTAGGAGCAGATTGATTGTGGAGGCTTTAAAGATGCGAGATGAAATGGTTGAGCAAGGGTGCGTTCCCGATGTAGTTACATATAATGTTATATTAAATGGATTATGCAAGGAGAAAAGGTTATTGGATGCCAATGAGCTTTTCAATGAAATGATAGAGAGAGGGATAGCTCCTGACTATTACACTTTTACCACGCTCATTTATGGATATTGTAAGGATGGCTGTCTAGATAAGGCTCTGAGTTTATTCAATACGATGATCGAAAGGAACCTTAAGGTGGACATCATCACCTACAATACATTGATTGATGGATACTGCAAAGAAGGTGACATGGAGAAGACTAATGAGTTGTGGAACGACATGATATCTAGGAAAATATTTCCTAATCATGTTACCTACAGCACCTTAATTGATGAACTCTGTAGTAAAGGAAATGTTGGAGAGGCATTCAGGTTATGGGATGAAATGATGGATAAAGGTATCATGCCCAATGTGGTGACTTGGAACTCTGTCATTAAAGGATACTGTCGTTCAGGGAATGCAATGGAAGCAGAAGAGTTCTTTAACAAGATGATGGTAGAAGGTGTTAGTCCTGATAGGATAACATTCAACACTCTTATTCATGGGTTTGTAAAAGAAGAAAAGCTGGACAGAGCTTTTTCTTTGGTTGATAAAATGGAAATTCAGGGGGTGCAGCCAGATGTTATCACATACAATACACTTCTTGAAGGGTTTTGTGGACAAGGAAGGATGCATGATGCTGATTTCATCTTTAATAAGATGATAAAGGCAGGTCTATCACCTGATAGGTTTACTTATACATCATTGATAAGTGGATACGTTGCTGGGAACAACTTGAAAGAGGCATTCCGTCTGCATGATGAAATGTTGCAGAGGGGTTTTGTACCAGATGATAAGTTTTGAGGTCTTCCTTGTGCAAATTTCTGGGGATAATTTGATTTTCATTCACCAAGAACAGGCAAAGGTAACATTTGCAGTTTTATTCTTCTTTGGTTAGTACTAAAATATCCTAACCTATCGTTTAGTCCAGTTGTAATATGCTAATGGATTCAGTGCTTATTACTTTCTTTTTTGATTGGTAACATGACTTGAAGTCTTGAACCCTCGACCTAAGGTTGCAATAGTGGCACCTTCCACTGTCCCATGGGCTCATTTGCTGGTCTTTATTTTCAAGTGCTTAGAGAGCATTATAATATACTGCAGTTTTTCATTTAGTTAATTGATACCTGTTCGATTTTTTTTAGTTAGCATTTGAATGCACTTAATTGTTAGACAATATGCACTTCTTTTAAATTACAAGTTTCATATTTGTAAGAATATTATATGTTGTGATGCTATTGTTGCTCCTATTTTTACAAATTGACAATTTTTTAATCCAATTCTGGAATGTCCAAGATTGGTTATAAAAAAAGACGTCCAATTCCCTCAGTTGGTCCTGCTCTGGATTATCCATCTATATCACTGAGGTCACTTGATAGTTCAATTAGATGGTTATGGCTATCCGCCGTGGCAAGCCCAGGATTTTCATTAAGGCGGGGCAGATAATGGTCAATTAAAAAAACCAAAATCAACGCCAACTACCAATAATCTCCACTTATTGCATGATTTAAAGACATTATTTATTTAATTTTTTGACAAATTAAGTATAAAGAACTCGCATCATACGAAGAAAATTGGAACCACGACTAAAACACTCTTGTTTCCTAAAATCAATAAAAATAATATTAAAGTTCTCGTGACTTTATATCGATTAAAACATGCGGTCAAAGGAGAGGAAAAAGCACATCTTTCATTGCACATAGCATAATCTGAGCAGAACAAAGCAAGAAAGCAAAAATTTTCTTCTCGTAATACTTTTCTTCCCAAGAGCAAGAAACTATTTTATCCAATATGTGATTCGTCTACACCAAACCAACCTGCAATAGTGACTTGAAGCGGATCACGTACCAAGTCACCTACAAAACCTCTACAAATCCCATAATAATTGGTAGAACAAGAGAGCAGTAGACATATTGGTACCTGAACAAAGGTTTGTAGAACGGACCACAAATTTTTTTTCCTATAAGTGACAACAGTTGTCTACATATCCCCATGGCCTTTATCTCCATTATTCGTATGAAATCGTGAAACGTGAAATCCGCGATGGAGGTGTTCTCAAGAAGTTGCTTGATGCTGCCAAGCTTGTGGAATTTCAAAAGAAGAGGAGTTCAAAGATCTAGGGTTTCAGAGGAGAGTTTGAAGTATCTGCCATTGAGAGGAGGGGGAGATGCGATTGATGGGGATTTTGTATTGGAAACAGGGTTTTTCGAGACCTGGAGTAGGGGTATTGGGCGACATATTACTGAAAAACATTGGGCCTTTTTCGATCAACCTAGGGCGGTTTGTTGTTCGAGACCTGGAGTAGGGGCATGGGGCGGCATATTATTGAAAAACATTGGGGCGATATAACATGGGTCTGCCCCTGGCCATCCGACAAGTGAATGTTACAACAGGTGATCTAAAATTTAACTTAAAATTAGTTCAACGATTGATTTGGATTCATCCAATGGCATCTTCAACTACTTCTGCATTTTGAGCATCATTTAACCAGAAAATTATAACATTTACATCAATGGTCATCAAAGCAGATTGTTTGGACAATGGATGCAACGGACGACTTCTTACTCTGCCATGAGTGTCCAGTTTACTCCAACAAGGACAATCTTATAAGGGGAAAGGTCCAATCATTAATTCAATTATCCATATCTTAGGTGGCATATTTTGTCAAATCAATCTTGGTATGGGTGAGCAAAACAACATCATCGTCATCATCTTGGCCTTATGCCATCTATGTGGGATTAACTTGAATATTTCTACTATATCTTAATTTATATTCTAACTTCCAAACTAAGGTGTATTGAGGGACTCTCTCTCTCTCTCTTTCTCTCTCTCTCTCTCTCTGTGCACGCGCGTGTGCTTCAACTGATACAATTGGCAGTTGTGAAGGGAGGAATGCAAGTACTTTAGACATAAAGAGACACTCCAAGGAAATAGTAAAGTCTTACAACAGGCATCCCCTAAAAGGCACGCCCTGACAAGTTCCCCTCAAGATTAGCTACATTTTTAACTATACATTAAAATGAATTTTAGATGCTTGTTATGCTACCTTTAGGAAGATCCAGAGAAAACACTAAAATTTTACAACTCACATCCCCTAAAAAGCACGACTTGATGAGCTACCCTTGGGCTAGTTACTTTAGGGCCTGTTTCTTTGCAAGAATTTCTGACAGGAATTCAGGCTATCCGTGAATTCCTGAATTCCAGTCAGAAATTCTATGTTCACTTGCTTGCATTCCCAACATTTGAGGCAAGTAGCATTTTGAAATTCCAAAAAAGTGGAATTCCCAAATGCTAGCCTTGACTCCAGCATTTACAAATTCAAGCATTCCGAGAGGCTTGTTGGAACTCCGGCTCTCCCCCAACGATCGATTTTCACTTTCTCCTCTGTTCCACTGTAACAAAATCAGGTCCGATCATCTTCTTCCTCGCCTATTTTTCTCTTTTATTTATTTTTTATTCTGCTACATGCATTTTTTTCTAGAGTGTTTTGATGGAATGGGAAGAAGAAGGGTTTTGGGGGTTTTAATGGAATGGAATCAGTGGGTTCTCTGAGATCTTAACTGGATGGTAAGAGATAGGGGCTATTTGGTTGGATGGTTGGGTTGATTTGTGGCTTGTGTTGGCTGAGAGATGAAGAAATTCAAATGGATATGAAATAGGGAATTTTTGGGGTTTAGGTAGCCTGAAATTCTCAGGGAGGAATTTTGGTCTAAAAGAAACAGGAAATTCAGGAATGCCAGAATTGGTAGCATTTTAGAATTCCACCATCTCAAATTCTACAAGTTCCAGCAGACATGAATTCCAAAAATTCCCGCAAAGAAACAGGCCCTTATCCATCAAGGGATCGCCAACTTTATTGAGGATGCAGCCTTATCTCATCTATTTAGGGTTGCATTTTTTAGTTCTATTTTCTACTCAACCTAATGTAAAGCTATGCATTATGCAACTTCTCATTCTAATGTCTTTCCCCAATATTTTTCGAGGTCTTTACAGCCATGAGAATGTGAGTTCTGGTCATGTTAGCAATTCAAAAATTACAAAACTTCATTTCAGGCCTTCACTTTTGATTTTCCCTGATTGGGCCTGTACCTTGGCTTCTTCCCCTCTAACACATTATGTCAGTGTAACTTGGTTTGCACGCATACACACACATGTAATATGTATGTATTCCCGGGCTGTTGGTATGCTGGTTAGGGACATGTAATTTTTTGTCGGGTTAATGAGTTTGAGTCCCTTGTAAAATAAAAAGGAAAAAAGAAAGAAAGAAAAGGTCAATGTAGATCAAATATATGTAGTCGCAAATATGAACTAGTTTTCCACTTAATATGATGGGAATATCCGGATTGTCTGTCAACAACTTTATCTTAGAACTAAAGCATTATGGGACTTGAGACATTTTACAAGGAAACTACATGATTTTTCTAAGGGCGCATTTCTTTATTGGAATTTCTAGAATTCCTTTTTTAATGGTAATTTCTAGAATTCATGTGTAGTGGTTGTCTGGGAATTAATTCAAACGTAGGAATTTGGAATGCTGCTGAATTTTGTCATTCCCAAATTCCCTGTTGCATTCGTGTTGGAATTCTTGCTTGAGAATTTCATGCATCCTGAATTTCATAAATTCCTTGTTTCGTAGCTACATGAACTCGAATTACATTTGTGTAATCTTGAGCTTAGGATAAAATTTCGTAAGCTCCTACCTGTGGGGCTTACCTTTGGTCTATCCAAATGGACCAAACACATGACCCCCCTAAATTGCTCCACCAACTTTCTGTCAAATCCGAATTTACTAGACCATATGGGCCCAAAAGTTTAATCGTCAATAGTCCATTTGGATTGATATGTAGTCAATCCAAGTGGGCCCCACCACACACTTGGGCTTACCTTATCCTAAGCTTGAGCTTAGGAGAGCTAGCCCCTATATATATATATATATATTCTTTTACCTTAAAGCTGGGAAACGGTTATAGATTCAAGTGTAGGGTGTTCATCGATGTATAGACACCAGATATGGGTCTTGCCTACCATAAAAAAAAATGATTTTCCAGCAAGCGACTCTTACATGTGATGGGCTATGGCACACGTCCATCATGAGTTTTAAATTAATGCAGAAAAATATGAGACAGGGAGCAACTTTTTGCATGTACTGTGATCTACATTTTCTATCAAATTAACCTTGTTCTATTACCTGTAATTTATTAGAATACTATAAGAATTTCAACAAAATACCCTTATAAAACAATTGTTAAGTACTGTATAACCTTCCCCTAATGTGCCACCAAACAGTTAATATTTGATAGAAATAACCTTGTAATAAAATCAGCACCATCCCATCATCATCAAACCCACATAAAGAAACCCATAACCAACCCTGTCCAACACCCAAAAGATTACCTATTACAGCCCCATTCAACCGAAAATAACGAACTCCGACTACAAGGATAGTAATTACACACATGGCTAATTTTGACAAACATCTATATAGTATAACATATAGGTTAATAGTTTAAAAGTTTCCAGTTGTTAAAAGTATTGCACACATGGCAAATTTTGACAAACATCTGGATACTATAACATATAAGTTAATAGTTTAAATGTTTCCAATAGTTAAAAGTAAAGTTATTCCACATCCCACATCCCACATTCCACTGCACAATTTATTTAGTTTAATACAGTCATCCACCATATCTGATACTTACATTCATGTTCATAAAAATATAAATGAAAAAGATGCTTCTCCTTGAGAATTTCAAGGGACGTGACTGGACGATCTTCGATGAAAATTCATCTTCAACCACTGCATCTTCATTTCGTGTTGTGCCCTCCTATCATCACAAGCATGGAAGTCAATGACATGCATTTTCATATTAGGTGGTATAAAAGAAAGCGAAATTATAACTTTCGTAAGCTGTGGACTGGAGGCAAGCACATGGATAGCGTTCACAATATCTTTCAATGTGTCTATCACTTTGTTTCTCGCCATCGACTTATGCTCTTGCTTGTTTTGTTGTTGTCAGTTTGGTGTGATGGGGTGCATGAGTGTGCATCTATGTTCTGGTAAATTTACCATAGCTGGGGCAAGTCAGCCTCTTCTATATCATCCAGCCCATCTGTGTCAGTACCAAAACTGTTACTGATGAATTCAGCATCCGTTATCATTTGTAAAAGATACACCTGGCTCTGTTCAGTTCTGTTAAGGGCTGCTGGACCTTGAGCCACATCATTAGCAATAAAATCACATATTTCATTATAGACATTGATAGTAATATGCCTATACTCAGCCAGTTTACTCTTTGCTTGCATCAATCAAGTTAATTTAGTTAGAATGAATTTCATTGGAGGAAATAATATGAAGACATAATGGGTTAAAATGTAGGTGCTATGCTGATTTACCTGCTCCAAAATTTTCCACACATTGTCTAGGACACTAGGGCAATTACTATTTTAACGTGTCATTCTATCCTAAACCAGACATGGTAAGAAGTTTACTTCCTTGTATAGTGTCTGCCAATTTTTTTAACTTATTTTTGGTATTGTTTACACTTAGTTCCACTCCAATTTTTGCTTAGCTTTCATTATAACTTCCTCCCAAGAAGAAGTGCTGAAGTGCAAACCACGCTCCCCCCACCCGCACACCCCCCCCAACCCCCCCCAAACTTTCTTCCTGCAAGGTCATTTCTAAAAGTGTATCCATTAAAACCTTTTGTACTTGAGCATTTTTGACAAGCTGCTCTATATCTTTTCTCCGTCTTCTTAATTGATCAATTAATTAATTTCTTTATTAAGTCTTATCCGTATCAGTGTTCTTTCATACTTTATAACAAGGGACCAATGCAGTCACAATGACTTACACATTATAGCAACTCAGCCTCAGTTTCTTTTCCTTAGTTTCTGAGGACTCATACATCGAAGGAATTGAGCATTGTGATATAACTATAACATGTGATACTCAAATGAAATGATTTTGATGACGAGAACCATATGATGGCTTTATAACGGACCATAAAGATGAATGTTGTTGAGTTACGTCATTATGTGCTCTAGGTACGAATCAGGACTGTTGTTTGCATTTATGACAGACTGGTGGGGTGGGACAGGCCAATTACTTACCCCCCTGCCTGGCCTGATGTGGCTTAAGCTTCTTTCATATCCTTTCTGTTAATTGTGATGTTTTATGATGTATATTTCCCAATCCCTGTAGTTTTGTGTTTATGAGTGATTGTAATGGCAATAGGCTTTTTCTTCTTCAACTAAATAAACAATTGAAGTATTCCAAGAACCAAAATAATCAGATATTAGTTATTTATGAAACGAAACAAAGCATTTAATCGTTTTGTTTTGTATGATTGCCGAAAGCCTTGCACATGCACTTGTATCCTTCTGTCACACAATTGTGTTGTCTGTTGAACTTTTAAAGCTTCCTTTCTTTGTTTCTATGAAAGACAAATTCATACAAGAACATGCATTTTCTAGGAAATGAGACGTGCACTAGAACCTTTTGACCAATTGAGTGAGCCCCCAAAACATAAACTGTAACAGCTATTTTATGATGGTCATCTCTTGCATTATCGAATTCTTTAACTAACTAAATGCACTCGTAGGTATGATGCTTGGAGTTTGCCTAGCATATTGGTTTCAGTGAGTGAGTTTTAACATCCGGAGTCCATCTTGCTCTAGCTAACTCACAGTGGAGTTGGAGGGCATATGCCCTGTAATATGGCTCAAGGTATAGCTGATTTCTCTGTGTGGCATCTTCTCAGTAACTATATTTGTTATTTCCTACCTGGAAATGGTTGGTCCACAACAATTATCAATTTTCTTAAATTGGAGCATTTACTCATGCTGCTTGCTGCCTGCCATCTACAAGTTGCTTATCTTCCGGTTCAGTGTCAAAGCATTAGAAACGTTAAAATCATACAAGAGAAAGCCTCTTCCTGGGAGGTCCAGTTGGACTCCAGATTGTGAAATTACATTAACTTCTAATTGCCACTCAAGTTCAGCTTGACTGTAAAGGTGACTTGTAACAGTGTCACTGGTAGCAACATGGAATTCATGTCAACAATGACATTTTAGATGCAAACTACTGTATATTACTGCAAGGGGATGTGGGAATCGGAGATTCATCTGGCTTCATTCCATAGGTCTTTAAAAAGTCTTCCCAATGGCAATCACCATGCAAATAAGTAAAGGAAATGGGGAAGGAGAAGGTCAAGACTGCTAGATATCAGTCCATCAAACCGTTCAAAGAGGATCAAAGACGTTCATCATCAGAGCAATATGTCATTAGGTATGCAATTTGGTCCTCGCATGTATAGACTTGTTTTTGTGATTCTTCAACTTGTGATCCTCATTGAATTAGTTTATTGTCTATCTTAGATGGAAAATATGCTAATGTGATGAAACCTGATCACCTTAGATGGTTGAATTAGTAGAGGCAATGAGAACTGCAGTCTTTATCAACAATGTTACCCAGTGCCTTTGATTCACTCAGTTGAAGAGAGTGCACAAGGAGACGAAAGCATGGGACAGGCGGCTTGCAGCATGTGATGTGCTAAGGTGCATGATCGACTGAATGCAATAACTTTGGCTTTATGATCGTGGGGTGATGCTGATGTTTTGGATGGTTGCAATAGTCAATTGGCAGGATAACAAAAAGGTCTTAATGTCACATCAGAATTAACAGCGGTACCAATGGAAAGGCTGATAACTTGCTTAGCTCAACAATTGGGTGCTTTGAAAGTGGACCACAGTCACAACAGCCTCATGGGTTGTCTGTTCAATATCGTGACATGTCGGCCTTGGCTTCATATATGGTGTAGGACTTCTGGGCAGGGGTGGACTCAGATGGTATTAAATTAGCACCATTTATTTTGTATCCTTGGGCCCTTGAGTCTTTTAAATGTCGGCCTGTCGTCTGGAACAATGGACTTCTGATCTCTTGGTCCTCTCCTCAGGCAGACCATTTCCCATAGGTAGTTTTAATTTTTGGCATCTTCACCGTGGAATGCAAATATCTTTAGCTGCTTTTCTTAGTTTAAGCAATATATAGAAGGGTTGCAGCTGTTCCGCCTGGGGTATTTTCTGTGCATCTATTGATGATGGAGCCTATCAAATCAATGGCTTGGATCACCGTGCCCATGTTTCCCACTAGCTGGTACTCGAGGCCCAAGGATATACCATGCTATCTGGTATGCACCAAGCAACCTAGAAATAAGCTACTTAATATGCACACAACTTAAAACTCGCAAGCGCACAAGATCACTATGTAGTGTAGTGAATTGTAAGTACGAGGTCGATCCCACGAAGACTTGTGATAAAACAATGTCAAAATTAACTAAAAATCAGAATATTAAATGGAATAATTGAATGATGAAAACTGAATTAAACTATTAAAAACAGTAAATTAAACTATCAAAAGATAATTGGAAAGTAACTTAAAACACAAAACTAATATGAGAATTGAAAAACAGTAATAATGAATGAACTAGGGTTTCATCTACTCCCCTAACCAATCCTATGTATGTCCCTTATTATCTTTTAATCAAAAATCAGATTTTATTAGTGACATCTATCAACCTAGACCATGGCATATGCGTCTAAATTATTATTCCCCTAAACCTAATTCATGAGTGGCATACTACATGAATTGTTCATCATGATGCAAAAACTAAGCATGGCATATGTCCTAGTCAAAACAAACATAATGCATAAAACAATGGGAAAGATAAATGCATGAGTCTAAGCATGGCATATACTTAGATTATTCATGGTTCTAAACCCTAGATGCATAACATCAAGATCAATCAAAATTAAGTTAGCTACTCTTAAGATTAATTGAACATCACATGGTTGGCATGGCATATACACAACTCATCAATTAATAACATGGTTTAGAATCTCAACCAACAAAACTGAAATCTGAATTAAAAGACGCCAAAAGAGACTACATAGAACTAGGCTAGGGTTTCAATTACACCCTAGCCCTAAAAAGCTTAGCTACTCATGTCTTTAATGAAAAATAAACTAAAAAGTAGAGTCATAAGAAGAAAACTAGAAGATGATGAAGATGCAGTGGATGGCCAGCAGCTTTTTCCCCTTTTTCTTGCTCCAAAAGCCCTCCAAGATGCTCCAAAGAATGCTCCAAAGGTGGCTGTATGGAAAATAGGGTTTATGGGATGATAATAACTGATTTTTATGCTTTTCTGGTGGCTGAATGGTGGCTCTATTGTGGATGGACGTGGCTGTTCATTGGATGTCTTTTTATACTTTTGCAACAGCCCCTTTAGTAATAGTTCCCTTGTATGTTTAGGTCTCCATCTTTCTTTACAATTGGCTTCCTAATTAGAATGAAATAGGAGTCTTCTTTCTTGATTAACAAGCTTTCTAAATCTGGTCCCACTTGTATCTTCTAGAAACTTATTCACATGGACCCACAATCTGAGAATTAATTGCAATAACTAAATCTGAAGCTTTTATAATAAAAGTGGGCCCATATAATGCTTGCACAATGAGTGTGGGACCCCTCTTTTAGGACTTCTATCTTGACTTGAACAAGACTTACTCCAAACTTTCCTTCTTTTTCTCCTTGTTTTTCTCCAATCTTGGGCTCACTTCAACTTGAATAGGACTTCTAATTTCTGAAATTCTTCTATTTGCAATAGATGTGGACCCCTCTTGGGCGTGTAACCCTAGATTGGATTTCTTCCTTTTTCTTCTTTCTTTCTTTTGCTTTTCTTCTTTGAATTGTAAGTTCCCAAAGAATTAGAAATTAATCTTGAAATCTGGAATAGCTTGGATGGGACCCACCTGAATCTCTCAATTAATCAATTGCTTAAATTTCTTTTCTTTTGGCTCCTTTTTACCTTTACATAAAAAAACACAAAGAATATGTAAAATCAAATAAAATAACTATGACTAGCACAAAATGAATCAAATATTAGGGCTTAGATTATAAACAATTAAGCACTTATCAAATTCCCCCAAACTTACCTTTTGCTAGTCCTCGAGCAAAACAATAAAATAACAAGGTAGAAAATCAAAACACTAAAATATGAAACCTATCCTTCCACCATTTGTCTCAGAGATGTCTGATCAATACATGATTCAAAGAAGCAAGAGTCGCAACCAGTTCACAATCCACATGCTCACAAGGTCGTGTGTAAAACAATACCAACATAACTTTCAGTTTAGGCTTTCACACAACCAAACAATCATTTTTTTGCAATTCAGTTTAACTTCAATCCTTACCATGCATACACTCACAATAAAACACTCAATAATTGGCTAAGATTGAACAGACAATGATCTCATGAAAAATACTACATGCTTGAAGTGAAATCACACACCATAGGCTCCCATTCCATCTCATCTCCACACTGGGACTACACTTCACCTAGGATCAATTAGGACTTTCACACATGGGTTATCATGGGGCTAGGGTGAAGGGTTAAGAATGAAAGGAAATGGATAACAAGATCTAAGGAGTTTTGCGTAGAATCATACTTCAGGTTCCTTTTACACTTCTAATTTTGGCGGCTAAGGCTTGCATTTTGAATTTCCACCTTCTTTAGTCACGCATATACCCTCCTTATTGTATTATTCTCTTTTCTTTTTTTTTTTTCTTTTTCTTTTTTTTTTATCTTTTCTATTTTTTTTTCTTTATCTTTTTTTTTTCTCTTTTTTTTTTTTTTTTTTGGCATAATTGAAACTATGGAGTGGCAGGGTAACGGCAACCTTTCTTTTTATTTTCTTTTTCTCGAGCCTTGCACACATTTTGTAGTGAACCTTGAATTCATCTTTATACTTCCTTAGATAAGGTAAGGCTATACATATGGTAAGGTAACTCCCCCAAACTTAGGGGTTGGTATGGGTGCAAGAAATGGCTTAATTAAGGCTCAACATTGATAACTAGTGATAAACATCAAAAGGAACGGATAGAAAAGCACAAACTAGTCAAACATGGCCTAAAATCATCTCCTATGGTTCATGAAGTCGAAATTTGCCTCAATCGGATAAAAATGAGAGTTCTAGCATGTGTATTCCATATAAAATTCAGAACATGTGATCAAAGAATTATAATGAAATCATCTGCATCATATAGATCAAGAAATGAAAGATCATATCACTCAGCATATAACCCTCTCAAGAATAAGCATTTAGGCTCAAATCTCACTAGGTTGCACAAGTTTTCACCAAAAGCATCTAATCATTCAATTATGCACGAGCTTTCAACCTCAGACTATATCAGCATTGTAATCCACACAGTGATATCTCAAACATGCTTAAATGAGATTTACTGCAATTGAATAATAAAAAGAACTAGCATAATTAAGTTCAATGAACCATGCAAGACAAATCATCATTACTCATCATTGTGGTAGGAAGGAACTATGACTCAAAGAAAAAAAAAATATTTTTGTGATTTTCGAAATTTTTTTGAAATTTTTATGTATTTTTGGACTATAATGACTCTATCTTAACTAAGACTCTTCCCCCAAACTAAAATTAAACATTGTCCCCAATGTTGTAAAAGAAAGTAAGAAGGAAACACTAAAAACATAACAAAAAAGTAAGTAAAAACACAAGGAAAAGGGTAAAAGAACTCAGCTGGATATGGAGTACATTGCCAGCTCTGAATCGCCATCCTCAACTTTTCCTTGCAAAGATCTGGGCTACCTCCCAGTAGTGCTTGCTTTATAGTCGTCAGCCAGACTGTGCTTCTCTATCAAGCTAAAGGGGAATCTGTGAATGTAATCACATCCACATCCTTGTCAAAATTCTGCTCCCAATAGGGCTTGAGCCTATGTCCATTGACTTTGAACTTGTTACCATTCTTTGGATTATAGATCTCAATAGCCCCATGCTCAAAAACCCGAGTGACCTCGAAGGGGTCAATGAATGGTAGTGGGAAGTGATACTTGAGATGTTCAGGTAATGGCTTCAATTCTAACTCTGGTGCTATTATAACAGAAGGAACGGGTTGCTTTGTGGAAGAACCAAGAATTTCGAAAGAGTTAGAATATTTACCTAGGATAGAGGGGAGTACTTCTAGTTGATTTACAATCTCCATAAGTGCTGCCTCAAGCTCATCACAATCATGCTTGATTTCAGATTTGGTGAGGCCTTGCTGAATGCATGTGTCCAACTCCTCCTTGCACCCATGTGCTATTGGAAACACCTCTACTATAGCCTGTTTAATTACCTCAATCTGAAAGCAATCTTCATCTCTCGGCATTTTCATAGCTTCGAACACTTTGAACTCAATTTTCTGCCCATTGACTTTCATTTCAATTGTGCCTTTCTGTACATCTATCTTTGAACCTGCAGTGGCCATGAAAGGTCGGCCGAGTATAATAGAAAGGTGGTGAGGCAGCGATACACTCTCCATGTCCAGTACCACAAAGTCAGCAGGTAATATGATTTCTCCTACCTTCACCAAAATGTCCTCCAGAATGCCCCTTGGGTGCTTCACACTCCTATCCGCCAATTGCAATGTAATTGAAGTTGGTTTGAGCTCCCCCAAACCCAAATACTCATAGACTGAGAATGGCAGCAAATTGATACTCGAACCCAAGTCTAGTAAGGCTCTCTCAAATGTATGATCTCCTATCTTGCAAGGTATAGTAAAGCTCCCAGGGTCCTTCAGTTTTGGAGGAAGCTTTCTGGAAAAAACTGCACTGACCTCCTCAGTTAACTTAACCTCTTCATGATCTCTGAATCTCCTCTTGTTTGTACATAACTCTTTGATAAACTTTGCATAAGAAGGTATCTGCTTGATAGCATCAATCAGCGGAATGTTAATCTCTACCTTCCTTAGTGTCTCAAAGATGTCATGCGTGAACTGATTTTTCTTCACCTGTCCCAGCCTTTGAGGATAAGGTGGAACTGGCTTATAGACACTCTCTGGCTCTTTAGAAGTTGTTTCCTGAATAGGAGTGGCCACAGTGTCTATGCTCTTCTTGTCACATTTCTGATTCACATTAGTCTCAGTTTGCTGTGCACTGTCCTGTGGCTCAATGTCTACAGTTTTCGGATTTTCATGTGGCCCATTCACGCTGGTGTTTATGGCTGTACCATGCTGCCTCATTCTCCTGTAGACCTTCTCTGGCTCTTTGGTGACGGTAGTTATGGCCTTCAGATGCTCAAGATTTTTAGGGTTGATTTCAGTCTGACTTGGAAACTTACCGTCCTCCCTTTTGCTCAAGGCATTAGCTATCTGACCCACTTGTGCTTCTAGCTTGGCCAAACTCTGCTGAGTATTTGTAATTGCTTGGCTATGTTGCTGGAAATTAACCTGAGATGATTGAATAAACTGGGTCACCAAACTTTTGAACTCATCTTCTTGTGGTTTTTGTGCACTGTTCTGAGAAAAGTTGTTATTCTGTGGGTATTGGGAGCTTCTCTGCTGTCCTTGATACTGGTTCTGATTCCCTTGATTTCCTTGATTGTTCTGATTCCCTCCCCAAGAAAAGTTTGGATGATTCCTCCATCCAGAATTGTAAGTATTGCTGTAAGGATTGTTTTGCTTAGGAAAAGTGTTACCAACATAGTTGGTATGTTCCTGGTCTGTAAAAGATGACATGGGGCAGCATTCAGTAGTGTGGTTAGTGTGAGAACATATAGCACATACTTCTTTTGATGGTTGTCCGAGCATGCTATTGGAAGCCATTGCTTTGATGAGCAGGTCCATTTTTTTATCCATTGCCGCCATCTGGGCAGCTATATTTCCTTGAGACTGGATCTCATACATTCCTTGCTTCTTACCCATCTGTCTGTTTCTACAAGAAAATTGTTGTGAGTTTTCACTAAGAGTTTCAAAGAGATCATAAGCTTCCTCACTATTTTTCTCCATCAGGGCCCCTCCACATGCAGAGTCAACTATTCCTTTATTCAGCTCGTTCAGTCCTTCATAGAAAGCTTGAACCTGATCTTCTTTAGTGAGGTTGTGATGTGGACACTTCAATAATAAATCCTTAAAATGCTCCCACGCTTCCCAGAACTGATCTCCATCTTTTTGCTGAAATGTTTGGATCTCTCTTCTTAACTGCCTTGTCTTTTGAGCCGGAAAAAATTTCTTCAGAAACTTACTGGCTAGCTGCTGCCAAGAGTTGATAGAACCAGCATCTAAGGAGTTTAACCATATTTTTGCTTTATCCTTAAGAGAGAAAGGAAATAGACGTAGCCTGATGCCCTCTGCAGTAACTCCCTGTATCTGTTGTGTCGCGCACAGCTCAAAGAATTCCTTAATGTGAAGATAAGGATCTTCATTAGGTAGCCCATGATAGTGTGGCACCATATTCAGCAGTTGTGCATGGAGGGTGAAATTTCCAGCCGTATTAGGTGGATAAAGAATGGTGGACGGCTGTTCGGTGTGCAAGGGTATGTAAGATTCCTTCATTGGTCTCTTTTGATTGTTCACTATCACTTCTTCTTCTTCTTCTTCTCCTTCTCTGCCAGCCATTTTTCCTTCAGGACCTTGATTTCCGTTAACACTGATTTCTTCAAGTTCTGAGTCAGATGAGGGTTGTGTATTGGATCTTGCCCTCTGAGCTTGTCTTCGCAATCTTCTAAAAGTTCGTTCAATTTCTGGATCGTAGACAATGATGGCTAAGACCTGAGATCGCCTACCTTGCATATACAGAATTTACGACTACAAGTAAGCACCTATGAAAGAAGTAATGTAAAAAAAATAGAAATCTGAAATTAAATAGCTGAAATACTATGGTAAAACAGCAAATAACAGCACTTTAAAACTGAATTAAAAACTAAACTAGACTATGACACTACACTAAACACAAGTTTTGACACTATTCTATGCAAACAAGTCCCCGGCAACGGCGCCAAAAACTTGGTATGCACCAAGCAACCTAGAAATAAGCTACTTAATATGCACACAACTTAAAACTCGCAAGCGCACAAGATCACTATGTAGTGTAGTGAATTGTAAGTACGAGGTCGATCCCACGAAGACTTGTGATAAAACAATGTCAAAATTAACTAAAAATCAGAATATTAAATGGAATAATTGAATGATGAAAACTGAATTAAACTATTAAAAACAGTAAATTAAACTATCAAAAGATAATTGGAAAGTAACTTAAAACACAAAACTAATATGAGAATTGAAAAACAGTAATAATGAATGAACTAGGGTTTCATCTACTCCCCTAACCAATCCTATGTATGTCCCTTATTATCTTTTAATCAAAAATCAGATTTTATTAGTGACATCTATCAACCTAGACCATGGCATATGCGTCTAAATTATTATTCCCCTAAACCTAATTCATGAGTGGCATACTACATGAATTGTTCATCATGATGCAAAAACTAAGCATGGCATATGTCCTAGTCAAAACAAACATAATGCATAAAACAATGGGAAAGATAAATGCATGAGTCTAAGCATGGCATATACTTAGATTATTCATGGTTCTAAACCCTAGATGCATAACATCAAGATCAATCAAAATTAAGTTAGCTACTCTTAAGATTAATTGAACATCACATGGTTGGCATGGCATATACACAACTCATCAATTAATAACATGGTTTAGAATCTCAACCAACAAAACTGAAATCTGAATTAAAAGACGCCAAAAGAGACTACATAGAACTAGGCTAGGGTTTCAATTACACCCTAGCCCTAAAAAGCTTAGCTACTCATGTCTTTAATGAAAAATAAACTAAAAAGTAGAGTCATAAGAAGAAAACTAGAAGATGATGAAGATGCAGTGGATGGCCAGCAGCTTTTTCCCCTTTTTCTTGCTCCAAAAGCCCTCCAAGATGCTCCAAAGAATGCTCCAAAGGTGGCTGTATGGAAAATAGGGTTTATGGGATGATAATAACTGATTTTTATGCTTTTCTGGTGGCTGAATGGTGGCTCTATTGTGGATGGACGTGGCTGTTCATTGGATGTCTTTTTATACTTTTGCAACAGCCCCTTTAGTAATAGTTCCCTTGTATGTTTAGGTCTCCATCTTTCTTTACAATTGGCTTCCTAATTAGAATGAAATAGGAGTCTTCTTTCTTGATTAACAAGCTTTCTAAATCTGGTCCCACTTGTATCTTCTAGAAACTTATTCACATGGACCCACAATCTGAGAATTAATTGCAATAACTAAATCTGAAGCTTTTATAATAAAAGTGGGCCCATATAATGCTTGCACAATGAGTGTGGGACCCCTCTTTTAGGACTTCTATCTTGACTTGAACAAGACTTACTACAAACTTTCCTTCTTTTTCTCCTTGTTTTTCTCCAATCTTGGGCTCACTTCAACTTGAATAGGACTTCTAATTTCTGAAATTCTTCTATTTGCAATAGATGTGGACCCCTCTTGGGCGTGTAACCCTAGATTGGATTTCTTCCTTTTTCTTCTTTCTTTCTTTTGCTTTTCTTCTTTGAATTGTAAGTTCCCAAAGAATTAGAAATTAATCTTGAAATCTGGAATAGCTTGGATGGGACCCACCTGAATCTCTCAATTAATCAATTGCTTAAATTTCTTTTCTTTTGGCTCCTTTTTACCTTTACATAAAAAAACACAAAGAATATGTAAAATCAAATAAAATAACTATGACTAGCACAAAATGAATCAAATATTAGGGCTTAGATTATAAACAATTAAGCACTTATCACTATCCTCAACAAATGCATAAAGCAAATCAATATAGCCATGATATTGAGTGGGGCCCATGTTGTAAGACCCCACCCCGAGTTAATCAAGATTAACTCTAATTAATTTAAGTTAATGCTAATTAATCACGTTTAATGAGGCTAATGATGGCTAATGACTAAGCTCGATGAGATTAGTCTCAAATGATTGAATTAAGCTTAATGAAATGATAATGAAGGGGATTGAATGGATTGAATGAGATTTTAGACTCAAACTAAGAGAACAAGGCCTTTTCCGTAAATACGGATTTATACGTATTTTATCGAATACGGAAACTCTTGATACCAACACGTGTATCTCGACGAGTACGTTAACTTTCATAATAGACTCGTAGCCGTTTGACGAGGATTTCGTCAAGTGGCCCTTCAGTTGACTCAGAACGTAAATAACCTTAGTGGAATGGACTTAAATGCAAAAGGATACTTATATAAGAGGAATGAAGCCCTTTTTATTTCTTTCTTTCCTCATTCCATTGTAGAGAGAAACCCTAGGCACCATTTTCCCTTTCCTTTCTTTCATCCTCCTTCATCAAAAGATATAGAGATTGGGAGTATTTCAAGTGGGTTTTGGAGAAACATTATCTTCCTCATCTTCTTCCTTAGCTTGTCTTCCATTGTGGAGTGTTTGGAACTTGAAAGGAAGGCTCAAGAGCTCCATACTCACATCACAAGTAAGTAATTAGAGCTTTTAAAGGATTTTCAAGTTGTAATGGATGGTTAGGGGTGATTCCTAGCTCATTAGCTCATAATGTTTGTGTTTTTGATGTTTCCATGGAAATAGGCTTGAAGAGGGTTTTCATTTGGGGGTTTTTGGTCTCTAGTCAAGCTATCAAAGGGGTTTCTTGCTAATAGGCTTTAAAGGCAAGTATAAATGCTTTCTTATGATCAAATATGCTAATCTTCAAGTTCTCTTGAGCTATTAGAGATGGGTTCTCAAAACCCCTTCTTTCTTATGAAATGGAGATTAGGTTGAATGTGATTTCTATGGATTTTATGATGTAATAGTGATGGGATAGAAGTGCTATTTGTGTATTAAATGATGAATGAGGAGAGGACATGGGATCCTTTAATGTATATGCAGATGGTGGTTGAAATGGATGAAAAGAAGAGTGAATGTTCAGAATCCGGAATCTAGGTTCTGGACAGTTCGCTCGAGCGAAACAGTTACTGTCTGATGCGAAAAGTGTCCGCACGAGCGAACTTTAGGTGCGCTCGTGCGATGAAGGTTCTGTTTGGGTCCGCTCGAGCGAACTTGGATCCGCTCGAGCGAACCTGATACTGGTCAAACATGAATTAGTAACAGTTTGAGTCCAGTGGATTTTGATATTGAGGGTGGAAAAATTTTGGGGACTAAATGCACATATTAAATGTAAATGTGATGTCCATCGAAAATAACACGTGCATTTAGTAACTAATAATTACACCTAGAATTTGTCTAAATTTGGGATAGAGACAAGTAGGACCGTGAATGATTAATGATTCGTCGAATCCCCTTGAGTCTATAATGACTTCATACAATGAACCACTGAACAATGAATAAATACAATGAACCACTGAATAATGAATAAATGTAATGAATAATGAATAATCCTGCTGCAGCAGATGATTGGGGTGTTCCGGAGCTCCGTGGTGATGCCAGTGATCTCTGATCAAGACACTAGTAGATCCCACATAAAAAGTCAATGAATTGATAAGCCATGTAAGGAAACTGAAACAATATTGAAGCCTCGGCCATGAATGGTTCGCCCTTCCGCCTTGTGCTTAATTAAATTGATTAAACAAAAGTGAAATAAAGCCAGGCCATGAACGGTTTGCCCTTCCGCCTTGTGCTTAAGTTTCTTCCGTTGGAAGGCACGAAATGAAACGAAATGACATGAAATAAATGAAATGAATTAAATAATGCTTCCTTTGGAAAGACATTGAACTGAATGATAGTAACACTATTGTAATTGAAAATTTAGCCATTGAGTATCAATGGGCTACACTGTACATGATATTGCATTAACCTAGATGTAAGTATCTAGAGTCGTTATATTGATAATGGACAAGTTTAGCATGTGTTATCATAAATGTGTTTATACATTGTTGAACCGTCGTGTTCATAGTGTTATTGATGGCATTACAGGCCCAGTTGCCCCTCCTGGTCTTGCAGAGGCCGCGCCGCGTGCGGAGGAGGCCCATCCGATACCTCCAGGAGGTTTAGCCGAATGGGCATAGTTCGGAGGGCGTTGATTTTGAATGTTTTGGAGATTATTTTGGGAATCACTTGATATATATTTTGTATATCATTTTGAGATGTAATTAGATGTCCCCTGCATTGTATTGTGAATATGCAGTGGTGGACTTCATTGGATTATATTTTTGTATATGCGAACTTTACTTGTAATGTAAAGTCAATTATTGTCAATGCATATATATGTTTCCGCAAAAATGTACATTTGACAGGTATGTATATTAGATCCCTTGTGAGTTTTCGTCTTAACTTCGGTTAATTCGAGATTTACGGGAGTAAGTATGCTGACATCGCGATCCGGGTTAGGCCCCGATTAGTCCGGCCTCGGGCCCGGGTCGTGACACATGTGCTTGGTGAGAAGATGGGCGATCAATGCATGGGGGCCTTGCTATTCGTTCTCTTCCTCCCGTCCTTTCTTAAGTTGGTAGTCTGTTACAGGGGCCAAGCACAAAGCATCAAGCAAAAGGGGTGTAATGGGACATAGAGCTCTTTTATTTTCTAGTTTGATGTGGGGCAGCAGCAGGCAGCAGCAAACCACACCATGCTCTACCGCTACAAGTCACAGGGAAGGAGCTGTTACTGTAATTATTCAGAGCTTTTCTGTAGATGAGATTTGGACCTTGTGCACCATTCAATAGATCCTGACCAACCCTCGTCACCTTTCATGTTTGTCCAAAGCTGATGCTCAATGTGCAAGTGTCGTGAGAATCCTATTCATGTTCTATTTTTGTACCCTTCAGATTTCTAAGGTAGGGATTGATTGAATGATTGTGATAGTGCGATAGGTGTTGTCTATTTTTAACACTAAGCACTACTATCTAGGCCTCGTGCTGCAATGGATGATATTAGGTGATTTTCAGCCCTTTCCGGGCAGAGTAATGGTCAGGTGGATGCGTGTTACGTCTTTGGGAATGTATGTTTGTCATATAAGATGCTTTGGTGTTGTATTAGTCAATCCCATTGGCATTATAGGCATTATGGCCATCTGATTAAGGGTGATGAACTAATGATAAAATGAAATCATTTCCACGGATGCTGGCCAGAAATGTGCAGAGTGCCTATTGATACTGTCGACTTGTGAAGGGCATCAAACCAGTGGACCTGCCAAAATGCCACCTATCAGCTGTGGCTATATATGACTTTCTATGAAGAGATAAATTGACAATAATCATTCATATTTTGCAGGATTTTGAGTGGATGGCCATGAATTTAGAATCATATGATATTTTTTGCTTGGCACTCAAAGAATAGGGTATAAACGATATGGATTGATGGAAAAGGACAGTGGGAAGTAGTGAAATACCATGATTGACACTGTTAAACTAGGCTGTCGATGGACTTTAATTGGGTTTCACGATCTGGGCCTGTTTAAGTGGACCTAGACATGCTTTTCTGTCTGATGGGTGGACTGGATTTGAGCATAGGGTCTAAAGCTTGGTGGGCTCTCATTATTTTATATTATTAGTTCCTTTTATGGCATTGAGCTTGTTCCTAAATCAGTAAATCCTATGTGGGACTGAATGTACAAATGTGTGTTATGTCTTGTCATTCTCCTGTAGGTGGATATGGAGACCCTGTCAGATAGGGAGTTAGGCTTGAACTCCACAGGTCTGACCCTATCTCATCCATTGACAACTTTAATAAGAATGTACTTCTAAAACTGATTAAATATAATGAAACAACGTAGTCCTAAATAATCTCTCCTCTCCTCTCATAGAAGATGAATTAAGAGGAGAGAATGAATGAAAATGCAATCTAGCATCTGTAACTGGGTTTTTGGCTTAGACTGAGATTGAAAATCTGACACCTTCCTTACATTGGACTATAGTAGGTTAAAATCTCGCCTCCTTAATAATCTTTAGTTGGGACCCACTTTAGGTTAAGTTCTTGAGAATTTAATTACATGGAAACAACTGGGCCTTAAAGGAGCTAGGGCTCTGGAAACATGCCCCTCATCTCAATTTAAAATAGGCAAAGAACTTGATTCACCATATTATTTTAAAACACAGTCTCAACCTAGTTGTATTTCCGATAGTGACAGTTATACACTATGCATTACTGTGTGTTGAGAACTTTGAGATATAAATAATGTTGTTATACGCACTGCAATCTCACTTTCTTTATAAATCTATTTTGATACATTATTAACTAATCAAGCCCAGCATATGAATTTTTCGTCTGCACGTATGAAAATCAAGACATGTCTAACCATCAGATTCAATGCCTCACAAACGAATGGATTGTTAATTAGAAAACATCTCCTCTATTTGTCACCGTCCATTCAAAGGGCCTTGCATGCATTAGTTGGACCTGATACTTGCTTAACATCCATTCCTCCCTCTTGCGTTCTGTCATCTGTGGGCCCAGTATGACCCACCATTCACACAAGTAAAACTGAAGAAATGGAGGGTTTTTTTTATTTTTTTTACAATGTATGTACAATGCAAAGTTACAAACTCGTAGTCAGTAGTTATAACTCCGTTATCGAATCATCTTTCTCCCTGCAATCAGAAAACCGCGACGACAACGACGACGGCTTTACCGGTTTCTGACTTACCTTCTGTAGATGCTCTCTGATATCCATTCCGTTACTCTCCGTCAATGCCGTCTCGTCCTCTAACGGCGCTATAAACGGCGGCCGTGAAACCTCCGTCAGCAGCTCCCATCTCAGGCCGCGAAAGAAGGCGTGTGCCTTGACCTCCGCCGCCCCTCCTCTCGCCCCCAGGCGGCAGCTCGGGTCCTTCTCCAGCAGCCTCGAGATCAGTTCCGTCAGCTCCGACGGCCTCCCGACGAACTCCGGCCTCTTCACCACCACGTTCCGGAACGTCTCCTTCCTGCTCCGCCCCCGGAACGGCGTCTTCCCGTACGCCATCTCGTACGTCAGAACCCCCAGCGCCCACCAATCCACGCCGAACTCGTGCCCGTCTCCGCGCACCACCTCCGGCGCCACGTACTCCTCCGTTCCAACGAACGAGTGCGACCGCTCCCCGGCCGAGAAGCTCGTCCTCCGCCGAGTCGCCGGAGACACCCTCGCAGAATTCGCCTTCTCCGGCGCGAAAGAGAGGATCCGCGCCAGGTTCCTGCGGTGGTGCCTCGGCCTCGCCTGCGTCTCTCCGGCGTCGAGGGATCTCCGCGGCGGCGCTGACGTGGATTGGGAGGAGTCGTTATAACGGTTTGTGGGGAGGGACCGGGAGAGATCGAAGTCGGTTAGCATGACGTGGCCGGACTGCTGAATGAGCACGTTCTCGGGCTTGAGGTCGCGGTATACGATCCCCATACGGTGTAGAGAGTCGAGGGCACATACGATCTCGGCTACGTAGAAGAGTGTGGCGGAGGGGGAGAATATACGGTCGGTCTGATGGTGGCGGAGGACGTTGAGATCGCCGCCCGGGCAGTAAGGGACTGCCCAAGCGAGGAAATCGTCGGTCTCGAGGGTGCCGAGGAGAGTGGGGAGGAAGATGAAAGGGTTTTGGGCAAGTCGGGCAAGTACGGACATCTCCCAGCGGGCACGACGGGCAGCCCCAAGCTTGGAATGGATTGCGGATTTCTCTACCACTTTGAGAGCGAAAGGGCAGCTGCTGCTGGTGGTGCTGCGGTCGGTTACTAAGAAGACGGTGCCCGTTGCCCCTCTGCCCAGGACCCTGACCGCGTTTAGGTTCTCCAAAGTGAGGTTCACGAACATTTCCATGTGTGGTGACTCTCCCATGTCGATGTGTGGATGAGAGGGGGTGGGGGTGGGATTTGGTTTGGTTAAGAGATAGTTGATTTGTGTTTTGCTTTGAGTATTGACTATTGAGCAGTTTGTCTTTGTTTTTATGGGTTGATGGAGTTAAATGTATTAAACGCATTTATAAGTTCGTTATCAGGCACTTTTCACGCGGCACATTAAGGATTCTCTGATAGGGGGACTACTCACAAGAGATTGTCCCCGATCAATGGTGCAATCTACTTGTGGAGCCTATCTCTCTTAAATCCAAGCCACTCGAAATTACTATACCACCTTGTTAAATTGCAATCCCATTCAAGTCTAATGCGCTTGAGTTTGACCTTTCCTTTTTTTTTTTTTTCTTTGTTCCCACGTGATTTGGTCCTCATGTAACCTAGAATTATAGACCCATGGCAGATTTTATTAAAATAGGAGTTGAATCCATTGGAAGATGGAAAATATAACTACAAATGAGATTACCATGATTTTAGTGTACTCATACAATGGCATAAATGTACGATACTTGCACTTCTCGTGGTGAAATTTGCAAGGTGGAACGCTGATTTTGAGTAATTATGAATCTCAATGTGAGACCCACTAATTGATTGAGAGCAGTGGAACTAGAGAAACACAGAGGCCCTCTGCCCCAAGAGAATCCAGACTCTACATAGTGTGCGAGATTTGAGCTCCTCCGACGGGGCCGTATGCTGATTTGGATTGTATTGGGCCATTGTCACACTTTTCTCTCACTCACTTCACTGACCGACATATGACACATTTGTAGGGCGCACTGGCCTACCAGATAATGAGGGTTTTCGGTGATTAGCTATGTAGGAAGAAAATCCAAAAAAATTATTGGCCTCAATCTATTTACATAACGTTGTTAGGTAACGTAGACGGAGTCCGGATTTGGTGAGTATTTTTCCCACCGTGACCATGAGTGGACTGGACTTATCACGGTCTGTGACATCACCGTGGATAGCATGCTATGCACGCATGGGCTGGTTGCCCACAGTAATATGACGGACCGTGATTGGTGTACTTACGGCCATTGCGGAGGAAATGCTCATATATCCTAACTCGTTTGGTAGACAAATAAAATCAAGTCCCTTCTCTTAGACCTCACTCTTACTTTTCTTACCTTTAACCCCAAACTTTCCTTGCATCTAGTGCGGGTAGATATGGCACAAATATGCATTTTCGTGTCTGGATGAGATGAGAAATGCCAATGGTGTTAATTGGCAATTTTAGCCCCTCAAATTTTCAATGTTCACTTTCTATATGAGAACAAGGACTTGATGGAAACATCATTTGAGATAATTTACTAATCAACGGAGCTATAATAAAATGTTCAGCTTGTGTTTGAAGCCATCCAATCTCTGTGGAGCCCAACCGTGCAGAAAGATGCCAAAAACTATTGGCCTTCCATGCTTTTTTGCTCTCTCTCTCTCTCTCTCTCTCTCTCTCTCTTCTTGCAAGAAAATTAGGATCTCATGTTGGTCATCACATAAACCATCTGTTTCCTAGGGAAAAATAAGCTTTGACCAATGAGAAGATTATGTAGACACTACGCCCCATCTTTTGGCGATCCAAATCATGTAGGATACAATCACTGCAAGTTGAACATGTACAACTGAATCCATTTTCTTTTTTTAATCATTCATTTAAAAGTCAAAATAACTAGATGGCTATGATTGTCTGGCCGTGTGCCCCACCAGTTTGAAATTCTTGAAAATGATTATAAAAGTAAAAAAAAAATCGAAACCTTAGATTCATTCTCCTTGCACGCAATGGAAACCCTTTTAGACTTGTATTCTTTATATTGGGGTTGGTGTCGTCTTCTTGCGTGGGTTAGAACTTATTTGCTAAGGAGATAGATATGTAAGAGCTGGTTATGTCAGGAGACAATGGCTTTCATGAATCTACACACACGTGTGGAGATGGAGGTGTTGATATAAAAAAGATGAGGACAAGGTATGTGTATGGGTATGCGTACGGAGTCACATGGGGATCCCCCGTAAAAAGGACGCCCATACCAAGATTCGGGGTTGGGTGAGCGTGGGTAGGGTGCGTTGGAATGAGGTGTTCCATTGTTCCTTTGTTTGTCGTTTATAAACAAGAAAGCATACAGTGTTCCTCACCGACAGCTGAAGTTGGGTTTTCCCAATAATAGGACCCGCGCAAGCAAGAGAGAAATTACTCGCACCAGCAAACAAGTAAGAAGGGAGACAACCAGGATTAATCCGTGGTCATTTGAGTGAGAGGGAATGCTCCCCATTAATTGGGCTACTCATCATTTTATGTAAGGTCGATTTTGACTTTTAAATTTGCTTATATCATCAGAAAAGGGCACATCCAGGTATAACCATGTGGGGGCGGTCGCACCCAGTAAATCTTGGGTTGCTTCTAAAACCATAATGAAAATCTGGACTATATTTTGAAAATTTAGATAAAAGTCCTTCGTCTACCCTCAAGACCCACATAAAAATCCTATATTTATCGCTAAGAACCAATTGCATGTTTTGGCCTACACCCCTCAAACAAAAAATCTAGGATCCATCAATGTCATCAGAACTCCACAAAGTCCACATCCTTCATCTGGTAGGTTAGCTTTCTCAATGCAAGATCTAAGCTGGACCTTTGTATACTCGGAAAAAAAAAATTTAATGAAGAAGAGGGTTTACCGATCCTAATCATAGTAACATAAGGAAGATCGGTCTTTATATACTGGATTTGACTTGCTCCTTATTACAAGTTATAAATACCATTGAGTTTAGATGTTCAATACATGATATAGTCATTCAAATTACTTTAAAATGAAACTTGACAATTTGAGTAGGTTAATACACAAATGTAAGGAGGTAAATGTTGCTGCCATGCAGGATTTTTTGTCTTCACCCTTTATAGGCGCAGGGATTGAAAATTGAAATAATTAGCGAGAAGTTCCTAGAAACTCATGAAATAAAACAACACTAGAAGCTCTTCTGGCACTGCCCTTGTACGCATGGTTTAAAATCTCGGTCTCGGTCGCGGTATCGGCCGGGCCGAAAAACCGATATGATATCGATATCGGTCGCGGATATCGGTCCGTCGCGGTCTACGCGGTGTGAATTTTTTTTTAATCTAAAAAAAATTGCAAAAATATCCAAAAAATCCAGAATATTAGAAAATGTTGAAATACGATATTTTTTTTCCATTAGTAACACAATAAATCAAAATCTCGGTTACTTTAAGTTATGAGTCATGTCTGTATCGCAGTTCGCTGTCTTCTTTAGTATTTCATATAATGCAACCATTATTGATGCTCATGATCAATTTATTAGTGTAAAATATAAGAAAATAAAAATAACATATCAATCATCATTTAATACTAACTCAATCATCAAATAAGTTGTGAAATCCTCATACAATGATCATGAATCATTAAAAATATGATGAAATCCCCAAAAAATGATATATTATAATTCAAATATTAAAAATTTTGAAAATAAAATAATTAAAATAGAAATCTAAATCATGTTTATGACTATGAGTAGATGTAGATCTATCATCTACACACTATTAATAAGCCTTTGGTATCACAAATATTCTAACAAGTAACAACAATTATTTTTAAGAATTCTTTTTTTAATAAAATCATTGTCAAAATCTTAAATATATAGATCTAGCATAAAAGTATGTAGATCAGTCATTTATACACCATACAATGATCATGAATTATTAAAAGAACATAGTTATGATGAAATCACCAAAAAATGATATATAATAATTCAAATACCAAAAAATCCGAAAAAAAAAAATTGGAAAAAAAAGTTCAAAATCATGTGTATGAGTAGATCTAGCATGAAAGTATGTAGATCTAACTTTTAAATGAAAAACACAACACAAATGACAAACCTAATGATTTCTATACTTCATCTAAAAAATTAAAAAAAAAACACATAATAAAATGCTTTAGGTTGATTTTCTCTTACCTTAGATAATATTTTCTTCAAAAAACTAATGTGGGATTTGAAATTATGCAAGAGGGAGTAGGGTTGCTGCTATTGGTAGTAAGGAAATGAGAAGAGAGGAGAAGAAGATGAAGATGGGGAAAAAGTTGTAAAAATTAGGGTTTTTACCTTTTTTATATCATCTCAGTCGATATTTTGAAAATATCGGCCGAGATATCGGTTCATGCGAGATAAATATCATATCGGCCGATATTATTGGATATTTTGGGGATATTTTGCCGAGACCGAGATATCGGCTCGGTATCGGCCGATATGACCCGGTATTGGCCGAGATTTTAATCCATGCTTGTACGGGACTCCACGGAGTAATTTCATCTAAGTTATAAGCCACTAACATAAAGGCAGTGGCACTCATGCGAAGTGCACACAGATCAGAATCCAGAGAGCATGGCCTACCGTGGTCCTCAAGAACATTGAAATATAGCTTGTCCCTTCCGTTGTCCTTTTAATAGCCTTGTGCCCAGGTGGTGGTGCAGGTCGATACAAAATGCCTTTTTGTTTGACAAATAAGAGCTGGCGCGTGTGTTGCACTTAAATACGCAGCAAGTGATATTTGACTTTGTTTAATCAATGGAATAATTATTGAATTAAAAACAGTGAGTGATCTGTAATGTATTAGTGATATTTAGTAATCCACCGAGCCCAAGTTTATGGGTTGAGCTTAATGATGGAACTGTAGTTTGGGGACCCATTAGCCAAGCTTGGTAATGGATATTGAAAGTGTTTTTTTCATAAAGACGAACTATAAAGGGGAAATGGAGAAACATAAATCATGTAGCAAAACCACAATAGTAGGGACAAGGCATTGAAAATGATGATGCAAATGAGCAGTTGAGATTTTGCAAAGTCCAGATGTTGCCTTTTGAACCGGTTTTAAAGCAAGAGAACAATTTTACTTGACATGGGATGAAGTGATACTTGTAATAAAAGAGATAAAAATGGAGAGAAATGGAAACTACGAAAATGGGATAATTTGAAGGTGTGAATAGATCAATAATCGGTTACATTGGGTGAACATCAAGTTGGCAAATTAGGAAGCAAGGATTGGCTCAACACAAATCCAATCTATTTATTTATTATTATTTTTTATCCCAGCTTAGGGGGTCCCTATCCATAACCCTCTAGCGAGGAAGCCCTCGGGTGAGGGGAGTAAACCTCGGGTGAAGTAGCAGAAACCTCTGATAAGGTAGCACAATCTTGGGTGAGGAAAAGGGCATGTCCATATTCGAACTCCGAGCAAGCAAGTAATAACGACCACCTCTTACCACTATAGCAGAAACCTCTGATAAGGTAGCACAATCTTGGGTGAGGAAAAGGGCATGTCCAGATTCGAACTCCGAGCAAGCAAGTAAGAACGACCACCTCTTACCACTAAGGCAAGATGTTGTCCTTAAATCCAATCCATTTATTAATTAGCTTTAAAATGTCAAACCCAACCCTGAAATTAACAAATCCGATTCAAATCAGTTGGCTGGTGGGGTCAGATAAGGAAGTGGCACCCCTAGTCCACACAAAATAACAGTGACTCTTTTGTGTGGACTGTTGCTGTTGTCCTTTGTAGAAACCCAAGAATAAGCTATTGATTGGCCGGTTAAAAACACCATTTTGGTGCCTTCATCGAGCCATGGGTCAACCAAATTGGGGCACAGATTGGGACAGCTTACGAGAGATCCAGAAGGATTTGTTATCATTTCTTTACAGGTAGTTAGGCTTAGGTAGAATAATAGGCAACAGGCAAGCCCTAAAAAAAATAAAGATACAATCTGTAGTGGCCTCACAAGATCAGGCACTCAAGCCGGAAAAGTGGTGGGACCTCACAAGAAGGCCATCGACAAAATGCTCTTGATCTGATCATATCCACCTATGGATGGTGGATATTGCCAGTAAACCAAGTTCCAATGAATATTCACAAGCACAAAGTACAAGTCAGAATTGACAAGATCAAGATTAATGTAAATCAGTTGGTTTTTAAAATAGTTGTTTATTTTCTTTCCTTTTTCTTTTAGGCCGGTGAACTAGATAGGTGCTGTGGGCCCTACATATAAAGGGATTGGGTGTGAGTTAATTAATTCATTTAACATAGGTAGGTATATTTTGATGCCTACAGAGTCTAAGCTGATTTTATTGATTCTTAATGCATTTGATATGAGATATGGATGGATTTTTTCTTCATTGTCTAACCAATCCATTTAGAGTTTGCTTCAACATGTTTCTGGGAACTTTCCCAAGTAGATACAGGCCTTGATATTCAGGATTTTTTTACTTTAAGTACAAGCATAGTATATTTTTTTTCTATATTTATTATAGCAGCTTAGGCATTTTTTAATGTATACAAGTAAAAGCTTTTCAGGCTTATGAGTTATGACCACCCAACCCATTTCTCCATTCCGCTATTGTATTGGGATTTGGAGATGCTTCAAACTTCAGTTCAAGGGCCAAAACTCTTTATCAGTTTAGGTTTGCAGGATGTTTGACCCAGTGTACTCTTCCATGTCTGGATTCTCTATTAGAAATAACATAATAAGGCCTCAATATATTCTCGATGGGTCCGCTTAATAAAATTTAAACGGCTCAAAATAAATTTTACGTTCCCATACATTGTCTCTAGCTAAATTTCCCAAGTGCCGCGGTGGTCCAACTAGCTAGAAGACTAGAAGACCAGCATTTCTCCTTGGATTTGGAATTAGACCACTAAAGTTTTTACAGCAGAAAGATCTTAATTTTCAAAATAGAATATGTAGAAGATTTGGTGAGGAACTCGAGCGTATTTAATATAAAAGGGTTTTTAAATTTAATCATCTACAAATTATTTCATGACTTTGACCTGATGTCATGAAATGGACAATCGAATATAATTTATGCAATAGGAAGGTTTCAAAATAGACGTCGTTATAGAGTTTGTGTAGCTTACTGACCCTCGAATGACCTTTTCTTTTCACGATATTGAAAAGGTTTCAAAGTTTTTTTTTCTTTTTTTTTTTTTTTTTCTCTTGAGCTTATAAAAATCTTTATTGAAAAAATTGAATAAGCAAAATGATTTGGTAGCATTTGTCCTCTTTTGTTGCGATTAGATGACCTAACCAACCATCTTCATGTCATCAGCAGAGCAAATACCATTTTCCTTCTGCACATCAGCGGAATATTCTTCTCTTTTTCTTCTAGTGGCCCCACATGGCCACATCTGGCCCATTAGCCTGGACTCCACCACAAGAACCATATCACATGCTCGATATAAAGACAAGTTCATCATATAATAACAACACGAAGCATTGGCTGCCACATTCTTGGCATAAATTCTATCTTAGCCAATCAGTTGAGGAGTACACCCAATAGGTCACTTCATAGTTCTTCAGGACTACCAATTCAATCAATGGTCCACAGCTGGTCCTTGTGTACTCGCCCACCGGTCATGAAGAACCGTATTGAGATGTCACACAGCATTGATTGGTACTAATCCTAACCTAATTTTGATCTCTGAACAATTTACCACCAAAGAATGGAATTGTTCACATTTATGTCCAAATTTTCAAATGCTGAGGATTATGTGGGATTAGAAAGTATACAGGTCCTGTCAAGGCAAAACCTAGACTCGGATTCAGCCCAATAATATTCAGATCCTTGTCAAGGTTGTTTGATGCTGGGTTTGGGTCACACCTAATTCTATAACTCAAACCATCAGTCCTGGTCACTTCATATTTGTGGGTTATTTATTTCTATCGAGCAAACCCCAAGGGGTTAACCAAGTGGTCAGGACCACGGTTCCTCCCTCTTTCGGAGCTAGAGGCCTTGTTATCAACCCTCGGTTCCCCCCTCTTCAGGAACCAAAGGTTGAGTCTACTTGTGCTATCACCTAAGGGTCACAAGGGTTTTACCCGGTTTCTCTCTGGGCTCAGAGGGAATAGTCCAGTACAAAGAGTTGGGAACCCTCCGTTAGCAAAAAAAAAAACCTTCTATCCAGCATGACATTTTAGACTTGAGTAATTTACAGTGTTACATTAATAGTTTTTAAAGTAAAGAGGGTTTGTTTTTGAAACATGATAACCCAACAGTGTCAAATCACCCTAGTTAGAGTCAGATTTTGGGGCATGATGTGATTGGATTTTAACATGATTTCAGTGGGGCACGACATGATTGGCTTTGATCTAGCATAGGCTCCATGGATATGAAACAGCTTCTCAAGTCGTCCTGACATCAAAACCTGATTTATTTTCATATGTATTCCGGCCCATCCTCACAGTATTCAAGTCTGTTGGAGCTCGGGGTCTTGACCCAAATCCTAGCTGTTTACAGCCATATTTCAAACTGGGTGCTCTTTGGTTAGCAATAGGAGTCAAAAACTGAAAAGGACACAAAGGGCAGGCATATATACTTCTGGTAGAAATGAAAAAGAACATAGCCTGCTGACCATGAATTACATACAAACTGTTCTTGAGATACCAGTGGCCACAGATGACATGAAATGGAAGCTATCAAGCCTTTCTTTAGTTAGCTTTGGAGACAAGCTAACATGTAGCCCTTCTTTGGAGATTTAACCTTTCAACCTTATTATTAGCTTTGGAGACAAGCTAACATGCAGCCCTTCTTTGGAGATTTAACCTTTCAACCTTATTATCATCAGATATGTGAAAACATGAGAGAGAGAGAGAGAGAGAGAGAGAGGTGTTTTTCCCCCAATCCCCCAATGGGTCATTTGATGAAATGGCATACTAAAAAAGTTACTCATCCCCACTTAGGTGACAAGATTTCTCAACAAACAATTTTCTTTCTATGCCTTTCACACTGTGGTTTGGACATGACATCCCCACATGCCCTTTGAGCACACCAATCTCCTAAGTTTCATAAAAATATGGTCTGGTCGGGCATCATTAACTGAGAAAAATGCAAAGATCCCCCACCAAGGCTATATGGCCAAAGCTCCTTGTTTATTTCTCCACCCTATTGAAAAATATGAACATGTGAATTAAAGGTAAGTGCAGGTTTTTCTTTAGGCTGGCTTGGTCTGCCACAATTCCAGTGGCGAAAAGAAATCTTTGTTTGTGATTAGGAAATAGGTTTTGGTCATCTAAAGTGGAACATTAGGAGGTATAGCACACACTATGGGCTACTTGGGTGCTTCTATTTTCTAATTTGATGAAGAGGAAAAGGCATTCCACTCATTAATCACTCACATTATTTTTATCATTTGGTGCTTAATGTGGTTTTTCCTTGATGAAAAGGCATTCCGCTCCTTGATGAATCCATTTACATATATGTTCATTTGGGTATTTCAGATGACCATGGACGAATATGAATGGACCTGGGTTCCTGGACCCTTCCAAATATCTGATGTCTAAATTTGGACACAACTTTGGACTCTTTTTTATGGCTAAAGAACTTCGGACAGTTGTCAAATGGTCCCAAATGGGTTTTTGTTTTTTCGGGGTAAATGGACACAAATGGGTTGGGTCTAGACTTGTCAATCTGGCCCTCAAAAGGCCCTTAAATTGAGGTGCTTTTTTTTTTTTCGAAAAAGCCCTAGAGACGGGCTTGGACAACTTTTTTGCAAACCCTCAATTTTGAAGGCCAGGACTGGACAATACAAGGCCCTTCTATTTCTTCTTTGTGATTGGGTTGATTAGAGGAGAGACTCAAGATGTTATTTAAGACGGTTTGCATAAGGGATGAGAATTGGTGGGGTTTGTGTTTGGGTCCTTGGTGTACCTTGCCTGAACCTAAAATGGATTATACATAACCCATTTCCACACGTGTACAATGGGGGTGTAGAACCAAATTCATGCTTTAACTTACGTGAGATGTCCAAAATCTTTATCCATATCTGATTGGGATCTAAACCCATCTCCTTTTATTTTAGTCCGATCATGGGCTTGGCCTAATCCCATCAATCTAAACTCAAGTGAATTTTGTTGGATTAGGTAAAATGGGCATTGCAGATGTGTTTTAATCATAATTAGTAGAAACAATATATTGGTCATTTTGTTGGTTATAACTTGGTTTCGATCAAGCTTTATAATTTGGTCTCCACCATGTTGCTTATTGCAAGCATTATCGATATTAAACCCGAAAAAAGGAGGAGGGTTATATGAGCACTCAATGTTCGGTGGTAGTTTAGAAATGTTTCAAAAAAAAATAAAATTCCGGCCCTGGTTTTCAAGGATAGGGTAAGTGCCTAGGTACTGCAATCCCTCTGAGGGTTTTGCCAGCCTGGGCCTAGCTCTACATATATTAAGGACAGGATAAGGATGACCCTGAGCTCGGCCTAGCCCAGCCCTTTCACATACCTAGCTAGATTTGGGTCCTCTACATATGGAAAAAAAAAATACTTAAATGATTCCAACCATCCAACCAGTATGCATACTGCATAACCAACGATATAGATTTTAAAGGGCCATAATCTAATAAAAATCTGATTAGATGTTCTCTATGGAAGTACATATCTGATATGATTTTCATTGAGGCCAATGTGAAGTAGGGTTTCTGAGGGCCTCACATGGGAGTGGAGGATACGAACTGCGAATTGAAGAGGATCTTGTGGATAGAGGTTGTGTGAAGGGGGAATCATAGACCAGGCCAACCCAATTTGACCCAGCCTGTATTAGTCTGGATTTGGGCTTTATTTTCGAGCCATGGAGTGCAACTGAGCCTAACTCTTTGGCACAATTATTAGATAGCCTGTGGTGGGACAATATATACTTAAATCCTTGGCACGACATACTTAACTCAAAAGGGTGTATGAATCTTTTGAAATGACCTTGGCTGAGAATAACTCCTTAACGAGTGGTAAGGAGTGGTAGTTCTTATATGGTTGTCAAGACTTTCAATTCTAGGTACGCCACCTCTTACCGCGCGTAACCCCAAGGGGTAGCTCAGTTGGCCTAGGACTACGGTTTGCACCTGGAGGTTGTAGGTTCGAAACTGCACTAACACACTGGGGCTACAGGGGAGTTTACCCGGCTTCCCTCTAGGCCCGAAGGAATTAGTCCAGTCCAAAGGGTTGGGAACCCTCCGATAGCAAAAAAAAAAAAACCTCTTACCGCGTGTGCAAGATTCCTTTTCACTTGTGTGGCTTTTCTTTCCGCGTGTCCCTGCACGTTTCTCACGTGCGGGCTCTCTCTTCGGTCTACCTCGCTTGGAAGGGGTAGCAATAAAATAAAATAAAATAAAATAAAGGCCTTTGCCTGTCACTGGAACTGACCTAAATATTAGGCCTGATAATTAAATTGGCCGGATCCAGACAAGCTTAGTGCGGCCCAACCCAGAAGGCCAGGACATAAGCAGCCCTTGGTCTGTGAGGTTTCACCTCTATCTGACCAATGTACTCTACTAAATTATCATCATAAACATAAGCACCTCATGAAATTGTTAAAATGTTTTGAGTTCATCATTTTCATATCGCAGGGCTATATAAACATCAGATTCATCAACCTAGATATGGGGCATTTGGAGGGTGAAGCTTCACCCATATCAACAGTAAAAATTCTCATGACATAAAATAAGAACCTTTGATCAGAAGATCTCCCGTTATTTCTTCCGGTGGATATTGGTTAGGAGGGTGACTTCCATGATATTACCTACACATCCCTCCTCGCCCATTCTATTCTGTGGCCCAAACTCTTCTTGAAAGATGGTTAATGTCTGGTTTGTAGCTATAACTTGATATGTATAAATTTTTGGATTGCAGTTGTAACCGGAAATATATAAATTTCAAGCCCAAAGCTGCAAATGGGTTCGCCCGGGCCAACTTTAGCTTGGGTCTCTACGACGTCCCTGAGTGCTGGGTTCATGCTTTCTCTGTTTAATCACCCCAACAGCTGTGGGACGCAAAACCAAAATACTATTGCTCAAAAGATCAGGAACACTTGACTTGACTTAGAAAGTCAACATGACTCATCTGATTCACCCAACTCACTGACTATGGAGCTGAATAGACTAACCAGCTGAGTTATGGCGAGCCAGGACGAGTTTTTATACTATGAGCCAAACATAATAAGCTCAGAAAGTTCGAGTCTAAGTCCAATTCAGACAGAGAGCTCAGAGGTCAGATCCCCTTATCAACTGAATAGGGCAGGTCTGGACACTGTTGAGTCCTCAGCCCAAGTCTAACACAAGAAATCAGTGGACCTTGATAGGAATTGGTCCAGAAGGACATGTAGCCCAAAACCAGCCTTTTGAGACCACTCTGTCATTGCCTCAACTAAACTTGACAATTCTCTACATCTAGCCCAGGCAGGTACCTTTCCTCATCCAAGGCTGTGATACCTCACCAGAGGTCTACTTCCCTCATCAGAGAAACCCCCACCTCACCCGAGGTTTACTCCCCTCATTCGAGGGCCTCCTCTCTAGGGGGGGGGGGGGGGGGCGGGGATAATAATTTAAATAAAAAAAAAGGAAGAGTTTTTTGTTTCAAGGTATTGAAGCCCGAAGCCGCACTACATCCAGCCCACTTCAGGGTTGTATTGGGGGCAGAGCTTCAATAACTTATACAAATGACTGTCACCAGTTTATTTGATGGACTGGCCTATACTAGTGTCTCCTAACTAGGACTCATTGCATGGCTTGCTTGGCAACATCACCATCTCCAACTTATTTGCAGTTCACTACAATCACTACATTTTTTCCTAGAAAATGTACCCAAGTTATATGAATTCCTGGTAACCCATTTTATCTTGAATTCCTAACAAATAAATTCCATGAAAGCAACAAAGATGCTGACTTGTTGCTGGATTTCTAGGTTTATGTCTCATTATATGATCAATTCGTTTATTGACTCTCCAGTGTTAGTTGTTGAATTTAGGCGAAAAATGATTTTGAAACCATTTTGAATTTTCCATGCCGTGGAGGTGCTGTTGTTGGGAATCCTCTGCAGAAATTTTCATTGGCGGCCGAATCGATGCCGAACGGACCAACAAACGGGTCTGATAACGGTGAGGCTGGCTCTTGACGCTCGCGCCCAGGAGGCTGATTATTGCATAAAAATTAAGCCTGCTCGAATGCTAAACAGGACTGGAGTTAAGTGGACTGCATGGTCCATCTCATATGTGGATCATGATAGATCCATTGGATTTGACAATATAATCTACCCGGGGGCAACCCCCATCTCTCACACCGACACACTTTTTTTTTTGGGCTTTAGAAGAATTCGAACTCTCAAAGGTTTAGGGGTTCAGCACCCTTCATGTATTCAGATAGAACACCAATCCGAGCCAAACTCAAGCTGGGCTTCTTAACTCAGACGTTGAGCAGTGAAACAATCAATTTAGTGTTTGAACTTCTTTTTTTTCACCCGGTTTTGGGACCCAAGAGAGCCCACACAATTGGGAATGAAAGGTCTACACCGTTGAAAAGTCAAAAGAGAGCCCACACAAGCGAGAAGAGAGAGCCCACAAAGTGAGAAGGATGGTCCACGCACGCACATAGAAAGAGTGGCATCCCTAGGGATCAAATCTTTGGTGGGGTGACATGCAGGGTTACCAACCAATAGAGTGATCCCTTCCTTATCAATTCAAGGTTTGAACTTGAGCTCAATCAAGATAAGGTTGAACTTTGAACTATAGCCTACATGAGCAAAGCTGATTAATTTGCAACCCCCTCCCAATTTGTCTTTGTTTCTGCATATGACCAATACATAAGGGGAGAACCTCCGTTGAGCATCAGTGCTCATGTTATCGTGAGCACAACACCTAGTGGGCCCACCTTATGATTCATTTGAGCTGACCATAAAATAGGTTCCCCTGATAGTCATCAATTCCAACATTAGCACCCATCTGAGTGGACTAAACCGTTGAATTGATTATACACCCGCTTGGATGGTGTGAATTTATGTGCCATTGATCAAGTGATTAGGATAATGATCCAAGCTTTCATCACTATACACAGAGCCGTAGGGGAGACATCTTTGGTTGTCCTCACAAGAACAGGTGTTCAACGTAAGGTAAGCACATGTGCTCAACTGATGAGAACCTATATGAGTTCAGATTGTCTGAGGCTTTTCAATCAGGCTCCATCACGTCACCGTGGGAAAGGCAGGCTTTCCCACGGTGATGTGGTAGAGCATGATTGGCTTACTCACGGTCACCGTGAGAAAAACCTCAGGAAATCTCGATTCGAACCAATTTGCTATAGGCAGCGTGAGTAATGCAAATGTGGATCCCACGAGTACAAAAGGCACTTAGAATGACGCTGATATGACAATATGAACAATAAAAAAGGTGCACCCCTGGAGTGACTAACGTCGAGGCAAAAGGTATGCAACAGTGGTACGCCACTCTAATGGTAAGAGGCGTCAGATCAAGGTTTTTAGACATGGGCAATTACCTTTTCTCACCCGAAGGTTATCCTACATCGCCCGAGATATACTTCCCTCATTAGAGTTTTGGGGTTTCCCTATCCTGCTGGAGTGTTTTTATTGTATTTAACCTATCGCCAGAGATCTACTTCTCTCCTAATATGTATAAGTTCAAAAAATAATAATAAAAAAAATAAATATATATATTTTGAGAATGGTGTCTTACCCCAATGGTAAGATACGGCAGCTTTTGAACCTGGCCACCCTCCCTCTTTTGCAGTGTGAGTTCCTATTACCTTGCACGTGTGTCAGTTTTGCCGGCCTTTCCTTTTGAAATAAAGTTACTTTGTTTATTTATATCACCCTTCAAAAAGATATTCAAGAAAATATAAAAATAGAAAATAGAAGAAAAAAAAATGCTGATAGCTCTTTAAAATAGATTAAATCTTCAAATCCGTGCCTTGTACTATAAAAAAGGGAAAAAAAAGTTCGAAAATCACTATTTATAGATAGAAGCAAAAGGGGCAAGATTGGCATAAGGTTAACCATTAACCAAACCACTTGGTGAGTAAAGTTGAATCGAGTTGGAGCGGGGTATATGACTAATAATAAATTAGTAAAAAGGGGCAAGAAGGCATAAGGTTAACTTTGCGAAGATTCAAAGCATTAAAAAGTATGTGCTAACCCAAGATTTTTGTAAGTGTATACTTCAATGACATATTAATCTGGTTTTCGTACGATGTGGCCAACATAACGTTTCTCCAAACTGTCAATTCAATCTTAACTCCTTGCACACAAATTTCATCTCAATCAGAACGATTTTAAACATTAGATTAGACACCTGCGAGAAGAAATGGCTAATTTATGCCTGTCTAATCCAACCATGAATGCAATTCTAATAGATAGAATGGGCACTAAAAAATAAATTTTATTTTGTAGAAAAATAAATCTACTAATAAACTATTTTTCCTTTTTCCTTAGTGATATTTTCCTTCGATACAATAATTAATACTAGCGTAAAAACCCATGCTAGTAAAGGGCACGCATGAAGAGATATGATTTTATGTATGTTAGAAAGAGAGAAGATAAGAGTCCATAAATAAGAGAAGTATATTAGTGGAAAGTGGAGAGAGAGTATGGTAACAACCGTAGAAACCGAGAAAAAATTACTAGTGGTGGTAAAGACCGAAAATAACTTACAGTCAAAATTAAAAAATTAAGTCAAAATTAGATCTAAAAACCTTCAACCTTAATATATTATAATTTATTTGTTTGTAGAAGACTTGAAGCTCGCTGAGTCAATTGGACGGACTATGTCATGTAGTCTAAGTGGGTGTGCGAGTTTAAATCCCCAACAAAAATAAAAAAAATGATTCTTTGGAGCCTAACCTTATACACAATGATACTGGGTGGTATCGTGTAATTAAAATTTTACCAATAATCAATCAACCCTAAACCATAGGGTGAGTCGGTGGATTCCTCATCATTTTAAGAAAAGAGTACACCTTCACGTGCATGCATTTGGGGCGAAACTTTCTCCTATAGGACACAGGTGGGTGCTCTATCAATAACTTGACAATGTTATTCATCTGTCCGCAAAAATGTCAACAGCATTTAACGAAGGAGGCCCACTCTACATGAACCGTAGGGATTGAATTTTCTTAGCAGTGCAGATTGCAGAAGAAAGTCCGGCCCAAGTAGAAATTACTCTTTAACACGAAAGCTTATGAAATCCTCATTTTTTTGGGACAATATCTGGTAAACTATTTTGATGACATAATCATGAAGGTTTCCATCCTCCATTGACATGAGCCTGTTTGGGTATTTCAATGGTAAATTGAATTAACGCAAAATGGTCACTTATATAGAGATGGAAATAAAATTCGCATAGCTAACCCAACATAGTCGAGACAAGGCTTTGGTGATAACGGTCACTTCAAGAGATAATAAGAGAAAAGAAGAGTATAAAAGAATAAAAAATTTTAAAAATCACCGTCTTCACTTTAAATCAAAATGTTTGCCTGTTCCCACACTAATCCACATGTCTTAATCTACAAGGGGTACTACAGACGTGTCAGGTAAGGCGTGGTCCAGCTGAAAACAACCTTGTAATTAGGTTCCATTTAATGTAATGTTATATAAATCATAAGATGCTTATAACTAAGCATTTTTAATTGTTACAATAATGGAGTCTGAGTCAGGGTGACTTTAGGTTCTATTCAGTTTTGGGCTTTAGTAGATCTGCATCACTGTACCGAGGTGGACCGATACCCACTAACCTTAAGTCGGATCCAACTGGGACTGCAGTTACAACCAACCCATTTACTGCCCTATTTATATAATGGATAAAATCTTTCACTACATTGTCTGCCATGTGCTATCTATCACCTGAAATCATATGATTCCATTTTAGGATAGCGAATTAGTGATAGAAGTAGAACCACCAGTTCATGATCTCTTAATATCTGCCCACGTAGCCTTTTTCTTAACAAGTAAGTAAACATGAGGGACTGGCCAAATGCTTCAACCCCCCATCATATATAGGTCTGATTCAAAATATTAAACACAAAGGGATGCATTATTTGGCAAATGATGTACGCCTAGTGTTTGAATCGGCTCAGTTGAGAATCCAAAGACAAGATGAGAAACTCAGTCCTTCTTTGAAAAAAAAAAGGAAAAATCTCAGTCCTTACTCGGTGATGAGTTTGACCAAACTTAGTCATTAAACATGGAAGAAGAATTTGTTGACCCAACAGCCTAAATCCCAAACATACAAAATGAAAAAACAACACTATTAGATATAAGTTTTTTTATGTATCTAGACTGATGAATCTTTGGCTTCCTAAACGAAAAGACCAAGCTCAGAGAAAACTAAGCCACCCCAAGTTAGCCATGAGCAGGCCTGTTTGTTGTGTGGTCCATTCTGCAAACACACTTATAAGCCAAAAAAAAAACAAAAAAAAAAATGCAATCATGATATTTTATTTCACAAAAAGACAATCTTGAATGCAATAATTTGGAGGTGGCCCTTCCTCTTGGTCTATATCGTCTATTGAGAATGGGAAATTTCCATGTATTTTATAAGGATTTCTCAAATTTTCACATGAAAACTTATGGTACTCACAATAGATAGTCCATATAACGCCCATTTTGCTAACAATGTCTTCTTATTGGCATTTCCCTCATTAGATTGGCTTGCTGACTCGTTCAATGTTTAGTATTTTGCCCCTCCTCGGTCCTCATCTTCTAAGAAATTTAAAATTGCAATAATGGGTTTGTCTGGCACAGTTTTTGATAAAATAAGAATAATTTATAATTAATACTTTTCAGATGTAACAATATTATGAAATAAAAGAGAATTCCCCTGTGATTTTTGTGGAAATCAATTCCCAGACACAATATGCAGATAATTGCATACCTGGTCTCACAAAACCCATTTGTTAGCTAAAATTGTCATGTAAGAATAATCAAGATTAAAACTAAAGGAAATCAAGCCTTCACTTCTCACTTTTTTTTTTTTCTTTTTTTTTTTTTCTGACAGAACAGAATGGTAGATTGGTATAACAAGCAAACATACCCTTTTAAAAAATAGAAGAATCAATTTACATGAAGGACCACCCCCCCACCCCCCCCCCCCAAAAAAAAAAAAAAAAAAAAAAGTGAGAGCTTCAGATTTAAGATGATAATTACACAATCCAACAAGCCCGATAGATCCATCTTCCTCTCTCTCTCTCTCTCTCTCTCTCTCTCAATTCCCAAACTTTTCCAAGGACTTGTTTTCCCAAATCGAAAACAAACAGACAGAAGGAAGATGAAAACGCGTTTTCTCGATCGATCTTATAACTTTGGCTTATCAAATCCTAAGAATCTTTGCGGCCTTGACGACCGGGTTTTCCCTAGCGATCGCATCCCTCCCAGCAGCCTTGTAGTCGTAGCTGCACGCGTGCCGATCGGAATACCGATGCTCCGAGCAGAACAGATCGCCGCACCGACACCGGAAACCGGTCAACCCGACCTTCCTCCGACAGCCGGAGCAGCGGTTCACCTGCCGAACGGGAGCCGGGGGATCAGAAGTCTGGATCTGGAAGATGCCGGCCGGTTTGTCGGCGGGAAGCTGGCGGATCGAGGGGGTTTTCGGCTTTTCATGGGCGGAGCAGGAGGGGGTGGGAGGCATGTGGGCCTGGAAGCATTTCTGGCACATGTTTTGGGTGGCGGGGTTGCCGAAGCAGCCGCAGTTGTTGGTGCAGAGGATTAGGGCTTCGGGGACCTTGAACTCCGTCTCCTCTTTCTCCCTTTGAGCCATATCTTCTTCGCTGCAGAGATGGTGGTGTTTGTTCGATTTTCTCAGACGAGATGGGGTGGTGAAAAGTAGAAAGGAGAAGAGGAAGGGATTGTTGCGAAAGAAAGGAGAGGGTTTTGATGGGATTTTAAGGGGGTTTCGGAGGGGTTGGTAATGGCGACTGAAATTGAGGAAGATGGGCCCCACCTCATTTTGGAACGCGTATCGGCTACAGTTCTGTCCGTTTGCTAATTTACAAATATACCCCGCTCCAAACTCTAGTATTCATGACTAATTTGGGATTAGGAGTTGAGTCAAATATCATCACGACGATTCTTCTACTCCCTCATTTCAAGTTTTTTTTTCTTCCTTCTTGCTATGGCAGTGTTCCCAATCCTTTTGGCTAGACTAATCACTTCAAGCCTAAAGGAAAGCCGGATAAATTCTCCAATAGACTCAATGTGATAGTGCAGTTTCGAACTTATAATTTCCAAATACAAACCGTAGTCCTACGCCAACTGAGCTACCCTTAGGGTTAAAATTGGGAGGTAACTGAGTTTATGAAATACTTGAAAGGGCATATCAACGTTGGTTTTCAATTTGATGATGCATGTGATGGTGAATTTGTGAAATTCTTAGACAGATTGTTTACTAGAATTACTCTCTCCAATAAAAATTGTCAAAATATTTTTTCAATATTTTTCTGAAGGCATTATTGGAAAGTGTTGCGGAACATAATGTTACTACCTACATATATGGCTTCAACTTTAGCTTGATTCAATTGGGACAACCATTCAGTTTAAGATATGTAAAATAACGGGTTGAATTGAATTACTTGCTCTAGCCATTTCGATGGTTATGATTGTAATATTCAAATGCTACTAATCTCTATCCATAACTAATTATTAGCACAATAATATACCAATAAAATTTGCAGCAACATATATAAAAATTAATTAAAAAAATTAGATCACATGGAATCATCCCCAAACATTTAATGATTGATAACAACAAAAAAGGGATTTATGATCGCACCTTATTTTTAAATTTAAGAGTATGTGACGTAGAAACGGAGCAAGAAAAGTAAGGTGGCAAGGAAAGAGGAGTAAAAGTGAGATTTGGGATGAAAATGAAGTGGGTCAAGAGGAGTTGAAACACTTGAAAGTGGGAAAAAGTTAAAAGTGGATGCATGTGGAAGTGGGGGGAGAATATGGGTAAGTTATAGAAAATGAATATAACTTCCGGTCAAAATTGGCTTAAAAACCCGTGGCTTAAATATGGTATAAGAGCAAATTGAAGTGGACACCAAGGATCATTGAGTTAATAGTAATATTATTGGTGGAACTAATTCTATATGCACCAAATAGGGAGAAATGAACATTAATGTGGCGCTCATCTTCTTTTTTGAGCTCTCAGATGAAGAAGATGGTGTATATCAGTCCTTGAACCCTTTAACCTCTTGCATGCTTCCAAGTTCTGAGCCCGTAAGGATTAGTCTGGTCCAAAGAACTGGGACCCTCCGATATAAAAATAATAATAAAAAAACTTTTAATCGTATAACCAACGAGAAACAAGGACTATTGGTTATTAACCTTCTTGGATCGTGCCATATTATTTACAATAACAAATGACACTCATATTACGGTTGTTGTAAGCATTATTTACCAATAATGAGATTTTTTTTATTTCTTTTAATCATTGCAATAAAGAGAATGATTACAAAAGAGATACAAAACAAAACAGAATGTCACACAATAGAAGCAATCCACAGAAAAGTCATATCCACCACTCGGCTAAGCAATATTCCATTCCATTCGATGATCACCCAACATGCGCTAACCATGCTTGAATCAACAAAGGCAGCAACTTTATTTTGTTAAGATGAAGACACTCGAGTAATGATATTAAACAGGTCACTATCCACCACTACTCTGGAAAACAGGACAAATAAATTGAAAGAGCTAGCAAGATAAGCAATACCTCAAATCATCGGTTATTTGAAATCCACGAGTTTTAGAGAATAACAAAACTTCCTTTTACTAAGAGGCTTCAATCGAAATGAAGACACTCGAGTAATGATATTAAACAGGTCACTATCCACCACTACTCTGGAAAACAGGACAACTAAATTGAAAGAACTAGCAAGATAAGCAATACCTCAAATCATCGGCTCTTTGAAATCCACGTGTTTTAGAGTATAACAAAACTTCCTTTCACTAAGAGGCTTCAATCGAAAACATTCCATTAGACTCGCTGTAAAACAAAAGGGGCTCAGGAGATATGAAATCACCGTCGTAGTGCAAGGGGACCTTTTCGATTCAATTTTTTTATTATTATGCCAAGCGGTGATATCCACGCTCACCTGTATATATGAGTGGGGATATTTTCGCTCGTTTTTTTTTCTTCTTCTTTAAGGTTAAGCGGTTTCAACTTCTTTATAGATAAGCGGTAATATCCCTTCTCACTCGTTTCTTCCTCCTCCTCCTCCTTCCACATCTACCAATTAATCAATAATCCTTTATATCCAGCTTTGATGGCAACGCTCTCGCCGGATCTAAGGTATATGCCATGGTAGACATTGGCGAAGGTTCCTTGCTCTAGGATTAGCCCCATCTCGTACTTGCCGAACAACAAATTTCTCGGATTCTGCTGCTCTTGATGAATGATGATGTTCCTCTTCCATTAAAACCATCTTAGCAGCTTCTTCTTCTTCTTCTTCTTCAACCTCTTCCATTGAAACCATTTGAGCAGCTTCTTCTTCTTCAACAATTTCTTCTTTTTTTTTGCCAACCAAAGGATGTGTCGATCCTTCATGTGAAGAAATATCCCTAAAACCTCTCTCTCAAATGATTGGATGGAGATACAATGATCCTCCCTAAAGTGGTTGTACAACAAGGGGAGGGAGAGGGGCTAGTCGACCATGTAGAGTTGTGAGAGGAGAGAGAATGGATCAGGGCTGATGATTAGAAAACCTATTTTCTGTTCCCTTCAAATTATATAAAATTAATCACACGCGGCTGATATCTTATCATTACAATCACTCATCTCCATAACCAGTTGCAATCCAAAATGAGGCAATCCTAGATTGTGTTTGTAGTGGCCTTGTCTTCAACTTTCAAAGCTTCCACTTCACTGTTCCATTGTCTTCAACCTGTCATTGGTTGGGACGTGAGCGTCCCAATTACTAAACATGCCCATATTATACACCCAAGCATGGCCCGGGTCGAGCTCGGGCTGGCACAGCCCATAAGCAGCCCATGTGACTGTGAAGGTTGGTCAGGACTCAATGAGAATGTCAAGGGTTTGGGTAGGATCAATTTTTTGTCGGGGCACGAACCAGAATTATTTGTAATGCCCAGTACCATCCTAAGGCAGACCTAGATCGGTTCCAGATTTCAGAACCCATAACTAATTCAGACTTGAACAGGCGAGAGCGTTGCCATCAAAGTTGGGTATAAGGGGTAATTGATTAGTTGGTAGAGGTGAAAGGAGTTGGAGGGAGGAGACGGAGGAGGAAGAGGAAAAGGAAAAATAAAAGAGTAAGCGGGGATCTCACCGCTTAACTATGAAGAATAAGAAATTGTTGAATTGTGAAGAAGAAGAAAAAACTAGTGGGGATATCCCTGCTCGAATATGCAGGTGAGTGGAGATATCGCCGCTCGGAAAAACAACAAAAAAAAAAGGAAGAAAGAATCGAAAAGGGCCCCTGGGACTACTACGGTCATTTTATATATTCTAAGGCCCTCCTCTTTTACTAATGCCATGCCTATCGAGCCTGTGCCAGTAATTTTACATGTAAAATAAAATGTTGTAAATATAATGGGGTTATGATGGTATTTTATTTTTAATTGTTTGGTATGGAATCTTTTTTACTTTTTTTTAATAAAAAAAAATAGAGTTTTTTTTTTTAATCTTTTAGTGGAGAAAGGAAATTGCTTTTTTTACTTTTTTTTAAAGAGATTGAAGGCATTTTGAATTAAAGTGCGATTGATGTGCGTATGTGATCGTTTATCTGAAAAATGGAAGTTTTACTTGACTTTTACTAATCTACTAAAGTGTCAAACATGCCCTAAAGTTGTGTTGTGCATGATCTGTAAAAGACGAAACCTTGCTTTATCTTCCACAACTCCAGTTCCTTATGAAGGATGGTAGGAAGTCTAGATCCCTTATAGTGCACATGAAATTTAAAAAAAAAAAAAAACATTTTCCTCTCTTGAATCATCGCCGCACCAAATGGTAGCAAAGAAACCAATGAAAAATCCGACACCTTTATCTCCCACCATTGTCTATGGAAGAGGGTGTTGCACAAACACCCAGTGGCGGACCCAGGATTTTTGTTTAAGGGGTGCAGAATGATGGCAATTGAAACAGTCCAAAAATATTATTTTGTGATACTTTCTTTACATTAATAATGACAAAAGAGAAAATATATTGCATTTAAATGATTACAAAATTTAGTTAAGTTTTTTTCACATTAATACATTCTTCACATAAATCCCATCATTTGTTTCATAGAGAATACTAAGAAGATCTCAGACTTTAGAAAGTTAGGGTTTTTTTTTTTCCTCTTCCATAAATTTAGTTTCTACTCTTAAAGAAGCAGTTAATGTACAGAAAGTTGATTCCTTGAGTGATTGCATAAATATTAGGACCCATTAGCAGATGACGAACGCAGTACTCCCAATAACAAAGATCTCAAAATATTAGCATCAACCACATTTTACAATTCTGATTTTTAAGGGACTTGTTTCTGGGTTAATATAACATTACCAAACAACAATCAGCCCCATCGACAAACAGATTACTCAAAAATCAACTGCATTTGATATCAAAATGCCTCTACACTACGGACATCTGAAATTCAAACCGCTTTTCAGATAATCCAAAACAAAGCTTTAAAAAGAAAGTAAGGAAACACATGAAAACTCATAAGTTTCAAAAAAAAAAAAAAAAATGAAGCTTAATCCATTCCAAATCCACTGTTTTAAGGGGAAAAATCAGAAAAAATTATTTTTAACTCGACAGCGATTGCATCAAATAAATAGTAAAATAAAAAAAAATACGAAGCATGGAGTATTACTTGGAGTTGGCTCTATCTTCTCCTCTTCTATGTCTCTACATCTGTAAGATTGCAAGTTTTGAGCCTCGTCAATCGTCAACTTAAAACCGCACGCAAGAGAAACAAGGAGGGAGAAGAACGGTTGATTTGGTGCGTTAATGAAGAGTTTCCAATAGACATTGGAGAGGGAAAAGGGCTGGAGAGATACAAGAGTTTTCGATTTGGGGGAACTGAGAGTGAGAGGATTTCTCGATTGTTGATGTGGGTGGGTGCATTTTAAGGATGGGCTTTAAATGGGGGGTGCAAGATGGATTTTTAAGTAGGACGGGGGTGCATGACCCATATCCCTCTAAAAGGGTTTTCAAATTTTACCGGGTGCACTTGCACCCGGGTGCACCTACATGGGTCCGCCCCTGCAAACACCCAGCTAATGCCCCACTAATATTGATCTTCCAATAAGCTTTCAAGTAGAAATCACCACCAAGCCATCATCATACCACCCCTTAAAAACTTGATTATCTCACTCCTTTGAAACCCCTTTACAACTAATAACAATAAAAAAGAATGTGAACAAAGAAAGCATAGTGTGACATATATAGTACACCTATTTTATTTGATCCAATCCACTATTATTCCAAATTTAACTTGACCAGGGTTATGCATAATTAATCTGTCATTAGCTATATTGTATTCCTTTTTTTCTCTCAAGGCCTTGGCAGAATCATAATATCTAACGCACTTGTTACTGTCACCCACCTTTGGCGCTTGTAAGCGCGCGTAGCCTTAACACAGGGTTCTAGACTTCTAGTCCCATTCGTCCGACATTGGCCACGTGCGTGGTGGGGATTCCTCCGCGACGCACCTATCCATTTCATCAACTTGAATTGACACGATGGTGTGAGGGGTTATTTTGTCATTCATATTGGGATCAGAGGGGTCATTCCGTAAAATCAGAAACTTCTTCGTGCCCTCGCCCTCGGTTCACCTCCCCCGTTCAAGCTATTCAGCCGCCCACCGTACGTGACCACGCCCATCTTTTTGCAAGCGTTAATGTATACGTGGCATAAAGTCGGCGTGCTATTTCAATTTCTGCCAGCTGTCACTTGAATTGGCTGTTAGTGCTTGGTCTCGGCCCGAGCGGTTTCCACGATACGACATTTTTTAGTAGTCTGCATACTACCGAAATTCATTCATAGCCTGTGACGTACCCACAGCTTACCTCGTCATGTACGAAAGAGGGGTTGCAAATGGATATTCGATTCTTCGATTGTCCAAAAGTTTTGACCTACAAAAAGTTCGGATCAAAACTTATTTTAGATTTCAATTCATGAACGGGTCTATCTCCAAACGCCGATTTATGTTTCGCTTGATAAATGAGTTCGATTTTGAATCTATATAGGTTCCGACTCGTAGACTTGAAACCCAACGTATGAGTCTTTGATATTGGAAACTGTACCTCAAAATTAATTTTTTTCTTTAATATTTAATGTATAATATCGAAGATAGTCGACTTAATGCACTGTTATAAGTTTAATGATATGCTTATTTTAAAAAAATAAAAAATAAAGATAAATTAGAATCAATTTTGAAACTAGATTCTAGTCTTCTAGGTGGATCTGGTTTTCGGAACCAAATCCATGTCTGTAACTAACAAAATAAGTTTCAAATGAAAAAACAGTCATGCATCCAAAACCATTATTTAAAAATGAGTCCGGGTCTAGCCTTAGTACGGTTCCGGTTTGCAACCTTGCACGGTTTAATTTTAATATATAAGCTTTTTGGTCAATCCACTTTCCAGGTCTAGACCACAAGCCCATAGCTAGATCCTCCAAGCACTAGAATCGCCTTGAAATTGAGTCATACCACTTTCAACGGTTCTGATTTATCCATCCGTACAAGTGCTACAATCTTCACGAATCCATTCATTTCACCTGACGTCGAAAGGCAAAACTGGAGCCAGCCAATTCGCATTTACCTTTCATCTTACGAATGCAACTTGCAAGGGACTGTGACGAAACAAAGAGAGATGAAATGACAGAAATCGACCAAATTCTGTGTTGGGGCACCGGCAGAGACATTGGCACGGTGGAAAATGAACGGATGATGGCACTGAGGCAAAGCAATCAGCATTATTTTATTCCTCTTCCATGATACCGGGCAGAGACATCGTTCCTCCTTTTTCATCATATTATATGAACATGACAAGTTAATGACTCGTTCCTGCTTTTGGCTCTTGTTAGCTGTCTTCACGAAAAGATTATGCGGTATCTTAAAAGCACTTGTTCCTCGTGCTTCAATATCCTGGGCTCATCTTGTATGTTTGTTTTTGTTTTTAAATTTATAATCATGGAAGCATCCATGGCGTACATGTAAATGTTCATAGTTGAGAAATTTTATTTTGGTCGAATGTTTCATCTTCAATTTTCCAAATCAAAGCCACATACAATAAAGTTCATAAAGCGTGGATGTGTAAAATCCAGGGCCACTTGTTCAGACAAAAGTCTAACTTATCTTGTGGAGAAGGGAAATAATTGGTTCTCAAAGAAGAGCCACTTTTTAGTATGTGATTTACTGTGTAGAATTTTTAATGTTGTATTTATGTTAGTTAAAAATTAGGAACCAAATGCAAATATTTTTAAAAATGACCATTAAATAATTTTGGAAATTAAGTTAAACGGGGAACTAAAAAACAAATACCTAGTCATTGGCCATCACTATAGTAATTCAATATCTAGAAAAGCGAATAACTCATTTGCATCTCCACAGTATGCGTTCCACCTCTTGGATCATATTCATAAAACCTGACCTTTTTAATCTGTTTTGGTGGAGTTCTCATCGGACCATGAATTTCTATGTATTTAATTCTTATGTATATATATGCAAAACAAACATGCACTAAATGACCATTTTTCATTAGCATATGTGATTTTGTTTGGATGAAATCTAAGTCCTTGGAGTTGCTTCATGAAAATTCTCATATGGAAACCATCGAAGATCAATCCTCGATGTGTGTTCCACAAACTTTGTTGCTTGGTTGGGTGCGCATATCAAGCGCCATGTACTCATGTCAAAAGAAAAACCATTTTTTTCTTACCAAGCTTCCTGGTCTTAGGGCCTTAAAATGGCCATTAGGACTTTGGTTTAGTGCACGGTCAACGTCAGTTTCGGTGAGGATGGATACCGATTTCCTATCCGTTTAGGACACGACCTGAATTTCGTTCATCTTTTTCGCACACAGCTGACAGCGCTACCGAGACCAAGTCCTGGAGGACATTCGTGCAAGCTTCACCTGGTCTCCCATGATCCTTCCAAGACCCAGGCCTTGGTTTTTTTTCACCCGTATGGAAGGAGCTGATCATAGTTGGTGCATTATATAAAAAGTCATTAAGTTGGAGGGTCATTGATTAGACAATCAGACTAATCTGATGGCAGGTGGGTTCAGTGGCGGACCAGGGATTTTTATTTGAGTGGGGCAGACAATGGTCAACTAAAAAAGAGTATTATGCTTTTTGCTAAGACTATTTTCGCATTAACACTATAACCATGATTGGAATTTGGGGATTTGGGGTTTTGGATTAGGATTTGGACAAATGTACATGGGGCGATTATTTACTTTTGAGACAAATGTGCATAGGGCATGGTTGGGGGGCCATTCAAATCTCTGTAAATTTCAAGATCAACCTCCGCCCCTGAGTGGATTATATATAAAATTTTCAGTCCCCTACTCTCCTATGCTTTATTTATGTATTTATTTTACCCTAGTCAAGGAGGTAGGACCCATGAGCCAACATATGTACAAAGAGAATCCATGCATGCAAGAAAAGTTCTCACATGACCGCACAGGAGGAGGGCTGCATACTCATGATTAAACCCTGAGCAGCCAGATGAGACAGCGATGAGCCCCAGGTGGTCCCCACCCGGACGTCGGCATCCGCACATGAACATAGCCCATATCTTAAATACAATAAAAGAAAATTAAAAATGAGGGTGAAAGAGACTAAAATTTGTTGGTGCGGTGTTGACAGATGGGAAGCGGTGCACAAACGTTTCAGCTTTGACCAATTCAGAGTCCAGAGCCATGTCTCAAGACCATGGATTGGAGTTGGATCCAAGCCAAAAAAAAATAGGTGCCAGTTCAAGGGTAGAATATGGACCAGATTACGGGATAAGAGATGCAACCCCGACCCAAATATTACTATTAAAACATTGTTCTTATAGCAATAATAGCATCATACATATCTATAGTAATTTTTTTGCTATGTAGGTGTAACCGTAGATCTCACCCAGACCCAAATAGATATATTGCTAACCCAGGTTCAAGAATAGATCAGAGAATAACCTGCACCCATGTAAATTTAGTTGGTCTCTGGAGCGAGTCGACACTACTAGCACAACCCTTATGTTTGTGCTTGTTCATATTCATTAAACCTTTCCTGTATGTACTCTAAATACAAAACCAATCTGTCAAAGGGTCACCTAAATTATTGGTCCAAGCCCAGGCAATGACACCCATAGTAAGGTTTGTAGTGGGCTTTGATAGGCTTTCACATGAAAATTGCAGAAACCTAAGAGCTTTCATGGCCTTCTTATCAACCAGGCCATGAATTTAGGCCCAATATGTGGTCCAAGCCTGATCCATTTGGGGTCAAGCCCATCCAGTGACCTACCGTGTAAGTTGTTGGCTCGGATCCATAGTTTTAAAATCGGTAGCTGCATGTCAATACATATGTTTTTTTTTTTTTTTTGGCTGACCGATAAGTGATACTGGTGTGATCCATCCAGTCAATTATTATGGATTCGTTCTTCGTTTCTTATAAAAAGAAAATTAAATATGGTCCAAACACCCCTTCTTTGTCTAAACATATAGTCAACTTACGCTCTGATCAACTGATTTTTGGTTGATCTTGTGCTAAAAAGCATATCATTATTCCCACATGATCAATGTAATGGTGTAAATTATCTGATTGGAGTGAATTTGGTCACATACTTGTACATGTGGGGCATGTGATGCGAATGCATATAAATAATGCGAATTAATTAGAGGGAAATCAAGAACTGATTATCCATCCAATATTAGATTGCCTCATCAAAGCTAAACAGTGGTTCAAATAATTTGGTCTATATTGCAGCAGAGAATTAAATTGAAACTCATTTGAAAACCCCATGCAGTGAATTGGGGTCGTAAATCTGTCAAATGCAGTTGGCTTCACTAAGTCTGCAGATTTAGTCCACGGAATCATATATTGGCTAATCCGAATTATCTCCTTTACAATATAAAGTAAATTCTATTAGATTAGGTAAGATATGTGTGCTAACACAAACTCTTACAATGTTTGCATACATGACTGACTGTATTGAATTGCAACCGTATTGAATTGCAAAAATTCAGGTTATGAAGGCAAAATAAAAATCATGAAGAGTTATCATACCAGCATGCATAATGAGAAAATGACCTTCTATATTGTTACCATTTTGATCAAATATGACTTGGTATTAACATAATCGAAACTTGGAGACTCCAGCAATGTGACTACTGATCACTCGCACATTAATAGACATCTTCTGTTCAATCAGGGTATCAGCAAAATTTCATTCAATCACAGAACCAGAAGCAAAAAAGTAGCTGCTTCTCATTACATAAAGCATTGCCAAACAACAAAAAATTGGAAGATAAGCCAATGTGAAGAGCTCAAAGTCCTGAGCACATGTATTTACAATAACAGTAAGGGATGATGACCTTTACATTCTATCCATGAATAAGCTCCTGCGTGAAAGCTACCCAGAGAACAAACTTGGAGGTTAGTTTTTCGATTCAATCAATTGAAGTGACCTCACTACCTCTAACATGGTTGGGCGTTTCTCAGGCATTATCGAAATGCAATTGAGAGCGATTTCTAGAGCTCCGAGCATATCTTGATGGTATGAGTTTGAGATCTTGGGATCCAATACTTGGAAGGTTCCATCTCTCATATTGATTTTCCTCCGCACCCACTTCACGACATCGACAGAGTCTTCAGACTCTGGCTGCTCAGCTTGTCTGCCTGTTATAAGCTCTAGCAAAACTACACCAAAGCTGTAAACATCCATTTGCTCGGTTGCTTTCTTACTGTTCCCATGTTCTGTAATTGATTGAATATTGAAGCATTAGAACGTAAAATAATCAATGTCTGCATAACTATGAAGTTTCATTATCAATGTAATTATATACAGAAAGAGAAACATATTTGCCTCCACAACACAGACTAGGGACATAGTGCAAGTGGTGAACAAAACGCTAATCTTTCCAGGCACAACCTGATCCATGTGCACAATTAAAACAAAAATTATATATGACTATAAATGTTTAGAATAAAAAACAGTTTAGAATAAAAAACACAGGAAAGAATAGCTAAAAAATTCACCACTAATTGTTACTACGAGAATAAAATGCAGTTTTATGTACAAGGCTAATGAAAAGGAAAAAACAGAGAGAGCCTCTCCATGATACGGGAGACATTCTATGGAGTAAAAAGAAAAACAATTTCATGAGAGAAACAAATTACATTAAACATTCAGATACACGCAAATGAACAATCACAAATGCGTTCCCATACACCCTTCCATCCTAATGAAATAGGAACCATCCACTATGTGCATATTAAACACACATCAAAAGACAGATATAGATCATAAGAATCAAACATAGGCAAAATTCTCAATAAGAAATAACTCTTCTAGATGTTCAATCCAGGTGCAATCCAGGTGTGCTTATGACTCGTTTTACTTGAATGTATACTGCCTAGGAATTTTTTCAATTTCTAGTCAGGATTTTTTTTCCACTCAGGAATTTCATAAAGACACCTAAACTGATGTGTTTTAAGAAATTATCAGCCATTTAGAATATAACCCATTTCCTCAAAACAAATTTTTACCAAATGAAAGAGTATTAAAACGTCATATAGCTTTGTATGGAATATACAGTATTACTATGAATTGTTATACCAATCTTATTGTAAAATTGCTTCAATGCAGACTAATCTATAATCACAATCATTGCTGACTTATCCCATCTATCCGGGGTGAGCTTTCTGCTAAAAGTTTAAGTTAAGACAAACATATACACAACGATGCAGTATGAAATTCTCATATACAATCGTATGGTACATTCAGTATAACTAAGTGACAAGTACCAATCCTAATGCAAATTTACTTTAATGAAGGCTAATCCATCATCACAATAATTGGAACATTATCCCATCTAGCTGGAGACAGTTGTGTGTTAAGAACAAGTATATAAAGATTCTTATGGAAAGTAAGGCCACAGCTATAATGGCTCAAGCAATCAGAAATTAGTAGAATCAGAGGCTTACACAGGAACACAATACCTGGGGCCATGTAAACAGAGGAACTTGGCTGAAAAGACATGGCCGACTGATATGCAGATTCTCCAACTATACGATCAAGTCCAAAATCTGTGAGCTTAGCCTCATAATCCATGTCCAAAAGAATATTTTTGGACTTGATGTTCCTGTGGAGTAAGTGCGGTACATAATCCTTATGAAGATAAGCCAACCCTTGAGCAGCTCCAATTGCAATCCGCAACCTGGTGTTCCACTCTAACAGAGAATCTGATCTGCACATAACATCTCCTAAGCTCCCCATTTGGACAAACTCATAAATCAGAAGGATTGAGTCCTCGGAGTAGCAAAAACCCAACAATTTAACAATGTTCCTATGCCTAACCTTTGCTAATGTTTTGATCTCGGTCTTCAAAACTTTCCAAGACAAAATCCCAGTATTCATAAGTTTTTTGACGGCAACAAATTCACCACCAGGTAGCTGAATTACATGAATTCTCCCTAATTCCCCTCTACCAACAGCATTCTTCTCATCTAGTCCCATCTCCAAATCCTGTTCTGTAATTCCCAAAGGACAGAAGAATGCAGACTTCCAGTACCCCGAATATGACCTCTTTCGCATTGATCGATACATTACAAAGAACCCGGCAATGACAGACATGATTCCAACTGCAAAAGCAACTGAAATCAGCACAGTTGAAAGGTGGGTGGGCCGACCAGACCTTGTTCTCGGTCCCTCATCAGGGCATGAATTGGCCAAGCCCGGCCCACATAGTTCAGGATTTCCTTGCAGAAATGATGCAGGAAGGCCTGATATAAGTGAAAATGGAACTCTGCCTGAAAGCTGGTTGAAGGAGACATTGAAGAGGGCAAGCTTCAGGTTTTGGAGGCCAAGGGGGATCATTCCACTGAGATTATTGTTGGAGAGATCAATGTAGGTTAGTACAGGTAATTCAGCTAGAGATGGGGGGATTTCTCCAGTGAAACTATTGTCTGCCAATGATAAAGACACAAGCTTTCTGCATTTTCTAAGCTCAGGTATCTGACCTGACAACGAATTGTGGGAGAGATTGATGATACTCATGACGGGTGAGTCGAAGAAATTCTCAGGAAGAATGCCATAAAACCTATTAAGAGATGCAGAAAACCTATACATACTGCTAATTGCCCCAAGTCCCTGAGGAAGTCTACCTGTAAAGCTATTGTTATCTATTTGAACTTGCTCCAATCGAGCAGCCATGGAAATGGAAGTGGGTATTTCTCCAGAAAACCGATTGTTTTCAGCTCTCATCAGCTTTAGATTAGGCAGAGACCATAACCCATCTGGGAAATCCCCATAAAACCCATTGTTCTGAACTTGAAATCTCTCAAGTTTCAAGCATTCCTGAATAGAGTCAGATATCAAACCAGAGAACAAGTTTGTGTGGAGACTTAGGTATATGAGGCCTTTGCCATAGCAAACTTCAGTAGGAAAAGAGCCAGATAACCTGTTCTGTGAAACATCAAAAGAAACCAGCTTTGCCATACCAGAACCAAACCCCAAAGGAATATTACCAGTCAAGTTGTTCTGAGAAAGATCCAAAACCTCCAATCCATGCAGACCCAAAAAGGAATCAGGGATCCCACCATAAAAACTTGACCTTTGCAAGAAGAGCTGCTTCAGCTTCTCAAGCTGCCCAATCTCTTGAGGAATCTCACTCATGAGAAACAGATTGTCAGAGAGATCAAGGAGTAGAAGCTCAGACAAGCTCCCAACTCCAGAAGGGACCTCTCCTGAAAAGGAGTTCTTCCCCAAGTTGAGGACTTGGAGTCTATTGAGCGAGCTCAAGCCAGGGGGAATTTGTCCTTGTAGTTTGTTGCTGCTCAAATCAAGAGCTTTCAAGGAAGTGAACAGGGAGATTTGATCTGGGACAGTGCCCCATATGAGGTTGCTGCTGAGGTTTAGTGTCTCCAATGCAGTGCATTGAGAAAGGTGGAGTGGAATGGGTTTGTTGAAGAGGTTATTGGCAAGACTGAGGTGAGAGAGATAGGGAAGCTTGCAGATGGATGGGGAGATCTCTCCAGATAGATTGAGGCCTTCTAGAGTGAGAGAGAGGACTGAAGGAGGGGAGGTCTGGGTGCAGGTGATGCCAACCCAGTTGCAGGGATTAGCGAGGGAGGCGTTTGAGGTGGCCCAAGTGGAGAGGGAGTTCATGGGGTCTTGGATGGAAGACTTGAAGGTGAGGAGGAGGTCAGAATCTGTTTGTGAGGCAGAGGTGAGGATGAGGAAAGAAGAGAAGAGAGGGAGGAGTGAGAATGGAAATACTGTGGTGGTGGCCATTGGAAATGCAGTTCTCTTCTTCATTGCTCTGTTTGTGTATTGGAATTTGGAGGAGATGATGATTTTGAGGAAGGTGTGAAGTGGGAAATGGTGGAAGAAAGGTGATGGGTTCTTTGGGTTCTTATGCAAGATGCTGCTCTATGCAGTGGTAGGAACTGCAATGATGACAAACTAAACTAACAAATATTATCTCTCCAAACAAAAGTAATTAATATAACAAGTTTTAACCAGATGAAGAAAGTGCATGGATATCTATGGTAAAACTGATATAATCATTGCATTTTATTATTTTACACATATGGCCTCCTTGCTTACATAGAATACATGAATTTAAATTAGATAAGATTTATGTTCTAAATTTTTTTTAAACAAGTAAGAGATAAAGGATATGAGATGAGAGATCCAAGATAAGATATAAAGGAAAAGAGTAGATGGCACTTTAGACTTTCCTAGTATTTTAATTAACTTTCCAATCTTCTCATTCAATTTCAATTAAAGTGAAGGTCATATGACAGTCATTTTTTTATATCCACTTTGGTTCTTCATTTTTAACCACTTATAAAATTATAAAGTCTCAAATTCTAAAAATTTAATTACATGAAACAAACAATCCTCAAGTGATTGGTATATGATCACATGCAGGTTGATAGTGATTTTTAGTTCAAGCCAACCACTTGGCTAGTGTTCTATTTTATCAAGGGCTCAATGTCCTCCACTACAAAGGTTAGTGAGAACTGTAAGGTAAAGTAATAGCAATCAGTGCGCCAACCTGGCCCATTGTGCCTGCTAGCCCAATACAATCATGCCCAAGGTTATACAAATTTTAAAGCCAAAGGGTTATGTCCAAAACAAACTCCAAACTCAAGCACTGTTAGTGAGAAAAATGGGATCTATGATATATCAATCTTCTATCCTAAACCTCACACAGAAGCCTTGTGCTGCCCATTTAGAATTGTTGAACTTTTCCATATGTAACTCTATACAATGCCATAGTAATTACATATTTACGTTTTGTATGCTGAGGATCTAATACATTTCCACTTTTGCTGATCATCCTAGTCATCCAATATTTGTCCTTAAAACTAGGAGATGCCTAAATTCCAGGCCCTATATAAATATAAGCGGGATGGGCCCTTTCGAACTGGGCCTGAGGTGAGTGTCTGTGTGGACCCATTACCTGTTTCGACCCTAAATAGGTTTCACAAGTAACACTTGTTATCCAAGTGCAAAACGGTGTTTGGTGTGTAAGTCCTTCAAACCCTAACTTTTGCTTCTTCTTCTAATTTAAAATCAGATCGTATACGTTGGTCAACGTCTGACATCTTCTTGGAGTTTTTTGCCCTTTTGTCTTGTTTCTTGAGCCTGTTGTCAAAAACAGGCAATGAAGAATATGTTTTTTTTTATTTCGGTGAGCCCTTCACACAGTTCAATGTAAGCCTGTAACTATTATGAGTCCGGATCGCTGTTTGGTCCAAAAGGGAGGGGCCCTGTTTGGACCAATCAACACGTGCCACGTACCATTTTTTTTGGCCACCTCAACTAAGACCTTCCTGCTTTGGCAAATTTGCCATGTAGCATGTAGTGCTGTTTGGACCAAACAAGGGTTCCCATCGGGAGAGGATCGTATAGCAGTAGACTGAGGTGATGGAGCCTTGAGGTGAGGAAAGTAGACATTTAAAAGAGGATAAGTCAACTTCAATGGGTAGCTCAGTTAGTTTAAGACCACGGTTTGCACATGTTGGTAATAGGTTCGAAACTGCACTACCACATTGGGCTACAGTAGAGTTTACACAGCTTTTCTCTGGGCCAAGAGGGATTAGTCCAACCTCAAGAGTTGAGAACCCTTCGATAGCAAAAAAAAAGCTAAGTGTGACGATAATTGTGAGGTAAGTTGCGGTTCTCATACATATTTTATAAAAAAGGATGGTCTAGGCCTCAACTCACTGGCTAAGGAAAAAAACCACGCTTCATGAGGGCTTTAGCACCCTTGTGGAACAAGTCTAGATATACAACAATCGCGCCGAATCTTTGGAGACTTTAATCATGAGTTAAAAGAGTAGAACTCCACAGTAGATTAGAACCTATCTATTAAAATTCAAACCATTCTAAATAATCTCCTCCAGATATCTATTAAAATTCAAACCATTCTAAATAATCCCCTCTAGATACAGGGGGTTTCATCAAATTTTACATCAATCAAGCTTGTGCCACTATTAGATTGATTGTTTAATGAAAAATGTACTAATGAGAAAAAAAGGATTGTTTAAGTTAATGATTGCACTTATTTTTTCCATGCAACTTGAAAAAAAATGAAGAAGCTCTAACTATGGTGGTGAGCAAGAGCATGGATTCATTTTCCCATAATTTTAAAAGGTGTATTATATTGATGTTTAATAAATCGAAGACCCGTGATGGGGCAGGGGGCTGACAAGGACCAATGTCCGGTCCAAAGAAGAGACAAAAGTCCACCTCCCACGTGCCTACGTGTACTACTACTCTTACCAGTATTCTTCAACGCCTAGAGATTAGAGATGCTATTCTTTTCCAGTGTTACCTACCTCTCTCTCTCTCTCTCTCCGCAGGTCATTTTCTACCGTCCTCTTTTCAAGCGTCTATTGTATGTATGTACATGTACTTGTTGTCTCTCCTGTTTTCATTTTCAACCCAGCACCGTTTCACAGATGGTAAATTTGAAATTACGAACTTTCACTTTTTTAATTACTTTTGCACTGCTCTAGATGTAAATGAAACCAGAACAAAACATAAAAGATGGTGAAATTAAAGTTTCAATACGTTTTAAAATTTGTAATATAACAACCCCTTTAAAAGTTGAAATAGGCTATCAAGGAAACCAAATTGGTAAAACCAACAGGGTTTTTTTGTTTTTGATATATATATATATATATAAATTTTCATGTAAATCCATTCCTCATTATGTTATGATGAGGGACAACATAATAAGGTTGACTTTATAACACATGTAAACCATCCACACACATGAAACCCCTTTAAGTATATTAAACCTATTGAATTTTCACATATCCAAATGGATTGGACCGTTGGACTGAGGTCAAATTTGTTTCTTTAATATAAAGTCATTAAATTTGTGGGCCATGGATGAAGGGATTAGAGGCATGGGATAGACTCCAAATTTGATAATATGATCTCA